>CM053597.1:110710097-110788830 GCA_028646575.1 Pseudocheirus occidentalis | reverse complement strand
TTGGGCGGGGGGAGGGTCTAGATCTGTGATTTCATCTATGCAGGGAAGTCTCAATGTGTAAACTGCCTCCATCAATTCAGACAGGCACCATAAGAGTCTCAGAAACTTTTCTGTGGGTACCATGGGGTTAACTGACTTGCTCTAGTTGTATTGCTTTTATGTGACCTTGTTTCTGACTCCCATGAAATTTACATTGCATCTACCATGCAATGTCAGCTTTCCAAGTGCATCTATCTACCAATCGAATCGATCGATCTATCTGTCTGTCTGTCTCTGTATATATGCACAATAATTATTTTAAAACTTCTTATGTGTTATACCTTTGGGGGCCAAAAGCCCATACTGCAAGAAGTTTTTAGACAAATGAGCACAAAGAATCTGGCTGAGAAATGACCTATGCTGAGATAAGTCAAGTGGCTATGAAAAGACCTTCTGAGAGAATTATGCGCAAAGAAATAAAAGCATTTGTAAATTCTAAGGAACTCTAGAGTTCAATTATTTGAGGGTGTGAAGCAAATAGCCATTTATGCTTCTTTATAAAATCTATATCCAGGTACAATTAGAATACTGAAAGGAGCCAATTACAGTGGCACTTAATCCAGTTCAAAGGATCATTTTAAAGTTTAAAGAATAGCTGGTAGAATAATGAAAAGTGCAATTCTTTAAAACTGAAAAATAAGGCTACCATTACTTAGAATCAGGTATGTAGTAAAAGCTTGTTGTCATACTGGTCATTGGGTATCAGTCCCACACTATAGATTTTTCCATGTTATATGCTAAAAGATATAACTATATGTCCCTAAGTCCTTCTAGAACATAATTTAATTCATTAGAAGTGAGAGAAACAATGTAACACAATGAAAAGACTCAGAGTTCTCAAGTTTGAATCATAGCTCTGACTCTTTCTTATGGGCTGTGTGACCACAGGCAACTTGTTTAACTCTTACAAGCCTCATTTTCCTCAGAATCTAGAGTGTGGCTGATTATTTACTTTATTTTTCCTTTGATTCACCTTTCCTATCTTATAATTTGGCTGAACAACACCAATCAGTAGGCTCCTAATTAGTAGCTTCAGAGTCTTCTATATTTTGTCATTTTTCCTTCTGAACAGACCTACCAGGTACCAACAATACTTTACCTCATATTGCAATTGTGAGGCAAATTACTTAAAAATCTTGAAGTATAGTTTAAATGTTATCATTATTATTATTCTAGTTTAGGGAAAGGTGTAATTTGTATGTATATGAAAAAGTGCAGGTCAGAAGACAGTAATTACATATTGTCCCTCCAGCATAGGTAAGTAAAGCTCTGGAGTAATTTGAATGGATCTGGTATCAGTGGCCTGGGGGATGATGGGAATTTAAAGGAATTTACTAAAATCAACCCAAATATCAAGCAGGCTTACGGGAGTTCCTACAGAGGTAGAAATAAAGTGGTTCCCCCCAGAATGAATTAATTTGTCTGGCTTTTGCTCTGCTGGCTAGGAGTGGCTCTGGACCTGACTCACAAAAGAACTCAAATAGCTCTAAGGTAATGGGTTAGCTTTCTTACAGAAACCAAGTCACATAATAGCTACACTTAAGATGAAAGATCTTGCAACTGCAGCTCTCTGGAGAATATAGATAAGCTTCTCGGAAGAGAAAGCTGTTCAGCAATTGGCAACAGTAGCTCTACAAGGAAGTAGCAAGATTTTCCAGCTGGGATTCAACCATAAAATCATGAGATTTCTCAGACTACAAGTATTCCCTCTCTAGTCAACAGCCCTGGAATCTGTGAGAGAGTATTCTTTCATATATGAGAATATTTTTCCTTGTCGTTTATTGTAATATTTTGCATAACTGAGGACCTTTGCTTTCAGTTTATGGGTTTTCTGGTTTGGTTTCAAAAAAGGGAATGCAACTTCAGAGTTCTGGTTTGCACAGACATCAAACAAATATAATAGTGAGAGTATTTACAAATAACATTTGAAAAAGAGTTCCTTCTACTTGGCCACAGTTTTCAGGGTACCCTACTGAGATGTTTCTGGGCTTTGTGTATGTCTTTGTTCACGTATGTGTGCTTGTACAGGAATTTTGTAGAACATAATAAAGTTATGATGCAGTATAGGACTATTATTGCAGTAGATTTTTAAAAAATTAGTAACAAATCTTATTCTCTGCAGAAAAAAAGAAACTGACATGTTCCATTCCTAGGAGAAGTTATTTTGAATGAAGAGACTTATCTTTCTCACTGTAACATAATCAACATGGATAAAAGTGTCAGGAGATATGTAACTAAGGGTGCGTGTAAAAAAAAAAAGATACAGGTCTGTACTCCCTAGCAAAAGTCATTTTTTACATCTTGAATGAGCTCTCCCTTCAGAAAGATAGGTCAGTGTGTCTTCCAGTTAAATATGGTACATGGCCCAACTAGGAAGGATCCTTAATACTCCATCACTGTCCCCTCTTTTTAAAATCTCTCCCTCACTCACACCCTTTCTGTTTAGACACATCATATTTGACAAGGCATTTATTTTGCACTATCCATTACACTGTTACAGCTTAAAGCTCATTTTTGTTACATTTAAGCTTTTGGCCCTAGTTGGTAGAAGTGCATTCAAGAAGTATACAAAGCACTTTTCTCACAATGACCTCACTGCACAGTCAGTAATGCAAGCCCATTTTATAGGCAGGAAAACTGAAAGAGGCTTTGTGACTTTCCCAAACAACTAGCAAATCAAAGTGCAGGCATTTGAACCCAGATCCTTAGACTGCATGGTCTAGAATTCTTTCTACTACCTTCCTCCAAAGCTTTATGATTTAAATATGGATTGTTGCTGGGCTGGTTTTTTTTTTTAAATGATTTAGGATTAAACTGACATATATGAGTTTCTCCTTTCTACTCAGAGGTTTTGGCTACTTCAAACGCATAACAAAAATTTCATAAGGTTAAAAAAATCATGTGTTATATTTGATTTTCAGGATTAAGAGCAATGTCTATTGATGGGAAGCTGATATACTATCATTATAAAAAGTCATGAGGATCCCTAATGGCACCAAATAACATTAAAGGGAAATTAACTTTCTCTCTAAACTGGTTTTCTTTGTTTCTTTGTAAACAATGGTGTCTTCCATTTCAAATCTAAAAGAAAGATCGTTCTTCTCTTCCCTGCTGTGACAAAGAGGGGAAAGCTAGGCTTAATGCTGCTTAGTGATATCATTCTGCCCACTCAGGTAAAGCTGAGCTCTGAGAGAGTAGGTAGGTGATCTGAAGTACTAACAATAGTTCATTTCTTGAGCAAACTTCTTAAGTCCAAAGTGATTTAAAGGCAAAGCAAAATTTCATATTCCAGTAGGAGAATGTTATTTTCACATAGCACCAAAGGAAGCATATTTCATAGGATTTTAGGAAATACAATTGGAAGGAAACTAAGAGACTATCTTGTCTGAACTCTGATTTTCACAGTGAAGGAAGTTGAGGCTCAGAATAAATGATTTATTTTTAGTTAACAAACATTCTTAAGAAGATGTGCTTGGCTTACTATTAAGAGCAGACATGTTTACAAATAACATTTGAAAAATGATATGCTGATCAGTGCATGCAAATAAAATAGTCTATTGTAGCAGTAGCTTTAAGCTAGACCAAACTCTTTTTTTTAATCCTTCATATTTTATTTTATTTTCCAGTTTTAAACAGTCACTTTTATAAGATTCTGAGTTCCAATTTTTTTTCTCCCTCTGTCTGTTCTCTTCCCACTCCCCAAGATGGCAAAATTTGATACAGGCTATACATTTATGATCATATTAAACATATTTCCACATTAGTCATGTTTTGAAAGAAGAACCAGAACAAAAAGGAAAAATCATGAGAAAGAAAAAACAAAATAAAAAGTGAAAATAGTCAGCTTTGATCTGCATTCAGACTCCATAGTTCTTTCTCTGGATGTGCACAGCATTTTCCATCATGAGTCTTTTGGAATGATCTTAGATCATTGTATTGCTATGAAGAGTCAAGGTCTATGAAAGCTGATGAAGCCAAATCTTCGTCAAATGAAAATGAGTTTAATATGTTTAAAAATATTTTAATATAAATTTCTAAAATTATTTTTGAGTTGACCATATGTTCTACAGATTTGTATGCAATGTAGCATTTAGAGGCGGGCCTCCCCAGTACACTGGGTAGATCCCTGAGAGGGATTCTTAAGAAGACATGGAAAAGAGGCACACAAGGTGAAAGAGCCTATGTAGGTTGGAATTCATACCACTGAAGAGAGTATCTATATAAGGAAGTCACAAGTCCAACAAAATGTCATTTTCTGGATTTCAGAGAATGTTAGTGCAGAAAGTTTCCTCAAAGAGCATACAGTCAAACTCCTTATTTTTTAGATGTGGAAACAAAATCAGAGAAGCTAGTGGACTTTGTCACAGTAGCATAGCTAATTAGAGTGTCAAAGCTCCCTAAGGCAGAACTCCTAATCCAAGGCTCTTTCTACTCCTCTGTAATTCTTTCATTCTTTGTGACTTAAAAAAAATTTTTTTCAGTCTGGGTGTGGGCTTTTATGTCAAATAAATTTAATGTAACCAAAATAAAAAAAAAAACATCAAATCTGAGTTTTAAAATGTTAAAGAGTTGTTGAACTGCCTTTTAGCAAATCAATTCTAGGCTTGCAAAAGCTATTGAAAACTAAAGGAAATGCTCTGCAGGATGGCAATACTCATCATAAAGGTAAACAACTCACTCATGATATTTCTCCCCACGTTACCCAGTTTTGACCTACCCTTAAAAAAAAACAACCCAAAGCACTAACAAGAACAAATTGTTTCCTTCCCAACGTTCCTGGTTTTTTTATGATCTTACCGTCACATCTTGAAATTGAAGCCTCATTGCAGAGCCGGATGGCTGAGGGCGACTAGTGATTTCTAATATGGTTCTCAGAAGGATATCCAGCAAACTGGTTACAATTACATCTATCTCTTCCAGAACAGATTTTTCCTGAAGAGAAAAAATGTCAATATATACACATGTACTGTATTTGTGATGAACATAACATAGATACCTTTTTTTTTCTAGAGGGGGAAAGGTAAAGGAATTGGGGTTAAGTGACTTCCCAAAGTCATACAGCTAGTAAGGGTCAAGTGTCTGAGGCAACATTTGAACTCAAGGTTCCTGACTCCAGGGCCAGTGCTCTATTCACTACGCCTCCTAGTTGCCCCCAAATAGTATAGATTTCTATTTCCCTTTTTAAACAATAAGAGAAGAAAAACAGATTTTGCAAATTTAGAATGGGCATTATAAAATTTTAGAGCTGGAAAGAAGTTTGGAAATGATCTAGCCTGATTCCTTTGCTTTATAGATGGTGATACTACAGAGAGCCAAAAAGGTTAGGTGATTTTTCCCAAGACTAAAGAGGTAGCTAGCAGAAGGCCAACTAAAGTTGTGACATTAATAATCTTCACATTTTTACTATATAATTTTTTTTCTCTGCCAGAAATCTGTTTTAGGAAATAAAGTAGTTAACTAGTTCTTTAAAATTATCAATAAAATCCCCATATATAAAAATTAGGATACACAGGCAACTGTGAGCTCTGTAAGAAGCCTGGAGTCTTTCTGCCAGGCCAAATGTGTCAGGACTGTGAAAGATAATCTAGCTGAGCCAAGTCTAACACAATGTCTGAAATCACCAGAATTGGGCAGATACACCATGCCCACTGTTTCACAATGATTCCATGCTGCTAGTAATTAGGACTCAAAACAGCTGCATGGGGAAACATTCTGAGGACAAGTAGTTAACCACTAGAAGAAATCTTTTTTGTAATTCTGCCTTAAAGAAAGTAAATACTGAAGGATTGTTGGCCAGAGATTTATTACACATTTTCTTATATTTATATAACTGTATGTATGTGTACATGGGGGTAGGTTAGGGGGTGGGAGTCTAGACTTGTTAGTTAATACATGTGAAGAGCTCCCATTATGGAAAATTCCCGTACCAATCAATACAGATCAACAATTTCACATTGGTTCAAAGGATTATAGATGTAGAGTTGGAATGGAATTACAGGTCCTTGAGTCCAACTGCCTCCCCCTGTTCAGATAAGGGAACAGAGATATCAAAACGAATTGCCTAGGGTCATATAACTGTAAGTGCCTGAAGCAACATTTAAACCTAGGTTCTTTCTGATTCCATGTCTGGTGTCCAATCTGCAATGAGCTGGCTGGGTGAGTGACAGGGGGAATGACCTGCTCGAGGTCACATAGTCTTTTTCCAGAGACAAGACTTGAAAGCAAGTCTTCCTAATGCTAGGTCCTCTATTTAATAAATTCTTCTTAACATGTGTTATTAGTACATTACATATGCCCTGGAAAAATGACAGATAGCTTCTTGGCTTTCCCCAACCCCCATTTTCAGTGTGAGTCAGAATTCTACTCTGTCCTTTCCTAGAAACTCTGTCACTTCCAAGCCAAAAGCGACAACTTGAAATTCAAAATCAATTTCCTCACTAGTAATAAGGAATTGCGAAAAAAAAACCAACCCAACAATGCAAGATGTGGTATCCTCCTTATATTCATAAGAGATGAAGACCATACACACTTTCGCTCACAATGCCTCTCTATCTTCCTTCTCGTTTCTCCATTCACTCCCATTTTCCCTTTCAAAGTCCCTAATGAGGTCTGGTGGCCTATGGAATGTAAGTGAAGTAAAGACAGTCATTCTTTCCTGGGTAGCTTCCTCTCTTGGTGAATACCCAGAGAGCATTCCTCAGGGAAAGCAGTTCTGGTCTTTTCCTCAGCAATAGCTCTGTTCCCAGGAGAGTAGGAGTCAAATTCACATAACCCAATTTCATTTACTATCATCAAGTCACTATTATAAAGGAGTAAAGAAAATTGAGAGGGGATAACAGGCATAGAATAAGAGGGAGAAAGAAACAAAAATGAATCAGTGTCCAGTAGTGTATCTGGCTCATGGCAAAGTTATTTAAAAAAAAAAATCACTGACAATGAGCACCATGCCTTAGTAATGGTGCCAGAGTTACAGAACTAGACAAGAAAGCTATTTATGCTTATAAATAGGAAAACCATAACTTGTGATCTAACACCTAGAATTCCCTACCAGCAAGTACCAAGAGCATTTTAGAATTTTAACATTATAAGAAAGGCTTTTTTTTTTTTTTTTTAGGTACTAGCTTGAATTTTACTCAAAATAAAAAAAACAAAGAAGACAATGAGATGATGATATGTAAGTATGCTCTTAGGTCTGCAAAGTGCCTTATAAATATTATCTCATTTGATACAACAATCCTAGGAAGTAGGTGCTATTATTATATCCATTTTACTGTAGAGGAAAATGAGGTTGACAGAAGATAAGTGACTTGCCCAGGATCTCACTGCTAGTAAGTGTCTGAGGTTGTATTTGAATTTGAGTTTTTCTCCAGGTCCAGCACTCTATCCACTGCACCCCCAAGATGCCAAAAAATATGGAAACTTGGGATTTCAGGGAAACAGGCAGGAAATGATAGCCAAACGCTTTCCAAATTAGGAATGATGGCTGGATGCTATAGGTGGACCTCTAAGAGAAGGGTTCTTAACCTTTTTTGTGACATGGGTCCCTCTAGCAGTTTGGTAAAGCCTGTGGACCCCTTCATTGAATAATGTTTTTAGATTCACAAAATAAATTACAAAGGACCACAAAGGAAACCAAAAGTTAATGAAAATTAAAATGTATTTGTCCCCATCCAAGTGTATGAACCTCCTAAAATCTAACCACAAAACACCTGTGATATGGTATTTCCAGGCTCCAGTGGGATTTGCTCCAAAAGGATAGTCCTTTTAGGATCCAGCCACTGAGAAACATCCAAGATTTATCATGAAGATTTTTCATAAATTTGAACAACAATAATGGTTATAAGATGGTAAACTTATAGCTAAAAGAAACCTTGGAGGCCATCTAGTTAAATACCCTCATAGTAAAAATGAGAGATCAGAGGTCCAAGACTTTTAGTTAACTTGTCCAAGTTCAGACAAATAGTAAGCATCAGACATGGAATTTGAACCCAGGTCCTTCAATCCAGATTTAGTGTTTTTTTCCATGGAATCACACTTAACATTTCAACAGTGCCTCTCAACTTCCCAAATGTAGCCATATCTCTTCTCACATGATACCCATAATTCTACAATGTAAGCAGGATGGATATTATCATCTCCATTTTAGCAATGAGGACCTTTGGACTCAGAGGTTAAATGGTAGACATGAGGCTAGAATTTGGGTCTTTGGTCTCCAATTTCAATGCTTTTTCCACTATATCAGACCACCTTGTAACAATAAAGTCTTCACTTTGCCAAAGAATATTTTTTTTTTATCAAGATTAAAGACACTTGTGGGATCCCTTAAGATGTCCATTTTTTTTCACTTTCCATTACAACCTTCTCTTGAAATCTAAGTTTGAGAGATATAAATCGTAAAGAGTAACCATGTTTGGCTTGGTGAAAATCAGTTCCACTATCTTACAAAAATTATTTCAGTATGAAAAGAAGAAAAGGTAAACCCAAAGAAAAGGTAGAAATCAAAACTAGTGCCATAGAGGCTTATGACTTAGTGATGGCATTCTTTTTTTAACCTCCAAGTCTTAATGTTATTAGATTAGTAGAAGACACTTATGGAAGTTAAAATCCCATGATTGTTTACTTACTGAGCTATTTTTCTTGATGAGACAAAATATGTTGCTAAGAATGCGTGCACACATGATGAGGTCCTTTTGCTCCTGTAAATGCATGTGGAGGTGATGCAGAACAACAGGCAGAAGTATATATCGAGAATCTGAAAAGGAAAAAGTAATTAGTGCCACTTCTTTCAGAAATGCCACTTTTTCCCTTCTTAAACAATATTAAAATATATAATTTACATTTTCAAAACTGTGTATACATTTTCTTAAAAAAACAACCCATCAAATAGGCACCTTTGAATACTTTGACATAAATGTATAAAAATATTTTAGTATTTACGTAACTATTTTTTAATCATTTTCAAATGGACAAATGAATACATCTGGCCTTCCACATAGTGCCTTGTGCTATCTAAGGACTCTTAGTTTGGAGATCAGTTGTATTTCTCTCCTCCATTATAGTCCACTCAGACAGAATACAGATAAACCTATGGCACCTGTGGACAAGGATACTCACTCACAGAAAGCTCTGGCACCATTTCTTTCACTTGCTATATCTTTAAATGCTCTCGTGTGAGCAACATCACATAGACTGATGAAACCTATTGGCAGCCTTATATCTAGTTTTTACAAGCATTTAGTTTCTAGAAATTTCATTTGGCCTGCATACTTGACTCTGACTTTATTAACATACTTCTGTTCCTAGCTAGCACTCCTGCCTCTTGACTTATCTACATCAAAAAGGCTAAAACAAAACAAAGTCTCTACAGTAAATATGCACTGTTATCCCACCAATCCAGTTTAATTCTGCGTGGAAACCAAGCACAAATGCAATGTTTGGAATTTTCCTTAGGATTCCAACTCAGTAGAACCTGGTTTCAGGTCTACTACCTGAGAGGAATATTTAGAATTGTGGTATATTCCACCTCAAGAAAGCATAAGGAGAATTCAGACTTAGAGAACAAACAAATTGGAAGGTGATTTTTTTTTGTTTTTTGGGGGGGAGGGGACTATGGGGGGGGGGAAAGGCAGTGCAGTTGGGGTTGTGACTTGCCCAAGGTCACACAGCTAGTAAGTGTTAAATGTCTGAGTCCAGATTTGAACTCAGGTCCTACTGACTTCTGGGTCAGTACCCTATTCACTGTACCACCTAGCTGCTCCAGTTGATTATTAATATTACAGAATAATCCATTGTTTTATAAAGTGATAGACTGCAGGGGTCTTTTAAATGATACATTTAAATATTTGTCCACAAAAGTTATTTGAAAAAGAAGCTAGAAGTTCAAAGTGTTTGGCATTGCTGAGAACTGCAATTCAGACAGGAAGAAAAATCACCTTTGAAATAGTTATTGTGTATTAAGAATAACAAAGCTAATAACCAGGCATACATTTATATAGCACTTCAGGGCTTAGAAAAGACTTTCCCCACAGCAACCCTGAGTACACAGTAGAGTAATATTATTATATCCACTTTATAGATGTAGACAATGAAGCACAGAGGTTAAGATCATTTATCCACGGCCACAGAGGTTGACAGAGCGGGCTGGACCCATTACTCTTTCCACTATGCAACTGATATGATTTCTGAAAATGTGATTTGCATTCTAAGAATACAGCCATTGAAAAACATGAGTTAAAAAGGTAAATAAAAATCTAGTTGTGAAGAATAGGTACAGTGTGTGATTACATGGCCTACAAATTTATTACTAGGCCCCTTGAGGGCAAGGACTCTTACTTTTGCTTTATACTCTTCGTGCCTAGCATGATGCCTCATGCATAGAAAGAACTTAATAAATGTTTGCTTGCTTATTACTAACAGTAGTAACAGTTACATAGTGGTTTTAAGCTTTGAATTCCAACTCTCTCTCTCTCTCTCTCTCTTTTTTTTTGTAATGTTTTTACAAGTTTTCCTAAGAATCAGAGCATACAGTATTTAGGAGTTATATCTAAGCAATTAAATAACAGAGCACGGAAGAACTTCTTAAAGAACAACGTTTTTAAAATAACTATATAACATAATAGTATGTGGGCCATAGCTGTTGATCAGAATTTAAAACCTCCTCAGTCAACAGTAGCCAACTGACTTGACAAAAGCAAATGATGAATGGAACTCTGGCAACTGGTGAGCTGAGGGATAAGCCTCTGATAGCTTTTAAAAAGTAAGAGTTGGGCCATTCACTATTTCTTCCCTCATGCCTCTTGGAAAGTAGAGCAGGATGCAGAGGGGATTTGGGAGCCCTAAATTCCTTAGGTAACGGCATTTTGTAGCAGAAGCACAAATAGAGGAGAGGAGCCACAGCTGCAGGGGAGAGTTCAGTAAGTGAGGAGGCAAGAATCTGGCATCTGGACCTGGGACCCTGCCCAGGAAATGACACATCCTAGAATAAAGACAGGGAAGCTAGATGGCACAGTGAATAGAACACTGGCCCTGTAGTCAGGAGGACCTGAGTTCAAATCTGACCTCAGACACTTAACACAAAACTAGCTGTGTGACCTTGGGCAAGTCACTTAACCCCAATTCCCCCCCCCTTTCCCCCTTCAAAAAAGCAAAAAATAAAAAATAAAAATGAAAATGAAGCAAGCAAGCAAGCCTCATCTACCCGAGTTCAAATCAGTCTTTGCATACTAGCTTTGTGACCCTGGGGGAGTCACTTAACCCCATTTGCCTCAGTTTCCTCAATTGTAAAATGAGTTGGAAAAAGCAATGGCGAACCACTCCAATATCTTTGCCAAGAAAACCCTATATGAGATCACAAAGAGTCACATACAACTGAAAACAACACACACAACAAGAACAGAATAGAGACTCCTGTTGATCCCTACAGTTTGGGTTCTATTTCTTTTCTGAAGAGTAATATCCCAGGTCAAAATTATATAGCAGTACCAGGGACCAAGACTTGAGCGGAGTCCAGAGTTACAGACAATGGAATCTTCAACTACATATCTGCTGATCGTGGGTTACTGGTTGTTCTCTTTCTTTCCTGGAGCACATAGCAGTACCCTAGAGACCAGGATTTCAGCTAGGCTATACAGCGCGAGATGGCAGAGATTGTGGACAAGCATTGGAACTCAAGGTCTAATATGGCAGAGAAATTGCACCTAGCAAGGAGTAGTACAAAAACAGCACAAGGGCCCAGCAACAGGAGATGAAGATATCCTTATTAACATGTGTCTGGGTCACACTCATTCCCTTGTTCTTATTCAGTCATGTTTAACCCTTCAGGACGCTGTGAACCACACTGTCTATGGGGATTTCTGGGCAAAGATGCAGGACTAGTTTGCCATTTCCTTGTCCAGTGGACTAAGGCAAAAAGGTTAAGTGACTTCCCCAGGGCCAGGCAGCTACTAAGTGTCTGTGGTCAGGTGTGAACTCAGGCCCCAGCATGCTCCCCACTGAGCCACCTAGCTGCCTCCTGTGCATTTCCTACATGAGTTTTTTTCTGTTTCAACCAGTGGTACACACTCCCCCCAATAATGGTGGGTTGATTTATGAAAGAATGGACTCTTCATTACTGAGGAGAGATAGTATGTTTCCCCATTATACTATTTTAGTAACTAGTTTTGCCTTGAGCTAACTGAATCCTCTGGTTGCTTACAGAGAGGTATACATTGGTGTGGTGTCAGTAGCTACAAAGGGGACCTAGATAGAACATGGTAGTTGTTTTCCTTGGGGATGAGGGAGGGGAGAACCTATCCTATGACTGGAGATTGGAGGGATAATTAAACAGAGGTAGAACAGATATATTACCACATTTGAGTCTCACACCAATCTTGTAAAGTAGTTACTGAAAGTATTCTTATTTTCATTTTATAGATTAGGTAACTGACACTCAAGAAGGTTAAGTAACATAGCTACTGAATATCAGAAGCCAAATTTGAACCCAGGTATTCCTAACTCCAATTCCACTCCTGCATCCACTCTATCATGCTGGCTCTTGTCTTTTCATCACTGGGTATGGTGTCAGCCAATGCAAATTATTGAATTAATGTGCATAGGTATTACCATGATCAGGAGCCTGTGCCATTAGTTATTCTGTCTTCATTTCCCAGGCTTTCTGAAGGCCAAATTAGCTGACTGGTTAAAATGCTAAAACTTGCCTTTAAATTAAAAAAAAAAAAATCCCAAACTGACCTAGCAGGGAAAGTGCAATTTAAGCAAGAATCCTTTCAAACACAGATTGGTGGGAATTAAAAGCTAAAACATTTTTTAAAAATTTCCTTTTCAGCTTGGAAGGGTCAATGTATGACCATTCAATCTCATATTCACCCATTCTCCTGACCCTTAGTCAAGGAAGCAATGGTGAACAGTATGATAAGTGTGAATGTTAAAAGTTTCTCTCCTGAGTAACTCTCAAACAAAGCCACAAGCTGATCTTTGCTTCCTCCAAGAATAGGACTCTGGCCAGGGATCCTATAAATCAGCATTTTAGCATGAGTAGGAGTGATATTAAAATGAGTCGTGTGATCAGACCCATATGGCCACCACAGCTCATCCTCACCAGATAGGACACATAAATAAGTTGGATGCCAGAAGCCACCTCAGCAGCTGAGGCATGGCAATCTCACGTGGAGATGATTGGAAACAAGATGGGCAGAATGTTCTGCTGGACTAGACAGAATTCAAGAAGGAAGGCCAAGTAAACACAGAAAAAGAAGTTTTTCCTGACTGAGGCAAGTGGAACAGATTAGAGGGAGCCATAACTGCATCAGTCTCTCCAAAAATAGCTACAAAAGGAAAGAATGGACACACTACAAGTGTACTCCATTTAGACAGGGCCATGGGCCACCAACTTTTCTTTCCAGTCATGTTTCCTACATGGGAATTCCCTCACAGGGAAAAAAAAAAATCAAGCAATACAGTGTGACAAAGTAGATTGTCCATGGAATCAGTCTTCCTACTTTATCTTGGGTATTCAGGATGGGCAGCACACAATGTCTGCTCAAGCAAAGGGTACTTCTCTGTGAAAGCCTCAATTTGTTTACATGAGTTCTGCCGAAATATCCCTAAACTGTGGTTTGGGAGTCTATTATCTTCCCATTTGAAGACAGCTAGAGTAGGTCATGATAAAGAGACTCATTACTTCATGAAGGCCAATTTTCCCCCATCTGGCTGTGCCTTGTCAGGAGCTGATTGTGAAAGCAATTGTTGAGGATGACTGAACAAATTGTGGTACATGAATGAAAGGAATTATTTACTGTACTATAAGAAAAGATGAATATGAAGAATTCAGTGAAATTTGAGAAGATGTTTATGAATTGAAGCAGAATACAGTATGCAAAATAGAGAACAATCAGCCCAATAAATGCAAGGGAAAAAAACACTGAAAGACAGTAGAAATCTGACCAATGAAATGAGCAATTTTCAACCCAAAAAGACTTGTGGTGAAATATAGGCCTCTCCTCTCAGTGAGGAGGTGGTAAGACTAACAAGTTTGACATGGAGTATACATTGGAATACAAGTATTGGTTTGTTTTGCCTAATTATATTATTTGTTATATGGGGAGATACTACTGGGGAGAAAGACGTCTTTGGGAAGGAATAGCAATAGTTTTAAAAACATCAATAAAACATGCAATTTTTAAAAAACCTAATAATCAATAATTTTTCAGATCACAAGGTCAGTCATAAATAGCATTCTTTTCATCTGGTTGTTTGTCCTTCACTCTTGAAGATGACACGACATCAGGAAGATGATGCTATGACTTGCAAGCAAATTGAATTTAAGTGAGGGAAGGCAATGCAAGGTCACCAGCCTCACTTTCTTCTCCAGAGCCATCTGGGTCAAGTGGCCAGATATTGATCAGTACAACTGAAGATGGCCCCCATTCTTTTTATGTACCACATGGATAATGGTAGACCTATCCAAAATGTACATAATTATAGAAGGATTGTGAGGGGAATATTCTGAAAATGAAATACCATCATAAGAATGTTAACAGTATCAGGGGCGGCTAGGTGGCGCAGTGAATAGAGCACCGGCCCTGGAGTCAGGAGTACCTGAGTTCAAATCCGGCCTCAGACACTTAATACGAAAAACTAGCCGTGTGACCTTGGGCAAGTCACTTAACCCCAACTGCCCTCCAAAAAGCAAAAAAAAAAAAAAAAAAAAAAAAAAAAAAAAGAATGTTAACAGTATCAACTCCACCTTGTAGAGGAAAAATACTTTCAAAGTGCTTACACAGACATTATCTTTGTAGGTTTTTCACAAATGTCGGTGGCCGAAGGGACATTGGAGATCATCTGATCCAGTCTGCTCACTTAGGAATTAGGGAAATTGAAGCCTTCAGAGGTAGTGACTTGCTCAAGGCCATGAAATTATTCAGTCTTACATGATTCTCACAATAACCCTGTTAAAGTAGCCCAAATGTCATGACCTTCCTTTTACAGTTGAGGAAGCAAGCTCATTGAGGCAACTGATCAGGTTGACATGGCTTGTAAATGACACAACAGGGGCTAAAACTCAACACCAGGAGTTTGTCCTTCTTTCCACTATACCAGTGGTGTTAAACTCAAATAGACAAGGATCCCTGTCAGTTGCATGTTAACTTAGAAAACCACAAATTAACATGATGTATGTTCTATTGTGTTTTTATTTATTTAGTTGAATAACTCCCAGTTACATTTGAAAGTACTGACACCCAGGAGGTGAATTTCACACTTCTGTTTAATATACCACACTGCTAGAGAGATGAGTATTCTTTCCTCCTTCTTGCTCCAAAACACAATGGGTCTAAAGTTTATGCTCTTTCATCCTTATGATATTTTTACAAATATGATACATAAGGTCAGAAAGCCTGTATAAAATTGTTTTGAGAGTTATTATTCCAAATGGGATCATCACTTCATCAGTTGAGCTAGTCCTTCCACTAAGGATGCTCATCACCTCTCCACCTCTAAGTAAATGGCCTGCATTAATTGCCTTTTTTCAAAATAATTCATCCCATGGTGGCCGACTTTCTAGGGATGGGCCTTTTCTAATACAGCTAGGCTGGCCCTCTGGAAGCAATCTATGATTGAGCTTAAACTTGAAGCCTTTTCAACTTGCTAGGATTTTCCAGCGTTTCTTTTCTGATAACATATCCTTCAAGAACCAAAGGGTCAGTTTCAGTTCACAGGGGAACATAAGGAGAATTATAGTAAGATATGAATGAACTGATTTATGAAAAAGTATAGTACTGACTTGTCCACTTTGACCTTATTGATTCTATGTACAAACTCTGAAATGATATTGAATAGTTTACTTTTATTTTGGCCTCATTTTGTCTTTCCTAAGGAAAAAAAAACTGAATATAATTTAGAGCACACATATACATCTGCAAAACTAGTTACTTCAGTTTAAGCATCAGTGCTAATGTGCGAGTTTGACAACATTTTCACTATTATATGGGAAAACCCTTAAAAATAATCCACAAACTTCAACTTGAGATAAAAGTTTTTGGCAAATGCTCTCAAAATGCTGCCTGTAGGAGAAAACATGGCAGGCCTGAAGCAAGAGTTTTCCCAATATGGCAGAGACCAATGAGACAAAAGTTAGTGTGATGTGAAAGGGACCAATGATAAGGAAAAAGTATGCAGAGGAAATAATAGGGGTTTGCAAGGTCAAAACCTGACTGTTCTTAGTCAAAGATTATTGTTGGACTACTAGAAAATATCTGTGCATTATTTACTCCTACATTCACACACATGCACAGAGATATACACATATACTTATACACACATACACATTTTAAATTATCTTTTTGTCTTTAACACCTCATTTGTTTCTAAAGATATCTTCCCTACCTAGTTAGTCATCCTTTCAAAGAAATTTTTTTAAAAATTAGAGAAATAAAATTTAGCAAAATAAACAAATTACCTGCGTTTGACAGTGTGTGCAATATTCTATGAGCATAACTACCCTGCCCCCCTCCTGCCCTTGCTGCAGTAAAAAGGTAGAAGGTACATCTTCACCACTTTTCTGTAATGTCAAATCTGGTCATTATAATTACACAGCATTCTCTCTGTGCTTTCTTACATTGTATAGCAAATATGAAAAAATCCTAGCTAATATTTATCATTGCTACTTAATATTATCCCTAGCCATCACACTCAGCACCATACAGAAGCAGCTAGAGTATACCTGGCATGGCTACTTCAAGACCCATCAGCCCCTTTAGCTCACACCTGGATAGCAGCAAAGTTTTAACCCAAATCAGATTTGGAAGTACAAACAAAACTCGATAGCTCTTGCTGCAATGAAAATCAATATAAATTGCCCCTTAACTATAGTTCTCAGAAAGAAAAGCTACTAGTACCCGTCAAATGCAGTAAAAGCCTTTATTTTCAAAGCTGTTGCAAGAATAATAGATACCACCCACCAAACATCCTTCTGGCATGTTATGGCACAGAATCCAGGAAGCCCAGTAATTTATGGGAAGTAACTCTGGAATGTACTTTCAACATAACCTTTACAAATTTACCATAGTCTCAAAGAAAGCTGCACAGCCTGGTAGCAAAGACTGGAGGCTTTATTGGTACAAAACAATAAAACCCTTTTTATACTTTAAGAATTTTTTTTCTCACTGGGAAGATTAAAAATAAACAAATATGACCCTTTAGGCTTTGAGATTTTTTTTTAATGCAAGCTTCTTATCAATAGCATATGGTCAATATGTATAGTGAATTCTTATGTCTGCTTCTGTGCATTAGCTTGATCAATCACCCAATTATCCAGAAGCTAAACAGACACACAGGACTGTTACTTAACAAGAAAATAGCTTAGCTGCACCTGCAGTAAGCTGCTAAAGTAATCACCAACAATCAAGCAGTGCAAACAAAACAGAAATAAATGTGAAACTCAGTACAAACAGGCTGATTTTGAAGAGGCTGTGAGTCCTTGCTATTTAAAACACTACTGCCCTGTTTCAGGTCCTTATTGTTTCATGACTGGGTTATCATAACCTCCTCCTCCATCATCTCCCCACCCACACTTCTAATCAATTCCAATCACCCAATATCTTTTGACTGCTACTATCAGAGTTGTCAAGTCACCAGGCTGACCCTGCCAATCTCCTCCTTAAAGCCTGTAAATGCTGCACATTAACTTCAAAATCCCTACATTAGGTTTTGGAGCTCTTTATCTGGGAGTCCAAGGCTTCCCTGGCCTTCTTCCATGCCCAGTCAGTACCCCCCTGAATTTATCTCAAAGGAGAGAGACAGAAAATTCCCAGAAATTTTGAAATCACCTACAAATACCTACTTATCTGTTTTGGAGTACAGGAAGGAACAACAGAGATGATCGGAAATTTGGACAAAAATCAAAATCTAGACGATGCATTTCAGTGCCTTTTATAGAGCTGAATTTAACAAGATTCACATAAAACGAATGACATTAATCATACACCAAAGAAAGCCACCTTAAAAAAACAATTGCCAAATGTGAATGACAATTCTAGGATGTCTTACTAACACTTGTCCTGTGAGCCTATAATGTCTCTTTAAAATTTAATCGGCAAACTATCAATGTAAAGTATAACTGACACGAGCTAAGCTATAATTTCATTAACTGTAACAGGTACATCATGAGATGATGCCATAAGGAGGTTTTGCTGACTGAAAAAGGATACTGAAAATGATGAGTAAGGAATTTTTCAGCAGTTGTCCAGTACTGTCCAAGAGAGAAAAAGACTACAGAGCTGGTGGACAGGTTCATTTGTGTAAAGAGCAGTAGTGTGGTGATACTAGATTTGGCACCTGAGAATTCTGGCTCTCTAATTATTACCTGTGTAACTGTGGGAAAGGTGTTTTAATTTCATGTCTCAATTTTTTTTTTTATTCGTAAAATGAGGAGGTTGGACGACCAATTCTAAAGTCCTAAATCATAACAACAATATTTATATAGTGCTTAAAGATTTATAATACTTTACAAATATTATTTCATTTTATTATACATATTATATACTATTATTATTATCATCTCTATTTTACAGATGAGGAAACCAAGACACAGATGTTAAATTATTTAATCTAATAAATAACTGAGTCTGGATTTCAAGTCAGGTCTTCTTGACTCCAGGTCCAGAAGTCTATCCACGTAATGGCATCTAATAGCAGAGTAAGGGAATGAATTAGTGTCCACAGCAGCCAGGGTGAAATATCCCACAAGGATATCTAACGTCTCTTTGCTTTAATTACCTGTTCACCTGGGCAGAAAGATGAAGCAGTGAATAGAACACTGGCTCTGGAGTCAGGAGGAGCTGAGTTCAAATCTGACCTCAGACACCTGACACACTAGTTGCATGACCTTGGGCAAGTCACTTAACCCTAACCGCCTTGCCTTCTCCCCTCAAAAAAAAAGTTAAAAATTACCTGTTCACCAGGCAACTACACTCAAAATGGAAAGGGGATGACCTTTGACATCATCCAATCCAATCCCTACTCATAACACAAATTATAATCATCCAGTTTCTACTTGAAGACTTCCACGAGAGGAAATTCACTACCTCCCAATACAGTCTATTCAATTTTTGGACAATTTTAATTTTTAGTAAATTCATCATTATCAGCATCAAATATCTTTATCATTCCAGTATGTATGCCATTTCATTTCTAATGTGGAAACTTAGTACCAATGCAGATTAGCAACTTCTCTGAAACAAAGTCTTAGCGAGTTGCCCAGGTCATTGAGATGCTAAGTGAATTGTCCATGGTTCCCACATCCCATACATCTCAGAGCCAGGGCTTGAATTCAGGTTTCTTTAACTCTAATCTTAACAGACTGGTCACTCCACTACTTCCTTCCCACTTATTTTCGGATAAATCTTGCCTTTCTATAACTTCTACACATTAGTTCTGCTTTTTCCCTAAAGGTATCAAGTGGAATAAATCCAATCCCTCTTCTACACAATAACATGGAGACTACCACCTTCCCTTCACAATTAAAGTGGGCTGGAATCAAGGCATCATCTTTTTGGCAGAGAGGGGTGTGCATTTCATATTTTTTGATCATATTTCATTAATAGGTAACAACAATTACTACATATTTTATATGGATGGCTACATAGCATTCTATGTGTCAGGCACTGTAGTAAGTAATGAGGATACAAAGATAAAAATTTTAAAAAGGCAATTCCTGCCCTCAAGGAACTTATGTTTTATTGTAATTGTATGTAAATATATATGTGTGTGTAAACATATTTTATATATGTACATTTTTGTACAGTTGTGTGTATGTCTATGTGTGTGTACATTTAAAGTAAAACTCTAAGACTTTGGGGGCACCAAGTGAAACATTGTGTTTAAGTTACATCCTAAAGGAATTGTGGAATTCTAAGCAAAGGTAAGAAATAAGTGTACTCCAGGCACAGGCAATAGCACTGAGATTGAAAACAGAGCACGATGTGTAAGGACCAGAGAGGAGGCCAGTTTGGTTGGATTCTAGAGTATTAATGTTTCTCTCATTCTGAACTTATACAGTCGATTTTTTTTTTAAAGTTTGCACCTTTCTGGAAATCGGAGAAACCAAGAGCAAAAAGCATGACGGAGATCATTTGGTTGAGGAAAAAGACAGACCTAAAAGATATTTTTGTATGAGTTTACTATAGAATGTTCAGCCAGATGGAAGACATGAATCATACCTTACTAATACAAATTATACAACTGTCAAAATAGGATAGACATCTGAGGCCATAAGCATTTGTTCCTGGATGTGTTTCCTTTTATTTTGACCTGAGAATTACTAGGCCTATCACCCACAAGTATAGTTCTCCTTTGTTATACATGTCGTTACCCACATTATCTCCTTTTGCCATTTTATGTGTGTCTTTTTGATCAAATTTCAGCAATTTCAACTCAAGTCTTCTGCCAAGATTCTTCTTGGTCTTCCTAAAATCTATTTTTTGACCCCAGCTAGGGGCTCAACTCATCATTCCAGCATAATAAATTACTGTTCTATAAAACTAAACCCTGTTCTTTGACACTACCTCTGTAGCCAACCCTTCATTTTCTATGAGCTCCTTTATAGCTGTAATTCTATCATCCTGATTAACTATTTCAGTTCTAATATGAAAGCATTTGTAGCTCTCAGTATGGAACCACCAACCACTATTTCTCCCGTCCTGGAGGTATTACTTGGATTCTTATTACTTGCTATGGCCTACATACTGAATATGAACTTCTGCTGCTTCATCAGAGAGGGGCCAACTTCATTCTCCACTAAGAGAAAACTGCATACTTGTATTGCTTCAGTGGGAGAGTCTCATCTCTGTTCCACTTTTCCAAATTAAAGAACTGATACCAATACCCACCTGCCTCAGTGGAATCTTTTCTCATGGGCTTCATCTCTAGATTATTCCTTTGTCTTTAAATTAATTTTCTTTTTTATTATGAAATTAGATATCAACAAACACCAACACTTCCATATATGAAGAACATGAAAGAGGTGCTATATACTTTATAAAAATATGTGTGTGTGTACAACAGCACATGCCTCCTAGGATTGATGTGAGGATAAAATGAGACAATATTTTTAAAGCACCTAGCAGAGTGCTTGGCACATAGTAGGTGATTAATAGTTTTTTTTCCTTTCCCTTCCTCTCGCGCTCCCCCACCCCCTGCCCCGAATGAAGTCTTCTCTTGAAACAAATATGTTTAATCCAGGAGGAAAAAAATATCAAAACACTGGTCATGTCTAAGAATGTACCTCTCATTTTTGCATTGCTAGTCCATTACTTCATTTTTTTTTTCCTGCCCTGTTGAGGAAATCTTTATCCTCTCCAAGAGAATTTAGGATACCAGATTACATTTGTAAAATTTAAGTAGTAACAACCTCAGGTCAAGGTTGTCTGTATTACCAGAAAATAAGCCTTCTGAGGATTGGAATTACTGGTACTGGTTACCTCTTAAAAAAATCTTTATTGGTGTCTAATGGTCTACACATAATAGGTACTTTATTGTGTGTACACTGCAAGCCACTAGAACAAATTTCTTAGTCTGATGTTAGTTCTGGTCTCAAGATGGACTCATAATCTGTTAGTGGACTAGAAAAACATTCTTGGAAATGTTTCAGAAATCATCTCTCACATTCTCTTCCTTCAAAAGTGGTGCTTTTATATACCTCTTTGACACTGTTTGTCTACTTGTCAACCTGCGGGGCCATCATGTGTGTCAAGCACTCCTTTGGTACCTAGTCACATATGGAGAACTCAACAGTCTCTAGTCTCTTACTGGCATTCAGACTAGAGAATGGCAAAAGTTCAACTCAAGATCAAAAGATAATCGTGATGATTTGTGTGAGTGCTCTAGCAATATGCCATACTAATCAAAATGGTTAAATTGATACAAAAGAAACCTGGTGAACATCCAGCCCAAACTTCCTTAACAAACAAACCCACTTTCTTTGAAAGATGGCTGTTTTCATGGGATTAGCCCCAAAATCTTGACTTTTGGGAAAAAATGAGACAAAAATCCCTATTAATTTATTTCTCTGTGTTTTACTGATGCCCCTTATTATACCAGTTTCCTATTCTTTTTTTTCCATAAGCTTTAGGAAAAAAAAATTCTTATTTGATCCCTTACTTAAGTTTAAAAATGAAACTAAACGCAAATATGCAAGTTTGGCATACAAACTGAAAATAAAGCAGTGTGCTTAGAGTTTGTGACATCATCATTATGGCTTATCCTTTCTGGAAACAGAAAGACTGCTAGCCATGTTTTTAGCATGGATGAAAAAAATTGAGTTTCAGTATTCTACCATTAACGATGCTTTTATGAAGAGGAGTTTTCAGAATGGTTTTATAGGTTTCTGCTGACCTGTGAATGCAAGACATGATAAGTTTTCTAGAGAGTTTGTTTCACCCAAGGGAATCATATCCTACCAGGGTTGGTATATAGCTGACTTTCCACTGTTTTTCCAATGCACTGAAGCTTTACAGCTTGAAGGGAGTCATCTACATGCATGATTGTTGGCAGACTGCCCAGAGTATCATGCACCAAGTTTGCTACCTCCCGAACATCAAAGAGTTTCAACAGCTCAGAATACACTGCTGGGAAGGAGCTCAGGAACACAGCCTTAAAAAAAAAGAGGAAGGAAAAAGAATTAAAATTAACCTCAAATTACCATGTGAAATGAGTTTTAAAATCTCAGTGTTCTGAGTGATTATCTTAAACATTTTTAAATAAAGAAGGGCATGGGAGAGATGATTAGAGAAAGTGTAGAGTAACTTAAAAGGAAGAGATAAAATTATCTATTTTTTTTTTAAATGGTAGTGGCTAGATCAAAAGAACTGAGACATTTTGGAAATTAACTCATAGTAGTAGAATAGTTTTGGGGAAATCCTAGCATCAGGAGGGGGCAGCACTGGGTTATGGAAAGAGGACCAAACCAGAAGGCAGGGGATCCGGGTTCAATTTTCAGCTCAGCCACTGACTATGACCTTGGATAAGTCACAACAGTCATGCCTTCCACATCACAATTTCCCCCATTGCAGATTCCATACATGGGCTGACATAGGAAATTAAGTGGGAATTTTTTTTTGAGAGTTTTACGGAAGCCCCTGTCATGCAAAAGCCCACAGACATCATGGAAAAAGTTTGGAAAGTCAGAAATACATAGAATATATGTATAGTATTGCATAATATTAACATATTTTAATCTTTTAATACTATGATAATTCAGACTTCTTCTCTGGTAGGGAGGGTCAAAAAATTTTACACAGATTTTTTTGAGATCATGGGGGTGCCATCCCCCTAATTCCTGTGACATGGAAGGCATAACTGTACTAATATCTTAATACCTGGTACTTGCCCTGCCTCCCTGAAGAGTCTGTTGTGATGATGAAATGAGATAATACATAGAAAGCACTTAGAATACCATGTAGTCCTATACAAACTTAAGGCATTAGTATACTTCAACAAACTGGCTTCCTTTAAGAGCTAGCTAACTACCCCCCAAAAAAAGTCCAGAAACATGACTTAGATGGGTAGCCAATTCAAGAATACTAAATGGCATATTATGTTCTCAAACCTATCACCAATTAACAGATAACATAGAAGAACTGATTTTAAAGCTACAATTTGTCCCCATTAACTTCTTTGGGGTGGGAGAAGTAGACTTCCTACCGTCTCTGCCCCTCTGATTGGAAGATGGAACTCCAAACTCCAAATCTCTATTTAAGAAGAGAGTTCCCTCATCCCTCATGAGATGGGCCCTCATCTATCACCTGACTGTAATGTGACTTCACCACACCCCAAGGTCAAGTACCTTCTCCTCTAGCCCCAAGCTGGACATCAGGCCAGCTGCAGCAGTCATTGTAATCTGCCCCAGGATAGATATGGAGCACATAAGTACCCCAACATGCATTTTGGCCCTTGATCCATGTAATCAGGGACCAGATTTCAAGAGATGAAAAAGAAGTTTGGGGTTTGGGGAAGATAATCAAAACCATATTAGCTCTAATCAAATTCCTTCCATTCCAACAATGATGGGAATAGGTTATCCAGCCACCAAGGTTCTTTCTGGCAATCAGAAACGGTGCTAAAGGAAATCAATATCTTTTCAATTCAGGTAGGAAAAAGTTGCAAATAAAGCAACCAAGTTCTGCTATTTAGGGCTGATGGAATTTTTTTTTTTAAATCTATTCTAAGTCACAACAGATGCAGCTATAAGCTGAAGCTCAATTATGTTTCTACGTAAAAATAAATAAACTGCAAACACCTTTTCCCCCTATTCAGCAGTTAACAAAAAATTACCTGTGACTGAGATAAAGCTCCAGACCCTTTGCTTTCCTGGGAAAGGAAGAACCGTACTGACATTAGGAGTTCCTGAATGCAGCATCGGAATTCTTCTTCATTTTGTCCACCAGTGGCAAGAGAAAACAGTCTTCGAGACTGAACTATATACTTAAAAATATATTCTTGTGCCTAAAATTGAAGGAAAAAAACAAACCACACATACATCAAAAGGAAACCCAGGCACCTTAACAAATGGTACAGCTCCCACTACCCAAGAGACCATTCAAAAGAACTTTTCAAATGAAAGAAGAAAGTGGAAATTTATCAACCCTTGTTTTAAAAATCAAGGTCCAACAGATATTCTGAATCTTTTCATTTCAGGAAGGACTTTTCCCAATGCCCTTATGGAATGAAAAAAGAAGGATTACCAGAAACACTATATGATTCAGCCTGGCATAGTGGATAGGATGCTGACTATGGAGTGTGAAAGACTTGGGGTTCAGATCTCTCTTCTGACATGCACACTAACCTCTCTCAGTCACTATTTCCTCACTGATAAAATGGAGATAATTATACATGCAGTACTGACTTGACAGGGTTGCTCTGAAATGCAAATGAATTGATATACAAAAAGCACTCTGCAAATTTTAAAGTTCTAAGCAAAAGTCAGCTATTATTATTAGAAAAACCAATTTCTTCAACTGAATTTTATTTGAAAATATGAACATCAAAAGGGAAAAGATGACATGAACATTAGTCTGGAATATATTTAACAAAGAGAACTTAACCTTCCATAAATGATTTTGTCCTTGTTCCATTTTTATTTAACTTAAGTCTTGGGCTTTTTGTTCAATACTCCTAAAGTAATTTAGTCATGTTACATAATAATTACTTTACGAAATGTGAATGCCCTTTGGCCTTACCTAACATCAGATAGTACAGCATGACTAGGAATACTGAGTTGTCTTAACTTGGAACATTATTCTTTAGATAACTAAAAAAACTTAAAAGATTTTATTTATTTTCTTTAAGAAGATTTTCCCAACATGACTCTGAGCAAGGAGTTGTCTTTTCCATTTTTAGCTGAAAAAAACCAAGGTGCAGAATTAATAAGTGAATTGTGTGAGTTGATATCAGACATTCCAATGGAATCACTGATAATCACAGATCTTCTTTCTACCCACTAATTCATCCTATTTGATGTGAAAATTCTGGGTTTAATAATTCCAGTATGGTTCCAGCTGAGGAGACTGGTGTCATGACCGAAGAAGTATGCCTCTGTACAGCATGTGGGTGTCACCACCTTCTTATGTTTTTCCTCCCCACTAATCCAAAATAATCAGTAGATTCTGGAGAAAGTGTGAAGAAATAAAAGCTCAAAGATTTTAATTTCTTAACTCTCTGGGGGAGCCATAATTTCAAAATCCCCAAATTAAATGCCATGAGCATGAACTTTATTAATCTGTCACCACCAGGACCTTTGCACAAAGGGAAAAACTCTGTCTAGGGCATTTGTTAGTTGTGCTGTATTTACCTTTAGAACTTCCTGGATGTGTTCTTGTCGTTCAGCTTCTGTTATTCTGTCCACATACCACTTAAGAACTTTGATGAGATCTCTAAAAATAGAGGAAAAAATAGTCAGTGTATAGATTTTTTCCCTAATTCTCATAATAATTAATCATCAATGTAAAAATCAAATACTCAAATTAAATACCTACTGTGATTGTTGGAAGGTTTCTTTTCTTGTCAGGAATATCATTAATTGATGACTGAATGATTATAGGCATTAATAGACCCTTAATTTTGGGTCTGTCACGTTGCCAATGAGTAATAACCTCAATTTCCCTGCCTAACTGCAACATCATCATTTCTTCTAAAGCTGGAGAGAAAAAACTCTTTCACTTTTTTCTTGCCATTAATTACAATTATCTTTTTTTAAACATTGCTTTCAAAACAACTGTAGTCACATGGGACAGTGGAAGGAATGCTAGATTTGTTTACCAAGAACTTGAATATAATTCCCAACTCTCTTACCTGTGCAACCTTAGCCAAATCACTTGACTTTGCTGGGCCTCAGTTTCTTGATTTCTAGAAATGAAAGGGTCAGACTTCTAAGCTTCCCTCCAGATCTAGACCTTTGACCATTCTCATGGATAGATTTTTGAAGCCTTTGTGCTCTAAACCACATAGATACGGCAACTGCTCTACACTGTGTCATTCCAGTAAGGTAAGAGTCCTTCATTATCACCAGGTGTTCAGGGATTGAATCTGATATCTTCCTTGTTATGGAACCTGTTCCTACAGGTGAAGCCACTGCCTATTTTTCTACTTCATTGAATCATTTGGGAAAAGCAAAAATAAACAAACAAAAACCAATTAGCCTTATAATCTTGGAGGACTGAGATTCTAGGACTCTTGTTGCTAGGATCCTGTCCAAGACTAAGGTCTCATCTACTGGGTGACCTAAGATTCAAGTGCACCTTCCACATGGAGGGTATCTTGTCGTAGGCCATACATACTCCCTACATGTGGGCCTCTCCAATTATGGCCTTTACATGTGATCATCTTCTCATTTATGTGGGGTGTATTTGCAGAAAAGTTTACCTCGGATTTATGGGGGAAATATTTTCATGCTATTTTTATTACTATTCCTTTTCAATAAATACCTTTCTTTGAACCAAGTGTGCCCTCTGGCTGTCTATTAAATGTAAAAATATCAGTGAGGGTTCATAAGCTACAGTTTTAGGGATGTAGTTGCACATAGTACCTTCAATATAGAGTAGCCATCCTGTGGATAACCTATCCTAAATTGCTATGGGGGTGGGAAGATCCTGGATGATAAACCACCATTTGGGGATAAAACCAAAAACTGACATTGAGTGCGAGTAAAGTCAAACTCCTAGGAATGTAATCACCAAAATTTGCCAACCAGTTTTCTTTTTGACACAACTTTCTTTTCCTGGCAGATTTGAGGGAAAAAACAAAAAACAAAAACCTGACCCTTTCTTCCATAACCTCAAGATCTGAGAGCAGAATCCTCAGTCATCTGCTATTTCATTCAACCTATGGCTAACAAAGTCCTGCCTCTTCCTCCTTTAATCCCTGCAGTTTGGAGTCACCATCTGCCAAAGCTAAAACTCCTTCCTTCCTCAGCTACTACTCAGTCAGGCCCATCTACCTCAAATGCATCGCTCTAGATTCCCTTTCTTGTTCCTCAGTCCCACTACTCCAACTGCACCCCTCTGATCTATTATTAAAACAGTTACCTTTATCCTAGACATTTCCCTTTCATACATTTTTCATCTCATAGTGTTCATGAAAAAGTAGCCTCTCCAGATCTACCTACATCCCAGGTCACCCTCTTCCCTCTTCTCTGCCTCATCCCCTACCCCATGCCAACATACTGAGCCAAGAATAGTCGTAAACGTATCCTTGGTCTTCCCTGCCAATTCCACATCAACCCTTTCTTGTTATCCTTTAGCAAACACCCTACCGTTGAGGTCTCCACTGTCTATATCCTTCAGTACAGATCCTTGCTATATTTATCTATTGGTCTTCAGGTTATTCTATTTCTGTACTCAAAGAGACTCAGCGCTTTGCTCAGTCTTCCTCTCTTTCTCAACACTTCTGAAATCATAGTTGTAGACTTAAATTTATGCATGCTGATATACCCTCTCTCACAACCTGATTTATCAATCTTCTCAATTCCTACGGTATCTATCTTTAATCCACTTCACCCATCCCCACAGGGATGGTCAAATTTCTTATCTTTCCAGGACCCATAATAATAATACTACCTCCATGATCCAGAATTCTGAAATTCCTCTCATGGACCATAATCTTCTATCCTTACATCCTTTACTCCTCCTAAATCTCTTCTTCATCCTCACAACAATCTCCAGTCTAATCTCAATTGGGCCCTCAATGATGCAACAATCATTTTTTTCTTCCTTGAATAGCTTTCTATAAATTTCCAATTTCCTCCCTCTCCAATCCATCCTTCACAACACTGCCAACGTTTCCTTAAAGCAAAGGTCTCACTGTAATCTATCTGCTCAAGAATCTTCAATGGCTCCCTGAAACATCTGGGAAAAAATACCCATACCTCTGTTTTGAATTAAAACTCTCCAACTATCTCCAATTTACCTTTACAGAGTTGTTTCAAAAAGCTTCCTTTCATATCACGTAAACTAGACAAATTGGCTGTTAACCTGATGCAGTTCTCTACCTCCCATCTCTGTGCTAACTCACTTCTGCTTCTTAGAAGTTTAGCTTCCTTCAGGGACCAGCTCATTCCCTCCTATTTGAAAGTCTTTCCTGATCTGCCTCTGTTAAGATTTTTCTCCTCCCTTTAAATTAACTTTTATTTATTTGTGTACATGTTGTATCTAGCAGTAATGTAAGGACCTTGAGGTTCCCATTTTTGCTTTGTAATATCTGCCACAGTGCCTTACACATAGAAATAAATTAGTTAAGGTTTATCAAATTGAATTTGACAGTAAAGAGACTCATACCTTTTATTCTTTGTCTTCAAACCTGGGCTCACTTCATTTCCTATGCCTGGGAAGGCCTCTTCATGTCTAAATCTGATAAAATTTCACCCATCCTCTAAGGCTTAGCTCAAATTACAATTACTCCATGAAGCCTTCCATTATACCCCCAGGTTACATTCTTTCATAATGTTTACTGAAAAGACCAATTAGGTACCTTAGGAGCATGAATTTCAGTTCAATTGCACAATTAAGGTGATAACTTCCAGAAGAAAAACTTGATGCATAATCATAGAATACCTGAGCCAGTCCTAGAAAAGAGATGTACCCTAGAAACTATGTAGGATTAATAGTAAAACCTAGAAGCACTATGTATATGTGAAGAAGCACTCATATATATGAGAAGCACTCATGTATATGAGTGTATATGTCTGCACATGAGGTACAGTATGGAGGACATTTTTCTTAATGCATTTATTTCTTCCATGGCTTTATGAAAGCACATTATGAATTTATAGGAATATCAGGCTTGATGGCAAAGAGTGTTCTCACTTTTTATCACAGAATTCTAATAGTGCATAGAGAGTTAATTTCTACAGAATCAAAATGTTTTGTGCAAAGATACAATTTTGACCAAAGACATAATTCTGTTTTATTAAGGATGATCAAAATTACAGTCTTTTCATCTCCACCTGGGGCAGTCACAGGATTATACAATTAGAGAAAGAAGGGATCTTAGAAGCTGTTAGACCAAATCCTTTGGTTTATATATGAGGAAACAGTAGCCTAGTGACTTTCTAAAGGTAACACAGATTGAGGCAGAAGAGCTAGGATTTGAACCTGGGTCCTCTGACCCCAAATTCAGTTCTCTTTTTGCTTGATCAACACAGCTTCTCTTGCCTCAAGAGAATACATAGGTCACACAGTCATTCAAAAGGTCAATGTCTTCCCTCTCAGTGAAGAGTGAATAAATGGAGATGCCCATAGGGCAGACAGCTGCTGAAGGGGCTGTTTTTAAGACAAGATGTTCCAGAGAGCTTTGACCACCCACAGTCTCACAAGATTCCATGGTACTTATTTGTCTGGTTAGGAATGATTGACCCACTATCTCCCTAGCCAATGTGAAATGTAGGTAATTACACTCCTGCTCTCTAAATTCCAGTTCCAATTTGTGTTTAGGCAGGACCACAGAGTTGTGAGAATGCCACTGACCTCTTACTGATGCTGTTGCATTTCATCCTGGGCATAAAATCCCACTGACAGTGGAGCAAGCCATGGCCCATCAATTCAATTAGACACAAAAAAACTCACCTAGTGTAAACTTTAGAGGAGTAAATTTCAATACATGAGCCAGAAAATGGCCAAACCAAAGGTATTCATGTGTCATTCACAGTATTCCCACTTGCAATGTGTATTATTCCTTTTTGGAAGCAAAAATGTGCTGTATACCCCATAAGGAAGCACAATAAAAACAAAACACTCTGAATGTTACTTTGATGCATAATTTGAACTGGCAGTATATGTGTGCAATGAAGAAACTAGGAAGAAACAGGTAAAATCTAGGTCATATGGGCTCATGTCTTACAGCTGAATTAAGGCAGAGCTAAGAAGGTCAGGCTAAGGCCTACTCTCTGTCTACATTTTTTCCCTCCTTTCTTTCCTTGTTACTGTCCTACCTCTCCCTATCTCCTTCATCCCTATGTTCTTTCCTTTCTTCCTTCCTCCCTCCCTTCCACTTGAACTGATGAATTTCTAATTCTGAATAGAAGATAATGATTTCTAATTTACAATTATCCTTCTGTAGTAGGATGGATGAAGCAAACACCTGAGGGATAATAATTTTGGCTTTGGTGCAAATCTCTTAGGTACTGTATGTGTGCCAGAGTGCCAGGCCTGAAGTCAGGAAAACTCATCTTCCCAAATTCAAATCTGGCCTCAGACACTTCCTAGCTATGGGACTCTGAGCAAATCATTTACCCTTGTTTGCCTCAGTTCCTCTCCTGCAAAATGAGCTGGTGAAGGAAATGATAAACCCCTTCAGCATCTCCATCAAGAAAACCCCAAACGGGGTCACCGAGAGCTTAGCATAATGAGGGACAGAGAGACAGAGAGGAGGGGGGAGAGAGGGAGAGAGGAAGAGAGGGAGATGGAGAGGGAAAGAGGGAGGAAAAGAGAGGGAGAGAGGAAGAGAGGGAGGGAGAGAGACAGAGACAGAGAGGGAGAGAGGGAGAAAGGATGAGCTGAGTTACCCAACTAATGGGTCTCCCATTCAGGCAGCTGGGTCTATTCGCAGGTTGTGTCTGTCTGTTTTCTAAAAGGATCATGGCATCAGGGAAATGATAACATGACTTGCAGTTGACTTTGATATGAGTAAGGGATGGTACTCTTCAAAAACAAAGGACAAACACAACCTGTGAATAGACCAAGCTACCTGAATGGCGACCCAGCTAGTTGCATGAGCGACTACACTAGACACTGAAGGAGGCATTTGCTACTTGATGGCAATTATCCACTGAGGTAGTGAGGGGCAGAGGTTGGCCAAGGCACAACTTTTCCTTGGCATCTGTTTATTGTGTGCTGTAACTTCTAATGAGGAGGGGCGGCTAGGTGGCGCAGTGCATAGAGCACCGGCCCTGGAGTCAGGAGTACCTGAGTTCAAATACGGCCTCAGACACTTAACACAAAAAACTAGCCGTGTGACCTTGGGCAAGTCACTTAACCCCAACTGCCCTCCAAAAAGCAAAAAAAACAAAAAACAAAAAAAACTTCTGAGGAGAAGCAAGAAATAGCCCCCTAACAGTGACCTAATTTACTTAAGCAGATGTGGCAGAGATGGTTGTTTTCCCTCTAGAAGTTAGTCAAGATTTTAAAACTGAAAATAAATATAATTTCTCATAGTCAAGGAGAAAAACAATTAGCCACCTTAGAAGATTGTAAGGTGATGAATGAAAAATTAAGAGAGGAAAACCTTTAAAACTTTAGTCTCATGAAAAGTTCAGGACTATAATTTGGGAAGCTGTTTTTCAATGGGAATTTAAATAAGATGCAACTAGATTTTTTACATGTTTTTTTTAAATTACACTCAAGCTCTGGGAATATTACATGTGCTAGCCTTCACTTCTTCCTATGCTACCTTTTAAATTTATATCCATAGCTGGTGTTGCTTAGAAGCATGAGAAAAAGGGGTAATTTCAAGTCAATTAAAAGATAAAAGACCTTACCTGTATGCAAGTGCCCCAGCAAAATGACTTTCAATGTAAGTGTCCATTACAGGTTTGAAATGATGAAATTTGCTATCTTGCAGTAAGTTTATTATGTGAACCTAAAAGAAAATTGAGCTTTATTAAATTGATGCAAATCAAGTTCCTTTTGTTACCAGTAATTAAACTGTTATGCTCTCAATTTCATATTTCTGAAATGCTTTTATAACAGTCATGACTGAGAAGCAAAATGATTAATATAAAATTAGGGAAAACTTTATACTTACCAGAGAATCAAACACCTTTGACCCATATTTTTGAGAATTTTCATCTAAAATTCCAAATAACGTATCCAGGGTATCTTGCAGAAACTGTTTTGCAGATAAAAATAAAATTCATAAAATGTCATTTTGTTCTTGTTTGTTCCCTCCACCCCCCTTTCACAGATATTTTTTTTCTTTGAATTTCTTCAAAAGGGGTGGGGGGAAGGCAGGGAAGAATTTACCTTGACTATCTCTGAGCCATCAATTTCTTTTATTTTGGAGAGGCAGCCTGTTATCTTGTCTGGATGAGTTCTCCATTTTAGAAGATCAAGCATATCTCCTATACAAAAAAAATAAAAGAAAGATAAATAGCCACAGGAGATCTTAAGCCTCTTCAACTGAAACACTCAACTGTTTAAAAACCTGAAATTCCAAACAAGTCACAACCACACACAGAAACCAATGTAATAATGTAGTCAAGTCTGAGAGCCTGTTAACACATCCCTTTTCTAGAACTGGGCACAATGTAGCAAGATCCAAGTAACCAATATCATTTAGTGGAAATGGTCCTCACAGTCATGGGCACATCAATTCACTGACCACATCTATGTTTGTGTAGGGAGTAAGAACAGTTCTAGCCCTGTCAACATGAGTCAGTATTTGGAGAGCTAGACTATCACGGGATCCAGGTCGTTCTATTGTTACAATTCCTTCAACAGTTGAATGAATAATTTTTTCCCTGATCATCTGGCCCTCTCTGGTGGTAGCAAGGCAAGCTGGTGGTTGGCAACATGAAGTCAGCAGTTTAAAACCCACACGTACACCACATATGCATGTGCTCACACACAAAAGCACAACACATCTGAGACTTAATATAAATGCACAGTGTGCAGCAGACATGGAAATGCTACAGTACGAGTGGCTGAGCTTTTGATCAACATGAGAGGGAAGGAAATCATTTTATTATTCAGCAAAACCTAACGAACAGAAAGGTTCATAGAGCATACATGAGGGATTTGTTAGGATTCAAAAATAAAACCCACATATAAGTGAGAAATTTACTTCAAAGCATTTGTTTCAGGAGAAATCTAATGGGGATTCCTTGAGAGCCAGAAAGATATCACTAAGAAAAGTGAGGAAAAAAAACCTAAAGCAGTACTTAAGATTAAATAGAAAATTACATGTAGTGAACAGAAAGAATAAAAAAAACAAAACCACAAATATCTCAGGGAGAAGTTGCAGGAAATAGATATGTTCTCAAGCAGTTCGATAGAAAGCCATAGAGAACGTGAACAAGTTCACAATGAGTTGAAAGTCTGTACATTTGAAACCCTCACAGAGAAAGAGAGGTAAAAATCCCCTAAAGTTACAAAGGAATTGGGCAAACATATTCATTTACTAAATTACTATATTTTAAAGAAGAGATTTATGAGCAGAACTCCAAAGTACTTGAGCTATATTTTCAATGTGCATGTCTGCATAAACAATCCTGGGGCTTTGACCTAAAATTATCCTTATAATTATAAGTAAGTCATCATATTTTGAGTATTTTATATTTTCATAATATAAAGCTAAAAAACCAGATCATTTGTTTTTCCACTAGTCTGTGGCTTCCTTCCAGTCCCTTTATGGTACCTTCTACATTTGACTCCATTTCTGGCCATTAAGTATGCTGTTAAAAAAGAATTATTCCACACTGTCATATTTCTTTACTCTTCTTTCCTTAGTCTGCCCCCTCAACTACTCTCTTTCTCTTTTTCTTCTATGCCTTGTGTTTACTACCAATACTCCTCTTCTTTATCAGTAAAGAACTGTCCTAGACAATCTGGACATTCTGTGGAAGGGTGCTCCATAGGCCAGCCAGCGTCTGGCATGTAGCACTTAAAAATACTTGTTGACTCTGATGGTTTCAAGGGTAACACTAGAGGGAGGAGCAGAAAGGCTTTAGTGTGTTTGTCTCTTACAGGGATGAAAATCAAATGACAAAAGTGCTAAGTGCATCCAGGGATGCCTAAAAAGGCATTTATAACATAATGACCATAAATTCATAGTCTCTAAAAACAAGAGAAAAAAACCAACAAAGAAATGCCAGAGGGAGGGACAGAAGGGAAAACTGGAGGATAATGAGAGTGATACAAGAAAAAACAAGCATCAATTAGGACACTTAAAAAAATACAGAAGCAAATTCATGAAGGGACATAAATGGGGCAGTTTTGTTCCTATAATGCTAAACTTAGTATACACCAAAACATTTATATGTAAAAGAAGCTCACAGTCACAATCCTCTTTTCTGTTCTTTGTATGTTAAAATATTTTTCTTTGATAAATAGATAATTTTTTTTTAAAAGAAAACAATCTAGTTGAGTTCCTTCTATTTACAGATAAGGAAAAGTCGCTCAGCAAGTGTAGGACCCAAGACATGAACACAGGTCTCTTTCTAACATATTACAATGAAGTACGATACTAATGGAATGATCAATCAAGCAGTGTTTTCTTTAAAAATGGTAGTTATTTTACAAGACATGTGCAGAGCTCGTATGAGACTTGTACGTAAGCCAATACTAAAAAATCTGTGATTTCAGTGGCTGTCACAAGATATCTGTGAACTAGATGTTATGATCTACCACTCCAAGTCAGGAATTCATCAGTTCAATCCGTTATGATCTACCACTCCAAGTCAGGAATTCATCAGTTCAATCCAATCAGCACTGATTAATACAGGATAGGAAAAAAAAAATTATGAAGGAGTGCTTGCTCTCAAGGTGCTTACAATCTTCATTTAATCAAGGCAACGAGGTGGCATACAGGATACAGTAATGGCCTAGGAATCAGGAAGACCTGAGTTCATATTCAGCACCAGACACTTATGACCTATGTTACCTGGGACCAGCTGCTTTAACTTCGCCTCATTTATAAAATATGGACAGTAAATAGCACTGTCCTTGGACAAGTGTGATACAGATTAAATAAGACAATGTATGTGAAGAGCTTTGCAAACATCTAAGTGCTATAAAGATGTTAACTATTCTTCTTGCTGCAAGAACAGAAATCACATCTGGCAATACTTTCAGGGTTCTAGAAATGTCACTAAGCTTTCCATTATAGTGCCAAGCTATTACATTTAGTGGAAAATCTACATGATGAAGAGCAGGCACTTCTCTCTTAATTTGCATAATAAATATTTATGTATATGCTGACCAACTGTCACCAACAAGTAGATAAGCCTCAAAATCCTGGAAGAGGCAGGATCTCCACCCCAAACCACTGGTCCTAACGTCAACCCAGTTCCTGCAAAAATCATCTGAGGAACCAATTCAAGAGGAAAAGGGGCCGGCTATCTTTACCAATTACTAACAAATTCCTACCTGTAGGTCTGGAAAGCCAAACTACCTGAGGTTTCAGAGTACCCTGATGAAAAGACAGAAGTATCAAGTCAGATAAGTCACTACCACCTTGATTACCTGATGGAGACAGTTGAGGAGCCTGAACCCAAAAGCCTTAGGAATGACAGTGCCCTAAACCACTTACTCCACTTCCATCCAGAGCCCCAAAGCCATCACTAAAGACAGCAATCACTGTGGAGAAGGGTTCTAGTTTCCTCTCCCTCATCAACACCAAATACTAATTGCCAATGATGGAAGGCAAATGCAAAAGCCTGGGGAGTAGCAGCCCCTCTAGCCCCACCCCCACACCTCCCCAAAACCCATTATCCTGCTTCTAATCGAGCACCTACATCCACCAGCCAAGGAAGCAACTTCCATGGAGATGTGACCTGGCAACAGTACGTGCCACAACTACTGAAGGCCCAGAACAGAATGTTCTTGCCTTAATTCCCAGGCACTGTCAAATGGTTCTACATCAGAAAACTCCAATTTTATCTGTAGAAATGACATTGAAGATGATTTTGCACCCCAAGGATTTGCACCCCAGGGATCATAACATCTTCCATCTGACTTACAGCTGAAACCTTCTATGCATAGTCTTTCCCACTGGAATGCGATCCCTTTTAGATCAAGTCAAGTAATATCTGTAGCACTCTTAGCACAGTATCCAACACACAGTAGGTGCTATATAAAGAGGAGCTTCTTCCCTCCCTCCCTCCCCATCCCTTGCCTTCCTTGAGAGTAATATCTGTCTTAACCTGTGATTTATATCGCTGGTGCTTACCATAGTGATATGAACACAGAAAGCATTGGTAAATGCATTTCCATTCATTCATTCATTCATTCATTCACATCATTCCATCATCCCTCCTATGAGACTGTAAGCTCCTAGAGTCAGGAGGCATATTTCAGTATTTCAGTTATCTTTCTATCTCCCCCTACACCTAGTGCAATAATATAATAAGTGCTTAATAAGATTCCTGTTTGGGCTTTAACATTGTAAATAAGATTCATTTACTTCTCAAACATAGTAGTATATGTGAAATTATTTCATGCTAACATTATTCCTATTCCTATCATTTAAATGGTATTAAAATGAAAAAGAGAGAATGGCAGTGGGGTATACATTCTGCAAGATAATCTCCCTTCCCCCTTCTTCTATTCAAAATATATTATTCATTTCCTGCTTATTTTCAGTTGGTTCTCTTCTTGAAAGGACAAGTTTAATTAAGGTCAAAAATGATAACTTAGCATTTGTAAAGCTTCAATTGTACTAAAAATATTGTATTAAAAATGGACTCAGCCTTCAACAGAGGCAGACACCCAACATTTTAATCCCACATATCCTATATTATGTTTATATCTACCTGTAAATATAATTTTCCTCTTACACAATGCAGCTATTATCAGTCACTGGTGCTAAAAAAATACTAATGTTAACATCCTCATCCTAGAAATAATCATATATAATCCTAGGTCATTTATGGAAGAGAACTGATTATTGGTGAAGACATTTTTAAAAATCACCAAGATATATAAGGTTAGAGGTACTTTATAACACTTTATCGGGGGAGGTGGTGCAATTTAATTAAATGCCAACTCAGTCTAAGGGACAGCCACATGCTTAATTTACCTAAGGGGAACAGATATCCTTTGATGGATGAAAGTAGATAAAAGGGGGATTCACTCTATAACCTTCACAGGGGCAGACTGATGGCCCTCATAAAAAATTCATGAGGGATGATAAATGTTTTGCACTTATTTATAAAGGTGTACCAATGGAGATTTTAGTTAATTGGTGACAGACCCTAAAAAGTATCAGCATCTTAGATAAAGGGTCAGCCTTGTAGTTAGCAAGACCTGTATTCGAGTCGTCCCTCTGACACATGTTATGCAACAAATCAATTTTTAGGGTTCCAGGCAGCTCTAGAACATTGTAAATTACAGATGAGGTGAAAGAGACAGACAGACAACAAACACTTTTCATGCTTAATGAAAATAAAACATGCAGCAGAGCTGGAAAAAAACGAATTAAAAATGCAGAAAACTATTGAGAATTCAACTTGTATATACATATTCTACACTGAAATGGAAAGGCAATTTGAAGTTGTTCAGTACTGTAGCATTATGTTTCATCCCCCATACCCCTCACCCTGCCACACAGACAAAGCTTTTTTTTAAATAAATGATGGCTCATGGGACAAGAAAAAGATAAAAAGAAAAATACCAATACTTGTACACAGGAGTATTTTTTTTAAGAAATTGTGTCTTACAATATGTGAGTTGTTTTGTCAATGTAATGAATCTGCCTTATTAGTCTGCCATTTGAGATGCAAGCCAGACATAAAAAACTCCCCCCCCATTCATTTACCTCCTTAAGCATAGACATTGTTTCCATAATGATCTACCAATAAGATGGGCTTGCTTTATTAATCATAACTTGCTAAACAATCAATGACATAAAAGTAATGTTAGAACAGAAAAGCTATCTCCATCTAATTAAACAAAACCAGCCTTTTATTCAGAAGCCGGCAATAAGCACTGGATAAGGAACCATAAAACAACAGATTAAGGTGATGCCTCCTTTGTTCTCTCTTGTTTGGAAACAGCTGGGTTTTGATGACTTATTCTAAGGGTTATACATTTGTTTTCCAATGTTGAGCTAATTTTAGAGCCATTCTTAAATTGTGTACACCCGATGGGTCACTGAATCCCAGTTGTTTCCATTTTTATTAGAAAAGGCACAGACAAAAGGAACAACCAGATTTTCTAGTGCCAAATCTTCAGATATTTCAGTGTTTATTTGGAAATGTCATTTATAAATTCATTGGGACAAATAGATTTCAAAGAACCCACCTACCATTCTGGGTGAGTTTAGTGGAACAGAGGAAAGATGTGATCCAAAAGGACTCTTTAGTGGCCTTTATTGCTTGATTATTGGTCCCAAGGAGGCTGGCCTTGGAAAAGGGAAGTCTGAGGTAGCGACTAGAATCCTGAAGGTTTGTATTTTCTTCACACTGTTTAAAAAGAAAAGAAAAAAGAAACCAAGTAATTTTTTTTTCAAAATTAGAAATATGAATGACATTTGGCTTAAAAAAAAAAAGACCTCCCCCCCCCCCAAAAAAAGTACAGCTTGTTTTTACCTTGACTTCAACAATTAACATAAAGGGTTCCTCAAAAAATTATTCTGTTGTGAAACAGCTGATTGACTTGGTGAAACTTCAATGATTTCATGCTTACATTGGCAGTACATTTACCAAAATATGAACACTACAGAGAAGACTGGTACAGGCTTCGTACAAGGATGACATGAAAATTTGTGAAATTATGTTCTGTATGTTTTCTTAATGGGGGACAGAAGAAAGCGGGAGAGAGAGAAATTGGAGCTGAAAATAAAGCTGAATATAAAAAGAAAGAACTTAAATGATTTCAAGTGTAAATTTTACAGGCTTGTAATGAGACTAGCTCTTTAATGAGGCCCAATTACTTTATAAGAAGAGCACATCTGTGTGTAGATTAAAACTGCTTTGGAAACATTCAATCACAATAGAATCAACAACAGTTTAAGAATGGAATCTCCTAAATGTCTCTGGAACATTTGTACATGTTTTAAAATTTATTTCATCCGTTCATCATGAACATTAAATCTTTTAGCTAGTTTCGAAAACTGTACTCAGAACAATGTATATGAGAAACTTTGCCCATAAGAAAGAAAATTTACAATTTAATTAAGCTAGGATAAACTACCTCCAAAAATTCTCCATGCTCTTTCAAACTACAAGGGGCAAATCGACCCATTCAGATAATTGACCCATTTAGATAATTTAAAAAAAAAAAATCTTGCCTAGCTTGGGTGTTTCCACAGTCAAAGTCCTAGAATCTTGATAATTTCCTATTAATTTTACAAATTTCATTCATGGTTTTATAAATGATAAAAGAATTCCTTTAGGTGAAAAAATCATCCCATAGAACTGGTATGCATGATGAGACTGAGAATGAGAGTGTGAATAAGAGTAATGGTGGCAGAAAGAGAATTCATTTCTGCAAAGACTGAATATAATGAACTATTCACTTTGTTTTTGAGGTTTAACTGAAGAAATTTTAAAAAATTCTTTATTAGTCATGTTGTGAAAGCAAACAGACCAAAAAAAGAAAACCAATCAAGAAAAATAAAGAAAAACTATGCTCTGAGATGCATTTAGACACCATCAGTTTTTTTCTCTGGATGTGGATAGCATTTTTCATCATAAATACTTCAGAATTATCTTAGATCACTGTATTGCTGAGAATGGCTAAGTTGTTCACAATTGATCATTTCATAATACTGTTGTTACTGTATATGGTGTTCTCCTGGTTTTACTCATTTTACTTTACATCAATTCATGTAAGACTTTTGAAATGCTTCTGAAAGTGTCTGGCTCATAATTTCTTATGGCACAATAGTATTCCATCACATTCATATACAACATGTTCATCCATGCCCCAACTGATGCACATCCCCTCAATTTCCAAATCTTTGCCACCATTAAAAGAGTTGCTATAAATATTTTTGTACATATAAGTTCTCTTTTTTTAATCTCTGTGGGTTATAGACTTAATAGTGGTATTACTTGGTCAAAGGGTATGCATGGTTTTATAGCCCTGTGGACATATTAACTGAGGCTTTAGAGACCAAAGACTGAAGGATAAATTGCTAGTCAGAATGATGACATCAAGAATCGTAAGGAAGGTAAATATATCAATAAAGGTTAGATATTGATTAAGCATTTAGAAAGTGCTCACTATGAGTCAGCCACAAAGCTAGGTGCTAGAGACACAAATAGAAGCAAAGGAGACCAACAATCCCTATGCTCAAGGAGCTTACATTTTAATGAAGAGAGAGAACACAAAAAGAAGAGTTGAAAAGTAAAGGTAGGAGCGAGGGGAGGAGGTTACTCAAAAAAGGCTGTTAACAAATGAAGGGAGAAGTTTTTTTCTAGAGAGGAGCCTGTAGTGCTATGACCATGTCCTGGGCACCCCATTAAATGGTGATCTTGGCCAGAGAGACTCTCCAGTTAAGACAACAGGCCTCAGGAATGAATCATGTTCAAGGTGGAAAGGTTAGTGCCAAGAGAGAAAAGACAGAGGGCAAGAAGTATAGCTGGGAATGATAGAGGGATGTTCTGAGTAAAATAATTTCACATTTTAAATACTCATAAATTTGGTCAAGATGTACAGAAAACACAGTAACATGACTCATGTTATCTATACTCGAATGTGATTCCTAAATGGCTCACAGAGACACCAGAAGTTTATTAATAATCATTCCAATACCATAGTTTTTTCCATGTTTTTGGCTCTAGTTGATAATCTACATTTCAAAAATATCGATGTGGCATATTGATAACGCATTCAGTATTGGGTGATTAAGGAAGGTCATAATAAAATGTTTCTGACCCAAAGAGATAATTGTGATTTTGAAACGGACATCCACATTAGGAACTAGAGTGTCTGTGTCCTAATGTCAATGTTTGTCTCAAGCAACTTTTAAAAGGAAGAAATGCATCTGGAAATTGTCCAACAAGTGCCAGTATATACTCTGAAGTCACAAAGGTCATATTACTAAATGAAGACATTAAATGTGACATGGAGTCAAACTGAGTAGGAATGAATAATTGAGTGGTAAATGAACAGTGAGAACCAGAAATAGATTAGAATGGGAAGTAGAGAGGCAAAACTAGAAAAAGGTGAATAAGGATAAATGAAAAATACAGGTAGAGAGATAGTAACATGGAAACCTAACGTGGTAGGTCTAAGAAGAAAGGATCACAGAGACTGTTAGATAATTCTTAAGACAAAAAGAAGAAAGGAAAATCCAAAATGCATTAAGAAAAAGTATGAATCATGTCACAAGACAGGGAAAAAGGAGAGGATGAGATGATAGGATTGTCAGGAATTAGGGACAGGGATAAATGAGCTATAAGCATGAAGGAGGTCATATCACTGAAGTTGTTAACCAGAAGTCAAAATAGTGACCTTGGAACCCAAAGAATCTTACCCCTTGAATGTTAAAAAGACTTACTAAAGAAACAGATTAATCCAGGCCTAGAGAATAGTGGGAGGTTCAGCTAAGAAGACGACAAGATAGGAAATACGGGAAAAATTTTCATAGTTCTAAACATGATCATTCAGAGAAGCAGCAGGACTTTCATTGGAGAGTACTTGCAAATCTCAGCCTCAGCCGGCTGAACAACATAAAACCCTATCAATGGTAACCCTCAGTGGTACACAGTTAGCTCATCATGCTACAATAAAGTTTGGTTATGCACCAAAAATATCGGTTTGCTGGAAAAGTAAGAGAAAGAAGAGTGGCAGGGAAAAGAGAGAAGGATACAGAAAGCACATCGATTAAGCATTGGTTAAGCTCAAACTGTATGACAGGTGCTACACTAAGTGAAAGCAATACAAGTAAAAAAGGGAAGGTGGGAAAGGAGAGGAAGAAAGGGGGATAAAGAGGAGGATGGATGAAGGACAGGAGTAAATTGGAAGTGTATGGGGTGAGGGAACAAGGGTGAAGGAATGGATAGGGAGAGGGGGAAAGAGACCTGAGGAGAAGGAAGCAGGGCCCGAAGCCAAAAGATGGATTTTCATGGGACAAACATCCTTCTTTTCTGTCTTTTATTTTTTAAACGTGCTGAATGTCAGAAATAAAGAGGTAATCCATGGTTACACCACGCGCACTCAATGAAATATGAAATCCTATTTCATCACAAAAACATTCAAATTAAAGATTTGTTCCTGTGCATGATTAATAATAAGAAGAATGCCAGAGTTTCATGGATTTTCTTACAACTCAAAGAAATCTTACTCCTCTGGAGACCAAAGGAAGACTAAAGAGGGTCACTAGAGCCAGGATGGAGGCTAGTCTCAATTTTTATTCTACATTTACATAATCTCCTTAGTACAATTTCTAAATACCTTCTCTTCCCCGGCTCTTTTGTTTTTAACATGTAAGAAGGTAATGAATTATTTCTAAAGTTCTCACCAATTATTTTAGAAACACAAAAGCAGAAGAGAAATACGTATTGCTTTTCTCACAAACTTGAGTTATTCATTCACTTGCCAAGTGTGTGTATCGGGGGAGAAATTTTAAACCTGGAATCTAATCAATTTATCTATTAATGGATTTTAATCAAAAGTGGGTAAAGTTCTAAAAAACCAATTTGGGATCTCACAAGAAAAGTTACTAAACTGTCCATATTGTGTTATCCAGAGATTTTCTTATTAGGACTATATTCCAAGGAGGTTATTGATTACAACAAAAATCCATGTGTATACAAATGTTCAGAAATGTACTAAAAATTATTTCTTTAAAATCCACGGGAATATACCAACTATTAGAGAATTTCTAAAGAAATTATAGGACACTGTGCAATGGAATATTTCTGGAACATAATGAATGACATAAAAAGAACTCAAAAACATATGGTTAGAGTTGCAAGGAGAGATATAAAACAAATTTAGAAACAAGAATCAAAAGTACAATAGGAAGGATTTAGGATCTACTATATACCAAACATTGTGCTGAGCATTTTATAGTTATTGCCTCATTTAATCTTCAAAATAACCATGTGAGGCAGGGGCTATTATTTTCCCTATTTTACAGTTGAGGAAACTGAGGCAAAAAGAAGTTATTTGACCAATGGTGATACGATTATCATGTGTCTTATGTTGAATTTGAAGTCAGGTTTTCCTAACTACAGGCCCATCACATTATCCATTACTGTCTACCTGCCTAATATTTAATATATAATGATGATGACACTCCCAGTCAGAGAGAATAGTGAATAGTAGCATCCTCTGTTCCAAGTTAAAGGATACGTTCCTCCTTTTCATTTCACAAATGATAAAATAGTTTTGAAAAGAATGCATTAAATTTATAAGGTGTTGTTAGATATTTGTTGAAAAATATCTTCTGTATTGAAACAAAATATATAATTTTTTTTAATATTTGAGAAAAAGTGGATTTCTGGTAATATTTGTTAGGTACTTTCCAGACTGGTTTATAGGATCACAGATCCAGAACTTACCTGGAGTGATTGCAGAATCATAGATTTAGATTGGGAAGGGACCTCAGATATAATGAGTACAATGCCTTCATTTTATACTTGAGTAACTTGTTCAAAGTCACCCAGGAAGTAAATGGAGAGCAGGGATTTGAACCTAGGTATTCTGATTCTAGACTCCTGGCTTTCTGCACTGTGCAACACTGCCTAAAACCTACTGTAAACTCTAAGAATTAGAAGGGGTCTTAGTTGTCATCTAGTCCAGAGACCCAATCCCCAATTTGGCAGTAACCAGATTAAAAAGTAACTGGGAAGCTTTTTTAAAAAATACAATGCACCATAGATAATTTTAATTTGTGGTTTTCTAAGTTAATTTGCAGCTTGCCAGGACCTGTTTCTATTTTGAATTTGATACCATTGATCTAAACCAATATTCTACCCTCAAATAATGATAAAACAGTGAAAATGATGTTGCATCTAAAGATACTTTTACTAAATTCTGTTTTTCCTAATAATCTTTCTGATTAACAACCTGAAAACCTGATATTAGAAAATTTTGTAACTTTTTCCTTTTTTCCAAACCTTACAAAAGAGAATTATTTACTATAGCATTGCAAAAAGCTTTAATCTACTATGTTGATTTTACAGTTCTTCACAGGTTACTGAATTCTAATCAACTCTACCTTATGTACGATGAGCTCATGCGTGCCATCTGGAAGGGTCCTACCATCTTCTTGCATCAGAGGAACAAAAGAGAAGCCAAATAACTTTTTCTCACCTTTCTCTTTTGCTGTGTAAAAAAAAAATTAAGAGGAATTATACACTCAAATAATTCAGCATAAGTAAATATCTGTGTGTTCAAACTTTATACTTATAGACACATCATTTTAAAAAACAATCACAGAATCATTAAGAAGAAATGGAGATGACTACCTTATCTAGCAAGTCCATAACGATCTATATTATCCAAACTCTGCCCCCTAGCTATTGTACAGAGTGGTCAAGACAACAAAAGTAAATTACTTCAGTACCTTGGTTTTTTTTTTTTGCTTTTTTTTTTTTTTGGAGGGCAGTTGGGGCTAAGTGACTTGCCCAAGGTCACACAGCTAGTTTTTTATATTAAGTGTCTGAGGCCGGATTTGAACTCAGGTACTCCTGACTCCAGGGCCGGTGCTCTATTCATTGCACCACCTAGCCGCCCCGTGACTTCAATACCTTGAATCGCTAGGTTGGCTGCTGCTAGGCTAGGTTGAGACACAGAAATTCTCCTTCACTTGGGAACATGAAAGGACAATGAAACAGATTATTGGCAGAAAGGCGTTATATTTGCATAATATGTTAAGTATTCCTGGAAAGTTCATCAGTGCCACAGTTGTTGTTGATGTCAAGTCATTTCAATTGTGTCTGACTCTTTGTGACCCCATTTGGGGTTTTCCTGGCAAAGATATGTAGTGGTTTGGCATTCCCTTCTCGAGTCCATTTTACAGATAAGGAAACTGAGGTAAACTAAGTTAAATGAGTTGCCCAGCATCACAAAGCTAGTAACTGTCTGAGGTTGGATTTGAAGTCGGGAAGATGAGTCTTCTTGACCTTAGGCTCCGGCACTCTATCCATTACACCAACTAGTTGCTCCAATAATTTAGTAAATGACTTTGAGGCAATATGGATAGAAGCTAAGGAGTGGTGTCAAAGACCCTTTTCTGCCACTTACTGCCTGTGTGACTGTGGGAAAGTCAATTAACCTGACTGGACTCAGTCTGTTTATCTGTAAAATGAGAAGGGTGAACTCAATGATCTCTATGTTCCTTTGAAGATTTAAATCTATGATCCTATGATCACTCTATTCAAACTCTGAAGGCCAGAAAGGATCAATTTGCTTTTCCAAACATGCCAAACTTACTCCCCAAGATAAAACAAGAATTGGAATAACATTGTTTTGTGGCCTTGATTCTTCCTTCACTTTCTGGTGCATAAAGAATAATTCTCCAATACATGAGATGTTATCAAAAGAATTATTCTCAGAGTTATCCTGTCCAAGTTCAGCTGTAGACATAATTTAATTTAACTAATGTAATAAAAACAACAACTAACATTTACATAGTGCTTATTATGTGCCAGTTCCTGTGCTAGGGGCTTTACAATGACCTCATTGTGACCCTCACAACCTCCAGAGAGGCAGGTACTATTATTATTCCCATTTTATAGATAAGAAAACAAAGGCAGATTTACACAGTTTGTATCTGAAGTCAAATTTAAACACAGCTCTTCCTGACTCCAAGCCAGAAACTTTACCTACTATGTCACCTAGCTGCTTTTAAATATGTACTGAGAAGTGATGGTTGGGTGAGAATTAAAGATGAGTAAGGCACTGCTCATGTTTTTTTTTTTTTTTTTTTTAGTAATTTAGCAATGGGAATAAATCATGGTCACAGAGAAACATGGCAAATGCATTAAAGACACAAAGTGCTATGAGAGTTCATGAGAAGAAAGGGCTATATTTGGCTAACAGAAACCAAAACTGACTTTGATGGAGAAGGGATATTGGAGCTGGATGAGTGGAGATTTCAGATAGTAGAAATATAGGTAGAGGATAGTCTAGGTTGAAGGAACATCATCGACCACAAAACTGGAAAAGCGAGGGCACATCTGGTGAATGTGGAGGCATTCAATTTGGCTTTCGCATAGGTCGTGTGAAAGGAAGTAACATGAAATAAAGCTGAAAAGGTAAGTTAGAGTTAGATTATGGAAAGGATTTGAAGGCTAGGGAATCATCGGCTCCACCAAGGTCTTTCACTGATGCCTCATGCAGGTTACCTCAGGTTCCTGAAGGCTTGCCAATCCCTACTAACCTAGAAATTATAAGCTCTTTGACAAATTCAAGCCTGTGGCCACCTTAACTAATTCACAGAATCTCTTTACTCACAGTTTAGCTTCACAGAGACCACACAGTGAGGAGTAGTAATCTCTAGCGGAGGAGAAAACTCCCACCTCTGAAGAAATCATGTACTTTTGAAGTACGACAAAAGCATGTCATTGAAGACTTTTAAGCAATAGGATGGCATGATCAGAACTATACACTAGTAAGGATATTCTGACAGCAGTTAAAAGGACAACTTGGCTGGGTAAGAGAGTGAGGATGGAGAGGCCAGCTAAACGGTTATCACAATATGATAAAAGGTAATAAGGGAGACAATAAGAGGTATAAGGAACTTTATGTGTGGCAACGAAAATGGAAAGAAAGATAGGAGACATGAAGATAGAGGAGAAGAGATCTGACAAATGAATGTAAGAAAAAAAGAGAAAAAGAGGAGTAAAAAGACAGCAGTCAATAAATATGTGAGTGAAGTCAGCTCACTGACGCACTGTGTATGAAAGGCCCTAAAACAAAATCTAGAGAGGAATCAAGGTGTAGTGATTAGAGAACTGGCCACAGAGCCAAGGAGGTTCAGGTTCAAGTCTTCTCTCTGAAAGACATTAGTCATGTCCCTTGACAAGTCACTTAACTCTCAGTGCTCTTGGTGGTTAAGACTATGAGTTGCAGAGAAAATGCAGACCCACCCTGACAGAAGGAGCTTTCACAATAAAGAGTTGCTCTATCAAGGACATTACAGGTCTAGTTGCTGTTCTTTTCCTAAGACCATGGCTAAGTGAGCTAGGGACAACGTTTGTTTAGGGTTTATCAAGTCTTTAGTGATGTGATACACACTACAACGTTGATATTTAACCATTGCTATTGGTCAGTCAATTTTGCAGTTGTGTCCAATTCATTGGGATCCCATTTGGGGTTCTCTTACCAAAGTTTTTGAAGTGGTTTGAAATATCCTTTTCCAGTTCATTCTACAGATGAGGAAACTGAGGCAAACAGGATTAAGTGAACTGCCCAAGGTCACATAGCTAGTGTCTGAGGCCAGAATTGAACTTGGGAAGATGAGTCTTTCTGACTCCAGGCCTGACACTCTATCCACCTAGCTGCCCCATTTAATCATAGATTAGCACTTTGAGTAACAGAAGTGAAGCGATCTACTTCTTTGGAAAAAAGTTCTCACACAGTATAAAGCATAATTCTATTAAGTAGTTATTTTGAAAGGTTGACTTTGGTTAAGAAATACTAGAAAACCAGAAGGGAATCAAGGTTTTATTCCAAAAACCAAAACACTAATTTCCCCCATTCAAGATAGACAGGATCAGAAATAAATAAAAAATAGTCAACCAGATCCACAAGAGCAAAGCTCTCTGGGGATACATTTCTATGTCAAATGATATTTTCAGGTATAGAACTTCTGATTTAGAAGGAAAAGGTCTACTGAGAAGTGATTTTAAGAGTGTGTTCCATCATTTATTATTTTTGTCTTTCATGACATGCATTTGACCCAGATTTTTTTAAATAATAAAGGTATCAAAGTGTGGAAAACTAGCTAAGAGATTACATCAAGGTTATCAATGACTTCCTCATATTTATCATCCACTCTTTAAAACAAACAAAAGTCAGCAAGCAAGCACATTAAAACAGGGCTATAATTCTGCCCAATTGTATGAGGTATTGATAGATAATGAGGAACACTTGAGGGATGAGAGATAAAGAGGCACTCTTGTTTTCCTTTAAGTAGCATGAATCCAGCATCCTAACTTCTGAATCATTATAAACTTTTTTGCAGCATTATCTCTGTACTTCTTTCTGCCTAATTAGGAGGAAATGATACCTCAGCAAGGGAGAAAATGAAGAGGAAAGACAGTGAATGACTGATGGGGCAAGCTCCTAGAAAAAGATAGAACTGAGGACACAATTACTAAGTCAAAAACAGGGGCCAATCCTTCCTTGGAGACAGAAGTGGAAATTAGGATAGAGATATAACAGAGTTTTGAGGGGTGGAGAAAGGAATATGATTGAATTCACAATGAATAGCTTGCAATTTCTTAGTAAAGCAGGAGGCAAAGACATCTGCTGGTAGGAGAGGAGAGGGGATTGAAAAGAGGTTTTGAATATCCTAAACCTATCTGCAGTAGGGAATATTAGATAATATGACTTTTTATTGGACCCCATTAGCATTCAGATATGATTTCTTTCAGTGGCTGTCAGAAGCTCAGGCCTAAAAGTGGAGAATAGTGGAGGTGATATATGTCATCCAGGGTAAAAGATTGGTAAGTCAAAAATGGTGATACAGTAAGTGGTTGAGGGTGGAGCTCTTCCTGGCAGGTTCTACAGAACATGTTCAGATATTCCCTGCCTGGTCCCATTCTAATATGTGGAACTTCAAAAACATGTTTTAAAATTTTGGAATACAAGGGGCTGGTATTGTTTGTTGACAAAATCAACTTGGCTGTGGAACTGAAAAAATCAAGAATCAGGAGGTGCTGAGCAGAAACTGGGTTCAAATATAGAAGGGATTGCCCCGGTCTTTCCAAAATTGCAATGAGCTGCCAGGTGAGGGCCAGGGGGAGAAAGGCAGCTGGATATCTTGTCATCTCCCCACTCAGGAAGCTCACATTCTAATTAGAGAGACTACATGTACACAAGATATACACAGAAAAGATGGAAACCATCTTAGAGAAGAAACAGCAACTGGGGGGCCTAGAAGGGCCTCCTATAGGAAGTAGGATTTGAGTAATCTTAAAGGGATCCAGGTATTCTAAGAGATAGAGGTACAGAGGAGGAGGATTTTATGCATGGGGACAGAAAATGGAGTATCATAAAAGGGACTAGGAAGAAGGCTACTGTAACTTATTTATTACGTATGTATATATATATATATATAATATATAGAGAGAGAGACACACACACACACACACACACACACAGAGACACACAGAGAGACAGAGACAGAGAGAGAGAGAGAAAGAGAAAAAGAGAGAGAGAGAGAGAGGGAGGGAGGGAGGATAATAGGGTTAGAAAACAAAAAAGTTAGGAAGGTACCAGATCATGTTTGGCTTTAAAGGACAAAGGGAGGACTTTTTATTTGATTCTAGAGCTAATAAAGAGCCACTAGAATTTATTGAGGGGAAGTGATGTAGGTAGACCCTGGCCAGTGTAACAACAGCTAGTAAGTGTCTGAGGCCAGATTTGAACTCAGGAGAACGAGTCTTCCTGACTCCAGGACATGGGCTCTATCCACTGCATCACCTTGCTGCCCCATCACTTTGGCTACTATGTAGAAGACACTGGAGAGGAGAGAGGCTTGAGGCAGAGAGACCAAACAGTTATTGCCTTAATCCAGATGAGAGGTGATGTGGACCTGAATTTAGGGATGGTCATATTAATGGTAAGAAGGGAGTATAAGAGATGCTGTGAATGGAGAAACTGCAAGATCTGATAATGTATTAAATGACAGGAACTCCTTCCCTCCCCAAGAGAAAATGAACACTCATGCCTGACACTGAGATTATGAGCTGGGGTGTTAGGGAAGGTGGTAGGGCCCTCAACAATAAAAGAGAAATTAGGAAGAAGGAAAGATCTGGGGGGAAAGACAATGAGTTTTCTTCTTTTTCTCAAACTTGAAACTTCATCTCTTACTTCTATACATTTCTATATCCATATGCTGCTTCCAATGCCTGCAATGTCCTTCCTCTCTCATTTCTGCTTCTTAAAATCCTCATCTTCCCCAAATCTCCCTTGATTCTTTCTGTTGTTAGTAAACTCTGGTGACTGGTTGCTATAGACTGCTACCTGGGCAATTTCAGTAGAATGAAGACTCCTTGAGGGCAGGAGCTTTTTCTTTTTTTTTCTTTTTTTTTTTGGAGGGCAGTTGGGGTTAAGTGACTTGCCCACGGTCACACGGCTAGTTTTTTGTGTGTGTTAAGTGTCTGAGGCCGGATTCGAACTCAGGTACTCCTGACTCTAGGACCGGTGCTCTATTCACTGTGCCACCTAGCTGCCCCAGGAGCTTTTTCAATATTATCTCTATAGCCATACCACCAAGCTGACTTGCAAACAGTGAGTATTTAATAAATCTTCAATGAATTGAACTAGGTAAGGATCTTCCTTAAACACAGGCTAGTGATACATGTTTTCCCTTTATAATCATCATCATCATCATCGTCACTGCTGTCGCGCTGTCATCATAACTCACACTACATAATGTAAAGCGTTTCACATATTTTATCTGATTGGTTGCTCACAACTGTTACATATAAATATACACGCCCACTTTATAGATGAGAAAACGGAAGGCACAAAGGTTAAGTGACTTACATGAGGATCACACAACTAACATTTCTGAGGTGATCAAATTCGGCTTTTCCCTGGCTCCAAGTCCAGGGCTCCATACACTATGCCACACTCTACCATACTCCTAACCTGCTCTTAGGGAGTAAGACTCTGAAATTTTGAAAACGGCAGTTGTAGCAAACCAGTTTTATTTCTTTGGATGGGATCTGAGATTTTGTTAAGTATTTGCTCAGGTTTACAGACAGGGAGATTTGAACGCCATTAGATTTGAACGCCATTAGAACATCAGGAAAAGACACCAAATGAACCGTTGAAAATATGAGGCTGGGGCTCAGGGTAGAGGTTTTGAATGGACATATAGACTTGGGAATCATCCACATGGAGGAGATGAGATCATTGAAGTTAACAAAGTCAAAGATTCTCACCAAGAAACAGGGTTTAAGGGGGAGGGGAAATGTACAAGGGTATTTTCAAGGGCACATTCGCATTTAGTGAGTTTCAGGAAAATGAAGACCCAGTGAAAGAGACCAAAAAGGAGTGGTGAGAGAGGTAGAAGAAGACCAAGGAGAGTAAAATAGGACCAAAAATCCAAAAGAAGAAAGAATATAAAAGATCAACAGCATTAAATGAATCTGTTGCTTATGCTCTCTTTTCCTATATACTAGATCAGGATCTCTTAACTTTTTTGTTATATTATGGACCTCACTGGCAACCTGTGAAGCATATGGACCCTTCCACAGAATGTTTTTAAATAATTCAAGAAAATGTTTAATTCTGATAAGAGGTTACTGAAAATTAAGATGTATTTTTTTTTAACTATTCAAGTTCATGAGCCCACTGAAATCTACCCATAAACCTCTAAGGAAATCTGTGGTTTCCAGGTTAAGAATCCATCTCTAAGACTATGGATCTTTAAATTTCCTTAGTTTTGTTATTTTACAAAAGTAAAATTCATTATGACTGTGTTTGCATCTATACACACACAACAGTATATGTCAGGGAAGGGAGAGAGGAATGGGCTAGAAGCAGAATAGTGTGCAGATTAGGAAAACAGAAGAAAATAATCAACAATAATAGCAACAGAGACAAATTACTCAGCGTTCCTGGGTTTTATTTATAAATTCAGGTGTTTGGACAAGATTTCTAAAGTCTTTTCTAATCCTAATATTCTCTAATTCTATCATTTTGACTTCAAAAATGACTAGGGAAAAATTGCAGAGCTATGTTGATGTAGTAGTAGTAGTAGTGGTAGTAGTAGTGGTAGTAGTAGTAATAGTAATAGTAGTACTAATACTAGTAGTACTAGTAGTCATAGTTGTAATAGTAGTAATAACAACTATGAGGCATTTTATACTTTCAAAGCCCTATATGTTTATTGTTCATTTATCCTCACATCCTCGTAAAGTATGTATTATTGTAATCCCCATCTTACAGAAGACCAGCTGAGCTCGGGTTCATTTAAATGACTTTCCTGAGCTCGCCTAGTTCCTAAATCTCTGAGATGGCATTGGAATTCAGTTCTTTCTGATGACAAGTTCACCAGGCACCCAGACTGTCTACTCTACATAAAGCCTATATGAAGCTTAGCCAACTAGGCTCTGAGTCTCCTAATGACCTTATACACTAGAAAAGATGCTCATAAAACCCTCAGTAGAGACCACTAATCACAATGGTTGCTGCATTAGCACTTACCTTGGCATCTATAAAATTATGAAGACCTATGCAATACCAATCTTGTTGTCTTATTATTTTGTATTGAATTTGTTGGGTTTTTTTGTAAGATGTTTGGTGGTAATAGTTATAACAGCATGTATTTACACAGTGCTTTAAGGTTTGCAAAGCACGTTACATATATGGTCTCATTTTATCGTCATGTCAGTCCCAGAAGCTGGGTGCTATTATAGTCAGAGCCATACAGTTCAGTGAAAAGAGCGCTGAATCAGGAGTTAGTTCAAATCAGGTTTTTGCCACCTATTTACCTGTGTGACCTTGGAAAGCCAATGAAATTATCTGGGACTTATTTTACTTATTAATAAAATAAGGTGGTTGAACTAGATTACCTTTAAGGTACCTTGTAGCTCTAAGTCTATGATTCCAATTAAAAAGATGAGGTTAAAAGTTCAGAAAAGCTGTATGACTTGTCCATGGTTACACAGTCAACAAGTTTCAAAGACAGATTTGAACTCATATCCCCCAATTCTAGAGTATCATAGATTCTACTTTTCCAAACTGCCTCTTGATCATTCTGGAGTTATCACACTATACAACTTGATTATACATATCTAGTCTCCCACCATATATCTGTTTTCTCTGAACCCCTCCATAAGGTTGGTATTTCCACAGACTGAAAAGTTTGGGAAGCTCACCTAGAAATAAAGAACCCATCCAAATAAAGATCCTTTTCACAAAACACTTGCTTTCTTTCTACCCTATCTTGGAGCACCTACTCAGTTTACTCACTTTGCAGACTGCCCTGACGAGACAAGCCAATATAATTAATTATACTCAATTCTTACTGGAACAATGTCGGAACTCAAAGCGGATGTGGGCGCCTCTGAATTTATCCACAGGAATGGGGAGTTTCAGCAGTTCAGACCATCTGGGACTGTTGTTGTGGTAAAGTACAAAGGAGTGGAACTCATTAGCTGGAGGCTCACCAGAGCCAAAGGAGATAAAATCCTAACAAAGGAAACAAACAGGTTAAAGACAGCTTCATTTTCAAATTACTTTGAAGTCAGCAGAGCAATTACTTTTCTCTATGTATATATCTGTTCCCCATGTTCTCCTTTCATGTAAAGCGACCTTCTTCCTTTGTAGGTAATAGCTGCTAGCAAGCAGCATCTGCTTAACCCTAGCAAATAGAGGCTCATGGTTTTAAAAGATGTGTCTCATTTACTCATATTAATCTCAGGATTCTTACTCTTCTTTGGTGTCATGGACCCCTTTGGCAGTCTGGTAAAGCCTGTTGTTGTCACTGAGTCCTTCAGTCCTGCCCAACTCTTTATGACTCCATGAACCATACCTTGCCAATACTGTCCATGGGGTTTCTTGGCAAAGATACTGGAGTGGTCTGCCATTTCTTTCTCCGGTGGGTTAAGGTGAACACAGGCTAAGTGACTTGCCCAAGAACACACAGGTAATGAGTATCTGAGGCTAAATATGAACTCAGGTCTTCCTGATCCCAGGCCTACCAATCCATCCACTAAGCTGCCTATCTCTGTCTCCCTTTAGCTGGTAAAGCCTACAAATTATTATCGAGAATAATGTATTTAAAGGCCTAGGATTTCAAAGAAAATAAATGATAGTAAAATAGAATTATCAAAAATTTCATATGGAAATGGGTTTTGCATTATTGCATATAACCTTTATCAAACCACTTACTGTCTCAAGAAGGAGGAAGAGAAGGGAGAGAAGGAGAAAATTTGGAACTCAAATTTAAAAAAAAATTATATTAAAAATTGTCTTTAAATGTAATTGGGGAAAAAATAAAATATTTTTAAAAGTTTTTCATAAGTACATAAACTCCTGATTAAGAACCCCTATATTAAAAAAGACAATAATGTGGTTGACTAGGAACTTAATAGCATGTCATTTTCTACAGTAGATGCTTAAAAATTGATGATGTGCCTCAGTTGGGGAATTAGTAAGAGGCTGGAATAGTTCTATCATATGAACAAGTAACTGCAGTCTCCAGTCTCATAGGGAATACTTTTTGGGTTGTAATGGTAATCTGAAGATCTTCCCTGCCCCTTAATAGGCTGAATGTAATCCCATAGAGCCTGTCGTGGGGAAGAGTTTGCTGAAGAGTGGAGCAGATCCCACAGGAGGCTGGGAGTCAGAGCATCTAGATGGAGGGAAGAGAGAGGATGGCAGGCAAGCAAGCAGTTAGGCTTGTAAGTATTGGTTTGTGGGAAGGCTGACAGTTGGTGTGGCTCTCTGCTGTGTTGTGGTATATTAACTTCTATGTTGCTACGATGGATTTGGTTTCCTGGTTTTGGGATTTGGTTCTCTGGTGTATGAACAAATATTTTGTTTCTGTTTCTATATGGAGAGTCTGTTATATTTTGTGATTGAGAACTATGCTGGTATATTTATAATTGCCAGTGGCACTATGAAAATTGCACTGGCACTACAAGGGTCCAGGTAAATGTTTGTGCCACTAAAGAAACTCTGTAATAAAAAGAGACAGATCATCCTATCTACTTGGGAAAAGTACAGAAGAGCAGCATCAGTAGATTTATTAAAATATTTCTTCTGGGTTTACAAAGTTGAGTCAAGTGTCTATCCATGATAAGCAGGAGAAAACAGAACAGAGCCAGGGAGAAAAGAAATGCATGCCCCTAACTAACTAAAAATACAGCATGTTTAAGTAATAACTGCTATATAAATTGAATTCTAACAACATGAATAAAATTTAAAATGCAATATATATAATCATGAAGGTAAATTAAGAAAATCTTATTTTAACCTTATTTTATCAATAATGTAAAGAAAAAATGCATAGTTAAAGATGTAGAGTTCTAGAAATCTAAAAACTGAGACGAATTCAAAGCAATGAGAATGAAATCAGTTTGTATAAAAAGGGAAGAGTGACTACATACCTTTAGGTTCTGGCCATTACTGTCAATGATATACATGGTCACTTCCACATTCCTGGCCACACTCTTCCCTCCTTTCTCAAACTCTCCCCTTTCTATGGTGATATATAAATCATTCCTCATTTCACCTATTAAGAAAAGACAACAAAGCAAAATAAAAGTACGTTAGATATCACAGAGAGAAGAAGATTTGTATTTACTCTAAGAGACACACAATCTGGCATATATCACACCATAGGGAGGCACTCTAGCTTCACTTTAACCATGGAAGATGTAAAACCTAGCCCTCTCTTCCCCTCAAATAATATCTTACATTTATATATTATTGTACTGCCAAAACCTATATTATTGTGACAAGTTAGCTGGGCAACTGTGAAAATGTAACTACCTTTCTGGGGCTCAATTTCCTCATGTACAAAATTCAATTTGATTCAATAAACATCTCACAGAGGCAGCTAGGGGCTCAGGGCTTTATGCAGTCAGGAAGATTTGAGTTCAAAACCAGCCGCAGCCACCTAGTCATCTATAAAAGAAGGATAATAATAGTAACCTGCTTTTCAGGGTTGTTGTAAGGATCAATGAGAAAATACTTGTAAAGAGCTTAGCACAGTGCCTGGCATGTAATAAGTACTTATATAAACATTAGTTATTACTATTTTTATTAATTACTAGTATTATGTGACTTGCCCAGGGTCACAAAGTTATTAGTAGGTGTCAAAACCAGGATGAACAACCAGGTCTTCTGCTCCCAACACCAGTGCTCTTTCCAATATACTTAACTCTTCTCCAAAGGTTGGCTTGCATCTGCAATGCTGAAAGGTGAGCTTCTTGCCTCAACAATTTTACCTAAAAATGACTTTAAAAACATTCCCACATTCCATTATTCTTCAAATATGTCACAACCCTATTAGAAAGGTGTGACTAAAATAATGAGACTTAGGAAGCCTGAGCTCATTACATTACAGTTTGAACATAACAGCTGCTTAATTAACAGTCTTTTTGGTTCTTTTTGAAAATAATCTCAATATTTTAAAAATTCCATGGGTAAAATTCTCTTACTGCTGCTAGAATGCTGGCTCTTAATTTATATGTCAAGGAAGATATTTGACCCAGGTCAGTCCTATGGTCCCACCCAGTCCTAACATTCTAGGATTAGGCCATAGGTATTAAGGTGTAATAAACATTCTGCCATGCAGTCACATCCATTGTTGTATTCTGAGTACCATGAAGCTACAAACAAAAAGAGAAAAATCTCTAAATTCAAAGTGACTTATGCTACAGAGACAGAGGGAGAGGAGAAAAGGGAGAAAGAAGAGGGAAGAAGGAAGACGGAGAGGAGAAGGGAAAGGAAAAGGAAAGGAGGGAGGGAAGGGGGAGAGACAAAGAGATAGAGAGCTCATGATTTTTCAGTTGAATATTTGATTCTCTCACTTAATCACCTTAACTTGTCACTGGAAAACACAGATGCCCAGTAGCCACAGATAGGTACATGACATATGCTCACATTTTATTTCCGATGCTGTGCTTTGTCATTTTGCTCTTGACCTGTGAGTTCTTGGTAGAAAACTTCCTCTACCAATGCCAGATTGGCCCCTTCTTTGCAATTTTTAGCCATAGAGAGTAGCCTGAGATATATATATTCAAAATTATTTCATGGTGAAGATGGAGAAAATTTTATTTATTTGGATTCAAGGCAATTCTAAGTGTGTGAATTACTATTTTTTTTAAATGAGCAAGACTCCCTCCCTGCCTACCCCTGACTAACAGTAACGTCCTAACGAGAAATCATCCGTGTTTTGGGGTAGAGGATGGCAAAATCACACAGCCAGGACAGTGTTCAAACATATAAAAGAAATGATTCCTAATTCTTCAGTCTTGGGGGTATCCAGATAAATCTGGTGACCTTCTTCCATGAATATCCAGCTTATTCTAGTATTCTCATCCACAACAAAAAAATAAAACCCAACCACACCACTCCAATGGTATGAACACGAGTCTGGCTGACCAGGAAACACATGGCTCATCAAACAGGGAAAATGACAATGACATACAAAAGAATAAACCATATAGAACAGAACCTTTATTGCTAACACAAAAAAGGCAGAGAATAGACTCCAAACTCAGTCAGAAAGGAAATTGACAATAACACCCTGTGAATTGGTGAATCACATTTCTTTACTCTGAAATCATTGTCATTTCCCAAAGAAGTGTTTGTGTGCTTTCCAAATGGTTTTTTCCTTCCCATTTAAAATCTTTCATAGAAGAGGACCACAATTTTTACTATTAACTTCCTGTTTAGACAGGAGCATTTACTTTAATACTCAGGTAACTGTTGCTAAATGAAGGTTATAGAACATCACTTTAGAAGAACTGCAGGGTACCTTAGAGGCCCTCAAGTCTAACTTTGTCATTTTATAGGTAAAGAAACAGCAGTCTAAACATCTTTCTTAGGGTCCTAGAAGTGTCTGAGGTAAGATTTGAACACAGGTCTTCCTGATTCCACCTCTAGTACCTTACAAACCATCAAGCAAATAGGGCATCATGGTGAGTCTCCAAGGTAAAACTGCATTGTTTTAGAAATATAGGAATGATTTAGAAAAAATGAAAACACCAAAAAAGGAGAAAGTTCAATCAAAAAGAAAAAAATGACAGCACAAACCAGAAAAAAAGGAATGGTTCTCTGAATTTGGCTTAATTCTTTAAAAAAAAAAAAGATTCTGTGAATAACAAAAATCATTTCTTTCAAGCCTCATATTTAAAGATCCATACATATGTCTCTTTTCAATAAACATATTTCAACCTTGAGATCATTAGCACACGATGCTTTTTTCTACATTTTGGCCTGAGAGGTGTCCTTGATCTAACAATTTTGCCACTCACATCTGTACTTGAAAAAAAATTAAGCACAAATATTATGACATTAAAGATTGGACTCTGATATGCTGGGAAAATATTTCCTCTAACCATTCTGTCCCCTTATCCTGGTTACAGGCATCTGGATTTCTCTTCACCCTTAAAAACCCAACTAAAATATCATCTTCTCTAATGCATAAACCCTACCCTGATTCCAGTGCTCCTTATTGAAAACCCTTACGTAAAACTTCATTTGGACCCTTCTTTTGCACTTGTAATAGAACTAATATCTACTGGAATCTCCCACATGCACACACCCAATATGAATTAGAACAAGGCCACAAGGTCAGAACCTGAATGGTCTGTGGGTAGGCCAAGGCTCAGCCTGTCATCCCTTGCTGTAGGCTTCCTAGTGGCCTCTGGAGGTATAGATGTGGCTTCCTGATCATTGGGAGGCATAAAAGGTCCCCCCACCCATTAGGTCACCCTGAAGCACCACACCTTAACCTGCTAAGCAGATAAGCAAGCAAGCATAGAGAAGCTAAGGTCACTGGAACCTCACTGAATGTCTGCCCTACGCTGCTGTTGTGTTGTTCAGTCATATATAACTCTTCACGATCCCACCTGGGGTTTTCTTGGCCAAGATACTGGAGTGCTCTGCCATTTCCTTCTCTAGCTCATTTTACAGATGAGGAAACTGAAGCAAACAGGATTAAGTGTGTTGCTCAGGGTTACACAGCTATTAAGTATCTGAGGCTGGATTAGAACTCAGGTCTTCCTAATACTATCCAGGGATTTATCCACTATGCCACCTCACTCACACATTAGGGCAAAAAAACCCAAAACAAAGATCTCCTTTTGTTTAAGGTTCAATAACTTATGAGTCATAAAAAAGACTGACTTACATAGGTATTATGCCTCTTTTACTGGGCTCTAAAGTGCCCAACAATGTGGACCATTTCTTATCTAAACTTATTTCCCCTAAGCATTTAGCAGTGTCTACACAGTAGACCCAATAAATGGCTATTTTAATATATTGCCTATAGTCCTTAAGGTAGGTAAACTATGCATTAAATATTAATGCATTTTTTGAATTAATGAATAAATGAAAAAACTCAAAAAAATCTCATTAAGCATTTATCTATGCAAAGTACTCTGCTAAACTAGGAAAGAAAAAAAGTTGCTTTCCTCCAAGAATTCACTATTCTAATGGGAGGAGACAACACTTAGAGAAGGTTTCAGTTTTAAGATAGATGGAAAAGACTATTTTCCTTAAGATTCAGCAGCAGCAAAGTGGATCCTAATGCATTTTCTAAAATGCCATTTCCATTAATAAAACTATATGAGATTCTGTTGTTGAATCATTTAAGAGTGCCCTTGGCGATAAGAACATTTTTGGGGGGCCTTCAGTAACACTGATTGTTGAGAAAGTAGTGGCTGTGGCACCTGTATAGGAGGTTGCCAGATTTCATCACCACTGAGGTTGTTCCTCTGAAAATGGCTATTTACAAGAATAAATACGATGGATACAGTATGTAAAACCAATTAATGAGCAGGCATTTATGTGACTCCCAACCATTAAAGTCCTACTTTGATGCTTCATGGAGGCAAAGAGGTAACCCAGGGTCGTTGAAAACTAGAATACTGACTGAAAGTTTTGGCAAAGTGTAAAACAAACAAGTGATCCCATGAGCTCTCCTGGATGCGATTATCTCTCACCCCACGCAAATAACTTTCACGTATACTTGTCTAGTCGTAACATATCCAATTTCACCAACTGCCTTTCAGATACCTCAAACTGGATAGCTTACAGAGAGTCTTAAACTCAGCCACTTCCAAAACTGAATTCATTATCTTCCCCCCAAATCCTTCCCTTTTCCTAATTTCCTTATTACTATGGAGGGTACCACCATTACCCTAGTCAGCCTCAAAAGCTATATGCCAGACTCAACTCCTCACCATTCTTTCACTCCCTACATCCAATCAAATGTTAGCTCCTGTTGTTTTTATCTTTTCTTTTCTTGCTTTTTTTGGGTGGCGGGAGGAGGAGGGGAAGGAGGAGAAGGAGGGGAATTGGGGCTAAGTGATTTGCCCAAGGTCACACAACTAGTTAAGTATTAAGTGTCTTGGGCCGGATTTGAACTCAGGTCCTCCTGACTCCAGGACCAGTGCTCTATTCACTGCACCACCTAGCCACCCTGTTTCTACCTTTTCAACATCTCTCACATGTGTTTCCTTCTCTTCTTGGACACTGCTAGCATCCTATTGCTGATCCTTATCACTTCATACTTGGACTATTGGAAAGCCTACTGAATAGTCTGCCTGCCTCTATTCTCCCCAATCCAATCAACCTCTCTACTCAGTCATCAAACTGATTCTAAAGCACAAGTCTTCCCACATCACTGTGTTTGGCACTTCAAAAGAGTATCCATCATTTGATCCTAATAAAAACCCCGGGAAGTGCCTACTAGTATTATTCCCATTTACTGTTAAGGAAACTGAAGCAACAAACAGAAGTTAGGTTACTTGCCCAGGGAGACACACACTGTTAAGTATTTGAGGCCACATTTGAACTCAGATCTTCCTAACCCTAGGCCTGGCATGCTATCCTACTCTCACCTACCTGCATGGATTCCATATTACTTTGAGAATGAAATATGAAATCCTATTTGGCTTTCAAAGCACTTCAGAACCTGGTCCCTTACTACTTTACGATCTTCTGACACCTCACACCCCTCCACATTCTCTGTGTTATAGTGACACTGGATTCCTTTAAATCTCTCACACACAACACTCTAACACTGGACTCCATGCATTTTCTCTGACTGTCCCACATGTCTGAAACCCTTTTCCTCCTCCTCTCTACCTCCTAGCCTCCCCAGCTCCCTTCAAGTCTCAGATACCAACTTTTGCAAGAAGACTGTTTTCTGATCTCCTGAATCTCACCACCTCATCTCTGAGAGAGCCCCTCATATTTTTTAGACACAGTTGTTTGCTTGTTACCTCCATCATTGGACTATGAGCTTAAAGCAGAAGCTATTCGTGGCTTTCTTTGTATCCCCAGTCCTTAGCACAGTGCCTGCCACTTAGTCACTTAATAATGTTAGCTGACTTGACTGGATCAGTCACGAAGTATTTATTAAACACTTGCTATATGTGCCAGGTACTCTGCTAAGCCCTCAGATCACAAAGCCAAAAGAGAAACAATGTGCTTCCTGTTCTCGAAAAGCTTTCCTTCTACTATAAAAGGAATACAACATATATACACGCAAGTGTACATGTAATTTGTACAAAATGAATACAAGATGATTGATTATGAGAAGGAAAGCACTAGAAGCTGGTGGGATGAGGGGAAGCTTAGTTTAGGAAGGGGCACTAGAGTCCTCAAGGAAACCAGACATCATCACTTGTTTGGCTTCCTTGATATCAAGATATAGAAGAGGTAGAAGAAGTTTTGGTAGAATTCCCACTTCTCCTAGAAAATGACTTTCTGTACTAGAGCCAATGGTGCTATGCTAAATATGCAGATGGAAGGGAGTTGGCCTTTTGTCTAAAGTACCATTTTTTAAACATTAGAAACTGACTCCTTATTCTTTATTCTTAGTAAATACATTTTTTATTGTTTTTATGGCCCACAAATTTCTCATTTCATCCTAATCACAAGCCTGAATCACTGGATTTGCCCAAGTTAGACTTGGCCTAAATTAACAACTTATGAAGAGGTCTATTATGGCATATTGCAGGGTTATGTTCTGCACTAGTGAAGGAAGTAGTTATTCCAATGAAATAATAGATTGCTGAAGTGCTGAAGTATTGAAATGCTGAAGTATTCCTTGGGTATACACCTATCTCCAGCATCACCCAAACATGTATATATATTTAGTCAGTCCAAAACCACACTGGAAGAAATTCCCTTGAAACTCAGGAGATCGAGAAGTATTCTTTACACCACTAATTTCCTTTCTCATCACTTGCCAGTCAGAGATTGACTGCTGTGGTTTCAGTGGGAAAATGAAGAGCTGAAGAAGTATTGATGGTACTCCACCTAGCCACAATTAGACCATGAAGCATATGATGCTCTGGGATTGGAGTCAGAAGAATTTGAGTTCAAACTTGCTTTCATTTAACACTATGTGATCCTAGGCCAGTCACTCTTTCAGCTTTAGCTTCCTCAAGTGTATAATGAGAATTATAATAATAACACCTAATTCCAGGACTGTTGTGAAGACCCAGTGAGATGTTTGTAAAGCACTTAGCACAATGCCTAGTACACATCAGGAGCTGCATATTCTTGTCTTTCCTCTTCCCCTCTTATTCAAAGCTTGCCACGGATGCTCTGGTTGGGAAGGACTGTTGGAAGCTAGAGATGCATGACCACTGCTACCGAGTCTCCTTCTGCCTGTGTGCTTTGGAAGAAATCTTCCTAGAGACATGTTATAAATTGTGATTTGCATCTTAAACCAACTATTTATGTACCTGAACTCAACATATTCCAAGTTCCAGCCAACTAACTTAAAAAAAGAGTTTTTTTAATATAACTTTTCATATATCACTGCCATTGGAGCAACAAAAATGAGTATCATAGAGAGGGCAACGGAAAGACCCATGGAGGTTGTGAACAGGCCACAATACATAAGCCACAAGGAACCTGTGTGTTGGGTGGATTTATGGGATAACATGGACAAAGCATGCAGCAAAAATAGTTGGCCTTCTGCATCACTGTAAGACTTTCTTAAATAGACATGATTACAAATTCATTTTCATTAATTATTCATTTGAGTAACTTTTTAAATATCAATAACTGATTTTCTATGTGCGTGTGATTGTGTTTTATTGTTGTGCTAGCCCTTTTGCTCCAATCCCTCAACAGATTTGTGACTCAATTAATGTGATGAGACTTTCCCTCCAGTGGACAGCACCGAGTGAAAGTCATCCAAGTCCTGTGACCCTGTGCCATACTTGTCCACGTCCTCCCATAAATACTCCTGGGTCGCATATATCCAATGTGCAAAAAGCCTTCCTTTAGGGGCGTTAACATCCACTGGGCACCTGGGCTACATCTGTTCTACCTGACTCTTGCTCACATCCTTTACTGATGAAATTTTATCTTTCAAGCAACTTCTTTTATCAACATCAATTCAAGGTCTGAAGTCAATGAGGAATGTTTAATGAGTGCCTACTGTGTGCAGTGCAGCCTATGATAGATTCAAAATTTAAAGAAAACTTAAACCTTGTTAACGAGCCTGAATATGTGGCCTTCCTTATCAATGGCAAAATTATATTTGATACCAGGTTACCTTTCTAGCTATTTGGAATTGGGAGAGAGGCACTACTTGGTCAGTATAATAGGTCTCAAGGAAGGTGCAGTACAAAGTGTTTAGAATGAAAAGAGGATCCCTCTGAATCCCTTATCAGAAGCTACTTTGTCCCTCATCCTGTGAAAATGTCCTCCAAGGACATTCCTATCATGACAAATGAGTGAAAAAATACTTATTAAATGCTTACTGTATGCAAAGCTCTTAGCTAAGCATGGAAGATACAAAGAGAGAACAAGGGCTCCCAATGTAGGAGGTACAATATTGCCTCCAAGCTGCAAGGTGAAGGGCTACAGAACAAGCCCAGATTTAGCAGGAGTCCAAGTAGGAGAACTCCAGCACAGAACACATTAGCAGATGGCTTTTCTTTGTCACTAAAGAGTGAAATCTAGAATGAGGTGCGGTTTGAAATATGCCATGTCAAGACAAAACAGGAGAACAACTTATGACTTCAATGATATGAGGGAACTCCTGCCAATACAGAGAGGCATGTTCGCTGCAAGACTACAGTTGCCTTAAATAATAATAGCAATAATAACATTTATACAGCACTTTAAGATTTGCAAAGAGCTTCCAAAATGTTATCTCATTTGAATCTCATTTGAACTGAGGTCTTCCTGACTCTTAGTTTTGCCAGCTAGCTGCCTAATAATATGTATGCAAAGCACTTTATAAATATTATGTCAGCATGTCCTCACAAAACCCCTAGGACAGTGGTTCTCAACCTTCCTAATGCTGCGACCCTTTAATACTTGTATGTGGGCGGACCTGCCTGGAAACAGATAGAGAAGCGGTGTCTCAGTTCCTAATACCATAGAAAATATCTGTTTTCCGATGGTCTTAGGCGACCCCTGTGAAAAGGTCATTTTGACCCCCGAAGGGGTCGCAACCCACAGGTTGAGAACCACTACCCTAGGAGGTATTACTATTATTATTGCCAACTTCTCAATGAGAAAACTGAGATAGAAATTAGATGATTGGCTTAAAAGAAGCTACTGGCATAAGTCATGAGTAGCCTCAGAGTCCCAGGTTTCCCACCCCAGCCTATGATCTCAAAACTTGCCAGTGTCTTGAGGACATAACTGAACTAAAATCGACCTGACTCTGGCTCCGATGCTCTGTGTGTTGCATCTCTGGGCGCTTGTGCCTACAGTAATGGTTCTCAAAGTGTGTCCTCAGTTTCCCAGGGATCCCAGAGACCTCTACAGGGGTTCCACAAGGTCAAAACTATTTTTATGACAATACTAAGACAATATTTGTGTACTAAAACACTCCTCTTTTCCCAATTACATATCTGTATGAGGCCAGACTTTCTTCATATTTGACAACCAAAATAGCATATTGCGACCAATTAAATGCAGAAACAGATATTAGTATCCAGCTGTCTTCTATTAAGCCAGACACTGGATTTATAAAATATGTAAAAGTACCACTCTTCTCACTTAGTTTTGGTTTGGAAAATGGTGGGTTTTCACTTTTAAAATGTTATTTATACCAATACAAAATGGATTGTTATTTTTAATGAATTAGTATATATTTTAGTGTATCATCAATTTACATGTCTAATGTGGTAAATATTAATAGATATAAATCACATGAACAAATGCTTTGGGGGTCAATTGTTAAGGGTATAAAGGGGTTAAGACCAAAAGTTTGAGAAGCCATGGGCTACAGCACTAAGAGCTTAAATGACTTCTCCACAGTCACTGAGCCAGTGTTTGTCAGAAAATTTGAATCTGACTCTTCCTGCCTCTAAGGCCAAGTCTCATTCCATCACGCCTCCCTCATTGCCTCTTGAAAAACAGACATCAATAACATATATATTTTTTTAAATGCTTTCATGCACTAAAAAGAAATTCATTTGTCTAAACTAAAATAAACTGTTTCCAAATTGGGGGGAAGGGAGGAGAAGCATAAGAAAATTATATGTCCTAACTACCCCAGAAGGAACAGAAAAGAAAACACACAAGTTTTCTGAGGACTTTTCCTGGAAGGCTCTCCCTTTTCTTGGAAAGCAGAGAAGCTCTGCTCTTTTATCTTCTCTGGAGATGGCCTTCCTGGCAGCTTAGGAATGAATAGTCTGCTCCTCACTTGTCTTTTTCTCACTGCTTTCTTGGAAGAAGAGCAAATTTCAGTCCATCTCCTGTTCCCTCTTACTCTCTCTGCTGTTAAGTGGTTAGTATACTTGGACTAATGACAAAGCAAATCCAATTGGGCATAGGAAATGGAATCCACTTTCATCTTATTTACAGAATTCTCACATCTTACACCTTTACGGTCACTGTTAAAAATTGTTAATTCACAGTACTATTTTGGAGGACTTAAAGTTCATTCTCAGTTAAGAATTCTCTTTAAAGTCCACATACTTCCTAATATCAATTAAATTTTCTCCCTTCTCTAGCTCCATCCCTACTTTCACCACACTCTCTCTCTTTTTCCCCTGCAAAATGGGAATTCCACCCATCAAGCATGCTTTGCACTTAGGAAATAATAAGTACATTTGTAACAAATGCTTATCAGTTGATTGTCCAGGACTGAAAACACCTGAGATAAACAGAGAATTGGTCAATATTAGCTTCTGATGGAAAGAAGTAAGTTCTCTGTCACCAAATTCAACAGAAGAACATTAAGGCAATGTCCTACGGAGAATGTTTGTTTATTGTTTACAACAAATCACTGATTATAGAATCATACAATTTAGGGTCAGATAGGCTCCTTAAAACCTATTTAGTACAATCTCCTTATGTAACAGATGAAGAAACTGAGGAGGAAAGATATGAAAAGACTTCACAGTGACAGAAATAATAAATAGTAAAGATATGATTCGAACCAGTCTTCCAAACACACTCTTGAGGTAAGGAACATGGATAGATAATAGTACAAAACAAACAGCAAGTACTTCAGAAAAGCGCAAAACAAAGTGTTATGTGAGACTGGGTGGAGAATGGGGAAAAGAGTGAGAGGCCGTTACCAAAAGAGAAAATGAGAAAAAGGTTCATAAAAGACAGCAATATCATTTTAGTTGGGTTTTAAAGATAGGCAGGGCTCTAACAGGTAAAGAAGAATTAGGAAGGGTTGTTCAGGCTTAAGGAAACATGGGAGCAAAAGCATACAATCTGTAAGTTAAAAAGGACATCAGTAGATATCTAGGCCAATTTATACATGAAATTAATCCCCACTATAAAATCCCAAGCAATTGGCATAAAGTAAGGAAACCACAGGGCTATTTGGGGATGTAGAGCAATTTAGTTTGGCTATGGTGCAGAGCACAAAGGGATTATTGTTGTCGTTCATCCTTCATCCTCAAAAAGGATTAATGGCATCAGGAAGGTCTGGTCTTTACTTGGAAGTAAATTGGATTTAAGTGAGGCAGAGCTCTGCAAAGTCACCAGCCTCACTCTCTTCTCCAGAGTCATCTGAATTCAATAGCAAAACATTAAGTTCAGATGACTGGCAATGGCCCAGGATGCAGTGGGAGATCTTGGCCTTTTAAAGCGAAGGTCTTTCCCAGGTCTCAGTTTGTCTGAAGCAAAGCGCATGCAGGAGGAAGAAAGGGGGGTAAACATGGAAAGGTAATAAGCTTTCAGAATTACTGAGGGCCTTGAATGCCAGGTGAAGGAATACTAACTTCACACAGTTCTCAATGGGAAACCACCTAAGATTTCTGATCGTAGGAATTACATGACTAGATTTACATATAAAGATTATTCTGCCAGTTTTTTTTTAAAGATGGGATTAGAAAAAGGGAGGAGACAATACAGTTAGAAAGACCTGTTCAAACCTTTAAAAACTTCAAACCTTTAAAAAAAGAAATCAAAATATGATTTCTTTCAAAGGAAAACATCAGTGATGAGATCATGCTCCTGGTACTTTCCTCCATATGCTTCTTCCTAGGAGTTTCACAGCTTGTTATTTGCCACTACTGCAAAGTGCCATATTTTTGCCAAAACATTCAGGAGTTGAAACAAGTGCTAATTAAAATCAACACATGAGATTGGTGCTGAAGAGAATGAATAAGCCCAAATAACAGTAAGAAACCTAACCAGGTAATTAGAACAAGAAACAGAATAATCTTAGTACATAATGGAAAGGTAGCCTCAGTAGGAAAATAATTTTCCTGCCATGTTTATATTCAAAATATGTCAATGTAGCAATTTTGATGTAAGCAGGTGATTTGTGCCTTTCCCTTTAAAGAAAGATGGGAGATGTGATGCAACCTTTACACTCCTACATTCTGGCTACTCAAAAGCCTAAGGTCATCTTCTCCTCCCCTCCACTGCCACCATCCAGGTCTCTACCAATTCCAACAATCTAGACACTCCGCCTTTTTAAACTTTCTAAAACCTAACAGTCTTCTATCATATTCCCTCCGAGCTGTGTACTCAACTACTGATTTCTTTTAGAAAATCAAACCAGATTAACACAAAATGAGGCCATATGATATAAGATTTAAAGCTGGGAGGGGACTCAGAAGTCATAGTATACAGTGCCCCAAATTTACTAAGATAGTAATGGGGTATCCTGACTCTTTCCTTTTTATTTCTTAATTGGAAAAGGAGGGGATAGGGTGAAGGCTGTATTTTATGAACATGTGTATATGTCTCAATCTGTACCCTGAATCTGTCACTGTCCTGTCAGAAGGAGGTCGGCAGCATGTTTACTTTATTACCATTCCTTTGGAATCATGGCTGGTCACTGCATGGATCACAGGTCTTCCATCTTTTGTACACCTTACATCTTTATAATGTTCTTACATTATACATTATGAATTATACATTACTTTATAATGTTCTTACCACATAAACTGTTCTGGTTCTGTTTACTTCGCTCTCTGTCAGTCCACATTCTTCGTTGGTTTCTCTCTGGAACTACTTACATAAATTAGTCCAGTCATTCCCCAACTGATGAGCACTTCCTTAGTTTCTGTAATTTTATTCTACAAAAAGAGATGCTAAAAATACTTTTGTAGACGTGAGTCCTTTACTTCTTTCTTTGATCTTTTGGGGCATAGGCTTCATAGTAATAAAACTAAGTCAAAGGATATAGGCAGTTTAGTGTCATTGGGAGCATAGTTCAAAGTTGCTCTCCAGAATGGCTGAACCAATTTATGTTGATGTCCCAACACTGAGGATACTTCATAAGCCTGTTTCCTCTCAATCCCTGCAACATTTGTCTTTACCTCAGGTTATTTTTTTTTTTGTCAACTTTGCCAATCTGGTGGGTGTGAGATGCAACCTAACAATTGTTTTAATCTGCATTATCTCTAATGACTTGTGATTTAGAGTGGTTGTGTGTGTGCTTTTAATTTTGTTTTGTTTTATTATGGCTGTAGATAGACTGGATTTCTCCCCTTACAAATTATCTATTTGTATCTTTTAACCTTTTGTTAAGTGGGGAGTGACTCGTTATAAATTTGAATCCATTTCTTATATAACTAGGAAATATGGCTTTTATTGAGCTAACATCCTATGTACCATGCAGTCTTAAGTGGCTGGGGGATTTTTAGGGGATCACTATGCCCTTCAATCAACCCACTACACAAATCATTGGTCTTCATTTTCTTCAAGCATAAAGCAATGAGGATGGATCACATGATGTTTAAGGGTTCATTTTAACACTAAATTTCTAAGAGACCCTCGTATGATCTTTGAAATTATTCACTGAGCTCCGAATGACAGAAGTCATTTGAAACAAACGATTAAGCTGTGTTTAGGGCCACAGACTCAAACATCAACATTCATACAGAGCTGTGTGGTCAGAAAAATGTAACAGGAAGGAAGCAAGACTTTTTACATGGTGTGATTTTTTTTCCTAAGGGGTACCCAATAGGTTACCACTTCCTCCACTGTGTTAACACAATGGCCACAAAGTACACTACCACAAATACTTCTTTAATTTACATTTTATATTTTACCCTATTAAATATTCCTGTAAATATTAACCAAGTTGGTACTCTAAAGAGTTTATCACCCAATACCTGAGTTGGCTCCATCTGAAAGCAAGAATATATAAGAACAAGGTATAAGCTAAAGTAAGTCTTCTTAACCTGGTACCTATTGATAGATTTTAGGGAATCCTCGAAATTAAACTGGAAAAAAAAAATCCTTCTATATTTTTACTAACTTCTAACTGAAAATTAAGATTTCTTTCAACCATTAAAAAAAAAAACAGTAGTCCAAGAAGGGGTCCAGAGACTTTACCAAATTGCCAAAAGAGCACATGACCCAAAAAGAGTTGAGAACCTTTGTGTTAAAGTCCAGGACTAGGGAATCAGAAGTGAAACAAGAAACTGACAGAAAGGGGCCAAAGAAAAACTACCCGTACCTCAGTTTTATGTATGCCAACCCTTCACACAAACATGTGCTTTTCTTGTTTTATACTTTACATGCTTATCTTTTATTATTGAGATAGTGGGGCACTGTGGTCTTTGATGCCCCAAAGATGTGGGTTCAAATATTACCTTTGACATATTGTCTATGTGACCCTGGGTAAGTCATTTAATCTCTCTGTGTCCCCAAAGAACTCTAAATTGGCAAAAAAAAAAATAATGTTGATCTGTATTAGTAAAGGAAGTTTCTCAGTATGAACTTTCCCACATCAATAAAGTCATGGGTTCAATTTTTTTTTTAAGTATCATGATAGTCTTTTAATATATTCCAATTTAAACGGCAACTATGTGGCACTCCCACCCATTAATGCACAGCTTAGATCAATGTTACTTGAGCTGTCAGGCAGTGGTGATACAGTCTAAGTTATAAAAGAGAGCATTTGTTCCATTACAAATAGATCCTGGAAAATAAATGTCTGCTGAGACAGCTACCGTGAGACTACTACTGAACCAGACTGCTCCATCAAGACACACAAATGTAGTTGCTATGCAGACACTCAAACGAAACAAGGCTGGTTCTTCTTGCCATCTAGTGTCCTGAATGATTCAAATAACATTAAAGAAAAAATGATTTAGTTTCCATTGACTTTTCTATTAAAAAAAAATTCTGGCCTTACATTATATTGTGAGATCACATGAAAGAGTTCAGTGTCTGTCTATTTATTATCCAACTTTGGAGAAAGGAAAATTCCGTTCTACAGGAACACCTCATTCTTGTTCTTAAAACTACCAACTGGGGATCCACATACTCACCTGACCCTATACCTTATCAGAATGCTAAAGGCACAAATTGAAATTGAAGGGCAATTACAATTCAAAAGACTACCAGAATAGAAAAAACCTCCAACAACTTAGGGCTTACATGTTCTATGTTAGGCTAGTGGTCTAAGTGGAATTCATTTATTCAAGGTGTCAGCTACAATTCTTTTATGATCACTGATCAGAGTTAACTAATCTAGGTTGAAAGCAGGATTTATAACAAAAGAAAATATTTTTATTCTTGCATTTTCCCCATCTGAAAAATTCTAGTCTGTTTTCTAATTTTTTCCAGCTGTTAAAATACACATAAACACAAAACCACAACTCTCTTTTCTGGGAGAATAAGTGGCTGAAGGGGCAAAGGAGAAAAGAAAGCAAAGGAATGGCCTTAAAAAAAAAATCCCTGATTGGCTGCCTATGGACTGCAGTCATTTTATTTCCTAAACTGTTCTTTTTGGTAGTGAATCCTCCTCATTATTATGGGAGGGAGAAGAAAAAGATGAGGAGACTGATGGTAGCTCTAGAGAAATTTCATTTCCATCATTAAAGCCAGACAAGAGTTGCATCAGAATAGCATAGCCCAGACAATTACTGAGCTGATGAAGTGACATGCTGACAAATTCTCTCTCCATATTTTTTCTAACTCTCAAATGAGTCTGACCAGAGACTGAGCTGTGGAATTTTAACAACAGCTGGTTCCATACCACTCTAGAATGTTTTTCATATCAGCCAAACACATCAGTTTGGGACTCAATGGGAAGATTTTTGTTGTTTTTATGGAGGAAATAGCCATTATTTTTAGCAACTGAAGGAAACAATGAACAGTTGCAAGAGTCACTGAAGCCAGAAGTAAATAGTACTGTAAACAATGGTTTCCAATAATAGCAGCACTTTGTAAATTCAACTAAACTATATTTTCCAAAGAGGTTACCCTCTCTGGAAACATTTTTGCAGCCTTTAAGCTTTCATTCTTGAAAGACCACTAATTGTTAGATCAAAACAGATTATCACAGACAATGCCAGTCAGCTTTCATATCATCTCTTCTTCTTGTTCCATCATCCTATCACAATTTCAAATACAACAGCACACACAGCTGCACTTATTCTTTTTCCATACAGAGAATTTCAATAGTAGCTTTCAGATGTTTGTTTTGAAAATACTGTCAATTAGTTAAGATTTCATCTTTCATCTCATTTTCACTCTCTTTAAGAGATGAAAATCACCTACTGAATTATCTACAGACTCCCAGAGTCCTCTTCTGAATCCTTGCTCTTGACATATGAGACCAGTCTTGGAGAATCTGTGTCTCTCAAGAGGGCCACGGGCCCACACAGGCCTAAAATGTTTGAAGTCCACCAGCAGTACACTGGACTCAGCTGTAATGGCTTGTTAAATTTTCAGTGTGAGCATTTACACCTCTGAAATTAGATCAGAGCTTGATTTATTGTTCTGTTGATTGTCTAGACTTAGGAAAGTGTTAATAATGCAGATTATATTTAACTGCCTGTACTGAGTACATCACCCACCCTACGGTTGTTAAATATTTCCCACTAAGCTCCTGAAGTCCACACACAAATAAAAAGCCATTTTATATTTCTTTTCCAAAGAGAAATATTTCAAGTTGAACAGAAAAATCTAAAATATTCCATCCTTTGTGCTTTTAAATTAGGACGTGCATAAAATCATTTCATGTCTTTAAGATTATATGTGAAATTACATACAATTCATAATCTATCGACCTGCCTCTCCATGGGGGGTAGAACATCCATTAGTTAAGTTCCTATTATTTTCCATTTCTGTTAGGTGCTTTACAAATATCTCATTTAATCCTCACAGCAATCCAGGGAGGGAGGTAATGCTATTTCCCCCATTTTACAATTGAGGAAACTGAGGCAGACAGAAGTTAAATGACTTGTCCAGGGTCACACAGCTAGCAAGTACCTGAGGCCAAAGTTGAACACAAGTCTTCACTTCTCCACCTAGTTGCCAAATATATATCATATACAATGATTACAAGAAGTCATCACTAAGATGTATTCTACCACTTCATCACTCAGCTACCCCAAAATGCTTTACAAATGCTAGATGCTACATATGTTTGAATTCTCTATCAACGTTAATCAGAAGGCTAGAGCAGGGGTTCTTAACCTGGATTCAGTGATTTTTTTTTAAGTGATTTTGAAAACTATAAATAAGTGTAATCCTATGTGTTTCATGTTATTCTTTTAAAAATATTATTCTGAAAGGGATAACATGATACATACACACACAGAAAAAGTTAAGAACTCCTGGAAGTAGGAAAAGGGAAAGAAAAAAGAGAGAAGGGGAGAAGGAATGACCAACAGAGACAGACAGATAGCTATAAAGGGAGATTAAAAGATGTAAAGAGAAGGGGAAATAAGGAGATGCTCTATTGGTGCTAAGATGAGGATGCCAGTTTGAAGTGAACCATCTTCCCATCCTCAGCCACTCTCCAGTTTATTCCCTGGAGCAGCTAACTAACACCCAAGTATTCAAGTGACACAACTACCTTTTGGTACTTTAATTAGCTGTCCAATATTCTCAGTTCTGAAACTAGGAAACAGGTTTTCAGCTTTTATTTTCAGGTCTCAAAGACTGAAAATTTTTAAAAGGTTTATTTTCTTATGGAATTCAGAAGGTTTTATAAAGGTACCAAGTCTTAGAAATTTTCCTGGTAACTTTAGAGGTGTCAATTTTCTAGGCAACCCTGAAAAGTTCTTTGATATTCAAAAGCTGTCAGACAGTCTTATCTTCCTCACTGAAAAAGATTAGTTTGCTGGTTCCTGCAGAATATAGCACTCATTTAATTATTTTGTGCCTTTAACCTGCACTACACCCCTCCCCTAGAACTAAATCTAGTCTGACTTTCTTGGGGAAGCGGGGTCAGAGTTTATTTACTTCCTTAACAAGAATAACATGTGGCACATATGCATGCTGTCATATGCTATAGGTGTGTGGGTAACCCCCTCCCCAACACGTGCACACACAGATGCTGAAGAGGGTGTGGGAAGTATTATGGGAATAAATTGCTCTTATCAAATTTTCATCTGAATAAGCCACCAGGAGGTAAATTATTCCCAGGGCTGGATCTCCCATTTCTATTTGTCTGCTTACAGATGAAACTAAACCAAGACCCTGAAATAACTCCTTTGTTTTAGACCTAAAGAAATCTATACTGAGGCTCTGCTAGTTTTACTTTTGTCATTCAATGCTACAACTCATTCCATTGCTTTAGATTGCACCATTTGCATCTCCAATTCTACTCAACAAACATGTACTAAGGGCTTGAGCCCCCATGCTGGCACACAGACCAAAAAAAGAGAAATCCAAGAACTACACCCCATTCCCTGCCCTCAAACTAGGGATATTTCTATTATATTAAAACAATAAAGACAACATACAAACAAAAAACAGTTCCACTTTTCCTTCTTCCCTTTACTTACCAGGCATAATAATATTGGAAAACCCCAGCTTCCTTGTAATGGACACTCCATGAGTAAATACTGATGAGTACTCTCTTCTGATCTGTTCAATATCTCCATGCAGGAGTTGAAGAGAAACAGCTAATCCTAGAATAAAAGAAACAGAATAAAAACAAAATTGTAGTATCAGTATAACATGGAACTGTAATGTTACAAAAGATTAAATTAAAAAGTTTCCTGATTCAAAATAAAAATTAAAAAGATTTGCATGTAAAAAGTTTTGATAAAACTCCCTATTGCAAGTCATTCACAAATTTATTCCTGTATAAGCAAGAAATCAAGATAATGAAATAATGCCTCAGAAGAAAGCAAAGTATATGATGAATTGAGCTACCATTCTATTTACAAGCTTCATTAAGACAGATAATGTTACTATACTCCCATTTCAATTATCTAGAGGTGGTCATCTTGGCCTAGGACATCTCATTCTAAAAACAGGAAAAATAATTTTTTCCTGGAACACTTGGAAGGAATTTCTTATTTAAATATTATAGAGAAAACAGAACCTGGAAAAAATAAACTTATATTCACATTAACTTGAAGTATCAATATCTGTGTTCATGATGAAATAAATAGCAGTTTTTCAATATTCTATGGAAATTCACAATTAGCCTCATTGAGCAATGAGTTAATATAAAACTGACTCCCTTTGAAATTTATTCATATAGATTTAGTAGCTGACGTAGTCAAAGGATGTAACTTAAAAGAACTCTATCAAGATGGTTCTGTAAACCCAAGAAAGAAAAAAACCAAAACATAATTCTACTGCATCTGTATGTATATGGCAACAGCAGAAAGACCATTGGAATGGTTTTAATGTAATTAGAATCAGAATATAGTATGACCTCTCTTATGTCATTTCCTAAATAACCTTGGACAAATGACAAACCAAAGTTTTGTTTTCTTAATCTGAAAAATGGAAAACAGTAATTCTCAGTTAACTTACCTTGCAGACTTCCTGAAAAGATATATGCGTATGTTTTATAAGTTGCAAATGCTTGACAAAGTTACGGTGCTATCACAGATTCCCAGAATGTTAAAACTAACTAGCCAGTGTCAACACATACCCATAAACCAATAACCCCAACCCCTGCCACAACATGCCTAAGAAGTGGTTGTGCAATGTGGAAGCTTTATCAGACTGCTTGCCATCTTAGGGAAGGGGAATAGAAGGGAAAGAGAAAAAATTTGAAATTCAAAATCTTATAAAAAATGAATGCTGAAAACTATCTTTACATGTAATTGGAAAATAATAAAATACTATTTACAAAAAAAAAAAGTGGTCATGCAACCTCTCCTTTAGAGACCATCAATAAGAGACCTACCACCATACCTGGCAGCCTTCCCAGTTCTGTACAACCCCAGTTGTTGGCAAGCTTTCCCTGCCAGTAAGCCCAAATTTATGACATGGCAACTTCCATCCACTGCCCTTGGCTCCATTACTTTCAAAATGCTCTGTTTTTCTCAGCTTCCTTCTGTCGGGTGTCTCTTCTCTAATTTTCAACAATTAGTGAATTCCTTGAGAGAAGTTATTTACTTTTTAAAATTTCCATTGTATCTCCAGCACTTAGCACAAAGCCTGGCACTTAGTTGGTGTTTAACAAGCGCTTGTTAACTTGCTGAATTCTTTGCATTTTAAAAATTGCTTCAAGGACACTTTTTCTTTTCTCTTTTTTTGTGTGATTCTATTGATGGTTTTGTTGTTGTTCAGTCATGTGCAATTCTTCATGACCTCATTTGGGGTCTTCTTGGCAAAGATACTGGAGTGATTTGCCATTTCCTTCTCCAGCTCATTTTACATATGATGAAACTGAAGCAAAGAGGGATTAAGTGACTTGCCCAGGGTCACGCGGCTAGTCAGAGTCTGAGGCCAGATTCAAACTCAGGAAGATGTCTTCCTAACTCCAGGTCCCACACTCTATCCACTTCATCACGTATCTAACCCCCTATTGCTAGAACCTCAAACATAAAAAGAAAAACATCCTTGTAACAAATAAGTATATTTAAGAGGTAAAAATTCATATATTTGCCTCCTTCAAAACTGTTTGTCCATTCTATATTTTGAGTCCATTATGTGTCTGTCAGAAGGTCACTTCCTTCTGTTTTCTGGAGTTGATCTTAGTTGATCACCACTTTGATCAGAGTTCTGAAGTCTTTCAGAGTTGTCTTTCTTCAAAATGTTATTTTATAAATAGTTCTCCTGATTCTGCTCACTTTGCTCAGTTTTAGTTCAAATAAGTGGAACACTCTGACCACCCATATCTCATCACAAGGCCAGTCAATCCTCTTTTCCCATGTTGATATCTGTTATTCCTAGTCTTTTTCCATGATCCTAAACTTCTCTAGAAAATAATGGCCCATGTTTATAAAAATTGAAATTTTACCAGTGTGACTGTGAGGCATGGAACACAAGTCTCAAAAAGATGGAAAATAAACATAACACAGAGAGCTGTGAAGGCTGTGAACAGGCTATGGTAAATAACCAATAAGAGACTTCAAAACGAACTTTGAAAGAAGAGGCCGATCTGAAATAATTAGGAATTCAAATAGGAGAGGGATAGATCTGGGAGGAGATTGTAAGGCAAGACTGATTTTATTTTCTAAGCGTGTCAGAAGAGAATGGCAATATTTAGTCTGGAATGTTCTGGAAATTTAAATGAAAACCTCAGGAGAGGTCATCTAAACATGTCATTTTCAGATGGTGCAACTTCAAAAGAAGAGCTTGGTGAGAGAGAAACAGGAAATGTGGAATTTGAGAGTCTTACATGTTTGCCTTTAATGTTCTTCACTCTTCCTCATGCCATCAGATTCACTTTCACAGAATTAAACCACAATACAAAAAATAATAAAAGGAAAAAAATGGGTTTCCTTAATAAAAAAAAAAAACCACCACAAACCAAGTTGCCACCTGGATGTTTTGTTACAAAGCAATGAATGGGGGATCCACAGGCCACTAAACTGTTCATTTAAAATCATGATGCACAATTTCTTTCAAACAAAAAAAATGCTTTTAAAATAAAACTTTTGAAAAACGTTAGTGCTAAATCAGTATTACCACAATCAACAAATTTGATGAACAAGAACAAAAGAAAGTCATGTATTAAGTCTGAAGAACTATTTGATAGGAATGATGGAAACGAGGAAAAGATCCCTTAAGTCTATGACAAATTTTACAATTTCAGCTTTCTCATGAATAATACCTTTATTTCAGGATAGAGATGGTTTATGAATTTGGCAGCACTGTTATGCATTCCCTGATTTTGTTTTTCCCTCCCTTGGTGACCACATGTATCCCCACAGCTTCAACTATCACCCCTGTATGGATAATTCCCAACCCTGTATTCGTAGACAGTACTGATAACTCTCTCTAGAGAAGGAGTACTCCCACATTTTCAACTATTTTCTGGATATCTTGAACTGATTTTCCACTCTTCACCACAGAAGGCAGATAATCCTTTTAAATTCCTTATTCATGCTAATGGTACTATCATTCTTCTAAGCTCAAAATGAGGGAAATATATGATGATCCTTACTTTCTCTTGGACAGTTCTTTAGGGTTCTTTAATCTACTTTCCTTTTCCCTAGGCCTAGGAGAATGATCTCAACCAATGGGATAGCCTGTGGCTCCAGTTCTCTTATTTCTGAGTAGAGAGGAATTGTATATTTATCAGGGCAGTATCCTGATGCACTTGATGAGGGAGATGTATCTTTCTGTATGGAGTGTGGTGGTCCATAGGCATCGGAGAGGATTAGGGTTATCTTCTAAATTCCTAAGGCTTGTATTGACATTTGCATATCACTGAAGATAAGTGACTCAATTTCTGCAGTGAGGGATAAATTGTGGTCCCAAACTTCCCTTTTGTTTTGAGTTCAATGCAAAGTGGGTCCCTTCTTGAAGAATTTCTAACAGTTTAAGCACAGTAGATGGCAGCAGAGCTAAGAGCAGACCTAGTTACTGGGGTTGGGGGTGGGGATGGTGGGGAGGAATAGCCAATGAAGTTAATGGCAAAGAGAGGAAGTGGCAAATTCTTTCAACAATGTGACTCAGAAAAGACTGAGAAATAGGTCTTCTCCTACCTACAGAAGGAATTTCTGAACCATATAAAATCCCTGGAGAGTTTAGGAATCCTTCCTTTTAGGGAAGAGAGTCAACTTCTTAGAAGAGATGAAAGAGAATTATATGGATTTCTTGTGGGGTGCTGAGTTATTTACATTGTGTGGCATTTTCCTGGTATAAAGTTGATGAGGTGTAGGCTCTGGGACCCCTCCCCCCTTTTTGAGCACTCCTAGATTCTTTGAGGTACAGGCTCTGGGAAAGTAAACCTTCCCAGGGAAGACATTTGCCTGAGGTCATGGGCCTTGAGATGGGGCTCTGCTCAAGTCTTTAGCTCCCTTTGTTCCAATAGTTTCCCACCCTTGAATTGGCCT
>CM053597.1:110668832-110709597 GCA_028646575.1 Pseudocheirus occidentalis | reverse complement strand
TCCCACCCTTGAATTGGCCTGGCCCACCATTGTCTATGGTCTCCAGGTAGCCTCCAGCAACTTCCCACCCTGAACCACTCATTACTGGAGTCTGACCTCATCTGACTCCTCCTGAAGACCCTCCCCAATCTCCTCCTCTGGACCACCCCTAGATTCCTCCCACAACCTTATTGTATATAGAACCCCATCTTCCCTCCATTGGTATGAGAGCGCCATGGGATAGCCTAGTATAGACTTGGTTAGGGAGAACGCCATGGAATAGCTTAGTATAGACTTTGCTCAGTGAGAGCCCCATGAGATAGCTTAGTATAGACTTGCTCTGTGAGAGCACCTTTAAATGGCCTAGCACCCCATGTGGCAAACTTGAACTTTCAAATAAACTTTACTTTTTCCTTGGCTGAGAAGACCTGAGTGGAATTCTTTCAGCAGGACCCGGCATGTTGGTATTTGGGGGTTTCAGGCAGCCCTAACCCTCTTTGGGTTCCTCTTCAAAGTAAAGGCTGTGCTATTCCTGGTATCCATCATTGCCTTGAGTATTGATATGGGAACTGGAGATCCTTTAACCCACATCTGTACTAAAGTTCCAAAAGAAATATTTAGGTAGAAGCAAAATGAAGGATAGAGGAATAACCGGAGGAACCACCCTCAGCATTGAACCTGGTACATATAACTCCAAAGCCTGGTCACAGGATCATACTTATTAATAAAACATAGAGATCACTTTCTTTCCTTTCTTCCTTCTCTCTTCCCTCTGCATTCTACTAAAGAACAATATATTTCCAAGGCATAACCATGGGGTGTTTAACAATCTGCTAGTTTTGTATAGAAACTAATCCTCTTCTTTATTGGGTTATTCTTTTAGAGGTCCTACATGGAATCCTATTCTTGGAGAAAACAAAGTAGTTACTTCAGCATTGTTCAGAGTTAGCAACAAAATTAATTTCTGAATACGTCAGCGACTCTGTTACCAATAAACTCAATAACAAAAAGTAGAGTATTTTCACCAGTGCATAAATAAAATCTAGTGCCAAATACTATTATGTGCTATTATTAAGCCTGCCATTTATGAAGTGCTTTGTACATAACCATTTCTTTCTTTTTCTCTATTTCATGTCTTATTTAAAACTTAATATCAAACAGTAATATGAACTAAAATTGCTGAGTGACTGCAAATTAATTTAAACACATAATCATAACCTAAATTTTGTTTCTGTAAGCCTCCTACAGAATGTTCTGCAGGGCTAGCTTGTCTTATTTTACATGACCTTCAAAATACACAAAGTGGGTAGTTTAACTACAGGTCTAAAAGGTCCAAAGGTTCTCCACGTCCTTCACGTATGATCTCCATTTTAACATCCAGGGTCTCAAAAGCATCAGTGTGTTAAGCCAAATTCATTAAACTGCACATGAGGGGCGGCTAGGTGGCACAGTGAATAGAGCACTGGCCCTGGAGTCAGGAGGACCTGAGTTCAAATCAGGCCTCAGACACTTAACACAAAAACTAGCTATGTGACCTTGGGCAAGTCACTTGACCCCAACTGCCCTCCAAAAAAACAAAACGAAACAAAAAAAACAAAAAAAAAACTGCACATGAAAAATTGTATAACCACTATAAGTAAAAATATGGGATGTTAGCAATTAATGTGAAAATAGAACCTTGATTTGAGTCACCTTGAATAAGTAAGGATAAAATAAATTTTCAATTGACAAATGTGTGAATATATGATGAAGCTAGTGAAAGGCTTGCATGCAATGAGCTTTGGCAGCTATGTCCAATTAAAGTGAACAGCTTTGAGGAAGAGGAAGATTTTTTTTCTGGCTTTTTGGAGCAGGGAAGGCAGGGGTATTGGGGTTAAGTGACTTGCCCAAGGCCACATGGCTAGTAAGTGTTAAGCTCTGAGGTCACATTTGAACTCAGGTTCTCCTGACTTCAGGGCTGGTGCTCTATTCACTTTGCCATGTAGCTGCCCCCAGATTTTAAAGGATGATCCTAAAAAGATGCGAGGGGATATGATTTCATGGAACAGCAAGACTATCCTTTGTATACCTGCAACTGAACAGGAAAGCTTAGAATATTGTCTAATTAGAGACATAAAGTTGGAAGAGACCCTAGAAATTAATAATTCTAACTATCTGATTTTATTGATGAGACACAGAAATTGTCAAATTTTTCATAGTGAATAATAAGTGTCTGTGTAAGAATTTGACCTCAGGTTGTCTAGACTGCATGCACAGAAATCTATCCACTGGATCACCAAATAGCAGCGAACAAAGGGATTTATCTCCCTAGAAGAGAGATCTGGGCTTGAATACAGATTATACACATTTACCATGTTCCCCTATGACCCAGGGCTTCTTATCTTCTGGCTAAATATTCCCATTTCCTTCAACCAATCCTTATATGCTATGGAAACAAAGATATTTCACCGTCTTTAATGTCTTCCTTTAATTCTTTCCAACTTATCATAGTGATTCCTAAATCATTGTGCCCCAAACTGAACACAGTATTGCAGATGTGGTATGACCCTGGCAGGCTATCACCTTCTGAAAACCAGGTCTCTAATATGGGTACCCCAAAAGTCTTAGCATAATTTTATGCCATTAAAGACAGGTAAGCTATTAAAGTTTAAAAAAGCACCAAGACTATGGGAACAACCTATACTTAGAGTTCTCTTGCTGTGATCTTTATTCCTGGAAGCTAAGCCTTCTTTATGTGATGGTCACCCTTTGTACCAATGAAACAAAGGAACCGTGGTGGCATGGGGGAGGGGGAGGCTGGAGGTCCACTGGATAAAGGGCTGGACCTTGCCTCAAGAAGAGCTTAAATCTGACCTCAGACACTCACTAGGTGTGTGACTGAACCAATCACTTAACTTGTCTGCCTTAGTTCCCTCAAATGTGAAACAGAGATAAATAATAATACTCAGCTTGCAGAGTTGTAGAGAGAATCAAATCAAATAAAAGCACTTAGCACACACTGTGCCTGACACATAGTAGGTGCCATACAATACTTATTCCCTCCCTACCCCTTTCTCCCTTCCTTCCCCTGAGGCAAAGATTTTTTTTTAAAAGGCTTAATTTACTTAGATCACCATCATTAGGAAAAGTGTTTATTAAACAAGTTAAAGAGGCTCAGACATTAACTTCCCAGTTACTATCTAAGACCTCTTGGGGCCTATCCAAAGTCTTCTTTAAAAAAAAAAAAAAAAGGCTTATTTTCACTAAGAGAGATAAGTAAATAGTCACAGGGTAAGAAGTACAGTAAGCACCTAAGATTTATTTGATAAGTCTCTTTGCCAGAAGCACAATAAAAGTTCCCAGGGGGAAAATATAATAGTAATGACTCCTAGATACAATTCCCTATAAACATTTAAAATTATAGCTTTCATTCATTAAGTGCAAAGAAAACTCTCTATGTATTTATTCTAATGTAGACATTTTTTAACATCACACTTATTGAAATCGAGTTTTAAATAGCTGCCCTGAGTTTATAAACATCCCAAATTAAAGTACAGAATCCCAAGTCACAAACTAAAAAGCATAAAACAGTCAAAATGTTTACCCCATTGATGTAATTCAAGTCAGAAGACAGTCTCTATGCAAATAGAGAAGAGAAAGGATAAGTAAGGCAGCTAATGTGCTACTTCTAAGTCTCAGCTAAGATCCTATGTTTTTACAGGAGACTTTCCCCAAACTCTTAATTCTAGTGCCTTTCCTGTTAGATGCCTAATAAGCATTTGTTGACTAGTTTCATGTGTTAAAAATTATTACATAAGGGACATTTTCCCTCTTCTGTGTTCAGAACATGAGCTCGTTTTGTACAGAACACCTTGAAAAATGCATCAACTAATCTACAGCATATAGACTTTAAGAGTTGCAGGAGTAGAGACTGATAGGGCAAGTGACTTGTCTGGGTTCACTCAGTCAATTTGGTCCATAGGTAAAGTGTGAGTCTACACTATCCGGACTCTAAGGCTAACTCTCTATCCAATAAAATACAGATTGTCTTGAAGAACATCTAATCACATTATACAGAAAATTTGAAGTTTAGTGATGACAACCAATGGTATTCATTGACTGATCTTATGTAACAGGAAAAATAGTCTTGGATCTCACATGCTTGTTTTTCCTATTTTTCCTACTGTAGATTTTTCACAGTTTGATAACTAAGGCAAAAATATTGTCATCTTTACTCTTCACTTCCAACATTTTACGAAGTCTTGTGATAGATAATCTGAAGAACATAATTCTTCTAGAAAAAAAAAAGGAAAACCGTACTGTTGTCCCAAGTACCAATTACAGCCAAATATAGAATCCTAAATCAAACAGCAACCAAACTCGCCCAATTCATTCAAGAGGCTACTAGATTTTATTTCAGAATGGCAGAAAAAATGGATCATCTAAGACTCAGAGGGAGGCAAGGCAGGGAGAAGAAGGCAGCAGAGGGGGGAGAGAAAGAGACAGGAGGAGGAAAAAGACAAGGAGGGAGGGGGAGAGAGAGGGAGAGGGGGAGAAAAGAGAGAGGGAAGAGAGAGAAAGAAGTGAGGGAGAGAGGAAGGAGGGAGAGAGGGTCAGAGACAGAAAGCTATAAAATATACTATTCATAAGTCTACATGAGAAATACATTGACCATATCAATGGACAGAGAAGAATTTTCATTATGGCCAACAAATGTAGGAATACAGAAAAAAAAAAAAGCAACTAGTCATGTAAATTCTTTTGGTATTTTAACAATAGGACAGAGAATACAAGATAGCATGAATATACAAGACTTAATTTTGTTTGCTTTTGACCTTTGAGGTTTGCTGATCGCTATCTCAAAGAGAAGTTGCTCTACCATTAACTCAGTTTCCGGAAAAGCTATCATGTGGACCGTGCAATGTTACCACAAAATAATATGCCTTTTTAGGAATGTGATTCTTGTACTATCACCAGGGTACCACTATAACCTGTTGGTAGCAATTCAAATTACAAGGTATTTCCTAAAATGGGCCACCCTTATGAGGTACTACATCTTTGCTGATTTAATTTAAAAAACAAAACAAAACCAGAAAATCCTTTTCCTCAGTCTATATAAATGTGTCCTCATGTATTAAAAAAAAGGTGGGGGAGAGATACGTAGACACACACACATACACAAAGAGATATGTGTATATATACATATATGTATGTACATGTGTGTATATATATATACATATATGTGTATGCACTACATATGTATATGGGGGGAAACTGACCAAAAGCTTAAAATGTATCATGCTGTATGTGTGTGTGCGTGTGCGTGTGTGTGTAGAATACTAACACAGAATGTCAACACCTGGAGCAATGGGACTATATATACCACATCTGTGCTTTACTGAAACACTTGGCAACTGCAGTCCTTGCTAGATGCTGCATATGAGGCATGAACATAGAAAAAGGTTTTCAACATCTCAAAAATACCTAAAAGCTTCATAAAAGTTACAGAATGAATAAGAAAATCAGGGGGCTTGGGGATCTTTATAAATTACGTTAGTCTTAAAAAAAATTTTTTTAACATATGATTTCCCCATCAAAACTGAGAACTGAAAGAGACCTTGATAATCCCACCTGTCTTGATCAAATCTCTAGATAAGAAAATTGGAATCAAACAACGTTATCTAGGTAGTAACTGGCAGGTTGAGCATTTGAACCCAGCAGGGCTCTTTTACTCCAAAATGAGTATTTTTTGGTGCTTCTGATGAAGGGTTCTTCCCTTTGACATTTCACCAAGGAATTCTAGGAAATTATGGTGTATCCTGGCTGTTTTCTAAATGTTAATGGATCTATAAAATGTTTGACTTCTCTTTATTTGAATAGATTTCATGTTTTAAATGAAATTATATCCTATAAATAGTCTCTTGAATGTATGCCAGAAATGAGTTTTATTTACTGATCATTGTAAAATGGTGAAAATTGATTTCTCAAACAGATCATCTTAAATTCAACATGTCTAAAACCAAGAGTACCATCATTCTGCCAGGTCTCAATGAAAAGAGCATTGAAGTTGCAATGCAAGCTTCACTCATGACATAACATTTCTCAGTGCCATTTCTTTGCCCAGGCTGTTCCCCATGCCTGGAATACCATCTCTCCACACATCCACCACTTAGTTTTCTATAAAACTCAGCTCATTTCCTTCAAGACTCCATGGTCATGACCCACAGTTTAAGAAGCACTGAAGAGGTCACGAGTGGAAAAAATCTGAGAAGCCCTATGGATGATGCTTATTTAATTTTAATTTATTTTATAAATTATCCTCATTTATCTCAGCTGCTAGTCCCTCAGTCCCTACTCTTCCCTAACCCAGACCCAGACATTACTTTTTTACTTTCTCTGTCCTTTACCTTTACTTAGAGGTCTGTATGATGTTTTCCAAAGAGAATGCAAGCTCTTTGAGGGCAGGGACTACTTCATTTTAATTTTTACAGCACCAACATCTAGCATCATACTCTTTAACTCACATGATCTTGTTTTTCAGTTGAAAATGGGATCACATCTAGCACCTCTACACATTAGCACAAATAGAGTGTTGCTATTTGGTCATTCAGCCATGTCTAACTTTTCATGACTCTATGGTCTCTACTGTCCATGGAGTTTTCCTGGCAAGTATACTGGAGTGGTTTGCCATTTCCTTCTCCAATGGATTAAGGCAAATCAAGGTTAAATGACTTGCCTAGTGCTACACAGCTAGTAAATGTCTGAAACCAGATTTGAACTCAGGTCTTCCTGATTCCAGGCCCAGCACCTAGGTGCCTCCTATATAGCACCTATTATGTGCTGAGCAATTTTTATAAATATTATCTCCTTTGAAACATATATAACTCAGAAGATGACCACGTAGGAAGGGAGATTAGGGTAATGTGCCCTAAAATTATATTTATCTTTGACAATAAATATACATCTACGTAATTATGCATACTTAACATATATAAATGTATATGTGCTGTGATCAATTGTTTTCTACTTAATTACATAAAGGAAAGGTGCACACACGTGCCTGTTTGTAAGAAATTACAAATAAGATGTATTGCCAGCACATTAAATGAGGCAAACACATTTTAGCATCTCAGATCAGTTTTGCAATATGGAGGGTATTGTCAGATATGTCTTCCTCAAGTGCAATTTGATTTCCCCTCAAGTTTCATCTGCTTTCCAATTTGCATAGAGCTCACCTACTACTTTTAATACAGGAAATGAATGGCCACCAGGACAACCTCTGCTATTCATCCTCTTTCCAAGTATTCTCAAGAACTGGGCTTTCACAGCATGACACTCAAAAGCAACATTCCCATGACATTCTGAATTTGTGGATATTCTTACAACACAACAAATTGGAATGAATTCAGAAGATGAATGAAATCAGAAAAACAAAAGAACTGATTTTTAAGGAAAAACTGTTGTTATGCAACATATTTTTAGGATAGCTATAAAAAAAGTTAAGGGAGGAAGGAAGGACTTGAAGACAATCTAAAAATATCAGAAAAAGGGTTAACTGCCAAAAAAGGAAGTGGAACTATCAGGACAGTATGAAAGCATGCAAGGGATATAATCAAAAGATTGCCAAGGAAAGAGAGGGAAGAATAACATTCTTAAAAACTAACTGGAATAAAAATGTTGTGGCAAATGGTAACCAGTAGATTTCAAGTCACTTAGAGATAGTATTTCTTGATAATAATCTGACATGGGAAAAACAGGCAAAACACAGCATGAAGAAGAGGTAAGCTTCGCATACTGCAACATCACTAACTTCCATCAGGTGTCAGCAAAACTTCTCAAAGATAGAGTTATTGGTTCCTGTAACAATTATTTTCTAGCTTCTAAGTCATTTTGGTGAAATTTGAAAACTGAACTTAAAATACTTCTGCTATACCTGCAATGTTACTGGTAGTGTGCCAAGACTTCATATACCAGTGGTAATCAACCTTCCTAATGCTGAGACTCTTTAATATTTGTATGTGGGCATATCTGCATGTGGGCAGACCTGCCTGGAGACAGAGAGAGGAGTGGTGTCTCAGTTCCTAAGACCACCAGAAATATGTATTTTCCGATGGTCTTAGGCAACGCCATTCCACCCATAAAGGGGTCCGACCCACAGACCCACAGGTTGAGAACTACTGTAATATATACAATCCCTTATTATATTCATTTATAAAGAGATATGCCAGTTTAGCTGCATGACAATGGAATATTTGAGGCAGGCCTGCACAATATTGTAGCTTACAGCCTGCCAAAGGATTTCAGGTGGCTGGTGAAAAAACGCAAATCCCTCAGGAAAAGCTATATTGGGAGGTTCCCTTAGGGCAGGCCCACACAACATCTGGCCCACAGGTCACTTTGGCAGGCCGCAAGACTCCTGTGGGTCATATGTTGAGTAGGCCTTATTTAAGATACAAGTATTAAACAACAACCTCATTAGTTTAAAGCAAGGGTTCTTAATCATTTTTATATCAAGGATCCCTTCAGCAGTCTGGTGAAAGCTATAGATCCCTATTTAGAATAAGGTTTTAAATAACTGAGGGAAATGTCAAATTTCAGTTAAAGGTTAGTGAAAATATTTTTTTTTCCCTATCCAAATTCACAGACCCCCTGAAATTGGATGTTCATAGACCCCTTCAGGTCAAGAACTGGTTTAAGCAGACAGGTGAAAACATGTATCCAAATGATACATTTTCATTCCCTTTGCAGTATAATCTCCTTGGCAGGGTATATCATTATTCCACTTAGGATGCCATTGTAAAAAATATTTTTTTTGAACTCTGCTGAAATCCTGAAGGATACGAGGAGTTCCACAAAAGTTTTGAGAAATGGTGGTATCGTTGGAATAAAGTGTATAGCCTTCAAAGGCAACTCCTTTGAAGGATTGACACGCTGAACATAGAAGGTCAACTATACTAGTGGACTGTATAAACATTAACATTATTTTATAGTTACTTGTAAATGTGTGACATGAAAAATTCAACAAGCCATTGGAGTTTCCAGGTCAGGACTCTCCTAAGACCAATTTGCCTTCTTTTCTGCAACGGCCCAAGCCATCTCTGTCGGCCAATCCATGGCTAACAACTACTGTGTCAGTGGAATGCTCAATAATCTGTTTTTCTCCCACTGATCAGCAAAACACATGGTATCAGTGCCCTTCATTTCACCTTAAACATAAAGAAAATGTGCTGGATAATTTTTCTTGTAGCTGAAAAAGCCAAAATTCCTTTTACTAGAGATCTTAATTATTGCATATGGTGTTGTTTGGTGAACAGAACCACTATTGCTGAAGAATTCAATTAAAATGAATAAATTATTATTTATAGAAAGAGATTAAGAAATGCAATTATAAAAGCAGTGCCTTACAATGCTGAGTCTTATGTTGGGCCTTTCTTAATTTTCATTTTAATCATGAATGTACTCAACTGTGAAGCTTCTCCTCTTAACAGAAATGTAATTAATAAGGGCAAAAAATTAACATGTATTTTCCTAACTCGTATGACATTTGACTGGTCTTATAAGAAGCTTACATTATTGTTGTGAATATTATATAAATATGTAGTTTCTGAACAACATTCATTTGTATAGTCCATGACTTGGTCTACATGGTGTAAGGAAAAAAAAAAAACAGGCTATAAAGTCAGGAATCCTGGGTTAAAGACTGAAGTGCTGACCATGGACCTATCATTTTACATTTTACCCTTTGTTTCCTCATATATAAAATGGGAATAAACATACTTGTACTATTACTATTGACTTCACAAGAGTACAGTGAAGAGTTTACTATAGAATGCTATGCAAATGTGAACTATTAGTACTGAGCAGGGCAATGGGAGTATCTGATCTTACAGGTACATTCTTCTATTATAGCAGGCTTCCTTTTATTTTTAATCTTCTCAATACAGATCACACGAAAATGATGTGGAGACTTTAGCAGCGTCATCTTAGAAATGAGGAAACTATGGCCCAGGAGATTTAAATGACTTGCCCAAGATCACAAAGGTAATAAATGTCAGAGATTGAACTTGAATGCTGGGTTGTGGATTCAAAAGCTACTGTGCTTTCCACCTTACCATGTTAGCTCCCTAATATGAATTTTAATCTGCTAGGTTTCTTATGCAAAAACCCTAATGTAAAAGATAGCAAATAAGAAGTTATTAAACAATATCGATTTTCTCTTTAACTTAATTTGGCCTTCAGTTACTTGGTATGGCATTACCTATGGTAAAACAAAGGATACCAGTAGGGTACCATATATTGCCACTCATGACTAATATGTAGAACTTGGGAGTAAAGGATATTGCCAGAGATATGTATGACTAAAAATGCAGGTGGTCACATAATGAGAATGACAGACCACAAATGGACGTTCCAAATACTACCTTGGTGTCGATGAGACATTAAGACAATCAGAAGAAGGCCTCCAGAGCGTAGAAGGAACCCTGTGTGAATATTTCATAGAAAGATATGGATTAAGTACATCATAAAACTAGATGGCATAAATGTGGCTACTATCTCCATTGGGTGAGAGTGTCCAAAAAAAGAGGATCAGATATTCATTAAGGCAGCACTTAGAGTAAGTATGGGTAACTCCATTGATAACTAGCAGTCCAACTTTGTCATCAGTAACTTGCTCTCTGTTTTCTGCTGTGTGCTAAACTTCTGCCAATTTACCACTTGACTAGTCTTTGTGCTTCATGATTTAGAAATTCAACTTCACTAAAGAAATGAAATAATGCAGGAGTGTTGGTGTCACAGAATAATACTAGGTTTTTTGCTAGACAGGCTGAAAGTTTTGTCATGAGGAGAACACCATTAAATAGAAATTCCCAGTTCTGTCTCAAAGAGTTAACAATGATAACAAAAAAAAAAATTAGGGTTGGTGAGTTTATTTTTACATTAGGCATGTTCATAGCCCACAGTCAACATCTGTGTGAGGTGCTTTAGAAACCACCATTTTGATGGTCTGGGGAAAACAAGATTATAAATTAAAGTACCAAACCCTTTGCTTCCCTCTACCCCAACTGATTTCCAAACTACTTTGTTTTTAAAATTTTGATGAATAAAAAATTGTCTTGAAATACTCTTGTTTTGTTATAATCACAAGAGGAATGTGATAGAGAGATGGGGGAGGAGGGATGACCCACTGGGCTTGGACTCAGAAGACCTTCAGACACAAGCATGTAAACTTGGTCAAATCACTTAATCTGCTTGGAGCCTCAGATTCCTGAATTCTAAAGTGGGGGAAACAGTGCTTGTACTCTCTACCTCACAGGCGTGATGAGAGGAAAGCATTTCTGAATCCGTTAAGGTAGCATGTAATTTTGAAATTTTAAAAGTAATCATTCCAATAGAACTTAAATGGTATAATTTGATTTTTGATGATAAAATTGAAATTCTTGCCATCCACTATGTGTTTCCCCCACTTAATAATGAATCCTGAAGTCACACTTCCAAATTGAGTTAAGAAAACAAAATTCACCATGAATTCTGTTCATTTGTGTGTAAGATTTTTCACACTAAAGAAGCCTAATAGGTCTCATAGCTCACTTATGTTGAATCTGTTTTTTCTTTACAAATTGGACTTATAGCAGCATGGATTTAGTCACAGACCAGACCTTAAAGGTCACCAAAAAGAAAATTTTCATTCTGCAAAAAGGGAAACTGAGACCTAAAGAGTCTGAGTACCCTAAAAAGAACCTGGTTTTATAATTAAGAAATACAGTGATAATTTTCCATTGTATATTTCAGGCCAATAGGTGGCACCAGTAATTTCTACATTGCTCAATTATATTTGGAAAAATGATTTCCAAACTAACCATGTTAAAGTAAGAGAAGTTAATTAATATTAGAATTCTAATTATAAACACGAGTCATTGATAAGGAAGAAAATAGCATTTTTGGACACAAGTTCACGGATTTATCTTCCATTAAGAAATGAGTTGACATCCCAAAGCAATCTTCTCCACTGCTATACATAGCAATATTTACTTCCTGCATAATACTATGGATTCCATATGTTCCTTCTTCAGTTTTAAAATGGAATCTTTAGCCAAGAGTTTATATATTTCTTTATCAATCCCTTTGCTTCTTGTTATGTCACAGTTGCCCACCACCACCACCACTGCCAAAAAAAAAAAAAAGAAAAGAAAAGAAAAGAAAATTGCTAGGAACATAATGAGATTACAAACATATCTTTTTTTTTTTTTTTTTTTTTTGCTTTTTGGAGGGCAGTTGGGGTTAAGTGACTTGCCCAAGGTGTGTTAAGTGTCTGAGGCCCGATTTGAACTCAGGTACTCCTGACTCCAGGGCCGGTGCTCTATTCACTGTGCCACCTAGCCGCCCCCCAAACATATCTTTTTTCAACTCAGAGAGATTCCTAGAGAAACTGACTTTAACAGAAAATTTCCTATTTTTGGATTTTTGTACCTTTGATATCATAGGTGCTAAAATCTGATACATGTACAGGCAACAGGCTTTGAAGCTAGTCATTATATATCCTCATTTCCAGAAAGAGAGGCAAAAAACAATTTCTTAAAAATATTCCAACTACGGATCACTTCTTATTCTTTATTAAAAGGCAGATAATAATTTCACTTAATAACAAATATACACTCTACTCTCCACATGTACTCTTCAATCCAATGACATTGACCTCAATGTTCCATGAAAAAGTCCTCCACACCTAGAAACTCAGTTGTCCCTGCTCATTTCTGCCTAAGGGCTCCCTAGGATTCCTCCTAGCCTCAGCTAATCCCATTTTCTACCAAAAGTTTTTCCCAACCTCTTTTAATTCTAGTGTTTTCCCCTTTAAATTTTCTATTTATCCTGTATACAGCTTCTTTGTATGCATGTATTTACTTATCTGTCCCATCAACTCCCTCTCCCCCATTAGAATGTGAAGTATGTATTTGTCCTTCAAAGAACTGTCTTTTGCCCTTTTTTTGTATCCCTAGAGTATAGGGAACATAGCAGGTGTTTAATAAATGTTTACTGGTTGAATTTAGAGGAAAGGTCTAGTCAAGTCAGTGAATAAACATTTATGATGAACCAGCAACAGTGCTCAATACTGTCCATACAAAAGAAGTTGTTTTGGTTTTTTTTTTGAGGGGGGAGGGCAAGACAATTGGAGTTAAATGACTTGCCCAGGTGTAGGCTCTGGGACCCCCCCTTGAGCTCCTTGAATCTCTGAGGTACATACTCTGGGAAACCTCTTGAAGTCTGATTGAATCTTCAGGAGGCATTTGCAGAGGCCATAAGTATTTCATTGGGGCTGGGCCCAAACCTGTTACTAGCCTGGCCCTCCATTGTCCATCTGCTTCCCACCCTAGAGCCTATCAAAATATCAATCTACTCTTGCATTGACTTCATTAACTCCACCTGAAGACCCTCCCCAAACTCATTACTGGAGTCTGAAGTCATTGGCTCCTCCTGAAGACCCTCCCCAGGCTCCTCCTCTGAAACCACCCCTAGATTCCTCTGTATATAAGACCCCATCTTCCCTTCACGGGGTATGAAAGCGCCTTGGAATAGTTTAGCAGAGACTTACTCTGTGTGAGAGACCCCACGTGGCGAACTTGAACTTTCAATAAACTTTACTTTTTCTTTGGCTGAGAAGACTTGAGTGGAATTCTTTCCGCAGGACCCGGCATGTTGGTATTTTGGAATCTCAGGCAGCCCTAACCCTCTTTGGGCTCCTCTTCACAATGTCACACGACTAGTAAGTGTCAAATGGCTGAGATCAAATTTGAACTGGTCCTCCAGACTCCCGGGCCTGTGCCACTGGAGTGGACATTCATTGTGCCACCTAGCTGCCCCTCTACAAAAGAAGTCTTAAAGAGTTCCTGCCCTTAGGGAATTTACATTCTAATGAGGGAGATAGGCATGAAAATAGGTACATATCTAGGATATATACAAAGTAAACAGAAGGTTAAGGGAAGGCTTCTTTGAGTCTTGAAAGAAGCCAAGTAAACCAAAAGGTAGAGATGAGGTGAGAGCACATTCCAGGCACAGAGAGGCAACAAGTACCAAGAAAAAGAAATGGCAGATATCCAGGGAACAGCAAATAGGCCTCTGTGGTTGGACTGGAATCAATATACAGGAGAGTAAAAGGGCAGCTAGGCAGCACCACAGTGGGTAGGGTAGACAGCTGAGCCTGTAGTGAGAAAGACTGCTCTTCCTGACCTCAAATACTTATTAGTGGTGTGATCCTGGGCAAATCACTTGACCTTGTTTGCCTCAGTTTCCTTTCCTGGAAAAGGAGATGGCAAATCGCTCCAGAGTTGCCAAGAAAACTCCAAATGGGGTTATGAAGAGTAAGACACAACTGAACAACAACAAAGCATAAGTTTGGAAAGGCAAAAAAAGGGGGCAGGTTGTGAAGAGATTTAACCCCAAAACAAAGAATTTTAAATTTGATCCTTGAGGTGAAAGGAAGCCACTGGGGTTGGTATACTGATATGGAGTAATATGGTCAGGAAAATTGCTTTATCAGGTGAATGAAAGATGTACTGAATGTCAAGAGCCTTGAAGCCAGGAGACCAATCAGAAAAAAACAGCAATAGCCCAAGTGAGAGGAGAGCATTGGGGTAGTGTGAGCTGGGACCTATAGGACAATATTTGGCAATGAACTAGATAGGTGGGGTGAGTAAGAGGGAGGAGTCAAAGACGACCCCAACGTTGTAAGCTGACATGCAGGGACTCTCTAGCTTAGACTACATACCCTTTTTCATTTTGACTGTTTTCAGAGCCTTAAGGCCGGTAAGTCAGCCATTTACTCAATAATATTGAAAAATCATCCAGTGCCTTCAGAGACAGGTATGAGGGGAGAGATAAGATGTCAGAGGAAGTAGATGCTATCCTTACCCCTGTGGAACTAAAATCCAAAGGAAAAATAACTAAACAATCATTTATTCAAACATTTATTAAGTGACTGCTGTGTACTTATCATTGCGCTCGGTACTGGAGATGTCAAGGTACTGGGGGTATTAGACTCAATTTTTTGCTCAAGAGGTGACTGCCACAAGGTTCTAAAAATGCAAATGACAGAGTAGTTTTTGGTGAGGATGATTCTTACTGCTCTGTCTAAAATCTATTTGAAAGAGAGGGCAAAGAGACTATTATTGTCTAGTAGTTTTATTTAGGAATAGAGTGACAGAAATGGAAAATCAATTAGCTAGTTGATCAATCAACCAAAGGAGATCTGGCAACATTCTATAAACAAAGGGTGAAGAAAGAAAAGTCAGAAGTGAACTAAAGAGCATGGGAAGAAGATCTGACTTCAAATTCTGTCTCTGCCACATTCTCTCTGTGTGCCTTTGGGAAAAATCACTTAACGTCACTAGGTCTTAGCTCCCACAACTGTCAAATGAAGGCAATGGACTAGACAGCCTCAGAGGTCCTATCCATTTCTAAATCTATACTCACTGGGAATGATCTGAGATCAAGATATGTGGGAAAGGGAGAGAGAAAGTCTGCTGTTAATAGTAAGAAGAATAGGGGAAAATAGAGGGAAAGAGCCACAACAGATGCATTCATTCATATAATCTGTTGGTTTCTGTTTCCATTGATCTCTACATTTCTCTCTCTCTTTCCTCACCCTTCCCCAAATGAGTTTTGCCTTGAAGACAGTTATCTGTATAGACAGTATGATATGACATTGGAGAGATCAGTTATACAAACAGGCAGATACACAGACATGACAGAGAGAAAGAGATAGAATGAGCATCTATGAAGTGCTTAGTACACATCAGAAATTGATAAACAATGGCTCAATGGACCCATGACGTCTTCTATATAGAAATTCCCTTAACTAATGCAGATTACAAAGTACTACGGCATTCTGGTCCTGGGCAACTCTGGCTTAGGTTTTTTGAGAATCTACTATAAAATATCTGTTCCACACACTAGGACATTTTTCTAGTTCTTTTAATATTTTGTGGTGAGAGTGCAACATTATACTGGAGAATAATTTATATCCTGGCAGGAGCTGGATACAGACAAAGGAAATAGGGCTCCAGAGGAAAAAAAGATGCAGAAAAACAGTGCTGGGGAATGAGTTTTGGGACATATCCATAGCCAATGGGTGGAGGAGATGATGAGAAATCAGCAATAAGAACACAGAAGAGGCTGGAGATGCAAGGAGGAAAAAAACACAACCCAAGGGTCTGTACTGTCCTAGAAACTAAAATGTTTATAAAAGACAAGGGAAAAGGTGATTAAAAGAAGCAAAAAGGTGTAGAAGAAAAAAATTAAACAGGCTGGCACTCACAGATTGAAGGACTTGGAGTGATTAAGTGAGGAAGAGGCTTTTGAGTTCCTCTACTGGGTTTTACATGTTTCACATCAAGCCTGTGATTTCATTCCATAGAGAATTTCAGGTGAAGAAGTTCCATCTACCAATTCAGATGAGAATTATATTTGCAATTTAGAGTATTAGTGCTGCCTGGGACACTGGTAGGTTAAATGACTTACCCAGAGTAATGCTGCTGTTTGTTTGTCCTCAGGGATAGAATTAGACCAATGACATCATGGGGTGATATCTTGACTCGCGCATAAATTGGATTTAAGTGAGTCAAAGGTACACAGAATCCTCAACCTCACTGTCTCTTCCAAAGTTATGGAAGTCCAATGTTGGGATAAAAGTCAAGATGGTTGGTGATAGCCTGGTGTTACAGTTTTTGGGGGTCAGGCTGTATAGGTTTCACCTATACCCTTCCTCAACAGACTTCGGGCGTCCCTGGCTCCCAGCTTTCTCCGGGAGAAACAGCTGCACAGAAAACTTAAGACACAGGGCTTGCTTCTTGCTACTTTCTCTTAGGCTTGGCGTGGCTGGAACTCCCTCTCATTCTCTAAGCTTGGTGTGGGACTGGAACTCTTCTTCAGAACACAACACTTGCTTTTTCAGACCACTTGCTTCTAGCTCTCTAAGCTTGGTGTGGCTGGACTTCCTTCTGCCTCTGGGTAGCCTGTATTTAAGTCCTTTCTCCAGGGCCCCTTAGGGCCCCTCCCCTGGCCTTGCCCTTGCCACAGCGAGCCAATCCTGCATCACCCCCAAGGTGGAGAGATAATCCTGCTTATCTCAAACAGGTGCAACCTTCCCATTCTGCCCTCAGGTGATCACTGGCCTCCTTTTAGCTGAGGACCAATTCAACCAATTACCAACAAGAGCCCCAACAGCCTGGGATGCAGTGGATGACCTCAGCATCTTCCACGTCTGGCCAAGATCTAAGTACTCTACAGCACCTGGTTCAACTGCCTTCATGACCATTGGAAAAAATTATTCTCTTCCACCCACTCCACTGGGGGAAGTTCACACCTGTTTGGGATAGACATCCCAACCCCCCCCAACTCACCAATAGGTTTAAGGCTTGCTCATTACCCTCAATCTTATTTAACCCAAATGCTGAAACACTTGTAGCTGCAGCACATGCTGCAGTTTCTTGGAGCCACAGGGGAGAGTTGAGTGCCAGGTGGACACCAAAGGTGAATGAGCAGCCCTGAAAAGGGCCAGGCAAGCCCTCACTCCAGAGGGATCAGTCTTCCCTGAACACCCAATTTGTCAGAGGTAAGACCTGAAGCCAGGGCTTAGGGACTCTGAGGCCAATTCTCTGTTCATTAAACTGTTGTATCTCCATTTCTTTTATGAGTAGGCAAACGGTGATGCCATTAGCAGAAATTTTAAAAAATCAGGAACAAAAAAAATTTGATTTTGAAAGGAAAAGAGTCAGGGCAGGCTATTGGAAAACCTTGAGTCAAAGGATCTGCTTATGAATTCTGGCTCTCAACCAAATGAGCTGTGTTCCCATGTGTAAGCCTCTTGACTTATCTTGGCCTACTGCCTCGTCTGCAAAGGTGAGGATTGTATTAAATGATCTGCAACATTTTTATAGGTCTAAATCCAATGATCTCCAACCTCCTCATTTTATAAATGATCAAGGTCCCAAGAGGCGAAGTTTACAGAGGGAATAAGAAGGGTTTGAACCAAAGTTGGTTCTATAGTGCCAAATCTAGTGTCTTGACCACTACATTCTTCCATCTCCAGCTGGGAAAGAATTTCCAAAGAACAAATTTAAAGAAGTGCTAGAAGGAAACAGAGACAAGCAAGATGGCTTGGAAAGAAACATGAAAAATTTATTTTGTGTATGTGTATGTATATACATGCATGTGCATATTTGTAAAGTATTAATATAGCATGTTATTAACATGTATCTAAAGGAAGCTGTATGTAAAATTTACGGTTTCATGTATAATGTTATTTTTGTTCTACATTGCATGTGAAAATGTCCTCTTTTTGTGTGTGTATGTTTGTAAATTTCAGGAGAATTTTTTTTTAATTCCTGATTTTTCATAGTATCAACATAGAAGACATTTACCATGATTTTTTCTCTCCTCCAAAAAAGAGGCAACAGATTTAGATTATCTGATAATGTGTCATTCACTTTCTTTGAGTCTTTAGATTTGCAGTTTTTGTGCAATCATCTTTTTTGTTGGATTATATTATGGAAATGCTTGTTTTATTCCATAAATAAGAAATTTAAAATGAGGAAAAATATCAATATAGAAATCATAAAAAGCAATATTTAACTCATTTTATATTGATTTTCCTGAAAAAAGAATGACTAAATAACATTATTATTCTAAAAATTTTACAACGTGCAAAACTATAATAGAACTGATAACTGTTTTCAATAGTTCCTTTTGCTTTACTAAGTTCCTTCCTCCTTCCCTCAAGGATATCTAACAGCAGTGTCCAGAATCTTATTCATGAATGTTTTCAAGAATATGTTGGGTTCCAGTTTAAAATGTATGATGGACATCAATATTAGGTCAAATCATGGCTTCCTCCCTATCTCTTGGGAGAGGGAGGAGGTAACGGACCTCACCACTGAGAATACTCTGGAATGTTGTTTATAGCAGTCAAATGAAATACGTGTAAACACTTTTAACTTTAACTGAATTAAGTCCCAGTGAAAACTCATTTCCATCGTCATTTGCTCTTCCATTTGATAACAGTATGGCATAGTAGAAAATTCATGGGACTTGGATTTTAAATGATCTGAGTTTCCATCTCTGACTGGACCATTACTTACTGCACGACCTTAAGCAAGTGATCCAAGTTATTTATTTATTTATTTTTTGCTTTTTTGCTTTTTGGAGGGGGGTGGGCAGGGCAATTGGGATTAAGTGACTTGCCCAAGGTCACATGGTAAGTGTTAGGTGTCTGATGCTGAATTTGAACTCAGGTCCTCCTGACTCCAGGGCCAGTGCTCTATTCACTATGCCACCTAGCCATCTTGACCCAAAAGTTCTTTGACACTCAGTTTCTTCATCTGTAAAATGGCTATTAAAAATGTTCATATACTCCTTAGCTCACAGGATGGTAGTGAAGATGAAATGAGAGAGTGGCACTTTGTTGATTTAAAACACCATATGGATGAAAACTATTATTGTTATGTAAGGCTCATGGTCCATTTAGGTAAACATTTCCCCTAAAGTCCTCCTCAGATACCTCATTGCAGCAACACGGTGACCCTGAGTCAATGAAGGCTCTTAGAGCAATTTCTAGCAGGTCCTGTCAAGATGAAAAAAGACTTATAGTCCCTTAACTGCATATGTTGTCTGAGGACCAATCTATATAAATGCAGTGACATATCATCAGGCTGGTTTTAGATTAATAAGATTTGGGGGTTTGGGTTTTTTTTTTTCTTGTAGGCACAGCAACTGTGCCCATAAAGGAAAGGCCAATTACCAGTGAGACTGCAAATCACTGAAGTGTTGAACATAAACAGAAAACTGGGAGCCCAGCAATCTAAAGTTCACATTTCATTTCTTATTATAATTGGAAACTGGGGTTGCAGAAAGAGCCCTACTCATGCATTCAAGAAACCTGAGGGTAAGCCTTAGCTCAGAAAGTTCTGAGCTGTGTGACACCACTAAAGTCATTTTAACCCTCTGTGACTCAGACTGCTCATAATCTGTGAATAGGGGTAATGACACCTTACACAGTTGTTAAGAATCAATTAATCAACAAACATTTATTAAGCACCTACAATGTGTCAAGCTTTTTGTTCAAGTTCTCTAGAAATCTAGAGAATTAACAATTTTCCTTTTCTGATGGAGATCTAGACTGCTAAATCGAGGGTATACTTTAGATTCAGTTTACACAAATGTTAAAATATGTAAGAAAGTCTTATCTCTGTAGACAAGACCAAGAGATGTAAGGCTAGATAGGGGGATTTGAAACTGTCTGAATGGCTAGAAGAGAATGGTTCAATATCAAGTTGGAGTGACGTTTGTTGCCTGAGTGTCACAGGGATCTAACCTTGGCTCTGTGCTATTTAACATCGTTATAAGTGAGTTGGATGAAATTACAGATGGAAGGCTTATTAAATTTGCTCGGAGCTATTGTTAATATGTTGGATGAGAGTCAGTATCCCAAAAGATGTTCACAGGTGAGAATGATTGGCCAGGCAGCAAATTCCAAATTTATTGTTTTATTTTCTTTTTCCCAATGTAGTAGGTAGTAGTGAAAGTCAGGTCTATTCTACCTGAGTTTCTTCATATGATGTGTCCATCAATTGTCTGACATACTCTCCCTTCCCAAAGACTGAAAAGTCCTTCCTATTAGAATAAACATCACTCTCCCTTGTTACATCTTGACAAATCTGCTTGTCTTCAACTGTAATAAAAATGCTTTGCTGTAAGTGAAAAAGATTTTACTGGGCAATAATGACAGATTTCGGTTTGAAACACCAGTTTCTACACAGGAGCTATGGACCCAAGACTATTTCTCATTTAGCTCTTAGTTATATCCTTTAAGATCTCTTAAGCCCATGGACAAGTTCAAGGCCTTTTGTCTTCTTTCATAGATTTTGCAATAATTTGGCAGAGATCTAGGAAATATGTAGATAGAGTTATCATTGAAGTTTTAATAATTCTTTTTAAATATAGTCACAGCTGGAAGGCCTGGGAGTCAGTAGCTAGAATGTAGGCTTAACACTTTTAGCAGGAAGAACGCACAAAGTACAGTTAAAAAACAGCCAAAGTCCAGGCATATGCTTACATTTTAAACTCACCTGCATTGGAGCCTGTCAAATTATAGCGCGCATTAAGCTTCTTGATGATATTTTCATGGATTTGATACCATTCACTCTCTGTGTTGCACCTATGAAAACAGTGAAACCCTGCTTAGTCTTAATGATGCATGACAGCTAATAACTTTCTTAACAGTTGATTTGACCTTCCTAATACATAACCTCTATAATAGGACCTGATCATCACTGAGACATGCTTTATGTCAGATTTTACCATGATATTCATGATAGCTGTTCTGAGAAAAGCAGAACCCTCTATGAATTCCTGGTCCACTTCCTATCTAGGAAATCTAATCTATGAACTGAGTCAACAAGAGAAAAATCTAAATTGAATATTGGCTACTGTGACACCATTTATACCAGTGGTTCTCAAAGCCTTATTTGGAGATTCCAAGGATTCCAGAGGTCCAAAATACTTTTCATAATAATATTAAGGCATTTTAATTTTAATAGGATTAATAGATATAACCCACATATATAAAAGCTTTGGTTAGGAGGATCATCAAGAATTTTTAAGAGTATATAGGAATCTCAAGATCACGGTCTCTACTGAAGTTGGTTATGATAGGTTTCTGTTAAAATAAAAATTAGACTGGATATTAACTTCTAATCACAACTTTCAAGGCAAAACATACTTTTGATTTATGTAAAGGAATTGAATTTTTATACAAATTATAATTCAACTCAGAAAATATTTCCTAGATTGGGTAAATCTTAACTACTTGAGCACACTGTGGCCTATTTTTTTTCCTCCTCTATTATAATCACTTCCTTAAATACGTTTTCATTTAGGTTACTGTCTCTTGCTCATACATGTGTTTCTAAATAAGCTGCCACCTCATATTAGCCACTAACATTCCTTTCCATGAGCTGAGAAAAGGCAGCCTTCGTTGACCAAAACGAACCAGAGTTGAAAGGATTCCCCTGTTAAATCCTTTCCAACACTCTGAGTCTGAAGCTGCTGATTTAGATTTTTACCTCTTTTGCCATTCACAGGTACTTCCCATGATGGACACTATTTGTCACACATATAACTTTCTTAACAGCGGGACACCAAATAAAGCTTTTAAACTTGAATGGTTAAAAAACTGACATCAAATAAAACCATTCTACATGACCAGCAGTAAGAAACAAAATTACCCTCCAGAAGAATTTACATGTCATTTTTTTTTCTTCCTTCTTTTACCGCAGTGGGTAAGGAGAAAAGATGACTGACATTTTACTAGGTACCTAAGCAATATAAATGTTCAAGTCTTTTTTTTTTTTAACCAACAAAAGCCAAAATGAAACTAAAGTTCATTCTAAAAAGTCTAGGGCCAGAATTTTTGGCTCGTAAATCACAGCTTCAAAATATTCCTTAATACTGTGTTTGAGCTCCAGAATAGCATAGGATTTGGAAATTCCTAAAAAAACTCCCAGACTGTCATCAGATTTGATGTAAGTTAGAATGAATCAATATCAATCTCTCTCTCTCTCTCTCTCTCTCTCTTTCTCTCTTTCTCTGTGTGTGTTTCTCCCTCTTCCCCCTTCTCTTCCCTCTCTCCTATTTAAAAAACAAAAACAAAAACAAAAAAACTGAGTTCCTATTTTTTTTCTCTATGATTTCTCCTTAGTTGATAGTTCTTATTATAAAGACCATATATAGTCTTTTTCCTGAGGCTTCTCCATAATCCCTCAAATTAACCTCACTTGATGATGAGAAAAATAGAACATTAAGATGTGTCCACCAGAGAGGTCATGGGTGTTACGGGCAATGCAGGGATTCCTGGCTTTTACTCTGCTTTTCACATGATCAAAGAAAATACACTTAGCGGTCTCTCCCTCAGGTTTCCCCTAACCAGAGTGAATGTAACACTTGCTATCTACACTTTCAAATAAAACTGTGAGTATTGATGACATTATGTTTGCTGAGAATCTTAGTTCCTTAAAAGGGTAATGTTGAAAAGTAATGCTTTTGTTCTAATACTAAGGAGCCAGCCAGGCAAGATGGGACTTACAAACGTATTACTTTGTTCTAACATGTTTCAGAGTGAATTTTCTTTGAAAGAGACCATGATCATGAATTTTAGCCCTATTAGGGAATGACTTATATGGGCAAGACATTTAACTTCTCAATGCTCTAGGAAATTCTCTAAAATTTTAAGTTCCAAGAAGGTGTCGACCTGCATTGGAAGAGGAAGTTTTCATATTAGGGAGTTCTCTATGAAATCACAGGCCTAGTTTTTAGCCCTGTACTGAGTTAAAGGCAAAAAAACAAAACAAAACAAAAAAAACTCCAACAACAATACAGTAAAGTAGATAGAAGGGGTTGGTCTTATAGCCAGGAAGGCTATATTCATGTCCTGCCCTCGACACATCCTGGCTATATGACCATGGACAAGTCCATTCACCACTGTGGCATAGGTAATTAAGACTATATTGATCACCTGTACCATGCAGGGAAATTCCTGATACCACTGATAAAATCATAGGCCTGAAACAAAACAAATGAAAAAGCACTGGCATGCTTCCAAAACAGAAAAAGAGTTATGAATTTTACCAAGTATTTAAGTATTTTAAAACAGCGTTAAAGGTTTCTATATTCTTATGGGATGGTTAGTTCTCCTTGCTTAAAGACCTCAGTTTACCCACCAATTGCTAAATGTGTGACACTGTAAAATGGAGAACCAAGAGATTATGGAAAACAACAGGAAAGCCATCCATGGCAGTGGGGGAAAACGTGTTAAGTACATGCCTATATAGTAATCTTATATGGATGACACACAAAATGATTATGTATCAAATAAATTAAGGTAATTATTAGAATAAACTGGTGTAATTTATGGCAGGCATGGATGGGTTTCAGGAGTTGACTGTGAGTCCTTGAAGACTATCTGGGTGGGAACACAAGCTTTGGCAGACCTCTCCAGGCTGAAAAGACTCTAGGCTGGGTGGGCTGGATATACTCAGAGAAGAAATACGTAAAAGGCATCTGAGAACAAGTCTAACTTTGAACAGGCTTATCTCCAGAAGTTTGGCCACCAGCTAATTAAATTTACTGGACACTCCAATTCCTAGAGACAGTCCATAAAGCAGGGGTTTACTTAGCCTCTTTTTGTTATGGAATTTTTTTGGTAGTCTAATGAAATCTGAGGACCTTTTCACAGAATAATGTTTTTAAAACATGGAATTATAAATGAAACCAATTATGCTGAAATACAATTTTATATGTATGTGTGTGTGTATAAATATATAAATTTATAGATTCCAATTTAAGAATCCATGGTCTAAAACATAGAAAAGTTGTGATCTACATTGGTAAAAAAATAACTCATACCAATGAAATCCCAAATCTTTGAAATATTTCAGTATTAATTTTGGCATTGTCTTCAGATGGTGTTCCAGAAATATCTTGCTCAGTAGTCTTTCAATTTTCCCCAAAAAATTTCTTATAAAAAATAAAAACGAACCAAAATTCAAATTCAATGCAAACTTAGCTATGAAATGCACTGTGTATTTTGAGGATGGGGAGGTGAAGCATATCAAATGTCTTACTTTCTTAATTCTAATTTACTGATAAGGGAAGGCTTATCAGTATATGTTGTGTGACAGACAGTTTTATGCCTTTCAAGATCCGTAACATGTGAAAGTACAATTTTATGAATGAAGCCAAATCCCCATGTAACTTAGACGATCGAGACAAATATGTGTGCATATATACACGTGTGTGGGGATATATGATACAATATAATATATAATATATAATATATATTAGGCTATTATTGGTGATGGTGGTGATGTAGCTCTGGTGATGGTAGCTGTAGTTTACAAAGCACTTTACTTAACATTATCTGACTGGAGCCAAAAAAAAAAACAAAACAAAACCCCAACCCCACTGGCAGTTCCTTTGAGCTATTATCCCCATTTTACAGATAAGGAAGCTAGAGCCCAAAGAGATTAAGTGACTAATTCATGGTCAAAAAGCTAACAGAAAGCAAAAGGTGTGATTCAAATCCAAATTTTCTGACTCAGTCAGGTCATCTGTAAATTATACCATGCCTTATACCCATCAGGAGCCTCAAATGGCACAAAAATATTTGTAATATTTTTGCTTGTGATTCAATTTTCTCAAAAACTTTTGCCAAAGTATTATACAAAAAGCAGATAAGGGAATTTTGCAAAGCTATGATTAAAGTTGTTGTGTGAATTAATGCTGTAGTATAGTTTTTAACCTGGTGATCATAATTTATTTAATATTTTGACAACTGCACTAAATGCATTCCAGTATAATCAGTGTCCAAAATAACTCTATGTATTTTATTAATACGTTAATAAACATTATTCTTAGAAGGGGCACAGAGGCTTTGGCAGACTGCCTGAAGGGCCCATGACATGAAAAAGGTTAAGAATCCTTTTGCTATAAGACAGCTGCAATATTATTGTAACAATATCTCCTTTTTGTAGGAGATTTCTAGTACAGATAAGAAATGCTTTTATTGGGTAACATGAACACATACATTTATATACTGTGATGTTTTCTGCTTGCTTATAAAATGCTCAGCAGCATTTGCGGGATGTTTGTTATATTTCTGGGCTGTGAGAAATGGCTTCCTGAAAGACATGTATAGAGAAAGGCAATCTACCCACAAGGCCAAGTGAGTGCAACCCAACTCTATGTGAGACAGGGCTAAGCTAGCCAGCCTCTTTATTGCATCACGCAACTATAAAAGCCAAATGTTCTAAAGTTTATATTTGGGAATAGAGGAAAAATGTTGCCACTTGCCTCCCTGTTAATCCAAAGGCTGCCAAGTCCAATGCTAACTCCTTAGGGATCGCCCTTATAAGACAGTCTACCATAACAGAAAGAGACAGCTCTATGCTGTTGTTTCACTCAATGAACTGAACATGGACCTTACATCAGCATGTCTGTAGGTTACATGGGATCAGAGGACTGAGAGAAATGGACAGAATGCATCTTTTTCCTAGAAGGACCTAAGGGAGCCCTTCAGCAGCTGAGATGCTTCTCGCTGCTTAAGACCTGCTTGGCTATACAGCATATCCTCTAATAAAGGTTCTTCCAGATATGTCAGTTGTATGAAGGATATATATATATATTCTTTTATGTCCTTGCTAGCCTTCGGCTGACGTCATGAAAATCAAATAACAGGTAATCAAATAGTCTCTGACTAGAGGCTATTAGCTTGAAACAATGACATTTACTTAGGTTACTATTAAGACTGATTTGCCTATTTTCTCTCCTCTCTCTCTCTCTCCCTCTCTCCCCCCTTATCTCTCTCCCTCCCTCCCTTTTTCTCCCTCTCTTCCTCTCCCCCTCTCTCTCCCTCTTTTTCTCTCTCCCTCTCTCTCTCCCTCTCCCTCCTTCCTTCCCTGTCTCTCTCCCTGCCTCTTTTTCTCCCTCCCTCTCTATCTCTCTCTCCCTTCTTCCCCCCCCCACCAAGACTAGATCTCCCCCTCTTGCCCAGGGTGGTAGTATAGGAGCTATACAAGAGTCCAATCTATCTTACTAGTCAGCATGGGGCAGCTGATTGGCTCTGTTTCTGAGTTGAGTCAGTTTACCCCTTTTTAAGTAACTTCATGCCCCCCATTCACCTGGATGTTTACCATATTAAAGCTGAACTTGGTCCAGATGGTTCAACAGTTTGCCAATATAACTCAGAGCTCAAGAGATCCATCAGCTTGTAGCCAAGATGTGCCATTATGCCCAATTATCTAATTTTCATCCTCTCAGAACTCACTAACTGATGTTTAGGAAAGCAGTCTAGGAAAAAACGGGGAAAGTCATCTTGGATATTTTAAACCTATAGTATAGAAGCTAAAAAAGGTGAACAATCAATATTCACATTAATTGAGAATTTATATTTTGATATTGATAATTATATTTAGTTATCACTTGAGAACTACAGTGAGACACAGTTAGCAAGCTTATCCCTGTAATACATACACGTTGAGCCTCGGGATGGACCTGTGAAATCCACATTTTATGTCCTATCACCCATAGCTAATACTACCAAGAGTAGTAGAACTCTCATTCTCTATTCCAGTGGGAGTAAATACAAGTGATTTCACCATCTTTTCCCCAAAGACAAATGCCTGAACATTTCTTACATGTATACTTTCAAGATGAGGTCATCCTTGGTCTCTCCAGTCAGCAGGTCAGCAATACTGAGGACTGCACAGCCAAAGGGCCGCCGATATTGTACACTGCATGCATTCTTCTTCTCTCCAGCCCCCATTCGACCTGTCCAGTGAAACAATGACAGGACATAGCCACTTGACTGGAGTCTTCCTTATGAGTCATGCCCAACTACATGGCAGTCCAGAAGTAACTTAATGTTGTGATTGAAAGGAGGATTGGAAACCTGAATTCTAGTCCTACCTCCAAGACTAAGTGGCTGTGTGACCCTGGACTTGTCACCTAATCTCTCTGGTCCTGAATTGCCTCATCTGTAAAATGAGAGGATTAGACAAAATGATTTTTAAAGACCGTTGGCACTCTAAGGTTCTAGAATTCCACACAAATTCATGAGCTATTCTTCAATCATCTTTGCCACTTCATCTAGACTTGCAATAAAGAGAAACTTAACTTTCACAATAACTTGAGAAGATCCTCAAATGAGAAGCATTTTAGGCAGTTCTTGTCACCACCTCCCAATCCCATAAAACATAACTCTCTTTGTTTTACAACACTTATATGTTGACAAACTCAATTTTAGGTTTTCCCTTCTGGCTCTGTGAGGACTGGCTCTCTCTCACTACAAGACTGATACCATTACAGTACTCAACTGATTGGTACTGTCAACTCTAGAGTTCCCAACTCTCTGATTAATGAGAAGCCTAGGACTCTGACCATATTTCTAGGAAAGGCCCCGAAGCAAGAACAAAGGGGAGCACCTAGCAACAAGAAGCCACTTCAAAAATTAAAAAGGAAAAAGAAATAAGATAGCAAAAGAGGAAGAAAAAGGAATGGGACCAGAGATAAGCAAACTTTTAAATTTTCTTTATTTAGAAAACATGTTTTCCTTTCAGAATTAAAGATCCAGCCTTCAACACTGAGAAGCAAAGCAGTAAATGGCAAGGTGTATCATATCTCATTTTCCTCTGCTAGAGCTGGCCAGCACACTCTCCTCACCCAATAAGCAGATGCCTAGGACACTTTTATAGAAATGAAAAGTGCCTGGCTCTTAAAGATAACAATTCCTTCTCCCCTTCATTTCATCACATCAAAAGAGCTAACAGACTAAGCCTAAATTCTTCTTACACTGCACTGCTCCAAATCTAATTTCATCTCATTCTCAAAACGTTTAACCAAAAATCTCTTGACCTTTTTGGCAGGTCTTTCAATAATCCCAATGAAGTTATGCATTCAGTGAAAGCTGGGGGATTAACTGCTAATTAAATGTTCATTTTAACTAATTAATATCTGCAAAATACTTGATAAAAAGAGATAACAGCTATTAAACTGTTATATATTTGAAGCAAGCATGGTGCCTATTAAAATCTCTTGGATTTAATGGGTCTGCTCCAAATACATTTTCTGTTATCCCCCTTTAAGAAATGAGGAATATTTTGAGTCTTAGGGGGGAAGGAAAACTACCTTATTTCTCTAAATACAGAAAACTCATAAATAACCATTATAAAAAATCAAAACTGATATTAAAATCTAAAAGATTTCCCGCAAAACTATTTTCTTCTAGATTTTGTAGCATCAAATTGCGTTACTGATTTGAAAAAGACAATTAAAAAGCATGTATATAAGTAGTCTTTTTTCTTGTCATCTTGCAAGTTTACTGAATCTCCCTCAAAGACATGTATTTCAGTATTTACTCTAGTTTTTCTTAATGTACCAAAGGATTTTCTCCCCAAAATGTTCCTATGTAACCATTTAAAAAAAAAGACAAAAAATGAAACAACTAGGCTGCTTCTCACTTTTCCTGTCCTTCAAACATAAAAAGACAAAGAAATGGAAAAGGGATTTCAGAAGGGATTACGCACACACGCACACACACACACACACGTCTGCATAGAAATGACAATGTATTATAAACTCTCCTCTCTCCATGTACAACACAGATGCTTCATGGGGACAAAAATAAAATGAAGATCAATACACTGTGCTCTACATGGGTGCACTAAAATCCTAAAATCTTATAGAACCATGCCATTACTGAGGAAAAAGCAAAACAAAATAAAACTACAGTCCTGAAAGAAAAGGAAATGAATTTCAAATTCCAGCTCTTTGGTATCAATATAAAAGCCATGAGGCTTAACTAGTTCGTGTTTTACCTTATTTGTCCAACTCCAAAATCCCTTCATTTTAAATCATTTACTATGTTGGAATAACACAGGGGAAATACATGCTGTCTGATTTATGCATGTGTAATATAAAGAATTCATGAATCTGTAGGAAATCTAGCCCCAAAAGACCACTTCACACTATCCACCAAAATTAGGATTTGTCTTTTTTTTTTAACCTGGAAAAAAATGATAACTTTAAAGAGAGCATTCATGTGAACCTACCTCCCCCTCCCCCTTCCCCAATCTTGTATAATGACAGAAAACCTCTCTTATTTTTCTCTCAAGGGAGAAAGGAAAAGCACCAAAAGACCTGGTTGTCACTGACTATTTAAAAAATAAAAGAATTACCAATACACTTATCTCCAATTATATTGGAAGAAAAAGACTATTCCCTGATGAGGACTAAAAACTTAAAGGTTTAAATCGTCAATACTGGTGCCAGAAAAAAATAAGTGGCACCAAATACTGAGAAGCAAAGCACAGGTAGACTTCTATCCCCAATGTATTCAAACATATGGAACTGAAATGCATCCCATCCATACCCAAATCTCATTGCCTTTTTTCTCCTAGCTACTTGCACATCATTTGCAAATGTGTCATTAAGGTTGGCAGGCTGCCCTACTCACCTATTCGGATGATGTGCACAGTGATATAGATGTCCTTTCTGAGCTCACTGCTACCCAGATCCTGCCAAAAAAAATCAAGGACGGTCATTTGACGGCTCATGCATGAAAAAACAACACTGAAATGGTATGGTGTGCTACTTTGCCAGTATCTGGCAAAAAGTAGGCACTTAATAAATGCTAGTTGACTTTGCACACAAAAAGAGGCTTATCTTCACGAACTAGCTCTGCTGTGACTAACATTATTTCACTATAATAACCTTATTCTTATGGAAGCCATAGCCCCTTGTAACATTATTTCATCTAACATCATGTTTTCAGAGAATCACTTAAGGACATTAAGGAAAAATAAACAGCTCAAAATGGAATTAGATTCCTAAAATGAAGTTCTGTTGCACCCAATCATCAGAAGGAGAGAGAGACAGAAACAGAGACATACATACATACATATGAACACAGGTAAAGAGGAGGAGAGAGAGAAGAGAGATTAAATCATATTACAAATGCAACTGGAACTACAAACATGTTTCCTTTTAACAAAGAATGATTTCAAGCAGTAATCAGTAGGCTATTTGCTTCAAAATAAAGGTCAACAACATTTTAGTTTAGCAAAGAAATATTTACAGTTCTTAATGTCACTCTAACAGGATTTGACCCATATAAAAGGGGGCAAAATGTAGAATTATAAATGTTACAAATGATACCATATGAATGCTCAAATTTCTGAATCCTTGTGAGATTTATGAACTAACCAGCAATCTTAAGCAAGAACAATGTGGTCTACTTATAAAAGCCTTTTTTTTTTCATTTGAATAAGTACAATGGAAAAAAGTTTTCTTGAATATGAAAATAAAGTACACTCACCACAAAGAGAGAACAATGTCTTTCAGGCTTCTCTGGAGACTTTGGCAGACCATTCCTATTTAGTCTCAAAAAAAACCTTTCACTACAAGCAAGAAAAAAAAAAACTTTTCAACTTTAAGAAGTTAGTTTAATTTCCTTATTTTTTTTCATTCTTCTATACCTTTTATTCTCAAACCTTTTCATTCTCAATCTTTACAATTTTAGTAAATACCATTCTAAGCAGCATGAATTTTATATAAAACTTGCTTCTATAAAAATTAGGCTAGCACCTAAAAAGAGGGCATCTAGGTGGCTTGGTGGACAGAGTGCTGGGACTAGAGTCAGAAAGAGCCAAGTTCAAATCTGGCTATGTGATCCTGGGCAAGTCCCTTAACCTTTGCTTGCCCGAATCCACTGGAGAAGAAATGGCAAACCACTCCATTTTCTTTACCAAGAAAAACCCATACACAGTATAGTCCTTGGGGTCATGAAGAGTCAGACATGACTGAACAACAATAAAGCACCTGAAAAAAAAGTTTTTTTCTCTGGGAATAAATGTTGCAAGTCAACAATCCAGAACGGGAAATATAAGGTATAAAGAAATTACTTTCTGAGAAGTGAAAGGAATTTGACGTTCATGTTTTCATTGTTTTTCTTTGCAAAAGCATAGCCAGAAATTAAATAGATGAAGAATGAGCATGGAACAAAATATCATTTGCCTGTCCTTACTAGAGATCCACATGGGGCTTTTAAGTCTTTTCTTTAAATTATATTTTTAATAGTTGAAAATCTGCTCTCTCTCTCTCTCTACCATTTCTCCCTTCCACTAATAAAGAAACAAAAACATTATTAAAAAGATGTATAGTCAAGCAAAACAAATTCTTATTTTGATCATATCCAAAAAAAAATGTCTAAATCTATACTCCAAGCTCATAAAACTTTCTGTCATAGCATAAAGAGCATGTTTCATCATGAGTTCTCTAGTACTGTGGTTGGTCATTATGTAGATCACAGTCCCTAAGATTATGAAATTTGTTCATTACAATATTGTTATTATGTAAACTGCTCTCCTGATTCTGCATATTCCATTCTGTATTGTATCAGTTCACAACTTCTTCCCAGGTTTCTCTGAAACCTTCCCCTTGCTCATTATTTTTTGGAGCACAATAGTATTCCATCACATTCATACACTATAACTCATACACTGTAACTTGTTCAACCATTACCCATTTGATGGATGGGCTCCCCACCAAGTCTAATTTTTTAAATACTTCTGTGTCTTAATCATCTATAGAAGTGTTTAATAAAATTTAAATGGGTGGCTGGTTTATGCTCTTATAAATTCAGAATTGAGATTTCAGTAAAAGAAGGCAATTCTAAGAAAAACAAAAGTTGTAGAAAATATCAATGCATAAGAAATCAATCAATTTACTAATGGACCACCTACTCCATTTGTCAGTGGGGAAAAAAACTTGCCATAATTAATGGGAATAAAAATTACTTTTGAATAGATACTTTTCAGGGGTGGATAAGTGATAAAAAAAAAAAAAGGAAAGAAATTCAGTTGGGACAGAAAAGGGGTTACTTCATATTATTGTAATATTAACATCTATAAGACATTAGGCAAAAAACCACCTGGAAAGTCTCTGTGTCTTTATATCAATGACCTGCAAAGCACACTGGAACAATCACTGTACAATGAGTAAGGGCTTTCTAGAAGTAACTAATTACTATCCTTGGCCTAGAGCTGACACTGACATATGAGTTACAAGTAATAATTGTTTTCCTCCTCATATCATGTCAAAACAGAAAGTTGAGCCTACGACATTATTTCTCACCAGTTTTACTCGTTAATGTGTACCATGCTTTCAGAGACAGGTTTGAGTTTATGCCTTAATACCATACAGAATATGAGTTAAGGAGTAATAAAAGACATCTGACTGAAGTATTCCTTCACTGGCCTGCTAACAACAACTGCAATTTTACCTCTGATCATCACCCCTTTGGGTTAAGATAATTCTGCTTGCAAAAACACCTTGCTGAAATGTAATTAAGCTTGCTGGGTTGGGTAACAAGCATGATGGATTGCATGGTTTAAAAACATTTGGACAGTTACAGAGGTTTTTCACCCCCACACACACACCATGTCACATGAATGAACTCAGACCAGTTTAATAGAGGAAGTAGTCTGGTAGGGGAAGGATCACAGGACTTGAAGTCAGGAGAACTCAGTTGCCTTAGTTTGCCCTGTCAGTTTGCATTGTAAACCACAATATGCATTAAGCACTTGTTGTCCAGTTATCTCTGTCTTGTCTAACTCTTCATGACCTCACTGGGGGTTTTCTTGGCAAAAAATACTTTTCCTTCTGCAGCTCATTTTAGAGATGAGGAAAGTGAGGCAAAGAGGCAAAGGGCCATAAAGCTCCTAAGTGCCTGAGCTGAGATTTGAAGTAAAGAAGATGAATCTTCCTGATTCTAGGCCTGTGTTCTATCTACTGCACCACCCAGCTGCCAACACTTAGTGCCTACAAAGAGCTATTAGAGACACAAAGTCCCAGTAATGGACAATTTCTTTTTTTTTTTTTTTTTAACAGAAATGGGGGGTAGGGAATGATAGGAAAGAGGTCAGGAAGGTCTAAACCTAGTAGCTGCTTGGCAGGGCCAGGTGAGCTCACTTTAATGCATTCAGAGGAATGATGATGGATCTAACCAGAAGGACATACTGGACACCTGAGGAGAAACCAGGAAAGGGAAAAAACAGGCTTTTGCCAGCTTCCCAGTTCTGCCTAAGATCATCTTTCACAGAGCACCCACACATCCAAATAGTTTATGTATCAAGAAATGGTGAGGGGTGACAAGTATGCACGAGGCATGAAACACTGGAAGAAGAAATGGTAACTGGAAGAAGAAATGCTCTTTGCTATTCTGTTTTGTTGAATTCTGTCTCTGCGTGGCTGTTGTTAGTACCAATAGATGTTGCTAGAAACAGAGACAGGGACTATTCTGGAGCTATGATTTCACTGGCATGAATTACTGCCTAGAAAATGCTTCTATCAAGGCAAGGTGGCTTTTTCTCTGCCACTTATAGTCACAGAGAGTTAGATGCCAGAGCACTGAGAGGGGAGGAACCATACGAGGGTTACACAGACAGGAGACAGGGACTGAACTGAGGTCTCCTCAATCTGAGGCCGGCTTTCTATACACTCTGCTCTGCTGCCTTTTGATTGCTAATAAAATGAGATTTCATTTGGTTCCCTTTCACCCACACTCACCCACATCCCAGTTCCTGCAACTACTTTTGCAGCCTGAGACACTGCATGAAAACCAACAATGATTTTACTTCAGCCTGGGAGGTCTAGGGTGCTACAGCTTGCTTGCCACTACCACACTTAGGAAAGTAAAAAACAAAATCAAAGGCATAAGACATGAGCTGGAAATTGGAGGGTGGGGAAGGGACAGGGGCAGGGGAAATTCAGACAAAGAGTGAAATATAAATGGTGGGGTAGAATGGGTTCTCTTTCCTCTTTTCAGTTACCTAACAATGGTTACTAAACAAGTAAGTAAGGTTAAACAAGTACTCTGCCCACCTCACTACCTTCAGGCAGATGAGAAGAGTGGCAATGGTGTAATGAGGATTTGATTGACAAACACACACACACATACACACACACACGAGCTGAACAACAGGGAGACAAAAGAAGGCGGGGGAGGGGGGTTAGAGGTAGGGGACATCAAAGGAGGGATTAATTTTAAGCAAAAGAACACAGGACTTGTTAGAAAGTCTGAGTTCAAGTCCAAGAACCTGCTACTTACTACCTGTGTGACTTTGGGAAAGTCACTTATCTTATTCAGAGTCTTTGTTTCTATGTCTATAAAATGAGGGGCTTGAATCTCCAAGGTCCCTTCCAGTTATAAAAACTGTGAAGAATTCAGTCTAATAGGGATAGCTAGACGGCAGAGTACAGTCACAGATGTGGAGTCAGGAAGACGAGTTCAAATCCATCCTCAGACATTTATGATCCATGTGATCCTGGATGTCACAACCCCTGCTTCCCTCAGTTTCCCCATCTGTAAAATGGAGCTCATAATAGCACCTACCTCTCACATTGATGGTGAGGAGAGAATGAAATAGTAGCATGTTGCCAGTGCCTGGCACACAGTAACATAAATGTTAGCCATTCTATTAAGAGAGCAAATGTTTATTGAGCCACTCCTATATGTTGAATATTGTGCTAGGTGAAAAGAGAAAGGGAAAACTTTCTAAATACAAGGAACAATGTGAGCAAAGGCATAGAAGAAGTTCAAGAAACATTCTCACTGAAGCAAAGAATAAATGGAGTATATGAAATAAGACAAGACCAGATGGGAAGGGCTTTGAATGCCACACAAAGAAACAATTAATTTCATTACAAGTGAGAGTATTGAGAAAACAGAAGTGGGTCAAGGACAGAACTTTGGCAAGCTACCAGGTTAAGGTGTTAGGAAGTGTTCACAAGGGTCAGGAGAGATAAGGAAGGAACATTTAGAAAGGTGAGAGAAGAATAAAAGAATATGGCATCTCTGAGGCCAAAACAGAAAAGAGCATGAAAAAAAGAAGGCATAATCAACAGTGCCAAACACTACAGAGAAATCAAGGAGGACAGAGATGGAAAAAAAAAAAAAAAGGCTGTGGTGATGACTGATGATCAGTCTTTTGAGATAGCAGTTTGAGTAGCAGTCTGGGTGTGGAAGCCAGGTCCCAAAGGGTCAAGGAAAAACCAGATGATGAGGAAGTGCTTAGCATCTGTAGAACTGGTTGTGGTTAACACTATTCCAAATATAGAGCAAAAAGGAGAGGCAGCCAAGCATTAACCAGTAGCTAGGTGATCTGAAGGGCCCAGGGAGGGATTTTTTCCCTTAGTATTTGGATGAACTGCATGTGTTTATGAGTACATGAGAAAGAGCTATTCAGGTCCCTCGTGGTGGAGCACGATAGATTGAAGACACAAGAGAAAATGAAATTATGAAATAAATATCTTGGAAGAGGGGTATGATCAAGGGCATACAAAGAAGAATTGATGAGCTTTATTCAGGAATAGATAGACCTCTTACTCTGTGACTGTAGAAGAGAGTACACAATGATACTGAGAAAACAGATGTCTTATGTGTTCTCACTAGTTCTTTAATGAGGGGTAGGATTTGGAAAACCAAAAAGGAGATGGGATTTCTCAACAAAGGGAATAGAAGAAGAGAAGAAGGAAGGTGGATGAGGAAGGTGAAGGGGGAAAGGAAGGGAAGAATGCATGTTCATATAGTGTATAATGGGAGATAGGTAAGAAGCAAGTTGTGATGAACTACATGCCAGACTAAGGAGTTTGGACTTTATTATAGAGGTAATGAAGATTCATCAAATGTTTCCAAGCAGGAGCAGGTGATATTTTCAAGGCTGCGCTTCAGAAAAAATTAATCTGGTAGAAGTGAGCAGAAGGATGAATTGGATAGGTGGTATCCTGAAATTATCTTTACCTACTTAATTTAGAAATAATTATCTAATCAGTCTTTGAAACTTGCATATATTTTTCTTTAATGCATGATTAATGTTTGACATAATTACTAATGTACTAAGTAAAAGGCTGGGATATTTCTAAGGAGGTATATCATATTCTTCAAAGAAAAAGTTTAACTTTAAAATAATTTTTCCTATATGAATTAATACATACTACAAGTATGTCAAAAAAAATTCATAAAAAAGCCCAAGAAGAGTTACTACACCAGCAACCTCTGACTTTAAGTCCTAAATAAATTTCAATAAGTTAGTACTTATAATGGGAACTTGAAAGTGGCTGCCTCAGGCAGTGAGCTCCCAGTCAGCATTCAAACACCCTGCAATCATTATTACAAAGTCTGAACTATGTTACTACAATTTGGTCCAAGAACTCATAGGAAAAGAGGAATTACCAAGATGTTTTCAAGTCTCTCAAGACGTTATGTTTTTTTAGAAGACTGTCTCTAAGACTTTAGGCATGATAAGTTATTCAAGATGAAATCAGAGGTAATTACTTTTCTCTTATTTAGCATTTTCTTTGCGCTCTTCAGATATTTGTCATTATTCTGATGCAGAGTTATTTCTGCATATATCCTATGTTTCCCTATTAGAGTATAAGCACACGAGGGCAGGGAAAAGTTATATAAACCTTGTATCTTCCTCAATAGTGTTCTGCAAATAGTAGGTGCTTAATAAATTTGTTAAATAAGTTTGTTAAAGATGCAGATCTCCAAGGCAAAATTACAGGGATGTATATTTAAAGCATATTTAGAATGTCTTTAGGGTTCCCCCTGGACATGACCTAAAATTTTAAGGGCATATTTAGAATCTTAGTCTACATATCTTATTTCATCTTATCTTGTGTCCCTCCAGGTCTCTTTTCATGGAAGAAGCAACCAGTATATGCTTTTTTACAGCACAGTTTTTACAGTTGTTTGAGCACCCAAGAACAGGGAGGGGATGAGGATGGGGAAGGGAGCAAGGGAAGGGGAAAAAGAAGAGAAGGGAAATGATAAATAATGATTACAAGGAATCTGAAATGAAACCTGAAGTCCTAGGTTATATCCTCCTAAAACGGAAGTACTGTCATTTCACACAAGAAACACTGTCCCTGACAGAAACAGAATGATGTCACCAAACTAATTCTATCACATGCTATTTAAATGACATAACTGAAGACTAAAGATTGCATTCTTCTAATCTCTTCCCATTTCAGGTCTTGGTAATGTAGAAAGTGACCAAACAAAGAGCACTCTACTGTACGGTAAAGGAATTACAGGTTTAAAGTATTTAACCTAAAAGCTAAACATAATAAATATTTGGAGAAGTTCAGAGATGCTCAGTGCCTATTTTTTCATTTCTCCTCTATATATTTGAGTGAGAGGCACAGTGTGGTATAGTGCTTAGAGCTGGTCTCAGAATCAGAAAGGCCAAGATTAAGTCCTGCTTCTATCACAGCACTGGCAATGTGGCCCCAGCTAAATCACTTAATCCCTTCACACCCCTGGTCAAGCAACTCTGTACTACTTGGCAGCTAAGTGGGTGACAGATCTGCATTAGCAGAGGAAGAAATCATCTAGAGTTCCCCACATGGATGAAATCACAGGCCTAGGTGATATATATATATATACAAATGTATGTATGTCTATCTGTACTCATCAAGTAAACTAAAAATATATAATATATTCATATAATTATTATAGTTACAGCAGTATGAATTTATACAGTACTTTAAGCTTTACAAATTGCTTTACACATGTTATCTCACTTGATTTTCACAGCAATCTTGGGAGGTAGGTTGTATTATAATTCCCATTTTAGAGATGCTCAAACCAAGGCAGAGGTTAAGTGACTTGCCCAAGGTCTGTAGTGGCAACCACAATGGCATACCCAGGATGGCTGCTAGCACAGGTTCTTAGATCTGCTTTATTAGGAAAGATAGCTGTTTAAAGGGTCAACAGTCTTTTTAAAATTACATTCACTAGTTCAAGGGAAAAGTCAGCACCCTGAACTTCAGGGAAAATACAAACAGAGAAAATACACACAGAGAAATAAAGACCAACAGACAGGGTTCTGACTGCCTGAATCAACTATATACACTTTACAAACATCCCTAAATTGAGAGAGCCTTTACATCTGAGCAGTCGAGGAGCTCTGAACATAGGGCCACTCAGAATCTTGACTAGGGAATCATAAGATCCTTCTCATACGTGAGCCCCCAAAGCAAAATACCAACTCAAGAGTATATATACACTTCTCAGAGCCAGAAGGCATTACAACCCTTGTGACTCAGTACCTAACTAGAAATTAGCAAAAGGTGTGAAAGCCTTCCTATGAGCAAGCTTCCTTTAATGGGCTCCATGCGGGGCCTATTAATGAGCTGAAAGATCTTAAGTCCCATTAATATTACAAGGTCACATAGCTACCATCTGAGGTAGGATTCAAAACCTGACTCCAGGTTCTGCAGCTATCACCTAGTTATAGATACTCTAAAAGACACTGAATTAGATAGATTATTTCTATTTAACGTAGCCATTGACAATCTAAGACAAGAAGGCAGGTTATCAGCTATTGGCCCCCTTACCTTTATATTAGCAGTTAGCAAACTTATCCATAATACCTATTGTCCCCACCCCAACATACCATAATATAAACTGGGCTATATGGGGTGGAGAAATACAAGGTGCGGTTGCTTCTTTCTAGAAGCTATGGAGGAGAGGGGAGGGTCATATTAGTACATTTCCAGTGCCCCTTTCTTCATCCCATCTTCCAATAAAGAGAATCCCAGCCTGGGCACACTACTTTTTAAAGGTTGCTAAATCCTTATTGAAAATGTACTCTATAGAGCTTTTTACGAAGAAATGAAATTAGAAATGAGACTGGGGGAAAAAAAAGATGTCTATTTTTATCAAATTGGACACAAAATGTTCATCTGAAAAGATCTAAGAACTTGATTTCAATTAACAAAAGTTCCTGAGGGTTAGAGGGAATACTTCCCTCCTTCCTTCTTAGCTGCCAATCACAGGCCTACACCACTTATTCAGTAAGAATGCAGCCCAGGCAAAACGGTCAAAAGCAGGATATTATGTTTTACATGTCTTAGGGAGCACTGGTGATTGGCACTATTGAAACATGTGAAACAATTTCTCATTTGTCTATCTTCTAACAAGCCAGAATGACATAATGAAGGCTTCTAAGATTAATATATATGGGTCAACAGGAGATTCTGGAATTTGGAATTATTCAACACATGTATGTCACAAAGCCATGGCTTGCCAGTGCCCTTGCCAAGCAAGATCACACCAACCTAGTCTATTTTTTAGAAGAGTTTTAAAGCGGAATCAATATCACTACTTTAATTCCAGTAGTCTAGACAGATTTCCCCACTGTGTGATTTGGAATGCAAATCTGTATCTGTTTTTTCTATTAGATTACATCATATTCTGTGGCAGAAAGAATATCAATATATATTAAACCATAGCAAATAACAAATCCCTTAGCCAAACATGACTCAAATGAGAAAAGAATGTAGATTTAGGAGCAGATAACTAATATGTAGAGAAATGTGACAAGTAATTACCAAACATATTATAAATTAACCATCCTTGCTTAACAAATTGCATAATGGATAAGCAAGAAATTCTTTGTTTTGCCAGTTTTAATACCATAACAGTTTGGGGGAGGGGGAGGAATTCTGTTATGTCAACCTGAGTGAGCTACAAAAATCATTGTCATTCATTTGGTGCCCTAAGGTTGTTACAGCAATTCATCATTTTCTCTTTAAGTAGGTGCAGGAACATCAAAACTAATCAGCAAATGGTTTCAGGGGGAGGGGCAAGAGTCACTGTATTTCAAAATCATTTGGATCAGAGTGGTGACACATACAAAACACATGCCTGACAACAAGGGCACAGAGTGGAAAAACAGAGCCAAGATGCTTCATCCAAAGCCATCTCTGTGATTCTCTGCCTCCCAAAGACCTTTTAGGTTACTTCTGAGCCATTTTTGTACCCAGAAAAACGCATTATTTCATCTGCCAAAGGTATAAATCTCAAGATAACATCGAGTAAGGAAAAGAGTTGGATGTTCAGACAGAACTGGGTTCAAATACAAACTCTTGTACTTACTACTTGCATGGCATTTAGTTGAGTTATTTAATGTCAATGGACTACAATGTCCTTATCTGTTAAGTATCTGTTAAGCTGACTAGAAGATCTCTGAGGTTATTTCCAGGTCCAAGTCTATGATTGTAATGTTAATGAAATCATAAGATCTTCCATGCCCCTTTCTATTGGCACCTCAAAGGCTTAGCTCCTTACTTCCAGTTAACTCCTTGGGAGTAATCACAGCTGGAGTTGAGAGGAGAGTGGATTGGAAGCACCTGGGGC
>CM053597.1:110631009-110668332 GCA_028646575.1 Pseudocheirus occidentalis | reverse complement strand
CAGCATTAACTATATGTTTCAACTTTGTGACCATTATAATGACTTTGGCTTTCTGGTTTTGGGACTTGTCCTTCTGGTTTTGGGACTCAGTGTTATGGTTTCTGAATAAAGACCTTGGTTCTGCCTTCCATGTGGAGAGTTTGCTATATTTTGTGATCCAAAACTACACCAACATATTCATAACCATCATGGGTGTTGTTAATATCTCATTATTGATACAATGATCCTAGTTAAGAGTCAAGATCCAGTTCAAGAGGCTTAGTCTTGAACTCCTCCATGCCTCAGTATCCTATCTTCATAAGTTTCTGTAACCAGATGTAAGAAATCATTATCTCATGGCCAATCTGCTGGCAAGGAGTCTCTCTTTAACTAGGCGGATCCTCAGTCTAAGACTCGTAGTCTATTACTTGTTAGATCACAAAGCTCAAAGCCTTTTCAGTTTAAAAGAATCAGACAGAACTGGTGCACAGTGCGGTAGGAAAAGTTCTGGATCTAGAGCAGTGGTTCTCAACCTTCCTAATGTCGTGACCCTTTAATACAGTTCCTCATGTTTTGGTGACCCCCCAACCATAAAATTATTTTTGTTGCTACTTCATAACTGTAATTTTGCTACTGTTGTGAATTGTAATGTAAATATCTGATATGCAAGATATATTTTCATTATTACAAACTGAACATAACCCACAGGTTGAGAATCGCTGATCTAGAGTCACTGGAATTGGGTTCAAATTCTGATTTTGCCATTTACTATCAGTGTAGCCATAGACTGGTCACTCAATCTCTCTGGGCCTGATTTCTTCATATATACAGTGAAAAGTTTGGACTTAATGAGCTCCAAGATTTCTTCTAACTCTGACTCAATTTTCTTAGGATTGAAGATAACCTGGGCTACCAGAATCAAGTGTTTGATCTATCTGAGGTCTCTGTAGGTATGAGAATTATACCTTTAAGAATTTTGCTTGCATCCCAAAGATATCATGAAAATGGGAAAAGGACCCATATGTACAAAAATATTTATAGCAGCTCTTTTTGTGGTGACCAAGAACTGGAAATTGAGGGGATGCCCATCAATTGGGGAATGATTGAACAAGTTGTAGTACATGAATGTAATAGAATACTGTTGTGCTATAAGAAATTATGAGCAGGCAGACTTCAGAAAATCCTGGAAAGATTTATATGAGCCGATGCTGAGTGAAGTGAGCAGAATGAAGACAACATTATACACAGTAATAGCCACAGTATGCAATAAATGATTTTGATAGACTTAGCCCTTCTCAGCAATGTAAGGGCCTAAAACAATTGCAAAGGTCTCATGATGGAAAATGCCATCCCCATCTGGAGAAAGAACTATGGAGTCTAAATGCAGAGAAAAGCAGACTATTTTCTTTTATGTTCTGCTTTGTTTTATTTTCTTTCCCATGGTTTCTCTCATTTGCTAAAATTCTTCTATGCAACATGATTAATGTGTAAATGTGTTTAATAGGAATGTATGTGTAGAGCCTATATCTGATTGCATGCTGTCTTGGGGGAGAATAGGGGAGGAAGGGAGAGAAAATGTAAAATTCATGGAAATCAGTGTTGAAAACTAAAAAATAAGTAAATCAACTAAGAAAAATAAAAGGAAAAAGAATGTCCCCTAAAACATACATGACAAGTGTTCATTAAACTACTCAAAGGCCTCGGACTAATGAACCTGTTTCTTGCCCTCCTGAAAGGCAGTGCCCCGGCCCTTGTTATAAAAGCAAAGACTTTAAACAATTTAGCAATAATTCAGGGTTTAAAATTAAGTGAAGTATAAAGTAAACAGATATTGTTACCCTTTATGAATAAAATTCTTTAAGTGTTTTTGTGGAGGAAAAAAAAAAAGAATTTTGCCTTCAAGAATGCAGAGTAATTACCAAGATGAGGCAATACCATATACCGGAAGTATGTGAGAGCACATGCAAATGCACACACAGAAGCATTTCAGATGCTATATTCAGAATGAAATCCAGCTTGATATCAGAAAGACAGAGTTCAGAGTTCAAGTACTACCTGTGATGCTTCCTTCCTATGTGACACTGAGCTAGTCACTTAACTACTCAATGTCCTATACAATGCTTTAAGATAGCAATTTTCAACCTGTGGGTTATGACCCCTTTGGGGTCGAACAACCCTTTCACAGGAGTCACAGAAGTTGCCTAAGACCATCAGAAATACATATTTCCCATGGTCTTAGGAACGTCCTCTATCCATCTCCAGGCAGGTCCACCCACTTGCAGACATGCCCACATACAACAATTAATGAGTCTGGCATTAGGAAGGTTGAGAACCACTGCTTTAAGACCATGGAGTTACAGAGGAGTTACTGATCTGCATTAGTAAAAAGAAGTTCTAGAAACTAAGGTGTACCTATCAGTTGGAGAATGGCTCAACAATTTATGATGCGGAAATGTGTTAGGAAAAGCGGTGTTAGACAATTTCAAAGAATTTTAGAAAGGATGAATTGATACAAAATGAAGTGAGAAAAAATAGAGAACTTTCTACAATGACTACAATATTGTAAAGAAAAAAATCAATTCTGAAAGACTAAAGAACTCTAATCAAAGCAAAGAGTGATTTATCCCCAGGGGATGTTTGATGAAGTGATTCCTCACATTTTGAAAGAAAGTTGATAAATTCACGATGCAGAAACGGGCTTATATTTTTGGACATGACTACTATGTGGATTTGTTTTGCTCAACTGTGTTTATTTGTTACAAAATATTTTCCCCCTTTTTTTTATTAGGAAAGTGAGGGAAGACGGGCAGTGGTGGCCCCCCTCCAAAAAAGGAAGAAAAAGAAAAATCCATTAAGACATTTTTTTGCAAAGTACACAGAGAACATAACGTGGTTCAAAAGGAAGCAGAAACAAGCAGGACACTTTTGAAAAAAACATGATTTATTATGTATGATTTAAAAAAATCAAATGATATGGAAAAGAGATTCTGTTTCAAATGCAATCATCTTTATGTGCTCTATTTTGCATGTTGAAATCCATATTTTTTGGTTTGTTAAGATTAAATTATAAAAATTACATTAAAAAGAAAAATAAATAAATAATCTTTTTTTTGTCACTCATAGTTAGGAATCAGTAAAACATAAGTCAAAAAGAAAAGGATCAACGACAATCTGATGTCATAGTATGATAAGAAGAACGCTGGACCTGGAATCCAGTATGATGCCCCCACCTTTTGTTACACGTTTATATTTCTGCCTCCCAGTAGGACAACTCAAATTGGCTTAAGATGCAATTACACTTAATCCACATGCCCTTTCTCAACTACTTGCTCTTGGCAGTTACATTCTAAGGAGTATCAGACTATGACAGGCTGATGAGGAAAGCCTCAGGAAGAAGATGATGGAGCTTAGTGAGAATCCAGTTCCTCATTAAGAGTTACTTGAGAAGAACTGAGTTACTTGTACTGTGGATATTCCTTACTCTCAAGGCTAACAAACTTACATTAGCTCATACTAACCTGATGTCTAAGATAAGAAGAAATAGGGCACGGAGAAAAGAAAAGTTAAAGAAATAGGAAGAAGTGACATAGGACCAATCAGATTACTGTACAGACATGCTATAAGGTAGCAAGGTGTTAGTGTTAATGGATAAGTGGGTCAACCAATCCCTGGGAAGCTTCCTCTTAAATATGGGCTTTTGGGTGATTATGCACTTGACTCTTTGTCTTTTTTTTTTTTTTTTTTTTTGCTGGAAGCCTTACTTTATTTTTTTCTTTTTAATAAATTTTATTTGTTTCTTGTTTACATCCTTCATTTTCATGAGATTTTTGAATTACAAATTTTCTCCCCACCTTTCCCCTACCCCAACCCTAAAACAGCAATCCCACTGTAAAGCTCCTCCCCTGATCTGCTCTCTTACTTTCTGGTAGGGCAGGGAGGGTCTCCCTACCCTAGCCCCTGTATATCTTAATTCCTAATTGTTGGTATTGCAGAGCTTTAAATTCTAGATTCCTTCCATTCCTCTCTTGCGCCTACCCCCACTAGAAGGACAATCAATTCAATACAGGCTGTAGATGTGTGATTATACAGGACATCTTCATAGTGGACATATTGTGACAGTGATCATATGTACCTCCTTCCTATCCCTCCCCTCCTTGTTCTTTTCTCTACCCTGTCCCTTTCCTGAAGTGTGTGCTTCTAGCATCCCTCCTCGAGACCCTGCCGTCCCTTCTATCGTCCCCATACCCCTTACTCTCCTGTGTAGCATGAAGCCCAGTTTAGCGTTTATGCCATTTCTTCCCTAAGCCATATTCAATGAGAGTAATTGAAAGTAAAGTTGTAACAGTTATCCCTTGCCTCTTCTATATGGGACGATTAACTCCATTTTGTCTCTCCCTGTCTCCTCTCATTCTAGTCCTCTCCCACCTCAGAATTTCGCCTTTTAACGTATCATCCCTTCGTATTCAATTCATCCTATAACCTCTATATACACATATACACACATGCTCAGGACTCTTTGACTTTCAAACTTGAATGACTCATTAACGTCATCTTCCTATGTTGAGGAAAATATACCAGAGGAAATGGCAGTGTGTTAAGGATGGGACAGAAAGAAGGTAAAGGGGAAGAAAGGAGAGGAAGAAGGATACACAGACAAGAGAGGAGGAAGAGAAATGCAAGAAATATTTGGGTGCAAAAGGATTGCAAATAAAAAGAGGTACTTAGGTGGCATCACATTAACAGTCTCTAAATATGAGTATTTCAGGAAAAAATGCAAAGCACTAGTCTACTAATATGTTCCGTGTTCCTAAACATGATGTGGATGTGACCCTAGGTTCTAAAGAACACAAGGTCTGTTGGTTCTTTAGAAGATGAAAAAATAGCAAATTTTGTTTTTCATCTGAGGAACAGCCTAAGTCTCCTGTGATGAGGATGAAGAATCGACAGAAACTACAAAGATATAGAGAAATTTCTGCATTATTAGAAAGAACATTCACATCTACAATATCTCAAATCATCTTAAGTATTAATAATATTATTACTTAGTTTCCCATGTTTATTCTCTGGTTTTCAAATTCTCAGTGACTTTCAGAATGACCATAACAAATGTTTCCTCTAAACAATGAGGACTCTCATTAAAAAATTTTTTCTTCTGTAAGCAATGAAGCACCAGCCAGGGATGAGACAGTGGCAGGTTTTGGAACTGCTATTATATTGTATGCTAGGTAACCATAACAGTAATAACAACAAGAATTAAAATTCACATTTAAGATTTGCAAAGTCCTGTCCACATATTTGATCAATGGATCCTTACCACAGTCCTTTCTCAAAGTTGTTTTCTTTTAGGATTCTCATTTTAAAGGTGAGGACACTGAGGCAAGCAAAATTGACTTACCAAAGGCCACATAGCTACCAGTTTAAGGAAGAATTTTAATTCAGGCATTCCTCACTCCAAGTTCAGTAATCTATTTGCTATGAAATATATCTGGCCCTTAACTGTAATCAATTGTGGTTGGCATACTAGTGGAAGATTTATTGCTATTTTTTAAATTGTACAATGACACAATGGTGGTGAGAGCTATAGGTCCTTGGTACCCAGTGTGGTATGGAATCTCTTCCTCTTGAGCCATGGGTGACCACCAGAAGATAAGAATGCCAAATAAGGGACAATGACAGATCACTGAGAGAAAAAAATTACCACATCTGGGGACAAGAACGTAGCTGAAGCAACAGCCTCTACTGGGCATTTCATGAAAATCACTTCTCAAATAAGTCTTTGTAATCATACTTATTATTCAATCAATCCATCAATAAGTATTTAATATTAAATAAATAAATAAACTTTTAAATAATAAATTAAATTAAGCCAGACATGGTGCAAGGCACTGAAAACGTGAATGTAAAGAACCAAATGATCCCTTCTTATAATGAGCTTTCATTCTTATAGGAAAGAAAGCATGTTTCTGTAAGACATATGCTATATACATAGTATAAATATAAAAGAGTAGTTAATACCAGGTATTTGGGGGAGGGAAGTACTAGCAATTAGAAGGTCTTAAAAGGTCTTAATGGAAAAGCCTCCTGAATTTCATCTTAAATGAAGAAAAGAACTCTACAGGGAGGAGGTAAAGAAGAAATGTATTCCAGGAATGGGGAAAGCCAAAGCAAGGTTCTTTTATTTAATAAACCAAGGACGGTTGTGTCTGAAGAACAGAGGATTTGGTTTCTATTCTTCTATTCTATTCTTGAAGGAACATTAGCTATGCTCTGATTTAAAAGGAAATTAAAAGAGATAGAATCTTCATGATGGGCTTTTCCATAGACGAGCATCATCAAGAGTATCCATTGTCTGAGGCTTCTTACAAATCAACACTAAAAATTCATATGATAACAAAACAATGTTTTACCTGACTGTTTCCTTAAATACTATTCCATTGAAGGATTTAATTTGTGTTGGATTTTACAAGAAATGTTGGCATAGTAAATTAAACTCTAAATTAAAAGGAAAAGTAAACTCTAAATGTTCAGCTTATCCATTATGGGCCAAATTTTAATCCCAAATTGATTTCCCCTGGTGATCACAGTGCTTCTGAACTATTTGGATTGTTTTTTGTTGTTGTTAAGGGGTTTTGGGGGGAGGGAAGATGTGAGAGAAGGAAAGAATACTATGTATTTTTATCACTAATATGTTAAGTAAATGCAGTTATTAATTTTTAAAAAGCTATTTGGAAGGAATATTCATTTCTGAGAGGTGGGGGCAGGGGTAAGACGTGTTACTTTTAGCTCATCTAGGCTTCTGATTGGGTAGCTAGGTGGTACGGTGAAGAAAGTACTGGCCCTGTAGTCAAGAAGACTCATCTACTTGTGTTCAACTCAAGCCTCAAACGCTTACTAGCTATGTGATTCTAGGCAAGTCACCTAACCCTGTTTGTCACATAACCTTCCTGTATAAAATGAGCTGGACAAAGAAATGGCAAACCACTCCACTGACTCTGCCAAGAAAACCCCAGATGGGGTCACAAAGAATCAGACATGACTGAAAGAAATGCTTGTGCTTTTCTATTACAGCAAACAATTAAGTTAGGTGTCACACTGCATACAAAAATAAAATGTTTTTAAAAAACATTTTTGAATAATTAACTTGAAAAAGAGAAGATAGGGAAATAAAGGTTACCCATGAGTTGTAGAGATGAGAGCCCTGAGAAATCTCTCCCCATATGTAACTCAAGCACAAATCTGAAAATATTACTATGGCTCAATGTACTATTTACTATACAGGGTGCCCAAAAAATTTAGTTTGATTTTAAACTACTCATGTTTAAAACTGCCTCTAAGACTTTTAATAAACCCTGCATAACAATTTTAAGGGAAAAAAATAGATTGACCCCAGCTGTATAAAAATCAAGAATACTAGATATACATAACATCATAAAATACAGTTAACACAAGTTCTACTGTTAGCTAGAAAAAGGGGTCCTCAGTGTTCAAAACAGAAAATGGACAATAGCAGGACTTGGCCAAGAGAAGCAACCATGCAACAATAAACCTTAAAACAGTAATATTATGCGAGCCTCTATCCATGGAAAATTTACATAATGTGAGCATTGCAAACAATGCATCTTTGACATTTCCAGATACAGTAATCATCCCGATCTACAGACAGTAATCATTCTGACCTTTGTAGCAGTGAATCCTTATTAAGAACAGCATCAATGACAGGGAACCTTTAAAGTAAAGTTTAAAAAATAAATCTAGCAAATAACAAAGTACTAAATTGCACTCCTAGTCTGTGAATAAGGTTTCTGAAAAGATCAAGGGTAAAGATGGCCCAAATGAGAGCAAAGTAAACAAAAAAAGTGATAAAAGCCCTACACCATATCTTTCCATTATGAAGAGCTAATATTATACACATTTGACTTTCAAAGCTGTTGTAATCATTCAAATACTTGAGTGTATTCTGGGAATAAGAATTTATTCTTTTGTTGCAGTTTATAGGAAACATTCTGATCTAAAATCTGAAAAATTAAGACCTCACAGAAAATAGTTATTAATCACTTCAGCTGCATAGAATGAATCAATCTAACAGGGGCCAAAATACTATTTTTTGGGTTATGCAGTAAAGGATTCTTTTCCTAATTGAAGAAGTTGCTGAATAATCTTTAGGTATGGTCTTAGTTTTCTAAAACAAGGAATTTATAGTAATTAATATCTAGTTCATATGGATCAAGATACCTGATGTAGTCAATAATTTATTCAGCAAACACGTGGAACAAAAATACAAATACAAAATACAAACAAATACAAACAAAATGCAAACAAATATATATACAAGCACACCATTCACACACATGCATATATAGGTACATGCATATGTATATGTCTGTGTGTGTTTGCATATGTGTATGTGTGTATGGAAATCTCAAATATGTAGAAAATACATAATGAAAGATGAACAAAAAAAATTTTCCCCCTAGAGAGAACCGTTCTCAGGCAGAAGCCCTGGTTGCATGTCTTGCCTTTGAATCTAAGTGACTCTGGCCAAGTCATATCAATTCTCATTGCTCTTTAAGACTATAAGTTGCAGACAAGACTTTTGGAATACCTCAAATATAGGTATATATTAATTATATACAGAACACATTCAAGGTAATGAGGAATTGGAAGGAGGCTCCAGTAGCTAGGAAAGAGAGTGTTAATGACCATAGTGAAATATTCAACATGCATTTCTAAAGTTTCTTCACCAGAGAGTTTGATCAACAACTAAATCACAGGTTTAGCTCCCATTCCTGTGATGATTCCAGATCCATGCTCTCCTTACACTTATCTTCTGGCAGCAGAGTTAAAGTGACACCAGACCAAAACCTATCTCCACAATTAAGTACCAATCTGCTTGTCCTTTTAAAACATTGATAATTATGTAAAGAATAATCCACCTGGCTTTTACTTTAAAGTATTGTACCCTGTAAGGGAAGACAGTTTCTTGGTGCTCTGGGAAACAGAAGTTAGTTACTTGACTGGCACTTATCTATGAGTATTCTAATTTCCTCAACCCTGAATTCGTAAGCTATACAAAAGCTGAAAACCTAGTCAAATCAAATAAATATGCTCTTTAAATGTGACAGAGAGACAACCTCTTATTTTTCATTTTTAGCTTGGTCTTCCTACATATAAAGAATCCTGTGATCCTTGTTCTTTAAAAATTCAATCCATCTTGCTGATCTATTTCTCATTTAAAAATCACTATCCCCCTTTAATGATATTACCACTGTCTCTGAAGCAATTAATTTCTATGTGACTGAGATCTGTGACTTAAATCAGGCATAAACTGCAAAACCAGTTTCATTCTTCAGTGACAAGTATTCTGATTTTCATGCAAATAACTGAACAGAGGCAGAAAGAGAAAAAGCAATATTCCCTATAAAGAGAAGACTGAAGGGGGGGGTCACTGTGGGTCACTGATATACAGCTACCCCAAATGAAATCCATGCCAAGTTCGTCTAGACAAAGCAGGAAATGCTCTGTAGAGAGCAGCTGATATGGCCAAGTTCACAGAAGAATCCCTTAACACCCTCTTCATCTATTTATGTTCTCAAATAGAAATTGTTCTCAACAAGATGTCTGACTAGTTTTCTCTCCCCTCCCCCCAACTTAATTATTCTTTTGCTTTTTGGGGGGAAAAAGGAACATAATTTTCTGTTAGTTCTCTAACACACTGCAATAAAATCAGCTTCTTGTCAAATATGCTTAACTTTCAAAACAACAATAAATATCCCTAAGTTATATAAAATATACATGCTGAATTTGTGGGACCACACTACAATAAGTTGTAAATGATGTATGAAATGAGAAATTCTTGCACAGTGCACAGAGAATTAAAAGGCAGTCCCTTTGCTGTCTTAACTCTGCTTTGTGCTATGTAACATACACAACTGAATACTGGTATTTCCACAGGTCTGGGATGAATGAAGAATCCCCCAAATCTCTAATACATCCTTTCTTTAACAATTTTCGTCAGGTAGCTAAGTGAATCCAGAAAAGAAGCATCTATCTAAAAATATCATCTAAAACATCTTAAAATATTTGCTACATTTATACTGGTATTAAAATGAAAACTTGTGGGTGCTGGGATTGGGGGATTTTGAGTTAGATCAATATAAAATCCTATGACATACTGACAACCAACAGTCTTGAAAGTATTAGAAGGAAGCCTAAAACAATACAGATTTTCAGGATAAAAGAGCTAACCAACAACTATCATTTCTTATTTGTTTTTGTTGTTGAGTCATTTTAGTTGTATCTGATTCTTTGTAACCCCATTTTGGGGTTTTCTTGGCCAAGATACTGGAGTGTTTTGCCATTTCCTTCTCCAGATAATTTAATAGATGAGAAGCTGAGGCACACAGGGTTAAGGAACTTGCCCAGGGCCACATTAGCTAGTAAGTGTCTGAGGCCAGTTTTGAACTCGTAACAGGAGTCTTTCTGATTCTAAGTGCAGTGCTCCGTCTACTATACTGTCTAGCTGCCCATCATTTCTTATTTAACATATCAATAAATACTGAGGATACAAAGAGAAAGAAAACATAATCCCTATCCTCAAGGAGCTCACATTTTATCAAGGGAGATCATATATACATACAGGGTGTCCCAAAAACTTTCATAGTTTACCACTGCACTAAGATTTTGGAATACCAGTATAGATGTATGTAATTCCTATATACAAAATACCTCCAAAGTAATGAAGGAATGGGGAAGGAGGCATCAACAGCCAGGAGCAAGGGAGAAATGTTAAGGACCATGACAAAATAATCATAGCAGCAGTTTTTTTTGGTAGGAAAAAAAGTGGAAACAAGCATTTGTCCACTGACTGATGAACAGGATGATGAAACACACTTTGCTCCTCCATGGCAAGTTAGAAGATTACATATGAAGATGATAAGACACGATTATTATGCTGAGAGGGATGTATATATTGAGATATGGCTGGGAAAGAAAAATATATGATGTAGATAAAGTTTGGGGGTTTTTAAGTGTATGGGAAGCATCAATTTCCTGAGTGCCCATCCTAGAAATATCAGAATGAGCATTATTTCTCTCTTCCTGCCCTAGCCCTAATTAAGGTGTATCATTAGAGAACCAGAAGGAAACTGGCTCATTCAGGATAGAAATACAGTCTAATCATCAATTAAAACAGGGTATATGTAAAAATGGAATGACCTACACAATTCATATATGAATGAAAAAGTATTTATATATTATGCTCTCAATGACCTATCAACTCCTGTGCACTCTGGGCAAATATTCAAAGGTCCCACAAGACCTTACATTGAGAGTTGGAAGAAATCTCTAAGCCTATTTAGTCCAGTCTTCTCACTTCACAGATCAGAAAATTCGATCTCAGGTTCCAGGAATGTTAAATGACCCCCTCAAAGTCAGGTGGGAAGTAAACATCAGAGGAAGAATTAGTAGGGTTATCTTCACTGAGGAAGCAGGGTGAGGGAAAAGGTGGTGTCTTAGTATGGAACTTCAAGAGGAATGAGATTTTAAGAAATGAAAATAAAACATTTCAAGAAAAAAAGAGAAAAGTTTAAAAGCAGAAAACAGAATAAGAGCATCAGAAAATTCATAACTAAAAAGTGAATTTTAAGTTGCATTTAATTCTTGATCTGTTTTTCCAGAAGTAATGCCTAGCTGCTCTTTTCTAAAATAAAACCAATGCCAACAGCATAACATGCATGAGCTGCCATACACTAAGCAATCAATGTGCATGCCACAAGAGGAAAAGAACTCAGTTAACTAGGCTGTTTTCAGTTTCACTGAATCTGAGACAGTTACACTATGTATTAAAAACCATGTCCAATGCTAGAAAGTTCCCTGACTGAATCTTTTAATGGCTTTTCATTGGTGGAACTGAAGGCATATTAAGTACACTCTCTGATAAACAATAAAATACACCACTGGATTATTCTTCAGGCAAATTTATGACTTTAATTAATGAAACCTTAGCATACAAAAGTAAAGGAAGGATGACTCCAGCCAGTGAACCGTGGTATTTTTATGTGGCCACATTAGTCAGTTTGAAGTTGTGTTTAGTTGAAGATTAAGTAAAGTGCATCATCACAACAGAGATAAGAATTAATATACCAATTTATTTCCCCTCACCCTGAATTAAAGGAAACACATTCAAAATTTATAATGCCACAAAATAGAACCATCAACAATCAGTACAAACTGAAAATAGAATGGGAAGAAGAAACCTGCTTTTAAACACACACACACACACACACACACACACACACACACACACACACACAGAGTTAAGTCAGAAAGCCTAGAAACCAAAAGGTACAACTACAAAATAATGACTAGCAGGAAAAAGGCTGAGTAATTTACCAGAAGCAAAATCTAGGGAAAATACAGGTAATTATAATCCCAGAGTGCTCAAATTATTGTTTATACACAAATGTGCCAAGTATACTCAACCAAAAAGTGAACTCAATCTCAACTCAAAGAGATAAATTTGATGTCAGGTATTAATGAGACTTGCTGTGTCTGAAAGGAAGCAATGGAGTGACCGACTCTATTCAAAAAGAAGAGATGAGGTAAATAACTGGAGTTGTTATATATATTAAAAAAGACTCACTTAAAGTTTGAGGGAATCCAGAAACTAGGAGAAGAGAACATTTGCATGAGGATCAATGGCACAAGAAAAACAAGTGGCATTGGTTTAGATTTCAGTCAGAAGAAAGAAATAGATGAGAATTCCCAGAAACAGATCAGGAAAGCTGTCATGCAGGCATAATTGTATTAGTGAGTTTAATCCTGAGTCATACATTTACCAGTTACATAACCCTGGGCATCTAGGTGGCAAAGTAGACAGAATTTGGAGGCAGGAAGATCTAAGTTCACACCTGACTGTGTCACCCTGGGCAAGTCACCTACCCTGTTTGTCTCGGTTTCCTCATCTGTGAAATGAGCCAAAGAATGAAATGGCAAACCCACTCCAGTATCTTTGCCAAGAAAACCCCAAATGGGGTCACAAAGACTCAGGTATAGCTGAAATGACTGAACAACAACATCAGACCTCAGAAAATCATTTAACTTTTCTACACCTCAGTTTCCCCATATACAAAATGAGGGAGCTGGAGTTTAAGAACTCTAAAATCCTTCCAGCAGTAAACCAATTATTCAAAAATTATCTGGAGCTCTTTTTTGGCTAAAAGAAGAACAGACACTAAATTCTGGACTTTAAGTAAAAAGGTAGAATGGGAGATAAACTGAATCTAAGGCTGTTGATGGAATAGAAATAACAGAAACTAAGAGAAGAAGCACTGTCCATCTTAGTACTCCCAGTGGATAAGGAAATAACAATAGCAACTCGAATTTGTATAACATTTTAAGGCTTATTTACAAAGGAGAAAGTCAGACATAGATACATGCAAAATTTTGTGATGATAGATTTCAAGTGCACAGAAATTAATCAACAAGCCTTTATTATGCACAGAAATAACAGACCTAATTCCATGGCCTAAGATTCCCTATGGGAAGTCAGCCCAAGAAAGGTGGGATACCATCTACACCCCTTACTAAGACAGAAAATAACAAGCTAGAAAGTGGTGAGGAAAAGTCTTTGTCCACCATAAAAGACGAAAAAAAAATCTGAGTTATTATAAACTCTAGTATATCCTGACTCTGAGATCAGAATCATAGGATCATAGATTTAGAGTTGAGCGGGAGCTTAGAGGATGAGTCCAACTCCCTAATTCTGCTTATGACAAAACTGAAACTAAGAGTAGTTGAATGACTTGCCTAAGGTAGTGAGGCTGAAATTGAACACAAGCCTTTTCAATTCCAAGCCTTGCCCTTTTCCCATTGTACCAAAGACCTTTATGGCGATTCTATAGCTAAACTACAGATTATATAGTTTCACACTATATTACACATTCATATAATATATATTATATATACATGTACAACCTATGCATATATTAAACGTGTACACATATACGGATATACACATATACATACTATAAGCTCCTTGAAGGCAGGAACTGTCTTTAGACTTTTTTTGTATCCCTAGCATTTCACACAATGCCTGACACACAGTAGGTATTTAATAAATGTTTACTATTGACTTATACTTGCATATCTAAATATCTATCCATATCCATATTTATATCTCCATCTATATCTGGGACAAACACAGATGAAGAAGTCCTTTGGAATAAAGAGAGGGTGATTCAGGTATATCTGTACTGAGTGATGAAACATAAAAAGAGGCCAAGTGGCTCAAATGATAGGTTTACCTTATGTACTGGATTCATGGAAGTAGCTCACTGGAATCTCCATTTACAACTCTATTTCTCTTAACTCTCCAAAATCAATTTTAAGCTGATATACTTTGGCAAATATGTTGCTAATTAAAATACTTCCCAGAGATGAATCATTTTTTTAAATGACCCTCAGGCTTCCTTCACCCCAGTACAAAATCTATTTTTGCCAAGAGAGTTTATCTTATCAGTATACCTGTGCAATTGGACCTTCAGCCAACCTTGAGGTCAAGCTACTTCATAATCAATTGAAGAAGGTAGATTTTAAGAGAAGGCTAAGTAAGATTTTTGCTGACAGTAAGATATCTCAGAAAATATCGTAATCCTAAAATTGTAATAAATTGTAATAGGCTTCCACCATGAGCCCCAAAGGTCCTAAGTTTGGAGATTATCTTCAGGAAGCCTCGACACTCATTTCTGAGCATTATTAAGAGCTTAAGTAAAGTGAAGGACTCAGAGACAGAGCGTGAAGCACAAAGTTCCCTCAGGTAATTCTGCAGATGAAATCTGCTCTGAATGACCTGAAGTTTTTAGAGTAGGAAAAGGTACATCCCTGCTTCTGCCAAATGAGGGAGGACTCCAGTTGTTTTTCAAATGGGAGGGGGGATGGGAACAGGGGAGAAAAAAAGATTCTAATGGGTGGCAAATAAAAAAAGCAATCAGAAAATTAGAGGACTATCGGGACTGAAAAAACATAAAACCACCACTGTCATCAATAATGACAAGAATTATTAAGCACCTATTACATAGCAGGCATTGTGTTAAATGTGGAGAATCTAAAGACAACCTATTCATGACTGCTACTTAATGAAGAAGACACTATGCAAACTTACTATGAACATTAAAATATGAATAATTAGAAAGTAATCATAGTGAAGACAGGGGTTGGCAGGAAAACCTTCTTGAAGAGGGTAAGATTTAAGCTAAGCCTTAAAGAAAACCATGGAATAGCAGATAACAGATAACAACAACAAACATTTCTACAGATTTTTAAGGGATGCAAAGTACTTTACAAATATTATCTTTTTTTCTTTTCCTGACAACACTGAAAGGTGGGTGTCCTTACTAACCCTATTTTATAGATGAAGAAACTAAAGCAGATGGAGGTTAAGTGACTTGTCCAGTAAGTATCCTGGGCCATATTTGAACCCAAGTCTATTTAACTCCATGCCTAGCACTTTATCCACTGCAACTTCTAGGCAGAAAGGAATACCAGAGTAATTTAGTATAACCCACTCATTTTACAGATGAAGAAATTAAGTTCAAAGATGGTTAAGTGACTTGCCCAAGGTCACATAAACAAATACAGTAGGCACTGAATAAATGCTTGTTGACTCCACTCTCTTTCATCTTAAATATTTTCTCCTCATTCCTTCCATGTTCTACCTCTCACTGAAACCTGGTGGAAAGACAACAGATTGTAACCACATAAGGGAACTTCAGAAATCCATAAACAAAATGAAACAATACATTTGGGAGACAGTAGGAACAGAAATGTGACCATCTCCATGTTTAGCTGAAGTGGGTTGGGGTAGTAGGTCCCAGGAAATGAGTGAATTGAGGAACTGGGAAGTCAGAGTGTTTGACAAAATATCAATATATATGTGTTTAAGTCTGCTAGTATGAGAGCAGGATTTGGGGAGGAGAAATAGACTGTGAGCCAAGCACTAAACTCATTGTAGAAATAAAAGAAGTATCTTACAACTCATTAGAAAAGAACTACCAAATTCTGATTGGCTGGTAGATATGCACTGAGTAAATCTCAAAGGAAGAGAAGGCCCTGAGAGACAGTGGTAGAAGGTATACGCAGAAGTGGGAGCAGGGAGCATGAAGTATTCCAACTCTCCCACTTGTCCTTTGACCTTGCAACTCCAAATCTGATTTTTCATCCTCACTGTCACTTACAATCCTTCAACTTTTCAGCTCATTCTAAAGACATCCCTTCTGCACCATTTATACATTCTTCCCTTCTTGATCCCTTGGTGAACTAGTTCAACTCTACATTGTTCTCTTCTCTTGAGTCCCTTTCCAAGCTTCAACCCTGAAACACTCAATACCTTTCAAAGTCTTGACCTCTACTTTTAAGCTGATGAAATAAACTAGACAAAACTGATAAACCATGCTGAATGGATCCACTATAAATTTGTTTTACCTAGTCTTAGCTGGGCACTCAATATGGCAGGGCAATCCTTTTACACCCCTCTCACTGATTCTATCTTGTTTACCACATTGGCTTCATCTATCCCTCCTTGAATCTCCTTTAGTTTCCCCTCACCATACCTTTTGCCACTCTTCTCAGCTGAGAACCTTGACTTATAATTTGCTGAAAATTTTGAAGCTATTCTCCATGAGCTACCTCTTCTCCCCTATTCCTCATCTCAGATCACTGAGATACATTTTGCAGCTTTCATCATCATTCATTGGCCTTACATGAAGAAATGGCCTACCTCCTTGCCAAGACAAATCCTTCTATATGCACAAGTGATCTCATTTCATTCTATTTTCTCTAGCAAATTGCCCTATCATTTCCACTCACTTATATTCAGTTTCTCCTTGTCTAATGGTCTACTGATTCCTTTCCTATTGCCTATAAATATGCCCATGACTGGCCCATCCTCAAAAAACCCTCACTAGATTCATCCATCCCCACTGGCGGTCAACCCACATCTCCTTTTTTATGGCTAAACTCCTTGAGAAGGCTGTCCATAACCTCTATTCCATTACCTTTCCTCTCACTCTCTTTATGATCTGGTTTCCAACTTCATCATAAAATCAAAACAGCACTCTCCAAAGTTACCAATGATCTCTTACTCACCAAATTTAACAGCCTTTTCTCAATCCTCATTGTTCTTGATCTCTTTAGTCTTTGACACTGTTGATCACACTCTTTTCCTTGAAACTCTTCTCTCAAAATATCTGACGCTATCGTAGTTCTCCTCCTTCCTAATGCTCCTACTCAGTCTCATTTTACCCCTGACTGAACTCCTTTAAACTGGATCCCTTCAAGATCATAGCCCAGGAACCTCATTACCGAGCTTTGGTATTTACATCTCATCAGCAATGTTGGCATATATTCTGGTTCTCTGATGGGAGGGTTGAGAAATGAACTTCAAAAGACTCCAATTAAGGAGGAATCCCAGGTCAGCTTCCTCTTCATTTACCACCTGGTTCTGCTCCTTTGGGCTAGAATCTATCATGATCATGCTTCCCACTCCAGGTACTTGGGTACTTCTCCCCAGAAAGAAGAAAGGATATTTCCCCCCATTAGATGGCAAGCTCCCTGAGGGCAAGGACTGTTTTTGCTGTTGTTGTTTTTCTTGTTTGTGGTTGTACTTAGACTGCCTGGCACATAGTAGATGCCTAATAAGTGTTTATTGACTGACTGATCAATGGAAGGACCATTACTAAGGACATACCTGTTAATTATCTCCTGGGCTCTCTTCTCTTCTCCCTCCATACTATTTTGCCTGGTGATCTCATCAGCTCTGAAAGATTCAATTATCATCTCTATGCGGTTCACTCTCAAACCTACTTATCCAACTCCACCCTCTCTACCAACCTCCAGTCTCCGATCTCCAACAGCCTTTTGGATTACATCCTATTAAATATCTTGAATTTTAAGTTCTTAAAATCAACACATCCAAAACTGAACTCAACATCCTTTCCCTAAACCTAGTCTTCCAGATTTCCTGGTTACTATCCAGAGTAGCACTATCCTCTCAGTTACCCAGGCTTACAATCTTCATAACTCCCCATTCTCTTTCACCACCACCCCCCCCCATCAAATCCCTTGTTAAGTTTTGTCATTCCTACCTTTATAATCTTTCTCCTGTATACTCTCTCCTCTCTGAAACCAGCACCACTCTGGCACAGGCCCTCACACTCATCACAACCAGTAAACTGCTGGTTGGCATACCAGCCACAAGACTCTCCCTAATCCACTTAATCCTCCACAAAGCTATCAAAGTCATCTTTCTAAAGCTGAAAATTTGATCATCTCACCCTTTTTTTCTGGAAACTCCAAAAGCTCCCTATCACTTCCAGTCTTAAATATGAAGTCATCTACTTGGCTTTCAAAGTCGTCCCCAAAGGGCTCCCTCCTACTTTACAGTCTTCTCACACCTCACTCCTCTCTCTCCAAACACACTCTGTGACCCAGTCACTGGTCTCCTTACTGCATCTCACGAAACTGGCTGTCCCCTGTGGCTGAAAAACTCAGCTCTGCCTCCTGGTTTCCCTGATCACTTTCGAGTTCCAGCTAAAGTGCCACTTTCTACAAGAAGGCCTTCTGGATCCTCTGTGATGCTCACGACTTCCCTCAGTTGGTTATCTCATTTGCCTATCTTATGTTTTGTATGTAGTCATCTGCATGTTGTCTCCCCCTTAAGAATGCAAGCTCTTGAGGCTACAGGAGCTGGTTTTTGTTGTTGTTTGTTGCATTCATTTGTATGTCCAACACTTAGCACAATGCCTGATACATAGTAGTCACTTACTAAATATTTACTGGCTTCTATTGAACTGAATTGACTTAAGAGATAATAAAGAAGCAAGATTTGAAGATAGCTTATGCTAAAACCCAGAGAGAGAGAAAAAAAAAGAATGCCAGCCAGACAGAGAGAACGCTCCATCCATTTTGCAATGCTGCATTCCCTGATATTTCCTCTTGAACTTGGATTCAAAACATAAACTTTGTTGATGCAGGTTGGGGAAATCTGGTTTAATAGTAGTTGCCAGTAAAAAGACTTCAGGGTTTTAATCAACTAAAAGATCAAAGTGAGTTACCTATGTGCTATGATTTCTTTCACACACACACTCACACACACACACACACACACACCCCAATACACAACTAATTTGATTTACAACAATTTGGGTAAAAGAAACAAACACAACAAAACTCTCTAAATACAAAATAAAGGCTGTGTAATTATTACAGTGAATAAGTTTTATTACAAATAAGAGTTATAAGAACCTCCCTACTTTTTACTTTGTAAAGGCAGTGGTGGAACCAAGGAGGTGGGCAAAAGTATATACTGCCCGACTTAATTGATCTATTATTCATTTGTTTCTAACTCACTCCCATGACAAATAATTGCAGCTAAAATTTCTATCTTCTGCATAGGAAGAGCTTAGACATTCCTTCAAGTATAATAGAATGTGACTTATTCTAATTGGCTGTATTTGCCCTATGATTAAATCTCCAAAACATGGAGTTTTACAAGCATTTGGGAACTGTGATTTTTTTTTTAACCAAACGGTCAACTAATATTTCATGACTACCTACTCCATGCAAGGCACCAAGTGAAATATGAAGCAATGTTTGATATGGTCTCTGCCCTTAAGGATCTTTCAGTTTAAATAAGACACACAAATGAAAAGTAAAGCAACAACATAAAGCTTGAAGGATTCAAGACAGCATGAGAAGAGATGTCACATAGTGAACTACTCAAGCAATGGTACAGGCATCAGAAGAGTTTAAAAGTGGGTGTTAGAGTGTAGAAGATAGCAATGTTCACTTAAGGCAAGATAGTTATAGAAGACTTTATGAATATCACTTGGGTTTTGAAACTAGGAAACTGAATAGGTAAAATATGGTCAAATGGTACAGACCAAAGTCTACTATAATTAGCCCCAAAGGAATGTATAAATTCTATTTTTCTTATAGAAAAATGCCACAGTATCAAATACAGTTGAAATAAGTGGGTTGTAGGCTCAGATTTGGAAATCTTTGCTGTTACTATTGTTTGTTCTTCATTCTCAAAGAGGACCATGACATCAGAAAGATGATGTCATGACTTGCAAGTGAACTGGACCTGGGTGGGGCAGAACTGTGCAAAGTCACCAGCCTTACTCTCTCCTCCTGAGTCATGTAGGTCCAGGGGCAAGTTATGGATCAGGATATGTCAGATACAGACTGGAGAGGACCCTGCATGCAGTGGGAGACCTTGTCCTTTGTAAGCTAGGGTCTTTTCCAGGTCTCAGTTTATGGAGAGTTTTATTATTGTTATATTCCACCAAATCATCGATTTAGAGCTGGAAGGGATTCTGAAGGCCACTGAGTCAACCTCCTCATTCTACACATGAGGAAATTGAGGTTCTAAGAGGGCTAGTTATTTGTCTTGGGTCACACAACTAGTAAATGTATGAGGCGGTATATGAACTCAGGTTTTCCTCAGTCTATCTTCCACACCACTCGTGTCAAACTCAGATAGAAAAAGGAGCCATTCAACTACAATAAGAATCCTTGCAGCTACATGTTGACTCAGAAACCACATATTAGCATTATCTATATCTTACTGTATTTTTGTTTAGCTAAATATTTCCCAATTACTTTTGAACCTGGTTCCAAATACACTGGGCAGAGTTGGAAACCAAATGCAGTCCATGGCAACATGTTTGATGTATCTATTCTGTATCACTCTGCCTTTTAATCACTGAAATATGATTTAGTCTGCAATTTGAATAATTAACAAATGATAATAAACAAAGATTAATACAACTATGATGAATTAATTTCCATAATTAAAAAATTTGTCCCTTTTCAACACTTAGCATTTCAATTCAACTCAACTAAAATTCAACTAACATTTATTTAAGCATCTACTCCACTGAAAATATTGTGCTGGGAGAGCTATTGAATTTTAATAAGACATGATGTATGTTTTACAAAGCTTAGCATCTAACAGGGGAATAAGAGACATACATAAATATAATACATTATGTTTACATCACTATAATACAAAATAATATTTTTTAAATACATGAGCACTCCAAAGGGAGTGTCACATGAGGTCTAAGGGGAGAAAGATCATTATTATTGGGGAAATAATAGAAACTTTCATGGAAAAAAAAATCATATTTGACACTGACTTTGAAGAGTTTTTAGAATTAAATAGACAAAGACTGAAGAAAAAATTTCAAGAGGAAGGATCAACATGAGCAAAGACAAAAAAGTACTTGACCTGGATAGGAGTATAGTTTGGTTTTGGAGCTTATGTGGGCAAAGCAGTAAGAAACTTTCTTATTGAAATAACAAGCAGGATGTTTTTAGAAAAACCTAGGAAGACTTATACAAACTGATACAAAGCAAAGTGAGCAGAACCAGGAGAACACTGTAAATAGTAACAGCAATACTATGCAATAATCAACTGTGAATGACTTGGCTATTCTCAGCAATATAATGGTCCAGGACAATGAAAAACACTATTCACCTCCTGTGAATATAAAGTCTGAATATAAATTGGAGTCTTAATATGAATATAGATCCTTTTTTTAAACTTTCTTCCTTGTTTGTCATTTTCTTTTGCAAGATGACTAATATGGAAAATTCTTACATGACCACACATGTATAATCTATATCAAACTACTTGTCTTCTCAAAGAAGGGAGAGAGGAAAAAGGAAGGAAAATAATTTGAAACTCAAAATTTAAAAAAAAATACTGGGGAGGCTAGGTTGCACAGTGAATAGAGCACCAGCCCTAGAGTCAGGAAGACCTGAGTTCAAATCCTTCCTCAGACACTTAACACAAAAAACTAGCATTGTGACCTTGGGCAAGTCACTTAACCCCAAATGCCCTACCTTCTCTCTCAAAAAAAAAAAAAGCAAAAAAAAAAAAACCCTAATGTTAAAATGTGTTTTTTAATGTAACTGAGAAAAAAATAAAATTTAAAAAAGGAACATCCCCAAAATTAAAATATATAAACCATTTAGTTGAGAATTTTAAAAAAAAAGAAACTTTCTTGGCAAAAATCAATTTTTGGTGGTGAATCAGAAAGTGGGAGATGGGAGGAAGAAAGGTAAGTATCATTAAAGGATTCATCTGTATTCAAAGAGCTTGTAATTAGCAATATAATAATAATAATAATCATGTCAAAGACCAGACCTATAATTTCTTAGATATAGGCAACTATTCAGTGAGTAAACTCCTTCTACTAATATAGTTGATACCATTTCTGCAACTTATAGTCTTAAAGAATTGCCTAGAGTTCTACGAGGGGTTATGTGATGCAGGCAGCTCAATGATGCTATCGTGCATCTCTTTTAGTAATAAAACCTACCAGATTAGATAGCATACCTCACTAGAGCTTACTGACTCTGGCACAGAAGGAAAGCAGACAACCTCCTGGCCTTAGGGGATCACAGATCTAGATCTGTAAAGGAACTCAAAGAATGATCTCTAGATCTTAAATGTTCTCTGGAGAACCTTCCTGTTCTATGATTCAATCAATATGCTTCAGAGGTCAATTAATTTCAGTAAGTATAGCATATTAATATTAAATAGAAATACTTAGCTTGGAGGCTAAAAATAAATGTAGCAATTTCTAAAAAAAAAGAAAGGAAGGAAGGAAGGAAGGAAGGAAGGAAGGAAAGAAGGAAGTGAAGGAAGGAAGGAAGGAAAAAAGGAAGGAAGGAAGGAAGGAAGGAAGGAAGGAAGGAAGGAAGAAAGAAAGAAAGAGAATCCACAAACCTTATTCAAAGAAAATTAGGCAACCATTTATGATTGGTGCCTATTTTTTATTTAAAAAGAAGAAAATTTATAATAATATCTGGTGATAAGAAAAAAAAGCAAGTTAATAGCAGGGAGTTTTATTGCATATGAATTAAAATGGAAAGTATCCGATGTGATTATTATATATTACAAAGTCAAAATCAATTAGGCACTCAGTGTGAAGTACCAGTAAAAACCAAAATGGTTACAGAATTACAAAGAATAATTTGAGGAGCACAATTTTTATTACATATAGATAATCTGTTTTCCAATTCCATATTTTTATGAGACTGAGAAGGCAGGGAGTCTGCAAAAGTCCATGCTCTAATGTGCTACTGAAGCTCCTAAACCTGGTACCAAGGTGACCCCATGTCCCTTAGGTCTATTCCAGTACAGCAAAAGCACTAGCAGGTTATTAAGCTGAACAGGTTTCAAATACAAGTTAGTATATGGATGCCTGTTGTCTAAGATTTATCCAAGCTATGTTCAGAGAAATTTTGAACCATAAAATTCATTAATAGGTAATAAATGTTATTCATCTAAATCATGAGGACTGACTACTAAGGCAAGTCTAGGGGCAGAGAGGGGATCATCTAAATCAATGAAAGAAGACCCCACACTGAGGAAATCAAGAGTCCTCGAAGTGTTGAAGGTAACCATGATGCTTAGCTTTTCTTCACAGACTTATTAACTGAGACATTTTTTTCCTCCTTTCTTTCATTGTCTGATTTCAGTCAATTTGCTACTCACTAGAATCTCTGTGAATTGGTGGATAAGATAAAAGCAAAGGAATTAGGTTTTTTCTATATAACTATGATAACAAGTCTGGCAAAAGTTTTCCTTTGGGGGTGAGATTCACATTATTGGTTAAAAAGAGGTGTGGGCTCTGTATATTCCAGCTATTGCCAAACATTTATTAAATCACTGTGTGTAAGCTATCATATAGGGCATTGGGGTTACAAAGATATCTCTGACAAAAACTTATTCTCCAGGAGTTTAAAATCTAATTAATGGGAAAAACACATCCAGAAATAATTATGAGACACAGGAGGGCGAGATAATTAATACTGATATAGTCTTTTCAAAATATAGGCCCAAGGAAAATGCTAAAGAAATCTCAGTATAGAATACTTTCATCTGGGAAGGGACAGAAACTCAGAAACTGTGTGTGTGTATGTGTGTGTGTGTGTGTGTGTGTATGTGTGTCTTTCTAGAGAAGGTAGCAAAGTACTTTTTCTCAATGCAATAAAAGCTTAGCTGAATATGAATTCAATCAAATTTATATTGTTTTTAAGTTATTTTATTTTATTTTATTTTATTTGTAAATGCTTTCTTTCCTTCCTCTGACTCTTCTATCTATATAAGGCATTTTTTCTTTAAGTTAAAAGCAATTTCCTGCATAGGAACAGGGCCTAAGATTGAGAAAGAAAGGAAGGAACACTCTCTGAAAAAAGATGATATGCTGCAAGTCATTATTAGCATGAAAACTGAAAAGTAGTGAGATGGAAACTATCTGTGCAACATTATTTTAGACATGAACCCTTACTGCCTCCACTCCCCCCATTTCTTCCACTTCTAGCTGAAGTCTAAAATTTTTAAAGTTTTGTACCCCTAAAATGTAAAGCTTTCTGGGAAAGATAACACAATCTCATTTTTGTTGTTGTCATGTCTGACTCTTTGTGTTGCTATTTGGGGTTTCCTTGGCAGACTTACTGCAGTGATTTGCCATTTTCTTCTCCAGCTCATTTTACAGATGAGTAAACGAAAGCAAATAGGGTTAAGTGACTTGCCCAGGGCCATACATCTAGTGCCTGAAGCTGAATTTAAACTCTGGGCTTGGTGCTCTATTCACTCTGCCAGCCTGGTGAAGTGGAAAGAACACTTCTTATAATCTGAGGGACTAGATTCAAATCCAGTCTCTGATGCTTCTTGTGTGGTTTCTAGTGAACTACAATCTCTTTGGGTGTCAGTTTTTTTCATTTGTCAAATGATGGGTTTGAGTCAGAGGGCTATGAGGTCTCTTCCACTTTAAGATCTATGATCTTAAAACTTAGATTAGATCACTTTCAAGTTAACATTAAAGGATTTATCAGATTATTTCCAGAGAGTAGAGGGTCAATGGGCTAGGCGGTGTAGGAGGAGAGAATCCCAGGAAAGACACACTGGCCATCTGGGAGAATAAAAGGAGGCTGGAAGGAAGAAGATTAAGCTAAGAAAAGATTTCTCCACCTGAAATGAATTGATAGGGAAAATTGGAAAGAGATAAAACCACTATTTCCAGGAGGAAAAGGTAGAAGCTAGAGATTTAAACTAAAACAGGATGACAAAATTCAATCATCTCTGATTTTTTAAAAAAACTGTAAACAAATAAATATCAAGTGAAAAAGAGTTATTCATTCAATGATACTTCAGTGTGTTATTGAATCATATACTATTAAGTACTGGGACACTAATCTAATAGAACCTAAGCTCTTTGAGGGCAATGGGATATTTGTTTGTTTTGTTCAATTCTGTATTCCAAAATAAATGTTTGTTTGTTGAATTGAATTAACCTAATTAAAAAGTTCTCCAAGAGAGATTACCCTAGGTGCTTCTTAAAAGCAAGTATTTTCCATAATGGGAAAAATTAAAGATTAATTTCATTTTTCCTAGCCTTTTCTACCTCACAGTTAATTATGAAATATCTCAATAAAGGTCATATTTCATATGCACAACTGAATTAAGATTTTGGTTTTTTTAATGTCTTGGGAATTAAGTCCTCAAACACCTTTATATTTTAGCAGGTTATGCATATAAGCAAAAATACACTCCTTTTTCTTTAGCAAAGGGAAATGCAGATTTTGTTTCACATATCACAAGTTTTTAGACTAGCATCTATTAAGCTGCAGTTTAAGCCACTTTTTCTTCAACTTCAATTTCCATTTTTTAAGGCAGTTGACTTTTTAAGGATTTCTTAAAGACCCCTCCCCCCATAACAAAGGAATTATTCTGTAGCTGTTGGAAATGAGACCTTTTGGACACAGAATATCACAAGCAAAACTACTACAAAGAGAATATACTACACAGTGAAAGCAAGACTCAAAACATTTGCAACAAAGACTCTGAATTCCAAGAAGACAGAAAGTAAAGGTTTTTTTTTAAGTACTATCCAAGATTTAAAACATTATTCATTTGAGAGCCCTATATTGCAAAAGAAATGTTTCCAATTATTTTGTATTCAGAATAAAGAGATTATACTCAATATAAGATAGAAATAGCACAAGATTACGGGAAGTACAAATGTGGAACAAATAAATACATACGCATACACACACACATATCCACATACCAATTCTTTTATAAAAAACAAGATAGGGGCAATTAGGTGGTGCAGTAAATAGAGCACCAGCCCTGGAAACAGGAGTATTTGAGTTCGAATTTGGTCTCAGACCATTAACACTTACTAGCCTTGTGACCTTGGGTAAGTCACTTAACCCCAATTACCTTGTCTTCCCCCCCCCAAAAAAGAAAAAAAGAAAAAAGAAAAAAGAAAAAAAGAACAAAGAACAAGAAACGACCAAGTAGAATGAACTACACAAAACCATTTTTACCAAAGCATGGCTATCAATGCCATACTGACGTCTGAAAGCCTGTCATTCAAACACATTTACCATTATAATACTGAAAAATGTTTTTAAAACACAATCTTATGAGGACGCCACACAGGTTACCTGATTGGGCGATTCTCTTTGCTATCAAAAAGTGAGAAGATGACTTCCAGCTCTTCACCTAAGTTGGAGCACATCAAACTCTTCATCTGTACAAAGAGGTGGTGGCTGCTCGCCTGTACAGGAGTGTCTTTCTTCCTGTGTCTGTGTTCCATCTGAATGATACCCACCCAAAGAGAAAATAGGATCAGCACAGGCCAAGTAAAGTCAAATGACCCATCAGAACAAAGGGTTTTCCTTTGTTACTTTCCCAATGTAACACAAAACAGTTAACCATTAATGACTCATCTAGTCAGAAGAGAAATCCCAGCTTTTTTTTCTTTCAATACCCAGATTGGTTTAATGGAAAACGGAAAGTTCTTACATATGTATCAAAATTAGGAATAATGCAACTCACTAAAAAAAAGTGGATCATTAGCCAACACCTCCAATCAGATGTGTGAGGGATAATTTATAGTCGTTTCCCCATTCTGAAAAATCAAATCTAGAATGGTTTCAGTATTCACTAGTCCTAAGTTCAGAGGTCACCTGACCTTCCAGGAATCTTGGGATTAGAGCAATGGAGACCCTCCTCAGTGTCACCCCAGCACAAGATATGCCAAATAAGGTTAAGACTGCTTTCATTGGACACCCGCATGTTTCCAGGTCCTTTGTCTCAGAGAGAGATTCCTGTACTTAGGTTGTGGGTTAGCCCCTCTACCAATGAGACTGAAGGCCAGTTGGGAGGTTGGGTTTCTGCATTAGAAGGTTATATAACCATGGGCTGGCTTCTACCTGTTGCTCTCTCCCTGGCAGACGCCATGTGGGCAATAGGAACAGAGTCCTTTCTCATGAGAAAGAACAAAGACCTTTTCTGACCTCAGATTCATACTCCAAACTCTTTTATCTCACACAGGTATTTCATGTGATATTATAAGAGTTCATAACTTGAAGTCATGGGAACTGAGGTCAGATCCAGAGTCTGCTACTCACTACCTGTGGGACTTCAGGAAAATCACTGGTCCTTTCTGGATCTCAGTTTCTTTATCAGTTAAATAAAAGGAATGCATTAAGATGAACTTTGAGGCAGCTGCCAGCTCTTGATCTGGGTTCCAGGATCTATTCTGATGAGTTTACTTCCAGAAAAAAAATGACCTTAACTATGTATGTCTAGGCAAAATTAAAGAAAAACAGCAAAATTCTTCAAATCTCTATGATCGGGGCGGCTAGGTGGTGCAGTGAATAGAGCACCGGCCTTAGAGTCAGGAGGACCTGAGTTCAAATCCAGCCTCAGACACTTAACACAAAAACTAGCTGTGCAACCTTGGGCAAGTCACTTAACCCCAACTGCCCTCGAAAAAGCAAAAAAAAAAGATGAATGATCTATATTGGGGCGGATAGGTGGCACAGTGAATAGAGCACCAGCCCTGGAGTCAGGAGTACCTGAGTTCAAATCCGGCCTCAGACACTTAACACAAAAAAACTAGCCGTGTGACCTTGGGCAAGTCACTTAACCCCAACTGCCCTCCAAAAAGAAAAAAAAAATCTATGATCGTTTCAAAGACTGTAATTTGGAAGGGAATGTTGTAAAGTAACTATACAATAAAAACCTAAGGAGTACAATATTTAAATTATACATACAAGAAAAGTACGGTGTTTCTCTAAGATGTTCATTTTATGGCGAATGAATGTGCAATTACTGGAATTTACTTAACACTTTCTTTTCTATCTACCACACTTGACAGGTGATGCTGTATATTGTAATTATCCACAGACAAGTATCTCCTGCTAGACTTTAAGTTCAAAACTAGATGAAAAGGCTGAATTGATGGTATCTGTCTTACCTAAACTCTATATCTTCACACATACCCATCTCACTGTTCTGCATACAGTAAACGCTTAATAAGTTTGTTGAATAAATACATAAAGGGACGACACTACAATTAAATGCAAATTATCCTAAGGACCTCCCACTTCCATCCACCAAGATAGTTCACGACAAGAACAACAATAATGATAATATAAGAGGGTGAGAATAAAAATTAATATAACAATAACCTCTTGGGAGAAGAAATCATTGTTGGCACTTAGAAATATGAAGACTAGAGACATAAGTGATCTTGAGAATACAAAATCTTACTCTTCTTGCAAAAATAATAACATTTAACACTTATGCAGCTCTTTAAGGTTTGGGAAACCCTTTCCAAATATGATCACAGTTGACATTCACAACAACTTCATAAGGTACTTGCTGTTATTTTCTCCCTTTTACAGATGGGGAAACTAAGTCTGAGAAAGGTGAAGCAACTTGCCAAGGGTCCCACAGCTAGTAAGTGTCTGAGGTAGGATTCAAATTCAGGTCTTCCTGACATGACAAAAGGGAAAAATAGTTTGGCCATGACTGACTGGCAGTCCTCATTTATAACTTCTCAATAAGTAGACACTGCTTAAAGCTACTTAGCTAATGCTGTAACTCCAGTCCTACCTTAGCTATTACAAAAGCTATACTTCTAATTTTATTGCAAATGTATTTCAAACATGTAATCTAAATGTGTAAATGTAAATAAATACCACGGATCAATTTTTACTTCAGAACCTAAAAAAAAAAAAAACCCTAACATGAGTGTTTGCTACAAAAAGATTTTGAAAAACTTAATGAGGCACCAATATTTTCTAGCTTTTACTACCTTTTATCATTAATTGGATCCACTTGAAATATCATACTTATAAAAGATACAACCAACTAAATAAATTCATCATCATAATAAAGTCAATAGGTGCAAATAACATCTCCCTCGGGTGGGGAGAGGGTGGGCAGGGCACAGAACAAGAGGAAAAGTTGTTAATCTGTCAACACACTGGACACAGAAGGAGTTCTGCCAGTTTCTAGTTAACTTTTTAAAAAGGCATCTGGATAGCAAAATCTTTACCTTCAGTCTGAGTCATATGTCCTCTCACTATCCTACCCCCACCCCCACCCCATCCTCCACGCCGATATGATTTTATTTTTATGCACTGATATTTGGGTTTGAAGGAGGAATAAAACTTAAAAACTTGCTGTCTTCCACTCAATCCTATAAATCCCCATCATCTTTCCCCCAAAAGTTTTACTTGTGACTTGATAAGGGAAATTTCTGATTTAGTTGAAGCCTCAGAGGCTCCCAAAGTAAAAGTTGCAGATGATTAGTCTGAGGATAATAAACTTTAGGGTCTGGAGAAACAAATTCAGATCTGGCTGCAGTATGACTTTTTAATTCTTAGCCTAACTTGTGTTTTCATTAGGGTGTGTGTGTGTGTGTGTGTGTGTGTGTGTGTGTGTGTGTGTGTGTGTGTGTGTGTGTGTGTGTAACTCTAAAAGAGGGAATGCAGATCCACATTCTCCAATTCATATTCATGAGAACTGTCTCAGGTCCTGACAGATTAAGTGCCTAGCCCTGGGTCCTGAAGTCACTATGTGTCAGAGGCTGGCTCTAAGGCTGGCTTCTGGATCACTTGTAGGGAGCTGTTGAAAATATTTTTAGGAAGGTAACATTACAGTAATAGGGAGAAAATCAAACTGATTCTAATTCCATTTTATAATTGATTCTATTCTGTATCACCCCCAACATGCTGTAAAATTGTCTAAGCCACATTTCTTTGTCTCACTGTTAAGTTCAGAAGTTCAGCTTTCCTCTGTGAGCTAAGTTGTCTCATAAATCACCTTAATTCTAAGGAATATATTGTCTCTACACATCTTACTGCCCATGTACAATTAAGGGAGATCTGTTATCTCACTAACAAGCCTTGCAAGATGCAGGTGAATGCCAGAAAGTCTGTTATCTCTGCAATGTTGGCTGTCCTTCAAGAAAGTCTGAACTGTTATCCCTGTGACTCTTAGCCAACCTTGCTGATGCATACCACCAATGAGTTTTCCATAGCAACAAGATGGAAGGAGGGGTTGTTGCTAGCCCTGCATTTCTGACTTCCATCCAATCATATTCTTTTCCATCAACTATGATGCCTTGGACTTTGTAACCAATCATACTGTTTTATGCTTCCTCTTCTTCATTTTGTTATGCTTCCCAAAACTACTTGAAGGCTAGGAAGTCCTATCTCATGATCTTTCGACTGACTGGAGTTGAGAGAACCTGTTTGTTGCTAATTACTATTTTTATCAATAAATTGAATGTGCTCTGAACTCTGCGCCTCAGTTTACTTTCATTTCAATCACAATAATAGCAAGAGCAAGAAATTGCAAAACTGAGGATCTGATGCTTCTGATGATGTCTGAGCATCATAACTCGCATGGACCTCAATTTCCCCATCTATAAAAGTAGAGGTTTGGACTAGATGGCCTAAGGGTCTCTTTTAGATCTAAAGCCTTGATGTTATGAATGATAATGTGGGATCTATGTAACAAACGACCTAAGCATGTGAAGATGATCTATTTCCACAACCCTTTGCTGAAGTTTAGCTATGGCCTTCCCTTAAAACAATTAAAATACTCCCAAGATTCTTTAGGTGGATTTAATTCTTACTCTTATAATGAGAACATTGTTAGACCCAAATTATGCTGCTTACCCTCCAAGGATCACAAGGCATGCTGCCAAAATTATCCTTTTGCAACATAAAAAAAAATCATTTTGATACTCTGCAGACATAAATAGTGAGACAATTTAAAGAAGGGAAAGAAGGGACTATGGGAAGAATTGCTTTTTAGTCATTCAAGAGATCTATATTTGGTCTTTTGGCACTAAGGAAAACTTTCCAAGGAGACATATGTTAACACTATGAGGTCTAACACATTTCATTACTCAGATAAACACAAGTAGGTGAGAATGAATTGCTAAGTGTGATGTCCAAAGCCTCAAGTCAGATAATTCACCTGGTATTTTAACCTGGATTTCTGAAAAGGTGGTATAGAGACCTGTGTCTCAAATATAAGACTGAGGCGTTGCTCACTGGAAAAGGGCAGGCCTCAGAGGCATAGTAACTAACAGAAACATTTCAAAGACTTAAAGGAATTATCACAGTGAAAATGTCTCAGCAGTAGGTTCTTCAGCGATCCTTGATGCCTAGAAGATGGAGGGATTGTACATGGCACCTTTCAGTTCTATAGAGTCTGACCCTTTCTCTTGAAGAGAAAAACAAACTAGTGTCACAGTGACCCGTCTGTCACCTCACCCTGGTGAGATTGGACACCACAGCATGCTTACAAGGTAGTACAATATAGCAGTAAGAGTCCTTGTGTTCCAAAGTAAGAGAAGTTTGAATCTCAGCTCTGACTCTAGCTTTACATCTTCACAAGTCATTTAGCCCTATGTATAAAAAAGAGATAATAACCCTAGACCTGACTTTATCACAAGGAAGTTTGGCACAAAATGAAAGTACTGAACAGGGCAGGTAGACAGTGTAGTGGATAGAGTGCTGGGATCTGGAGTCAAGAAGATTCATCTGGTCTAAGACACAAGCTGTATGATCCTAGGAAAGTCACTTAACCCTGTTTGCCTCAGTTTCCTCACCTGTAAAAGGAGCTGGAGAAGGAAAGGTAAACCATTCCATTATGCTTGTCAAGAAAACCAAAGAATCACACATGAATGAACAACAAAAAGTACTAGACAAATGTGAGCCATTATCATCATTCAATAAGGGGCCTGAATTGTAGCTGAAGGGAAAAGAATACTAGATTTGGAGGTAAAGGACCTATGTTCAAATCTTAACTCTATTCCTTTTTGTCAGTATAACGCTCAGCAAGTCTCTTAACCTTTTGGGGCCTGTTTCCTCACCTGTACAATGACATGCTGAGGCCAAATGACCTCTACTACTTTTTCGTGCAATTCAACAAACATTAATAAGTACCCCGAACCATGCAATCCTTAGTATTTTACCATCATCTAGTTTTTATTGACATGCATTACTCACAATAGGGGGAAAGAGAACATACAGAGATTAACTAACTGGACATCAAAACAATTAAATATTTAGACTAGATTACCTCTTCCATCTCTGAGATACTTCAAAAGAAAAATATTCTCTCTGAGGAGAAAGGGAGGTGAAGTGCTTCAAAAAGAGGGGAAGGGAGAGGTAGAGGAAAAGAAAGAATAGAGATAAGGGAAGAAAGAGTGAGAGACAATGAGACATTAAGAGAAGATGGGAGAGGGATTCTAGCCCTCTACCCCACAATCTTCTCGCCATATGCTTTGCTGACTAGAACCTACCTACCCCCTGAACTTCTTCTTCTAGGAACTATAATCATTCAATCTCTCAGCCTTATATTTTGCACAGGTAATGGTCCCCACTGTTGGGAGGACGTCTATCTTTACCTCTACCCTGGCTTCCTTCAAATTATAGTTCAGATGCAACCTCTTCCACAGGGCCTTGAAAGGTAAATATTCTCTCCTCAGAGAGAATATTTTTCTTCTGAAGTATCTCAGAGATGGAAGAGATAATCTAGCCTAAATATTTAATTGTTTTGATGTCTAGTTAGTTAATCTCTGTATGTTCTTTTCACTCCTATTGTAAGTAATGCATGTCAATAAAGTTCATAGCATTCTTTCTCCCAGATGATACTTCCCACCATCCACACTGATCATCTTTCCATCAGCTTAGTGCTCCTGGACCAGATACCCTCCAGAGATCAAATGCTGGAAGAATTAACTGATCCAACAGTGGAACTCCCACACAGGGATCAAGCTATCCTGATTGGTAAGTCAATCTCAGATCATCATATGTTTATAGCCCACAATCTGCTTCCTATCTGCTCTGTCTCCCAGTGTATATATCTACTTTCTCTAGTTCTTGTTCAAGCACTATATTCAAAGCAACCATCAGTACCGAGAAGGATATGTCAATCACCATAACCATGCCTTCACTTGCAATCTCTGTGATTCTCCAAACTAAAACATTCCTTCCTAGCCACTGCTCCACAATATGTATTCTCTCCCCCTATTTAAATGTAAGCTCCTTGAAGGCAGCCACCATATTGCTTTTTTGCCCCAGCAGTTAGCACATATAAATGTTGTAAAACTGCATTTCATTTACTCACTTATTCTCCCTTCTTTAATTATTTGGTATATACTTTGTATTTACTTATTTAGGTTCATATTATATACATTCCCAGCAGTAGAATGTAAGCTCAATGAAGGTAGCAATGACTTCATTTTGTTTTCCTTTGTATCCTCAGTGCCTAGCAGAGTGTCTGAACTATAGTAGACCCTTAATGAGTTGAATTGATGAGGAATTTCATCTAGACCTTGAAGGGTAAAATCTTTTCTAAAGATTTGGATAAACAGAAGAGTGAAGATGATAATACTATGAATTAAGACTAAAGGAAGTTAATGGGACAGTGAATAAATCAGTCTGGCTATAATTCAGAATTCACATAGGAAATAATGAAAACAAAAGTAGAAAAGGGAAGCTGGGGGTAGATAAGAAGGCCTATAACACCAAGATTCAAAATTGGGATTCTAATCGAGAGCAAGAATTATTTATGTTATCTTATCATTGTATGTCCTTTAGTACCTAGCACAATACCTTGGCACTGAATATGTTAGTCCCACTTGGATCTTCTCTTAGACTCTCTTATTTCTGTAAAAATTTGCTGAGTTCAACTCTCAGTGGCTCAAACATACCTCTTCCACATCTCTGCATATTCCCTACTCTCCAAGCTTAAAGTGATCTCTTGCTCATTAGAACTTATTCTAGCCCTTTGTTTCCTTTGCCCTTATACCTTATCCTTTTATTTTCTTCATATATGTGTGTATATCTATGTGTGTGTATTATATGTAATGTGTGTGTATAAACTCCCCCTCCTCCCATTAAATTACAGTAAGTCTCTTTAGAGCAGAAATTATGTGCTTTTTCATTTTTGTATCTGCCCTGCTCAGTATTATATACGGTATATAGCATACACTTAAGAGTTCATGAACTTAACTGAATTTGTTGAACTAAGTCTTTGAGCGAGCTTGGATATAATATGACTAAAGAAGTATCTTAAGAATATTTAGCTCTATGTAGTATAAATATAAAGAAGGAAAGGTTGGAGACAGGGAAACCAGTTATGATGATGTTGCAGTAGGAATCAGGAAAGAAGCAACAGGAATTTTAACAAGAATTGGTCTGATAATAATAGCAATGAAAAAGAATAAATATGTGAGAGGCTTGTTTGTTTCTTAAATTCAAGAGGATTTGGTAATTTGAAAGAGTGATTTGTATAAGGAAACAAAACCAAACACAAAAGAATGACCTCAATTCATCCTGGGACCAAGAACAATGCAAAGAAATATGAAAAGGAAAATAAAACTTATTTTCAAACTTATCTTCTTGGTACCTGTGAAGTTGAGGACATATTAAAAAGTACCCCATTATTCTGAGAAATCTGTAAAATTAAATGTGTTTTAGAGCACGGTCACCTTAATCCTCAACTTCCTTGAATTTATCTCCAAATTAGATCTGGAACATTAGGGAAGATCTATATTTAATAAATTAGGCAAATATTAAGAACACCATGGAAACCACAAAATTAGCACTTGGAGAATAAGTGAAAGTAAGGTGCGAAATACTTACCAATCTATAAAGCTCTGTGATGCTAATATCCTCAGGGTCCACCATTGCATATTCCTTTCGAGGTACCAAATCTAATCCGAGTTGTCTGGAAAACAAGATAAAGAAATTTATGAGTTACCTCTAAAAAATAGGCCAAAAATGTATATTTTCTTACAGTGTTTTAAATTTAGCTATATTCTCCACCATGCTGACTGCAGCCATTCTTATGCATATGTTAGTCTCAAGCAGTTGCTCTAATTAGAGTAAGAATGAGAAATAAGTCAATGAGAAAAGCCAAGAAATTACTAGTAAATATAAAAAGCCGATATTGTCAATGAATCATGTCCATGACTGGGGATTTCACTTTCCAAGGTCAAATATTTAAGTTAAAATGGTACATGAGTTAGTGAGGAGGATGGGGAGAGTGACTCAATGACAGATAAACCCCTCTGGAAAGATGGTCAACTCATGGCATAAGGGGAGAATAGAAGATTAATGGAGGAATAAACTTCAAAGACTTTGATAGCATCTAGCAAAACAAAAAATCCAAATAAGACCTAAAGAAATGAGTGGGTTATATGATGGTTCTACCATCATTGAGGGTGAAAATTTTCTAGAAATCTTGATAATATGTGGACCAAATTTTGTGAAAAAATGATTTGAAAGACAAAGTACTGCTCCATGAGGAGAAGAAAAAAAGAAATTGTGACAGATCTTTTCTATTTGGGGGAGAGGGTCTGCTTGTCTTTTTTTCAGTTTTATTCTTGAGAGTTATCAGGATGATCTTCCTTAATTGGGTTTCTTACTAATTACTCTATAAATCTGTATTTCCCCCTAGTGTAAATCACTAGGCAGTATTACTCAGAATCTTCTATCATAAAGTTTATATATTTATATCCTAAAGTAGGGTTGTCCTTGGAAGTCTCATCTTGGCATATGGCAATGAAGATCAGATTTATGATGGTTAAATGGTTTTGAAGAGTCTTTTGGTCTCCTGGTTGTGATGATTTATTTACATCAGTTAGATAATTAGCAAATATGTATTAAATCATGTATGTATGTGTGTGTGTGTATATATATATATATATTCATGAAAGCAGTAAGAAGTAGAATGGTGTAGGACAGGGTTGGAGAACCTCCAGTCTCGAGGCCACATGTGGTCCTCTAGGTCCTCAAGTGTAGCCCCTTGATATCTTCTGTAAAACTTGGACTCAATCAAAAGGCTGTACCCAAGGACCTAGAAGGGTACATATGTCAAAGAGACTGAAGGTTCACCACCCCTGGCTAGGAGAAAAAACTTTCGACTTGCAGTCAGAAGAAACCTGGTTTAAAATTTTGACACTCTCTAAATATAATACTATATAGGTCAATCATCCGCCTCCTAAGCCTCAGTTTTCTCATCTGTAGAATGAAGAAATCATAACCCTAAAAATCAGGTCAAAATGTTATCACAAAAATCAATTAGGCACTTTGCAAAATTCACTTAAGGAATTACGTTAGCCTTAAGAAATAAATGTTAGATACATTATTTTTTATCTTCCTCTCAATACCTACTAGATGGCCAGTTCCATAAGAACATGTCCTAATGATATGCTACTTACCTTAATGCATAGCACAATGCTCTCTCTATATAAGACTTTAACAAATGACCAAAGAATGATTGAATACCCTTTATACTCTACTTCCACCTGGTAAAAAAGACTACTTTTTCATGTCCATTCCTATTCTCATCAACCCATATAAGTACTTCCCATTTTATAGTATTTCAAATTCTAACCTGAAAGTTAAAAAGTTGGGCTGAACAGCCATATTTGGTTTACGGTAGCTATGTGTCTATGTTCCTTACTGAATATTTTCTGGTCCATTTCTATCTTGTTTAGAAAGTAAATTCCTAGAAGAAATGTCTAAACTTGCAAGGTACTCACTTCAATATAAATAATAAAGAAAAACAACAGAATGTGTGTCACTTTAAATGAGTGATTATGGAATGCAGTTTCAAAATGAATTACCTTTATAGGAAACATAACCATTATATAGAATGTTTGCCCATTAGGCAGATAGCAAAAGTAGATTACAGTATTCATTTTATGCTTTGATACCTGTTATCTATTGCTTAAAAAAAAATTAGCCCCAAATGGACAAAATGCAGTTGAGTGATTACATACATCAAAAAGGAATTACTAGCCCACCATGGAGATGTCCTGTGTAATTACACAGGTACAGCCTGTATTGAATTGCTGCTCCTCCCAGTGGGAGTGGGTGACAGGGGAGGAATTGCAAGAATCTAGTATTTAAAGCTATACAATTAAATGCAACTGG
>CM053597.1:110589128-110624884 GCA_028646575.1 Pseudocheirus occidentalis | reverse complement strand
TCAAGATGAAGAAAAGGCCTCCCCTTGGATGAAACTGAGGTTTGCTGGACACTGAGGGGCGGAGGGTTTGTGTGGTTTTCTAATGACTATTTGTGATTAATGATATTTAGTAATTGTGAATCTAGATTAGTGACTGATTAGGTTAATGGTTGCCCCATGAGTAGAAGATTGATATATTGTGAATTGACTGAATGATTAAGTGAGGAGAGTTTCCACCTTAGGGAAACCAGATAATTATTCTTTTGTTCCTTGTTCTAAATATTGTGGTCACTGTAGTGAAAACTGAGTGGCCATTCTAATGCTAAGCTGTTATGAACACCATATTGTGATTTTCTGTGATTAAGATGTAATGTTGTGAATATTATATTGTGATATATTGTGAATGTTTGCCTTGATTTGTAATGGAATAAACAGTGTTCACTATACTGTATAAACTAAACCTTAAAAGCTGTTCACAGTGTCATTGTTTGGGGAATCTGCTGGTGCACAATATTACATCTGGTCAAACCAGTTTTCTGCTTGCCTCCCATATGGTCCATGCTCTGCAATTTGCTCATTTTGTTTCCTTCTAAACACTCCTGAACTTCACTCTTCTCTGCCACCAAGTACTATCTGCCATTCAAAGGACCAGCTGTTCCCCTCATCTTTCTCTAAATTCCTAATATACTTCTGAAAGGATCCACCTTCTTGAACTCTCTGCAGTCTTTGATGCCCAACCCCTCTTCACCTGATACTCTTGGTTCTCTAGGTTTTCATGGCACTGCACTTTCCTGGTTCTATTCTTCATCCATGTCATACCTGTTAACTTGAACCTTCATCTCTATATAGATTATTTCACTTGGTGAAATAGGGATTCCTAGGGATTCAACTAACATCTCTATGTAGATAGCTCTTAGATTTACCTGTTCACTTACCTCTAATCTATCTCCAAAACTTTAATCTCACATCTCCAATGGCCTAGTATATATATATATCTATCTTGTCCTACCATAAAGTCAGCATATCTATTATATTTCCTCAAAACTCCCTTCGTAACCTCCCTAATACCTGCCTAGGATGCCCTTGTTCTCTTACTCACCAAAGCTCAAAACCTAGGTGTCACTCTTAATTCTTAATTCTCTCAACTCTGTATCCAATCAGTGGTCAAATTCTCCATTACAACATTGATCTTTCTCTCCTCGGGTGCTGGCCCTTATCATTTCACACCTGGACTACTACAAGAGGCTACCAGTGAGTCTCCTACTACATTTCTCCCCATACCAATCCATCCTCCCCTCAGCAGCACAATTGGTTTTCCAAAAGCACAGGTCTAACCATATCACTCTCCATCCCACTGAGTAAACTACAGAGACTTCTTTTCACCTCCAAGATCAAATATAAAAATCCTCTGTTTATCCCAATGATAATTCCTTCCTTACCTGGTCCCTTCATACCTATCCAGTCTTCTTATACCTTATGCTGCTCCATGTATTTTTAAATCTAGTAATACTAATTTCCTTGCTGTTCCTCTCACACTGCACTCCTCCTCTGTACTTTGAACTTTTTCGCTGGCTGGCCCCCATACCAGGAATGGTCTCCCTCTTCAGCTCTGCCTCCTGTCTTCCCTAGCTTCCTTCAGGTCTCAGCTAAATTCCCACTTTGTGTGAGGAGTCTTTCCCAGTCTTATTGTTAGTGCTATGTCTCTGAGATTACTCCCAATGTAGTCTGCACATACACTTGTTTGTTCAGAGTTGATTGCATGTTATCTCCCCCATTTGACTGTAAGGGCTTTGATAACAGAAACTATCTATTTTGTATTTGCCTTCTCTTGTATCCCTAGAGTTTAGCACAGTGCCTGGCACATAGCAGACAATTAACAAATGCTAGCTGACTTGACTTAGTGACAGTCAACTTACTAAGATACTGACTCAACTACTTGGGATCTGTCCATCAGATTTTTGTCCTTCAATCCAAATCTTTTATTTTCAACATCGTTCACTAAACCTTGAACCCCAAACTTGAGGTATTATGCCTTGTAGACTTCCTAGATCTCTGATCTGCTTGCCACTTTGAATCTCGAGAAGTATCACAATTAATTAAAGTTGATTCCTTCTTTGGCTATTGTGTCAATCTAACTCCTACTTGGCTCTTCCCTAGTAACCAATGACTATCACATTCCTCAAGTGTGATGAAATAAGAAAGTACGAAAAATAACCTTATAAGACTGACAAAAGAAAAGAAAATACATCAATTCAAAAGTTCAATCAGAATGTAAACTAAAGAAATCCTAAGGGAGTAGCCCCTCTGGGCTATACCACCACCACTACCAGCACTGCTGCAGTTGCCATTGCCACCACACACACACACACACACACACACACACACACACACATATCCTTGCTTACTTGAAGGTGAAGCCTCTAGAAGGGTGGCTGCTACATTGGTTTCTAGGAATGACCCTCTCAGTCTCTACTTCTGAAGCTTATTAACCCCTACCGTTAACTTTACTATTAACAACCAGCTAGTAAAATTAATTTACTCTTGGAAGAGGCATTTACTAAGAATATAGTAAAAAATGGTTGGTATAAAATAATCCCACAAAAAAATCCTAGGGTATACCATTTAGATATAGATATAGAGACAGAGATAGATACATAGATAGATAAATAGAGAGATAGATTGATTGATAGATAGACAGACAGACAGATAGTATCCATGGGCTCAAAGTTAGAATCAATGGTAATGAGGGACACATATAGAGAACATTATGGAAAATAGGTAACCCACATTTCCTACTACAGAAATCCTTTCTCCCTTTGTAGAGACCTCACACAGCTAATGGGGTACAGCCCCATATGCAGAGGGTGCAGCTTTTTCTGCTGTGTACTCTACTCAGCTGTGTGCCCAGGACATGCTATTTCTTTAGCCCATAGCATGCAATTCTCTCAACCATGAGACTTCACACTCCCTGAAGCTTCTTTCTTCCAGTGACTATCTGTACCTGACTATCCTCATTGTGGCTCCCTACTACCCAGTTAGATTAATTTTCTCACACTGGACAAGGGCATCCAAAGACAAGGGTACTGAGGGGTTGGGGAAGAAAGAAAAATTGCTCCTTATCCTACACAGCAATTCCTTTTAAGCTGCCTTGGTTTGCCTACTTCTAGCTACAGCTCCCAAACCTAAAGTATTCATCTTCTGAACTGGCCAACTCCCAAACTGACTTTCTATTTCAATACAAAGGTTCAAGGGATGTGGTTGATTCAACTAATCATAAGATGCTTGTTGTGACCCAATAAAAGATTTCCCCAGACAAAGGTAGGAGCGTCTTGTTTACACATTAAGACTTCACAAAGTCTTTACATTCATTATATTCTGAATAGTCTGTGATTACAGCAATTGAAGTATATGGTGAAGGGAAAGGGATAATAGATTCTCTTCGCCATTTGCAGCAACTAAATCTCTGAAAACTCAATGCTTTTTCTAAGGGACAAGTCAATTTAACTTAGAAGTGGAATTTTCAGGTTCAAGTCAGATTTCTGGGCATCTTTCTATATCCTATTAAATACAATTTTTAAAAAATGCCACATGAACAATGAAGCATTAAGAAAATTCAGAGGGTTGGGTGGGGGATGGGGAGGAAGGGGAGAAAAATCTATAACTGAAGTGACTATGGAACAGAATCTTGTAACCTAAAAGTGAACAAACAAGTTAACTTTAAAAAAAATAATAATAAAATAAAATTTAAAAAAAAAAATTCAGAGATCATTCCTGCTAAAATGTTTTTAGAGGAAGAAGCTGTACTGACAAAATTATCAACTTTTATGTGATGAACAAGTTTTCAATTGGTAAAGATATTTAGTAAAAACTGGCATTAACTATTTTAAAATGCAGTTATACATTTTCTACATCACTAAACAACAATGACCAAGGAGTCCCAATGCATTTTGTAAGCTGTCCCCACCAAAGAGAAGAAAAAAGCAAATGGATTTGGAGAAAGACAATAATTAGAAATGAAAAATCCAAGCCATACATAATTGGCTTTCAGCTGCATCACTTAACTGAACCTGCTTTTCCAAAGTTACCAGTGTTCTCTTATTTGTCAAGTTTCCTGGCCTTTTCTCAGTCCTTATCCTCCTTGACCTCTTTGCAGGCTTATACACTGTAGAACATCCTCTTACCATGGATAAACACTCTTCCCTGGGTTTTTATGACATTGCTCTCTCCAGGTTCTCGCTATCTGTATAACCACTCTTCAGAATCTTTTATTCATTTCTTTTCATGGAAATCATTCCCACTAAGCATACATATCCCTCAAAGTACTGTCCTTGCTTCTATTCTCCTGTCCTCATATGCTATCTCACTTGGAAATATCATCAGCTTTCCCATCTCTATGGAAATTAATTGCCCATCACTATAGCTTTTCCTAACTTTTCTCCTGAATTCATCTTCCACCAATAATTTCCTCTTGTATATCTTTAATTACATGTCTGAAGGTATCTCAAACTCAGCATGTCTAAAACAGAGTTCATTATCTTCTTCCCAAAACTCTTCCATCTTCTAAGTTTCCCAATGACAAGAAAGGGCACACATATCAGAGTTACCCAAACTCATATTAATGCTGCCCTCAAATTCTCATCATCTCAAATTTCCCATATTTGATCAATTGTCAAGTCCTATTGTTTCTATGTGCCCCCTTCTATCTGCTGCTAAAGCCACCATTCTACTATAGGCTCTCATAGTCTCACAACAAGATTATTGTGATGACTGCTAGTTGGCATGCCTGCCCCATCTCTTTCCTCACCAATCCATCTTCTAAGAGTCAAAATGACTTTTCTAAAGTGCATATCTGGCCACATTGTCACCACCCCTACTCAATTTACCAGAAATATTTCTAACCACAGGTACAATATTATGAAAATTCCAGATGATGACAGAGCCCCTTGGTCATCACTTCAAGAGACAGTATCTCTTCTGATGCCATTCTACAAAACACCCACAGAGTTAACAGAGAAACATCATTCCAGTTATTTACTTGTCCTGTTACATAAAATAGGGTTACAGTGAATTAGTTTTTTAGTCTGTGTACTGAAATTTCTGTATTTTGATGAAGTCATTAAATTTATAAATCAATTTTGTGCATATAAAACAAGCGTAACCCCCATTAATTCCAGAAACCAATACAAAATGTTCTATGAACAATTTAAACTCCTCAAGACTTTGTCCCTTCTCTTTCCAGCCTGTTTAGATGTCACTCCCTCCATGTACTTTATGATCCAGCAACATTCACCTCTTGATACTCAAGTAGGACATTCCATCTCCTGACTCCAAATCTTTTCAATAATCATGTCTGAAATGCTTTATCTTTCTTGGAATCTTTCTTCTGCTTCCCTGAGTATCCTTCAAAACTCAGCTGAAATCTCACCTATTGTAGGAACCTTTTCTTAACCTCATGGCTAGTTCCTTCCTTCTTAGATGATTTTCCTTCCTTCTTAGATCATTTACTAGGAAAGAGCCAAGTAGGAGTTAGAGCAACACAATAGCCAAAGAAGGGATCAACTTTTATTAATTGTGATACTTCTCGAGATTCAAAGTGGCAATCCTCTTAGATCATCCAAGGCCAACTTGTATATACAGTTGTGTATATGTATGTTTTTCCCCCATTAGAATGTGAATTCCTTGAGGTAAGGAATGATGCTTTTGTCTGTCCTTCCAAGCCCAGTTCTCGTTAGAGTTTCTAAAATCCAGGGTATGGCACAGATCCTTAGCCTGACTGTACAAATCATAACATTTGCGCTGAGAGTATACTTCACTCTTTATTTTATTTTTTTTTTTTTACAAATAGAAGAAAATGGATATATATTCCATCTTGAAAGGTTGCAGGATGCCTTAATTAATCTCAAACAACTGTGTTAGGGAAACACAGTAAGTACATGGAGTTTCTGACTTTCCCAGACACTGTCAATATGGCCTCACTTGTGTACTTTCTCCCCACACACTCAACTTTTTAGCTTCCTTTTACATGCTTCTTCCCTCATGAGAGCTCCTTAAGAATAGAGCTTGTCCTTCTATTTGCTCATATGTGTATCTCCAGGATTTAGCAGCGTATCAGGCACATAATAAATGTTTATAAATGCTCATTGCCTCCCTACCTAACCAGCACATTCAACACCATCATCAACATCGCAAATGAATATAGCTTCTTACACTTCACAGAACACTATCCTCAAAATAACCTTGTCTGGTAGGTACTACACAAATATTTTCATCTCCTGAGAAAAAGAAATCAAGGTTCAGAGAGGTTTGAGTCAAAAAGATTTCTGCAGGATGAACACTGATGGTAAGTGATAGAGTCATCCAAACTCCTGCCTTCTGAGGCCAATAAATATAAGTATTTGTACATATGTCGATATAGATATAGATAGATATGGATATGCACATATGTATTGGCTAATATACACAGACACATAATACATTATAGGCAAATATCTATATACATTACATGTAAATATATCTAAATACATTATATGTAAATATCTATATGTAGGTATTCTTCAAAGAGCTTACATTCTATTGTAGAGATAAAACACTTATTGATAAATATATGTATATGTGTAATATATGTGTGTATATATACATTCACTAAAATGCATATTCATAGAAATCTATACATATCTATCTATACAAAACACAATATAGAATCATACATGTATACATATACATTGCATGTTCTGCATACATATATTCAACAATATGTATATAGTTTAAAGTTTTAATATTTATAATTTTTAAAAATTTCATATTTGCCAGGGCAGCAAGGTGGCCCAGTGGATAGAGCACCAGACCTAGAGTGAAGAGGTTCCAAGTTCAAATCTGGTTGCAGACACATACTAGCTATGTTACTCTGAGCAAGCTAGTTAATCCCAATTGCCTCTTCTCCCCCCCTCAAATTTACACAGCTGTAAACACATGTAGATACACATATATATTATATATATGAACACACACGTATATATATATATATATATATATATATATATATATATATATACATACATATATTCATCAGTGTCATATCTCTGTAGTAGAATGTAAACTCCCTAAGGATGATGACTTGCACTTTTGTGTCTGTGTGTCTAGTATCTAAACAGAGTGCCTAACCACAGCAAGTAGATGACATTTTAAGGAGGACAATAACAGGCTGGAGCAAGACATGAGAACAATGACCAAGATGGCTAGGATATTCAAAGCAACATCATCCAAGGACTACTTGAAGGTACTGAGGATGATTAGCTTGGTCAAGAGATAACATCATGAAGTATCTGAAGTGCAGTCCCATGGAAGAGGGACTGACTAAACTAGCTTGGCCTGCTACCAGAATTTAGAATTAATAACAACAAAAGCAAAACCACACTTAAAGAGCCCTTTAAAGTTTAAGAAGTACTTGTCTCATGACAATCCTGAGGGTTTGGGAATGAAATTCTTATCTTCATTTTGTAGATGAAGACATTAAAGCACAAAGAGGCTAAATTACTTGCTCGGGGTCATGAACCTATTAAATCTTAAAGCCACAATTCAAATTCACATCTGAGCCTAAAACTCCTACTATAAACCATGATAATAATATTATTATTACCAATATAACAACAACTAATATCAACACAGTGCTTTAGAGTTTTCAAAGTAAACAACAAATATCTCATTGTATTCTCACAACAATCCTAGGAAGCATGTTCGATTACTATCCCTATGTTACAAATTAGGAAACTGAGGCAGGAATTAAGTAACTTGCCAAAGGTTACACAGCTAGTAAGTGCCTAAGACTGATGTAAACTCAGCTATTCCTGAATACAGATCCAGAGCTTTATCCACTATGCCATGTAGCTGTATCACACACCATACTGCTTTTCAATAATGAAAGAACATTATTTAGCTCTTTAAAATTATAGATCAATTTCTCCACAATAGCTTTATGAGATAGGTAGTATTGACTATCATTATCCTTATTACATTTCTCAGATGAAGAAACTGAGGCTTCAAGAGGGTAAGTGATTTGCCCGAGGTTATACTGCCAGCAAGAATGCTATCAGAGCTGAAACCTGAACTGTTCTTCTGATTCAAAATCCAGACTCTTTCCACTATACCACGTCACCTCTAGTGCCAATCAATTAGCAGAGAGAAAGTGATTTCACCTTAACTACTTGCCCTTCCCTGAACACACTCTATACTGTCTTGATTACTTTCCCAATTACACCATTCCTTTTACCCCAGAAATCTAACCCTATGCTCTTCCCAAACTCTGGCCACCTTCTCTGGATCTTCTTGGATGGAATGAAATCCCTTCTTTTTCTCTCTTACTCATGTTAATATTTTTAAATAGCCACTTCATTGAGCCGACATAGGACTTTGTACCTATCTTATTCCACATCCCTTCCATATAATCCTTTGTCTTCTGTCTCCTTGTGTCCACATCTTTTCCCTTACTGTAGGCGCCTTGCAGTCAGGTGCAGTTATATTCTTCTATAACTCTCCCACAGCAGCCAGAGTAATGTCTTGTGTATACTGGGCACTTAGAAGTGTTTATTAAGTAAATATATACATACATATATGTTTGTGTGTGTGTGTGTGTGTGTGTGTATATATGTGAATATGTATGTATGTGTGTATGTGTGTGTGTGTGTATGAAGAATTAGACAGAAGACCTTCACTGGAATCTGCTCCCTGACAATTAATTAGCTGTGTGACCTTGGCCAAGTCAATTAACCTCACTGAGCATCAATTTCTTCATCTGTAAAATGAAAGGGCTGGATAAGACAATCTCAAAGCATGCTTCAGATTGAAAAATGCTTTAAGTCTGAGATTCTCTGTGCAATTTCCTCCACTGGAAATTCCCTGTCAGTGTTCTTGCTAGGTATCAATATTCCTTATACTCCTGCTGGTCTTTCCTTATTCTATGCTGTCACAGAATTTGATTGCCCTGAATCTATCTCTGCTGACACAAATACCTGCCAGTCACTGTGCTTTACATGACCCAAAATACTGGGCTGGTGACAGTACACCCACAATCACCATTAATAAAGTACTATTATCTTGGAACAAGAAAGTACAGTGAGGGAAAACAAGCCTATCAGAGTCATAATCTCCAAATTGGGCTGCCTAATGATCTTTCATTATCTTTCCAGGTCAAACTGCATTGGCTCTTTTTATAAACAGCTGACTGTGATCTAGGAATAATCTGTAGGTTCCTGACTCACCAAGAAAATCTGTCCATTCTTGCTGTTTATCCATTCTCTGTTGCTCAGAACAAAACAAGCTTTGAGTTGGAGTTGACCTGTCTCTGGTGTTTGCCTCCAACAGGGTGGTTAGCAAACTCACTTGGTTGGTTTTCAAATTAACTATGATCTTCAAAACAGCAGTTCATAGCTTCACATGAAATTATGAATAACCAGATCAGGTAAAATATAATCCAACTTTTTTTCCCCCCCAAGAAGACAGATGTAAAGCAGATTACTAGCAGAGTAGTTCTGTTCATTCAAACTGCAGTAGACTGACTCATTGGCCAGGTGCACATAATAGATATTAAGGATGCAGTGACTTTCACCTTCCTTTCAAATGATTTTTCTACCTCCATTAAAAAATACCCACGTCACTGTTTTATTGTTTTAAGTTAAGAATGTTGGTTGGACTTTGCCCATTTTTCCAGAGAGAGAGAGAGACAGAGAGAGAGAGAGAGAAAGAGAGAGAATGTGTATATGTATGTATGTATATGTATATATGTGTGTATATGTGTATATATGTGTATGTGTATATATCTATATCTCTATATATCTCTATCTATCTATCTATCTATCTATATATATATAGTACACACCCCACATTTATATATATGATGTCAGTGCAGGTGTGTTTCAGTCCAAAAATGGAACAGCTTTTCTTTACCTGCCTGCACGGCACAAGGTCCTTCAGGTCATTCTTATTTCCATTGTGCTTTTCTCCTCGTGCTAGCAATGCTCACATTCAGACATTTCACATAGGACTGTTCTTGCTTCTCAACACAGGACTGTTCAAACTACCCTGCTGCAGGATACGGAGCTATATTACCAAGATCAGTTATCTGACTCTAGCATTTTCTTAATCAAATATACTATTCAATTCCAAAAATTACACAGATCAGAAAAACTACTGCCCCTTTCTTCCATTTCTGTACATCTCATCCTAGGAATTTTTTCCCCCTCTTTGGTAATAATCCTTTCAAAACATCTTCTGAAAAGAAATATATCAGTACTGCTTTAAATTTTTTTATATCTGCCCTTTGTCTCCTAAAATAAAATCTCTGCTGTCAATTTAAACATAAAGCCTTATTAATTCCTTCTAATAAATCTATTTTAAATAATCAACTAGTCCTTTTTTTGTTTTCAGTCATGTCTGTTTCTTTTTGAGAACATTTGGGATTTTCATGACAAAGTTATCCTGTAGTGGTTTGCCATTTCCTTCTCCAGCTTATTTTATGGATGAGGAAACTGAGGCAAACAGGGTTAACTCACATGCCTAGAGTCACATAGTTATTGTGTCTAAAGTTGGATTTGAATTCAGAAAGAGGAATGAATCTTCCTGTCTTACCACTGTGCCACCTAGCTGCCCAGAATTAATCGTCTGATCAGTTTTCTTATGTTATCATGAATACCTTGACACTTTTTAAAAGAATACAATATATCAAGTCTTTTTCCAATATAGTGGGGGAATAAGGTGCTTTTATTAACCAAATATTCCAGTTAACTGAGACCTACTGAGTGTGTTGTATTTTGATTACTAAAAGGAATTAGAATATATTGAAACACATTTAAGAGCAAAAGTGTACTGAACATAATTTGATTTTTCTTTGACGATTGAGAAGGCACTTCTGTCCCAGCAGGGATCTGTAGAAATACTCAGAGTTTACAATGAATGAAATCAGCCTTTACTAAAGTCAGGAGAGAATCACTTACAACCATTCAAACACAATGGCAATAATATCTCACCTTCAGAAAACTTAACATTTAATGATATGCAGTTATTGAAATTTCTGATATTTTATTTCAATTTATTTTCTGCCAGAACAAAAATACCATAAAAAGCTAGTTACCACATAAAGTTGCTTCCACATGGTTCCCCAGTCTCTTAAAGTTGATGTCATTTCTGTGATAACGGAGTCTTCTGTTGGAATTACCATTTCAAACTGCCTGTGATATTAAAAATATATTTTAAAAAACACCCACAACAGTATTTTCAAATACTAAAGACAATAAACTTGATTTACATAGCACAAATGGAAAATGGGGGTGGGAAGAGAGTCCTCAACATTATTTCAATCTGTAGATGGTTATTGCTTTATGATTATAAAGCAATAGCAGATTTAGAGAGAAAATCCAAAATTCTCAGCCTGTCATTTAAAGACATCTGCAATATCTGACTGCCAACAACCTTTCCGAATTAGGTGATATTGTTACTACCCTTAATTCAAGCACAATGACAGACAGATTGACATACTTGCTGTTTTCCAAACTGAGCATCCCATCTCTGTTCCTTTTTCACAATCTCTCCCATGTGACCAGATTGTACTCCTTCCTCACCACTGTCTCCTAACACCCAATTTCCTTCAAGACTCATTTTAGATATTATCTCCATTGGAAAGATTTTTATGCATGCCTTTTTCTACAGTGTTAATTCTTTCTCTTCACTAAATTTACCTTCTGTTTGCTAATCTGTGTGCATATTGGGTCCTCCTGAAGGACAGGATTTTGATTTTTGTCTCTGTATTCCCAGAACTTTATTCAGTCCCTTTTCTATAGTCCATTAATTAAGTTTTATTGAACTGATTTGATTATTGGAAATTGGAATTGAATGCTCAATTCAGAATCAAAGATGCCGTAATTATATTTTTAATATTTGGCCTCAAATCCCTATGCTAATACTGATGTTGTATTGACTTGGAAGACTTGCTATGTTTCTTGGGCCCAACTTTCCATCCTTTGAAGCATAGGACTCTAGTTGACAAGACGTATATATTGAAAAACACATTATGCACAATATGCTGGCAAATACATACTGGTGGGGTGGGAGATTAAAGTGATTCCATGGATAACTTTCTTTGCTAAACAGAAGTGAAATGAAAAGGAAGGGGAAATGGACAGATTTTTATTTTCTACTATTTGATATGAGATTCTCCATTTCCATTCCATCTCAATTCCAGATGACAAATTCTTTCATATCTTATGAGTGTTTAAGAGTTACAAGGACAGAGTTAATACAGGTCTGCAGGAACATACTATTATCTCAGCTCTCAAATTCTATGATCGTCTAATTCTATGACTTAAGATGAACAGGACTCTGTGTTTGTCAAGTTTAATTTTCTCAAGGATGACAGGTAGGGATGACCCAGTGGAAAAGATAATAAGATCAATTCAAACCAAGAGGTTGTAATGAGAGATGAAATTCTTTGCCTGATGCTAATAGCAGCTCTGAAGTCTCTTTCCCAGGAAATCACTAAAATAAGTCTAATTGGTATTTTTTAAAAGTTTCATTAAAGGCACTTAGAAAAAGTAAAAGCACATGTTGAATACTCTTCACCACAGGAGTCTGAGCTCTTCATTTCAGAGGGCTGTTATAATTATGCCTGCCTAGTGACAGTTCTCCTTTTTCCAGATTAAAAAAAGTATAAAAACTATAAAACTGGGTATCTAAAAAGGAAAAAAGAAATACTTATAAATATGTCAAGCCAAAAAAAAAAAAAAAAAAGCAAACCACCTTTGAGACAAATGGACTGGCTGGCTGTTCCACTAAGGATTAACTTCTAAGAGGTAAACAGAAAAACAGGATGTTTCAAAGAATATTAAAATCATTTTGTTCTTCTAGTAGCTACCATACTTAAAATGGGTAACATTTTAAATGGGTCGAAAAACCGCAGTCTCAGGAAGGTGGAAAAGGGAACACTGAATCACTGCAAGTAGCTGGGAATCCTATTGGGTCTTTAAAAAATATGACTTAGGCACGGATTGTATAATATCAAAACTCTCTTACTATTTCCATACTATTTGAATTTAAAACCTCAAGCCCTTTCTATGTAGCTGTGTGTATCTTATCATTAGAAAGCACTAAGAATGTAGCTCAGTTTTATGGGATAGTGGGCTGAGATTTTTTTTTCTCATACTAAAATGAGCAGTCTTAAGGCAGCAGCTGTATATATTGATCAGGAGAATAAACAGCTTCACACATATATGTCGAACTAAAGTGTTTAATGATCAGTCTTAACTGCAAAGTCAAGGTTAATTCAGACAACTATTTTGAGGTACATTTTTAATAGAAGTCAACAGGAAAGCACAAGAGGACGGTGTTGCTTTAAATAAGCTAAATCATAAGGGCCATACCAGGATACTTGCATAGACAGGAGTATGGAAATAAGACATTTCTCTCAAACTGTTTTCCTAGTTAAAGTTGACTGTTCTATGTGATCATTTGAAGTTACAATTGATGAAACTGGTACAAATGTTTGTTATGGTTCTAAACTCTATTCCTAAATTATTACTGGATAAAACTTTGTGCTGCTCCATACCCACAATTAACTTGGTTGATGTTCCATTTGGGCAAAATGTAGATGGGAAGTCTTTAACTTCCCCAGAAGTATTATAGCTCTGTTTTCCTCACATCTGGCACCTAAAACTCATGCTTCTGACTTTATCCAACATCACAGATATTAGTACTTAGGGGGCTTGGATGTGAACTTAGTGTGACTCAGAGCTTGACAAAAGCCTGCAGAAAACATTTGATATTTGAGGCAGTCTAATGGACACATAACTCTTCATTCATCTAGATTCTGAGTTCTATATTAAGTTAATCCATCAGAGAGAAAAAGACCTGGACCTCATTATCTTTATCCCTCACAGAAATGACTTTACTGAGTTATGATTTAATGCTATGTCCTCTGCTGCTATATAGGGAAGATATGAGAACTGCTTCCACTGCAACTGTATTTATTTTGCAAAACCATAGTTTAAGATACTGCAGAAAATGGGGTTTTTTTGTGAAATTCCAAGTCATAAAGTCTTGTTCAAGTTTAGATTTTTTAAAAGTGTTTGCATATGAAGGTGGTTGTTTCTTGTCACAAAGCAAAAACATATAACTTTATGTCTCCCCCATTTACCCATTTAAAAAAAAAATCAGCTGCCAGAATGCTTAGAGCCAAATCCACTGACTAAATGACAGTCATCGACTCATCTCAGTGGCCCAGGAGCATATACTACATCTGTTTCTTTTAGATATAATCTCTCCTGCCTCAGTTCAAAATAGAGTTTATACACATGAGCCAGATATTCACCTCATCAAGTTCTCTTGAAAGGAGGTAGGCATGAATCATTAAAAAGAAAAATCTGCCAATTAAAATCTTAATTTTTTACTTTCTTATGCATAAATTCATAATTAGTGATAAAAGTAGACAAAAACTACATCTAGGGCCTCATATTAGTGTATGATTCAACTAGTTCAATTGTCATTACTACTACAACTACTACTGCTGCTGCTGCTGCCACAATAAGAACTAATAATAATAATAAATACATCTACACGGAGTCAGGAAGACCCAAGTTAAAAAACTGCCTCAGAAATGTACTACATGTGAAATTCTGGACAAGTCATTTAACCTCTGTTTGCCTCAGTTTCTTCAGCTATAAAATAGGAATCATAACAGCATCTACCTCCCACAGTTGTTGGGGTGAAACAAGATAGTATTTGGAAAGCAATGAAGATGATACTTGGCACATAACAGATATTTAATAAATGACAGTTATTATTAACATTAATAATCATTCTGCTGCAGTCACAGTAGGATAAGCCTTGATTCTGGTTCTATCCACCATACCAATCATTTTGGTGGAAAATATCTAGTACTTTGCAATGCACATAAAAACTTAAAAATACCACTTGGATAGGCACCTAGGTGGTACAATGGACAGCGCACTGGACCTGGAGTTAGGAAGACCCGAGTTCCAAGAGAGCCTTAGATACTACCTATGCGACACTGGAAAATTTCCCTAACTACTGTCTGCCTCAGCTGTCACAACTTGTAAAAATGCGTATAATAAAAATGCCTACCTCCCATGGAAGTTGTAAGGATATCATCAGATAATATTTGTAAAGAACTTAGCAGAAGCATTTAAAGCATCGTATAAAGGAAAGCTGTTATTATGATTGTTATATTTATTAATAATTATATGTAATACACATATTAAATTAATATTATTACAAATCATTTCTTAATTGAATTAATATTATTATGGCCACCAAGAATTTCTTCTTTGTGCTAAATGAAAAGCCTATAATATGTCAAAATCAGATCTTAAAAACTAAAGCTTATTTCTTACCCTTTGTTCTTAACACATGCATTTTTCAAGTGAATGTAGCTGGAAGGAAATATACCCTGAAAGAGAAAAAATAATTTTAATTAAGATTCCCCAAAGATCCCACAGCCAGCTGCTTATGGTTAAGCCAGGACTGGTTTTCACAAGTCATATGAATAAAAACCAGCCACAAAACAATAAAGCTACCACAGACAGGGAAAAAAAAATCTAAAAATTGCTACCATGTAATCTATATAACCAGATTCTGGTCATTCCAGCTTAATTGTTCTCCTTTCAAACACCTTTTTAAAAATCGCTGGTTTTCAAATTTAGGTAAAACTTACAATAAAAATTAAAATGAAAGAAATTATATTATTCATATGGATTCAAAATATGAGATGATGCATTACTATAGATAAGTTTTCACCCTCTATGTTAGAAAGGAAAACTATGCATTTTAGAATGTTTTACTAGAATACTTTTGACTTTCACCTTCCAAATCTAGCCCATCCCTCCATGAGGATGTACATTCCAACATGACCAGTAGTCATTGATGGCCACATACATGCATGTAAACATATATGTCTCTCTGTATGCATGTATGCATACATACATACAGTCATGCCCATGCACATATACAAACACACATACATATAGGGCTCTGGCTATTATTTGCTGACAGTGCAGCGTCAGTTAAGGCTTGTCATGCCATTGCTGCTGCCAAATGCCCAGAAGCAATGGCAACATGCAACTTTGCTTTGCTGACAACAAAGAGAAAACAAATGGGAAATGTCAAAAGGAGAGAAAGAAAAGTAACTTTCTTGTCCATTAGATGACTGAACCTTCTAAAGGTTTTTTCAACTTGTCACCAAATGACAAATGCAATGAAATACTCAGGCAAACAAATGCCAGTTGAATATTGTATCACTGCATTAAAAATAGAATTTTAAAAAGCACATTCAGTATCAGGAAATAGGTATAAAATATTCAGTCATGCCTCTTTCCCAATATTTGTATTTATCTCAATGTAACAGACTTAAAGAGAACAACTGTAAGAAAGGACCTCATCTTTTTAAGATAGTGAAAAGATGGCATTTGTCTAAGTAGACTTTTTTCAATTTTTTTTTCAAATAACCAATTAAAAACTGAAGCTCAATTTGCATCTGGGTGGCAAATGATAAATGACAACTTCAAGTGAGTGCATAGTAGGAAATTAAGTGATATAATGCTATGTATGTCCCTTAGGTTCTCTTTGCCTTTAGAGTAAGCTTTAGGAAATAAAATGACTAAGTAGAGTTAGAAAACATGGGGGGAAGAGTATATTTAAACAAGTTAGGCATCTTATATTAAAAAGTATTGTGTATGTGTGTTTAAGATGAAAAATACTATAAAGTTTACATGCCAGCACTAATAATTAATTGGCCATTAAATGACAGATTGAAAAAAAGGGAAAAAATATAATAGATTATCAAAAACGGACAAAAGATATTAGTATGGGGGGAATAAAGAAAGATTAGATGTATAACTACACTTTGTAATAGCAAAGAACCACAGACAAAGGGAAGGATAACAAACTGAATAAACAAACACTGACTTATTTAATAACTACAGAGAAGCAGGAGAAAACTTCTACAAACTGATACAAAGTAAAATAAATCAAGCTAGAAAAAACAATGCCACTAAGACAATGTAAATAAACAACAGTGGCAAAACAATTAAAACTGAATGCCTTTAAAGTGTAACAGCAAAGCTTGACTGAAAAGTGCTTTGCTCTCTCCTCCTACCTTTACCATACCACAAATCCTCCATCTCTGTGAATCTTTTTGTTTGTTCATTATATATATCCATATTAGCCTAATGAGCCCCAATTTGTCTTACTGCTATCAGGAATGAGGTTTTTACTACATTTTCATCTCCACAACTCAGGAGATCTCTTCCTTCTATGTGGAGTAAGACTTAAAGGGAAAAAATTTATATATATATATATATATATATATATATTTTTTTTTTTCCCTTCATCACCAATATATCTGACAAGTAATTCCAAAAAATATTTTCATGGTCAAAAACATTTAGCTGACATTAATTTTTTAATGCATTCCCCAACTCCCCCATTTGGTTTCTAGCAAACTAACATGTTATTATTATGTTCATGCATAATGAGCTTAGTAAGGTCCTGCAGTTCAATCTGCAAGATCCACATAGGATTAACATCCAAGTTCAAAGGAGTTTTAAAAAATTATTTAAATCTCCATTATTGTTGTCATGTACAGTCCCCACTATCTCAACTACACATATAATTCAAATAAAAGTATTTTTGTTAAAAAATACTTAGAACTAGAGTTAGAAACAAGTGTTTTTACCTTGATATTTGGGTTTTTTAAGGCAAATCCTCGGTACCAGCCTGTGGAGAAATAATTACATTTTGATAAACCAAGAGAATGAAAAGAATGTCAACTTTTTCTTTTCCTTACCAATGGGGAGAGAGTCTACAAGTATAAATTATGTAAAATATGAGATTGACTAAAATGCATTAAATTAAACCCTGAATCACTAATGTAAGTATAAGCTGTGTTAACAAAAGCATACAAATAAATGAAAATTCATTATAATCATATTTAAAATCTTTTGTCTTTAAAGTACTTTAAAATATCCACATCTCACAGGGAAATCCAGTCAAGAAAGTATAAAGAATTTAAGAGACTTCCAAAGTTTTTCTTTATATTTATAATATGGGATAGTAATTATGTCCTATGGCTTTCTTCCTATCTTCACCAATACACCTCAGTTTATACTTGACAAAGAGAACTGAACGATATGAACCTGACTGAGATATTGATTATTGGGACAAAAATCTCTTCTTGAAGCTAAGGATTACTGGTAGAAGCAGGATAGTTGGGATGGCACATGAGGAAGGAATGGCATTAGCATTTCCATTCAGGCCTATTTTATGAGTCTCATCTATTTTTTCAACAGATTAAATAATAAGGATTCAGTTAACCTTTTTACAATCCTGGTTATAGGGGATTCTCTTTACACTGACCTGAAAAGGTAGATAAGTTACCAAAGGCTCTGTCTCTAGTGTGCTTGAGACACAGAGGGAGAAGACATCACTCAGGATGCATCTTCAGTAGGATGACCTGGGTTTTGGATTATTTTCTCACCTTAGAGATAGAACTATTCCACTTTTGTTATTTCAGCCACATCCCTCTTGAGACCAAGGGCAAATCAAGCAAAATGACCAGCTGGTTAACTATGATCATTAAAGAAAGTGAAGTCCTCTGCATCAAGTAGAGATAGAACTGATCCCTAACTAAGGCTTCATGAGCATAGTGCACTCACTCATTACCCAAGTGAGCTAAATGTGGGTTTTAGGATTTTAGCAATATTACTTAACCTATAAATCAGCCAAATCCATTTACTAAATAGTTACAGCCAAATACTGTTAAGGGGAAAACTATGTTTGAAACTGATATAAAAAGGTTATAAACAACTGACATTGATAAGTATTTCAAACTGGCTAGCATGAAGTTGTTTTGCTTTTTGTAAGAGTGCTTGTAAAATGATTAAGGTGATTTTAAGAATACCTTGAAATGTTTTATTTTAGAAACAATTTTTTATAAATATTTCCAATTTTATATTTCAGAATTTAAGCCCTAAAGACAAGTAGGCAATAATGTATATTTCTATTAGATATGAAAAATAAAAATTGCCTTATTGCTTCTCCTTTATACTTTTCCATTTTCAAAGCTTACTCATCTGAATATAAAAACATCTTTGCTTACAGACATTAATAAAGCAGATTTACATGTTGGTGCAGTGGATAGTGCACTAGATTTGGAATCAGGAAGACCTATGTTCAAATCTTGCTTCAGACACTTGGTGTGGGACCCTGGGCAAGAGAGCTGATCTCTCAGATTCCTCATCTACAAAAATGAGGTTGATGGCTTCAGCAGTCCCATTCAGCTTGAAAACTATGATCCTATGACCTAACTTAGTAAAATGGAAACCACAATTAATTATATTGACAAATTATGTTCATTACAGATAACTTTTATTGTAGGACTATTTTGAAATATGAAGCAATGTTGTTATGTTTCTTGGAAGTCCGTTGAGACTTGTGATTTCTTAGGTGTGGGAAACTCCTAGCATAGAAATTGAGCAATACTGTTAGAATATGGAGAGCTGTCGGGATGGGGTGGGGGTGGGGGGCACTGAGACGAAGTGACATCATGGTCCTGGTCACAGATCTAATATATGTGAGAAATAGGACTTGAACTTAGGTCTCCCCAACTCCCAGAAGGACCTTCTGTCCACTACATCATGTTGTTTCTTCTCCTATGTCAGCCTCTTCATGAATTTGACCATTTTCCTTAGCAAATGTTATGCAAGTTAGGTAAATGTGAATCCAAGTACTAGTGAGCTATGTTCCAATAAGGCTTTCCTTTATTTGAAAATTTCTTAAGGAAATTTCTTAGAAGGAAATTAGACATAAACGTTTCATGTGCTAGTGTTGTGTAACAGTATCTTCTTATGCACAGGAACATAACTGTCTTTGAAAATTTAGATACCTGTGCACCATATAAATGAAGAATTTACACTTAATTCACACAGGGTTAAATAAAGGAGGCAGTTTAGCTTGTTGCTGTAAATATTTTCTTGTGTTGAGATCTGAAAGTTTCAGGTAGAAAGAATGCTGAGTTAGCAGGCTGGAGACAAGGGCTCTAACTCCATGTTGGACAGAAATTAGCAAGTCATTTTTATAACCTTTTTCATGACCATTTCCTCATCTAGAGGCTAATATAGATGATTTTTAATCACTAACCTTCTAGGATACCACAAATGGAATCCAATTTGACATACTGAGTCACGCACACTGTCAGAGTATCATTTCTTAAAATTTCAAAAATCTCAAATTATAATTGATTTTTATTCTCTTATCAGATCTTAGATGTGAAATCTCTTAGTATCTCTCTATGACCTACAAAACTTCAAGAGATTAGTTTTGTATTTAGAGAAAAGTTCATAAACTTTATAAAGTATACAATAAAATGACAGTTCACGTCAGCCCAAATCAGTTGTGACCAGCCAGAACGCTTACCATCACATTTCTCCAGAATCTGAACTGTGTCTCCAATTTCCAAAGACAGGCCATATGGAACTGTTCCTCGAAAACTGGCAATAACTGTAAAAGATAATTTATAGCACGTCATCTAATCTTTCGATTCAAAAAAAGTCATACCATTCGTCATTAAATGTTTATAAAGTAGAGAATGGGAATGAGTTTATAAGCACTTGGATAACAAGTAACTTTGAAGACACATTTTAAATGTTTGTATTTTACAGGAAAATTAAGTATATAACTTGCTCTAACTTATAGACTCAATAACATGCTTTTCAAAAACACATTCCAAAAAAAAAAATCAATCATGTTCCCATGGGTGTCAGGGTATCAACTGAACAATATTTTTTGGTATATTTGTTAAAAGATATCTCTATGGGTGGCTAGGTGGCACAGTGAATAGAACACCTGCCCTGGAGTGTGGAGGACTTGAATTCAAATATGACCTCAGACACTTAACTCTTACTAGCCATGTGACCTTGGGCAAGTCACTTAGCCCCAAATGCCCTGCCTTCCCTTCTTCAAAAAGCAAAAATAAACAAACAAACAAATAAAAGACATCTATAGTCATGACTCCTAAGCACTTTTATGATATTACCACTCAGGATGAGTGAGGAACAGAACAAGGGGAAAAAATGTGACAAGATACCAGTTTCATGGGTTTACCTAAGGATATTTATAGAGCCTGAATGAAAGAAAATTAATTTTATTTTAACAGTCGCAAAGGAGGCAAATATAAAGAAGACAGAAAATATGGCTAAATATAGCAAAGGAGGAGTAAAATATCCAATAAGTACCTCAGATCAACCTACAAAAAGTTTTCGATTGTTGTTAAAAAAAAATTCAAATCATTTGAAGAACCATGAGGCCCAAGAGAGTCAAATTTATAGGCTTGTAGAACAAAGATCCGGAGGGCACCTCAGAAACCATCAAATCTAACTCCCCTCTTTTTATTTATAGATTAAAAATGAAGTGCAGAGACCTAAGATGATTTACTGAAGGATATCTTCAGAGAGTGAGCAAGCAGGTGACGGAGTGGATAGAGTGTCAGTCCTGGAGTCAGGAAGACTGGAGTTCAAATTCAGCTAGACATTTTCTAGCTGGGTGTTATCACTTAACCCTGCTTGCCTCAGTTTCCTCATCTGTAAAATGAGCTAGAGAAGGAAATGGTAAACCATTCCAGTATCTCTGTTGAGAAAACTCCAAAACAGGGTCATGAAGAGTAGAAATAAATGAATAGCAACAACAGCAAAAAGGATAACCCTGTGGCTAACTACTGGTGGGAAGTCCCTAATCTCTGCCAAGTCTGTTCCTCTTCTCCTTTCTCATAGCTCCTATCTCAGCAAGAACCAGAGTGTCAGAGTCAGAGACCTGAAGGAAGATTCTGGCTGGAAACTCCTCATTCCCCACCCCTATCAGGAGAGGTCTCTTCATTTGTTTGCTATCAGCTCCACTCTTTGCACATGAATAGAACAATGGGCTTAGTATCAGGAAGACTCCAGTTCATGAGTTCTAATCCAGTTTCAGGACCATCTAATATTCCAATTTTTTAAAAGTCACACCATTTATCATCAAATGTTTATAAACTAGAGAATGGGAATAAGTTTATAATCATATAATAAGCAACTTTGAAGATACATTTTAAATATTTGTATTTTGTAGGGAAATTAAGTATATATAACTTGTTCTAATTTATAGACAGGCTAACTCTGTGACCCTGGGCAAGTCACTTAACCCACTAGAGAAGGAAATGGCAAACCAGTCCAGTATCTTTGTGAAGAAAACCCTAAATGGGGTTATGAAGAGAGACGTGATTGAAATGATTGAACAATAACAACAAAAATTGTCATAGAAATGATCAATGTCATAATTTGAACACAGGTCTTCTAATCTACTTTCACTGTTCTTTCTGCTGTGCCACACTTCCTGGATTTAAAAAAGATAAAAACTGACTTTTGTCATTTTATTCTGAATGTTAAATGTGATAAGGTAAATTTATAAGTATAAATTGTTGTTTGTTCTCCAAGTTGGAAACATGATTCCCTCCACAAATGATAAATCAGGCAAGTTAAAATATCCCAACAACCAACTCAAGAGGACTTTCAAGTCCATTTATGAATTTGAACTAAATTAACACCAGGAATCAGAACATAATACTCAAACACATGAGAATTAAATCAAGAGGAAACAGATCTAGCATGACTACCAAATGAAAATAATTTAGGGAAACACTGGGTTATGATGTCATGTCTTTCTGCTATAACCAGAAATACCCATTATTGCCTAATGTTTCTGGATTTTTTTTTTTCCGAAATGTAGTCTTTCTGTTGAGAAAAATCAACACAAACTTCCACTTTGTGGTAGATTATCTCATAAATGTTTTTTTCCTCTAAAGATTTCTCATATATGGGACTAACATTATAAAAACAAACATAAAATTCATTCCAGATTGAATTAAAAAATGTTTTACTTAGAATTCTCCTCACTGAACAAAGGATGGTTCCCTGAAAACCAAAGAAAGTCATTATGATGAAGCTGTAAGAGTGCAGGAAGTGCAATTTGAGGAACTGAGTTCAAATCTTAGCTCTTCCATTTGTTACTTGTTGACTGGGCAATTTGTTAACCAAGAGATATTTACTAAAGAACTGTGCTAGGCAATGTGTTAGGTGAGGGATAAAGAGACAAAAATAAAGTAGTCCTTGTCCTCAAGAGGAGTCAATGTGTACTTACAACACCACATAAAAATAAAGAAGTCATTTGGCACTGGGTATGCATCAGCTACTGAAGACTGAAGAGACACCTCATAAAGAAGACACCACATGAGCTGTGCTTTGAAGGAAATTAGGTGGAATAAGAATTAGAAGTGAGAAAAGAAAAAAAAAGCATTTCAGAAGTAGAAGCCAGATAGTAGAATAGTGCCATGTGTGAAGAGCTGTGAGAAACTATACAGGAATGAAGGTGAGTAATGAGTAATGCATAACAAGGCTGGAATGAAAGGTTGCCAGATGCTTTTGTACTTGATGCTAGAAATAATAGGGAGCTACTGGAGTTTATTTAGCAGAGGAGAGACATAGTCAGACCTGTGTTTTACAAAAAAATCACTTTGGTAGTTGTGTGGAAACTGAAATGGACAGAGGAGATACTTGACAGAGGCAGAGGGATGAATAAAGAGACTGTCATACTAGTTTAGGGGGTTGACAATGAGAGTAATACAGTGAAAAAGCAGAAAATTCACCAGGGTACAGACCATGTGAATAGACAGAAGGGGGGAAATTACGAAAGTAGAGTCAACAAGAATTAGCAACTAATTAGATAAGTAGCAAATCACTTAAACTCTCTGTATCTCATTTTCTTCATCTGTAAAATGAATATATTGGAATAAATTACATCTATGGCTCCTTTCAGCTATTATGAACTCAGAATGCCAATCATTACTGATTAGTTTTGTAACAGATGATTTTAGTTACATACATTATCTAATACAATCCTACATAGCGGCATAGGCCTACTCATATGTTGTGGTCAATTTCAAAAAGTAAAGCCCTAAGCACATCCTAAAAAATGCATTAATCCAGACCCCTCCTGCTGAATCTTCTTGAGTGTCACACAGCTTGGTATTCATAGCTGACAGATGTTCAGAATTCACATAGATACCTTCCCCCTCAAGCAAAATAAAGGAATGGGAAAAGACAATGAAAAAGGGGTGGGAGGATTATAGGAGTTTATCCACATGCATAAGACAGGGAATTCAGTGTCCTTAGTGAACATCTGTTGGTCAGTGAGCTCCTTGAGAGTATGGCCAGGATGGCCAATAATAATGTTAAACTGAGGCCCATATTACAGGTGCTGGGCACACATTTATTTCTGTTCAGTCATTTCAAGTCTTGTCCAACTCTGCATGACCTCATTTGGGGGTTTCTTGGTAAAGATACTACAATTGTTTCCCATTTCCTTCTCTAGTTTATTCTACAGAAGAATTGAAGCAAACAGGGTGAAGTGACTTCTAGAGTCACACAGCTAGTACATTTCTAAGGCCAGATTTCAGTCTTCCTGGTTCCAAGCTCAGTGCCCCACTCCATGATAAACATTTGATGAACCAGAATGAAAGCAATACACTTCTGGTAGTTATTTGAGACACCGATTTTCATCTGTATACCCGTGAATTGTGCTGGGCATGGAAAGGATCAAAGTGATAATGAATACAACTGGACATTCATCTTGAAGACAACACAAGCAGCCCTAAGATACCAGCTCCCAGAAAAATGAGAAAGTACAAAGAGGAAGGTAGTTATGCAAAAGGTCAAAGGATCTGAAGACTTTCCCCTAGATCACAATTGCTCCTGTTTGTAGAAGGTAATCTACTCAGAGACATGGGGTAGGGAAAGGGCAAGAAGTACTAAAAACAAAACAAGATAACACAAGCTCCAATAAAGACTCAGATAATATTTCTCACAATTTATTCTCATTTCACTTATCATTGTCAAACTGAATCTTAGATAAAGTCTTTCTAGTAAATACCCTTGCCAATCTACAAGTGTGTTGCAATAAAATAAAGCTACAAAATAAACTGAATTTTCTGTCCTGTTTCATTGTGAAATAGCTGTTTCCTTTTTGTAGAATAAATACCAGTTCTCATTTCACAGCTCCTAAATGTACATCTTTCAAAGAAAAATATCTAAGTCAGGCAAACTATCATAGGATTTTAGTTTGCTTTTCATTTTTAATGTATAAAAATGCTTTCTTTGATAGCTATGAAAAGAAAGATCACAAAGGAATTAACTCATAAATACAATTGAAGTAATTAAGGGATGATGAAATAACTGAAGAATTATTCACTGCTCATGGTTGGGCCATGCTAATGTAATAAAAATTATAATACAAATAAAATTAATCTATAGTTTTAATACCATATGAATAAAATTACTTAATGCAGTATGTTATAAAACTAAAACCAATAACAAGATCAGTTTGAAGGAATAAAAGTTCTGTGATCTCTAAGGAAACAACGAGAAGGTGATATGTTTTTGGCAAATGTTAAAGCATATTATAAAACAGAAGTCATCAATGTTATTTGTTATCAGTTAGAAAAAAAGCAGATCAGTGGGAATAAAAGAAGTAAAAAAAAAATACACAGAAGTGTAGTGCTTTTCATTCTGGTTCCTCAAATGTTTATAGCTCTAACCTCTTTATAGTAGCAAAAACAAAAACCTGGAAACAAAAGGGAAGCCCATCATTCAGTGAATGGTGAAAAAAGACAGAGAATAAGAGAGAGACAAAGACAGAGAAAGACACAAAAAGAGAGGGGAAGAGGTAGAAGGAAAGGTAAACGGAGAGGGAGAGAATAAGAGAAACAGAGGTCATCTCTTGGTCATAATAAAACTTAGTGAAAGGGAAATTCACTTTCTCTTCTTTAATGGTATATTAAGGTAATAAAACAATATGGTACAATAAGAAATGGTTAATGTGAGGAATTCAAAGAAATATGAGATTTATATGAAATTCTCTCTGACAATGTAAAAAGAAAAATCCCAAACTAAAAAAATTCTTAATCTCAAACTCTCCAGTACCTAAAAACTCAGCAACACTCCCAGAGAAAAGATAAAGAAATATAACTCCCTTCTCATGACACAGAGAGGCAGGGAACTAAAAGGACAGATTATCACCTAAAGTCAGTAAGACTGCCTAGAAAGCTGGATCTGGAATCTGCACTCTCTTAAAATTTGAATCCTGCCTCATAAATTAGCTGTGTGACTCTGGGCAAGCCAAAATCTTCAATCACCTCAGTTAAAAATGAAAATAATAGCAGCACCTTCCTCACAGGGCTGCTCTTAAGCTCTAATGAAACTATGTGTGTAAAGTGTTTCAAAAATCTTAAAGTGCTACAAAAGTACCCACACTAATGTATATATTGCCAGATGTAGTCACTGTACTGTACTTGATTACTCTCTTTATCACAAAAGAGGTTCCGTTAGTGGCAGGGGTATATCCTACTACCCCCGTTCAAACTTACTGGAAATTAAAAATATGAAAAATTAATTTTAAAAATAGATATGATTGGGGCAATTTAAGTGGCAATTCTGTTTTTCTCATTAAAGGCTTGATAAAATCCTTCAATTGCATAGAAAAGTTATACATAGTTTGATTCATCTTTTACCATTCTCCCCATTTATTTCCTGTGGATTAATAAATATTTCAACAAACCTAACTTAAAGTCTTTAAAAATCTGAGATCAACTATTCCCTCACATTTCCATTACATTTTTGAATGGAATTTCATAAATATCCACTATAATCATTTGCTATGCCATTCATCTGAATAAGATAAGTAGAGAATGCTGATTACCAGCATGTTAAAAATTAAATAGTTTTAAGGAAAGCTAGCTATTATGTGTTAGGAAAGCACACAATATTTTGCCACTATTTCCTAACCAAAACGAAAGAGACAGAGAGAGACAGACAGACATACAGAGACAGAGAGACAGTGACAGAGAGAGAGACAGAGACAGAGATAGAGAAACAGAGACAGAGAGAAAGAGACACACACACACAGCTACAGAGACAGAGAGTGACAGAGACAGAGAAACACAAAAAGAGAGGGGAAGAGGGAAAGGTAAAGGGAGAGGGAGAGAATAAGAGAAAGAGAAGTCATCTCTCAGTCATAATGAAACTATTATTGAAAGGGAAATTCACTTTCTACTCTTTAAAAGAACTAAACTTTTGGAGTGAAAAGGCTATATACTTAAAAAAGCAGCAATTTAATGCCTGCATCTCAGTTTCCTCCTCACTAACATTGAGATGATCTCTTTATTACCTATCTTGAAAGACAGCTGTAAGAATGAATGCTTGAAAATGTAAAATCCCTTTCTTTATAAATCTTTAAAAAAAATGCATAAACGTCAATTATCATTACCAGGATTCTATGATGTTCAAAAAATCTAAATTAATTAACAAAACTTGTATAAAAGTGATAATTCCATTAAAGACAAATCACTGTTCCATTCCAAATTGGTAAGTATAATTCATGATTACTTAAAATGCTCTATGTATTTAGGATCCATATCTACGTGGCACTTCCAACTTTAATTATCACTAATTGTTGACATATTTATGTAACACTTTGAAGTTTATAAAGCATTATATTCACAAGAAACCTGTGAAAGCATTATTATGCACATTTTACAGATGAGGTAATTGATGTTCTGAAAAATTGTTTCTTAGCTCAGGATCACACAGCAGCAGTCTAAGGTGAAATTTGACCTCAGAACTCCTAAGTTCTAGTCACTACAGCAGGTGGCCTTTCACCTATTACATGCAGAGGATTTGACTTGGTTCTAGGAGAAATATGAAGTTTTAATAAAAGACACCCAATGCCCTCATGGAAATTATCATCTTGTAGATCCTAGGTAATAGAAGTCGAGGACACAACTTATAAATTTTTAAAGAGAAAGCAATTTTAAGTATATTATCTTTCATATGCATGACATTACATTGATTATAACAAAACCCTAAACAATGCTGAGTCTCCAGGAAAAAAAGATATCATCACTCAAACTAGGAGTTTGACCTAATCCACACCAAAAGGATGGAAAAATATCTATCAAACATTCATGCTACATCAGGCATTTGATCAACATCTCATGGATCCTGGGACAGAAGAAATGCACAAAAATTACAGCCCAGGGTTAAAGAGGAAGAAGAGAGTGGTATAGATTGCTTCTGAGAAATTGTGAAGCTCATTTAATAACCTCAAGTTTCTCACATGAGAAAAACATGATTTTCTAAATATTAGCATTCTATCAGTGTTGCAGTATGGCAGCAAGACACGGGAACAAAATAGTCTCTAAAGAATTAAAAAATAAATATCACAGAAGACACTGAGAGACATGGAAAACGTGCTATATAACTAACAGCAGAGTATACTGTAAAATTAACAAAAAATTTGGAAGAAGTACAGAAGTAAAAGCGGTCATCAAGTAATTGTACGATAAGAAGAAAAGATGCACTGGCACTGTGGTGAGTTCAAAAGAAGATATGTGGGGGCAGCTAGGTGGCGCAGTGAATAGAGCACCGGCCCTGGAGTCAGGAATACCTGAGTTCAAATCCGGCCTCAGACACTTAACACAAAAAACTAGCCGTGTGACCTTGAGCAAGTCACTTAACCCCAACTGCCCTCCAAAAAGAAAAAAGAAAAAAAAAAAAAAGAAGCTATGTGGAGAGTCAGGTTTCTCCACTGCTATCTTCCCAAAGACAGGGGAAAAAAAATCAAGAAGGGCATCAGGCGTTTTGAGTAAATTCCTCAAGGTGCAATTATTAGAGAATACAGTCAAGAGTTAGTAGAGACAGGGAGTCAGTGATGGGTTGTGATTTGCATCATTGGATGGCATTTCCAACTGTAGATTTAAGTCTTATTCAAACATTTATCTTTTACATGGAACGATAGTGTTACTTATTAACCTTGTAACAGGAAAGTGACTATTTTTACTTATTTTAATTTTCATTACTCCTCAATTTTTATACAGGTTATAAACTGAAAATTAATTTGTTAAATGATATATAAAAGCATATTAATGTAATATAAACTGAAAATTAATTTGTTAAATTATATATAAAGCACATTCTCCCATATAAACAATTTATTTCTTTTGTCATTGATCATACATAGGTCTCTATTCAATGCCCACTTTGGTTAATGGAACTCAGATTTTGTATAGCTGTACTGTACATTTTGTGCATCTCTAGAAAGACTTGGTTTTAGGCGCCACCTCTGAGACATAATGCTTAAGTGACTCTAAGGAAGGCAATTACCCTCTTGATGACTTAAAGCTATAGAATGGGTATCAAGTTGCACTGGTACACTTTGGTGGACTGGCAGAATTTCCTCACCAGGAAGCATTCTCTACTAATAACATTTTGAGTCTAACCTCTATCCTACCTCTTCTACTGGATAAGGATTGGAAAAGATAGGGAAAAAGAACAAATTTAAGAAAACGTGTATTCTGCTGGCAAAACGGGTGAAAAAAACCTTGATTTAACTGTAATTCATCTGTAATAGAAGCTAGAGCAGAAAGAGAGAAGAACAGCATCCATCAAATACACTGAAATGGAAGAAATGAGGCCAGGGAATACTGAGGCATTAGACAGTATCCTTTCTGATAGCTATCAAAGACTGAAGGGGTAAGCATGAGGAGAGGGAGAAAGAAGCACCAGTCTTGAGCTGGAAAGGGAGAATAGCTATTCTATGCAAGAAGGTTTATAAGGCAGTAATTCTTAACAGGACACTTTTATTACAGAGGGAGAATAGTGGAGTCAGAAGACAACTGCACTCAGTTGGGTTCATCCTCAAGCTCCACCATTTCTTACCAGTCTAATTTCATTACAATTCAATTACCACTTGCCCTCAAAAAGAAGTTAGGAGCATCAAATGAAAATAACATAGGAAGCAAACTGTAATCTGTAAAGTATTACAGTTATGGTGTCATTTGAAGAAATGATAAAAGTGTGAAATTAATTGGTACCTTGGATCCTATTACTTCCATGTTCTGACCCACTAAGATGCCAGAAAGGCTTGACACCTATGACAGTACAAAGAAAGGCAAGTAGAAAAAAAAATAAAATCTATATCCTGTTATATCATGATTAAAATGCTGAACCAAACTGTAATCCTGTTGTACATGACTTGACCAGGAATAAACAACTAGTTTGTGAGGGCAGTTAGGTGGCACAGGAGATGGTACACTGGACCTGGAGTCAGGAAGATCTCAGTTCAAATCTGGCCTCAGACACTTGACACCTACTAGCTAGTTGGGTGACCCTGGGCAAGTCACTTAACCACAACTGCCTTGCAAAAACAAACAAATAAATAAAAAACTGATTTGTGTTAGAGCCTAATCCAGAATTCACATCATCTGATGACACCCTCAATTCTCTTTCCAATGTACCATGACATGATTGTTATATACTGTGTTCCTGTGCATTCTGATAAGACAATAAAGGTCCTTGTGTGATTCCAGGTCCTTTTCACACTGTGTATGCAAGAAAATCATTCTTTGTTCATGGGAGAAAACACATCTGCCCCTCCCCACTTAAGGTATCCTTCCTTCTCCCCTCTACCTCTTAGAATCCTTAGCTTCTTTCAAGATTTGAATACAAAGACAGATGAATATAATGGAGAATTTCAGTTCCATGCATTTCTCAGAACTTAGGGGGACCTACAGAACATTCACCAACAGGACAGACCGAAAAACTGAATACAGGAAGACTCAGGTAACAAGATCACTTTCAGGATTTTCTTTTTAACACTGTCCATCATAAACCCCCGAGTTTCCTTCAAAGCACAGCTCAGACACTACATTTTCAGTTATTAACTCTCTCTCTCTTTCTCAATACTTTATATGTGCTCTGTATTTACTTATTTGTGTTATGTTATATCTCTTCTGCTTAGTACAGCACCTAGTACAAATTGGCACTTAATACATGTTAAATTATTTAATCAAATTCTGTTTCTATCCCTCTGACTCTCCTCACTCTCCCTTTATCTCTTCCTCTCTCCTTGTGTACATGACCTTGTACCATAACTCTTCAATCTAATGTTAGCAAGGAAGAAAAGAAGGGGAAATAGGAACTATTTAGGGGGGTTTCTAACCGGCATTTTCCATATATATGGTCAAATGAATGTCTATGAATTCTCATGTCTGCCCCAGTTAAGTGTAGTTCTATTCAAAGTCAGGGGATTAACAAGAGTTCACAAGGTTCCATCTGGCTTTAAAATGCTTTTTGAAAAAGAGGAGAGGATATCAATTCTGGAGTGTATCATTTTCTGACATCTCACAGCTATTACTTGAAAATATTTTGCTTTTCTATATTCGGAGGAAAGAAGGTACAGTGATTACAGACCTTGCCATCACATGAGACTTGAGCTGTGTCCTTCTAAACTTGAATTTAACTGAAAGAACTTACTTTAAGAAAAAGAAAAAAAATCCCCTTCTTGGTCATTGTGTGCCAAGCTGCTCTGTCTGATGTCATTGTCTTCCTGCTGTGCCCACAAGCGGTGCAAACTCCCCAGTTACCTGAATGAAATGTGAGCCATTGAATTTTACTAAAAAAGGGAAGGGAAGGGAATCTGGAAATGAATTAATGCCACATTCCACATTCACCCCATAAAACTTCTGCCAGCCGTCCAACCCTGTCACCAACTCTACAAAAGAAGCACTGTGTGCTGACTAAAGCAATTCTCTCCCCAAATCAACTATACCTCTGTCTCAAGGGGAAAGTCAATGCTATTATGGCTGGAGAATGAGATGTCTTAAAGTGGGGCAAAGATGAAGATGGTTCAAGGAAAAATTGCTACCAACTGGCAGTCACATGTAGGCCCAGCAGGCTTTTTCAGATAATTCCTGACACATATCCCAATTACTTACTTCTTCATTACATTTCCACGTGTAGGTGATAGAAAGGCCATAAGAATTATCTTTTAACTCAATTTCTTTTACCTTGTAGGCAAAAGAGACAAATAAACAGATGATGGAAATAAGATATAGCATGGCATAAAGGATAGAAAGTCAGCCTAAGAGTTCAAGAGGTTTGGATTCAAGTCCTACATACTTCTAACACCTACTCTCTGGTTGACCCTAGATGAGTCACATAACTTTTCCCCCCAAACAACTCTAAGAAGGCCATATGTTACAAAGCAGCTGCTAGTCTGCAGTCCTAAGATTTCAGGTCTGGTCCAAAAAACAAAAAAAAACAAAACAAAAATAAATCTTCCTAGTTACATAATGTTTTAAGGTTTACTCAGAACTTACCTCACAAGATAGGTCAAATAAATTAAGCCAATCACACGAGAACATCCTCCATATCTGGGGACATTTAGACACAACCCTGTGTGACTAAGAAAGTTCGTTTTATAAACAAAGGAGTTCACCAAGATCTACCAATTAGAGCTTCACTACTTGATTTCCCTCTCAATAGAAATCTCATTATGAACAGATACCAAGAAATAAATCATTATTCTATTAATATGTCAATGGTTTAAAAGAAAACTGACAGAAGAGAAACAGTTATGTTCCTGTCAAACACGCACCAAAGAAGTTTCTGAAAAGACAAAATGATTGCTCTGCATCTCAAGAGCCCTTATTTTCTCAACCAAGAGGCGACGAGATTTTATTCTTTCTTTTAATAGGTTGCCAAAGGAACTGGATGGATAATAACCTTGGAGACTGAGTAAAAACATTTGGAGACCCAGAAATTAGGAAGGTCAGTGTCAATAGGTAACATGCAAGGCTCCTTTTCACAATGATGAGAGATACCAAGGAGAACCCCATCTCTCTGCTTTGTCTTGGAAATGACTTAAAAAGTAAAAAAAAAAAAAGGGCGGCTAGGTGGCGCAGTGAATAGAGCACTGGCCCTGGAGTCAGGAGTACCGGAGTTCAAATCCGGCCTCAGACACTTAACACAAAAACTAGCTGTGTGACCTTGGGCAAGTCACTTAACCCCAACTGCCCTCCCCCCCCCCAAAAAAAAGCAAAAAAAAAAGTGCAGTGGGTAGAGGGGAGGAACAAGCATATTGACTGGAGAGAAAAAAAAAAGGGACAATATCAGTAATTTTTCCCCTCATATAACAACAACATCCTTGACATAGGGCACTTCAAAGGTGATGAGAGAAATCAAATACAGAGGAACTTTCCTAAAATTCTAATAATAAAGATGTGAAGTGGACATTCATTTCTTAAAATTTCATACAGTCAACCTAATAGTAACATTTTCAAATGTAACTGTAAGATCCTATCATATCATTCACAGGTTAGATTAGCTACCATTAATGTTACTTGAATATGCATAGAAACTGTGATGCAAAAGAATTGCTTTTCACTCAAGCGAAAGAAAACTTGGTAGCAAGAGATGAGACTGTCATCAACCAAACCACTTGATTGGCACATTAAAAGCCATTATTAAACTGGCAAACAGTTAAAGAAATTAATTTAAAACTGCTTTCAGGTAACATTCCTCTAATATTGATATAGCCCTAATAAAAACTTTTTAGGTGAAAGGATTGAGTAACAATCAAAATAATAATCCAAAATAAATAATTTTGGGAAAATGGTGAGAAAATGTACAAATTTCATGTTTTCTAGATAGTTTACTAGACAGTTTATCCATAGAAAAAGTAGCAACTAATCATTCGCAGCACCGAAAGAAGCATTTTCCTGATTTTGTGGTGAGCTCTACATGTTTTTATTTGTATAGAAGCTTGAATTTGGAAAGCTATGGATTTATCCCTTTGTAGATTTGCACCTGTTGCCTGCAGGATTGAACCGTGCTTTTGTTGTGTTCTGATATAAGCTAAGAAAAAGAACTGACATCTATATACCACTGCCACTTAATATACAATATCTCTCATTTAGACTCATAACAAGTCTGCAAGATAAATACTAAGGGAATGATTTCCATTTTACAGATGAGAAATCAGCTGTACAGAAAGTTAAGTGCTTGCCCATGGCTATACAACAGAGTCAATAACCAGCAATTTGGGCAACTGTAGGCCCTTTCATGGTGGCACCATAGGGATGGATATGAAAGTAAGGATATTTAAGAGACAGCAAAAGGGGTTCTGGAGTAAAGTTCCAGGAGAGGATGGTGAGACACAGACTTCCACTGAGGAGTAGAAACTGTGCTCCCACAGGTGGCAACTACCAACATGCAACCTAGGGTATGACATGCCTATCACCTTGCTCAAGTTAATATTCTCAATGTCAGAAACAGAAATAGAACCAAACTTTCTCACACCCCATTCCCATTCCCATCTGCAAGTTTGTTAAAGTTTAACTCAGGCCACTGGATGGTAGGGTAAACCTAAAATCAGGAAGACCTGAATTCAAATTCTTTTGCAAACACTTGCTAGTTGTGTGACCCTGGGCAATTCATTTTACTTTTGTCTGCTTTCATTTCTTCATCTGTAAAATGGAAATGATAATAGCACCTACTTCCAGGGCTGTTGTGAGGATAAAAATGGGATAGTATTTAGAAAGCACTATGTAAAACCTAATATGTTATATAAATACTATGACTATTATTATAATATATAACATAATATAATATAATATATAATTACATATATATATAATTATTATAATAAATATGTTTGGAGTTTGGTTTGGTTTGTTGTACTGATGTAGCCCTCTATGCACTATACCATGCTGCTTCTGATGGTCTCAAAATCCAAAGTAACACAGGAAATACTACCGGTTGTAATGATACTCTTACTAGCCCTGATCGATCATCAGTGTTCTGGTGAAAGAAGCCACCATAGCTACAAAGGTAGGGATAAGATATTTGGGTCTAGGGGTAGGAGAGATGTGGGGGAAAAAACAGCTGCCAAGTAGGAAAATCAGCATCTAGCATAGTCAGTCCTGCAGTAATTCTGATGATATGACCTGGAATGATGGAAAAGAAGAATGGCAAGCTTTTCATTGGATAGCATTTTCTTGTTGGAGAAACACTATTCTGATCCTCACACGGCTCACAGAGCATTCTCACTGGAGGACAGTGAGAGGGAACAAGCCAAAACAACATCGCTGTTCCATCAGTCAAATGATTTGGCATGCTGGCTGCATGGAACCTGCTCACACCAACACTGTGAATTGCTGTTTCTTTTAAAGGGCTGCCCACGCTTCTGGAGTTCATTATCATCTTACTCATTTTCCAGGACACAGCATAGCAAATACCCCACAGTCTTGATTAATGAATGCTTCTCCAGATCCATCATTTCAGCAAAGTCCCAGACATGCTCCACTCACTTCATTCCCTACTCCCATTGCCTCTGCAGTCTTTAGAACTGCCTTGTCCACAAGAAGCATGAGAAGGTTAACGTGGGAAAGAAATCATAAGGAATTTGTCAAATTTGAATTATTTACGTGCCAATATGGAAAAACGATAATAGTAACTCATGAAACTTTTCTTAGCACGAGGATAGGTGAAGGGAATACAAATTATATATATGTACACTTACACATATGTCCACATAGGAGGCTATATATGCATATGAATACATATCTGAGCATGAGTGTATATGGGTATATAGAGGGTATAGGAAGAATTGAATACGAAGGGATGATACTTTAAAAGGCGAAATTCTGAGGTGGGAGAGGACTAGAATAAGAGGAGACAGGGAGAGACAAAATGGGGTTAATCATCCCATATAGGAGAGGCAAGGGATAACTACTACAACCTTACTTTCAATTACTCGCACTGAATTTGGCTTAGGGAAGAAATGGCATAAACTCTAAACTGAGC
>CM053597.1:110551877-110588628 GCA_028646575.1 Pseudocheirus occidentalis | reverse complement strand
GCACTGAATTTGGCTTAGGGAAGAAATGGCATAAACTCTAAACTGAGCAACATGCCACACAGGAGAGTAGGGGGCATGGGGATGAGAGGAGGGATGACAAAGGGGAGGGCAAGGTCTGGGGGAGGGATGCTGGAAGCACACACTTCAGTAAAGGGACAGGGACAGGGTAGAGAACAGAACAAGGAGGGGGAGGGATAGGAAGGAGAGACAGACGATCACTGTCACAATATGTCCACTATGAAGATGTCCTGTATAATCACACATCCACAGACTGTATTGAATTGATTGTCCTTCCATGGGGATGGGGGACAAGGGAGGAATGGAAAGAATCTAGAATTTAAAGTTCTGCAAAGCCTGCAACTAGGAATTAAGATATACAGGGGCCGGGATAGGGAGACCCTCCCTGCCCTACCAGAAAGTAAGAGAGCAGAGCAGGGGAGGGGCTTTACAGTGGGATTGCTGTTTTAGGATTGGGGCAGGGGCAAGATGGGGAGAAAATTTGTAATTCAAAAATGTCATGAAAATGAATGATGTAAACAAGAAAACAAATTTTAAAAATGTCTATTTAAATAAATTAATTAACAACAAAAAAAGAACTGCCTTGTCTCTGTGCTTTACTATTCTTCCTTCTCAGCACCCTGATCAAATCAGCTCTGCCACAGTTCCGGGTTGGGGCATGTCTGTTGATGTATCCTAAAACCCCACTCACTATCCCTGAAAATTTCAAGATCAAGGAGTCTCTCCCTTGTCACTTTTCCTATATATTAAAGGGAAGGAAGACGGAAATAAATATTTAGTACCTATGTGCCAGGCACTGTGTTAAGCTCTTTACAACTATTATTTCATATGATCTTTGAAACAATCCTGGGAGGGAGGACCCTTAATTATCCCCATTTTACAGCCCAGAGTCACATAGCTATGAAGTGTCTGAGGTCAGATTTGAACTTGAGTTTTTATGACTCCAGGCCTAGCACTCTATCCACTACACCACTAGCCACTATACATATTAGGGGTGGGGGTGGGGAAAGGGGATGGTGTGTGTATGTGTGTGTGCACACGCGCATGTACACACAAGTGTGAGCATGTTTCTAGATGTACATTTCTCTATATGTGTTTTCTTCCCCAGGACCAGTCTATTTTTATACAAGCACTTAACGCAATGTTTTGGCATATCATAAGAACTTAAAGGCTTCATCCATTTATTAAATTATTTCACATAGCTATGAGTTAAAGTACTATATAAATATGAATTATGATTATTAGAGACCGAACCGTTTACCTCAACCCCTCTTGGCCACTCATAACAGTTACCATCTGCATCATATATTCTGGTACATGATTATATTCAACTTTGTCCCTTATTACCTCCCATAGTACCCTAAATCTCTTATTTGTATGTCTTGCCTTTCTCATGAGATCTTAAGCTGGAGCTCCTATTATACATGCTTATCATGTACTAAATATAGTATGTGTACAGGTAGCTCCTAAGTACATGGTAAATGTTCCAAAAACATTTGCTAACACGGAGATACGCCACTACTTTAAACTGTTGGGAGGACCAGAGTGCAATTGTGAGAACTGACAGACTCCATCCCTGCTCTGCTTCCCTGAATTCTAAGGCCAGGGCTTACTGTTTTGCAAAGGGTAATACTTCTATGCCCCAAAGTGAGTTCAAATTTCAACAACTGCCTGTGTGCCTACTCTGACATTAACTCCAGGATTCTGCTTCCTCTTTAAAATGAAAAGACTAGACAATATGGACTTTCCAATACTAACAATCAGAACCTGTGCGATGTAGGGACATCTGACTCCAGCCAGTATCAGGTTCAGTAAAAGCTGAATGAGACTTTCTTCTTCCCAAGGAGAAAAGATGCCCTTTCCCAACCAGAGGGCCTATCTTGCTCATTATAATTACATATCATTCTAGTTTTTTTTTTCATTTATTTCATTCTTTCTATTTATGTTACTGTAGTTATGTGTTTATAGTGCTTTCCTGGTTAATTCACTCTGCCCTCCCCATGGTTCTCTGAATTCTTCATTATGATAATTTCTTAAGGCATAATAATATTGCATTATATTAATGTACCCAATTATTTTCATCATTCCCCAACTAATGGATATCCTGAGATGTTTATTCTGAGATGTTTCTAACAACAAAAATGGTTATTATGAATATCTTGTTGTATATGAGACTTTTCTGTCTCTTATTTCCTTAGAGTACATGCCTAGCAATGGTCAAAAATGATGGCTGATTGGGGGAGGGCGTAAACATGGGATCACTGTTTTGGGGTGGTGGGTAGGGAAAAAATGGGGAGAAAATTTGTGACTCAAAATCTCATAGAAATGAATGAGGTAAACTAAAAATAAACAAAAGCTATTTTTAAAAAATGATGGCCAAGTCTTGTTTGAGTGCACTGACTCTAAAGCTTACCACTACAACCCTCCCAATCTCCCAATAAACAAACTTCTTAGATGGCAAGTGTGGAGAAATAAATAATTATTCCTGATAACTTAAGTGCAAATATCGCCTCAATTGCTTACTAGTTCTAGGATCCTAGAATAGTTACTTAGCCTCACTGCCTCAGTTCACTGAGATGTTCAAATGAGTTAATCTATATAAAGTGCATTGCAAACACTACAGTGCTATGGTAATCCTAGGTATTATTATTCTATGGTTAATTTCAATAAGAAACTACCAAATATTCTTCTTCCCATGGGAGTGGAAGTCAGCAGCCTCACCAACAACTGATCTCATGGAGTCCTGGGTGGAATGGGTGCTACCACAACGCACTAAGGATCCCCCCTTCATTCAACTTGCTCGTGCCTGACTTATAGGTTTTGCCCCACATGTAAAAATTCCAAGTTCCAGATCTGCCTGTTAAAATTATTCTTGTCTTACATCCATTGTATACCATTCTCCAAATGTATACCATTACACAAGAGGTAAGATTTCTAGTTTAGCCACTAATCTCCTTTATTCTAAACTGGAAGTTTTCTTTCTTTAGTCATGCTTTCAGTGTGCATGTGGTCAGTGTACACGTATGGTCACATTACACTTGGAGAAATGAAAAAGCTCTTTCATGTTATTTTTTCAACACTGTTATCTCACCTGGGATACCATCCTTCAACATCAGCAGAATATTTGCTGAGCTATTTTAACTGCGGTCAAGAATCCGATTCCATTTCCTTTGCAAAATGGGATAGACCAGATGCAGTGGGCTCAGGGGAGAAAAAAGAGGAAGAGAAATTTCTCTGCAGCTTCACGTAATGCTTTAGAACAAAGAAGCAAAAACATACCACTGAGATTGAGGTCACATAGTCGATTTATTAAATGAACTGCTACAAAAACCTCACCAGCCTATATTTTATTTCAGCAAAGTACTAAATAACATATGTAGTGAAAAGAAATTTGGAGGACCCGATTTCAAGTTCTAGCTCTGCAGTTCACCTATGTGTAATCTCCATCTAGGTTTTCGTTTCCTAGATGACTCTAAGGCCTCCTCCAGTTCATTCTAATGACTACAATTCTACTTCTATTTACAAGCATTAATGTTTCTATCTCACCATGGAGTCTACCACTATCACGTGAGACCAATGAAAATATTAGTCATGGTCCTGCTGTCAATTATAATCATTACTTGTTCCAACTAGTTTCTTCCTCTGCTTTCACTGCAACAATTAGTGGCTGTCTGTCTGTCTCTAAATGCAAAGAATCGGTATTTCTGCAACTATATTTAAATTTCATACTTTTGGCATTTCATAGCAGGAATATAGTCTTGCTCAATTTTTTTTTACATATTGACACGTGTAATATTGCTGTGAGTAAATAGAATGCCACAGACACCAAAGCTGAAGGTCAACGAAAAAGCATCAAAATGACCTGAAGTGGAACTGAGAAGGCTTCAACATGTCACCAACCAAAAATAGTAAGTAAAGTAGCATAAAGGTCAGAAACAGAGAATTTTATAACCAGAAATGACAGTAGGCTGGTCATATAGCAAGAGCATGAGGACTCATACAATGTGTGCTGAATTGCTTTACATCATACACAGGTATTAAGGTACCTGGACAACTGGAAAGGAGGGTGGAGAGGAAGGACAGAGGATTTGATGTGACAGATATCAAAGACACAAAGAGTGGGAAGATCTAGAAAAATGTGGGGGCTAGATTCACTTTCACTATTCTTGGGTCCAAGGACCCCTATAACTGTTCCCTAAGATTCCCCTTTAGCCAGGAAGCTGCAGTTCTCCAGTCTTAGTCCAAAGTACAGCTCTGGGAGCATTCCCTATGATAGTAACTCTTTCCTCCCTTCCACCTTTGCTCATCTTCCTCCAAATGTAGTATAATATCTGCAGGGAAAAATTCCAATACCCCTTTCAGAGATACAATAAATAAACCCCCACCTGACAAAAGTATGGTGGCTCAAGGAATAATTCTCAATGGCCAGAGGTCCTAGGAAGCAGACTGGTTCAGATATGAAAAGAACATCCCATTTAGAGTCACAGGCCCTGAGGATGAATCTTGGATCTGCCACTGACTGTCAGTGTGTGATCCTGGACAAGTCACGTACTCTCTTTGGGTCTCAGTTTCCTCATTTGTAAATGGATGGCATACAACTAAATGACCTCTAAATTACTTTGTAGCTGTAGATCTAAAATGGCAAAGACTGGAAGTTCTCAGAGGGTCACAAAACATTTAAGCTACGAGGAGTTTTAGGGACTAATGTAACCTGTAAGTTTATGAGCAGATGGGATGTTTCTAAAAACACATGTTTTCAACTGAGCAATGCACTGGGAGTGCATTCTGTTGTTTGTTTTTTGTTTTTGTTTTTTTTTACAAACTTCTCCCTTGCCCATTTTTAAAGGGACAGGTTCCCCTTGTTACTATTGGACAAAAACGGAAGGCTAACAGAAGAAACAGTATTTTTGAAATTTTGGCAAAAACAGAGAGAAACTCATGAAAATTCTCATTTCATATCAGGGAAATGGGACAGATGTAGTTTTGAACTCAGTATCTACTGATTAATACAAATGAGCTTCTAAATCCCTTTGCAGGGTTTTAGAAGGCAATAAATCCTTCCTCCGTGATCAAACCCATGTCCGTTTTGTCTTCTCATTTTATAAGATAAGGCAATATTTCCATGGCTTTCTTCTTACTAATAAAGATGTGAGCTACTGATCCTAGACACTATCTATTATATCTGAAATCCAGGTTCCCTTACTTGTAACTCAGTAGCTCTCTTTGAAAGAAACATGACCCTTGAATCTATTTTCACCCTAATTAAAGTTAAAACTCTTTAGCTTGACTAGTGAGAAATCTTTACAAGTGGGTTGTCCTTTCTTCTCTTCTGCTGTGAAAGCTGCCAAACAAATTAGTTAAGTACTCCAATATTCCAAAATATCCATAAAAACAGACAACAGTTCTAGTTTGAAAGCCAAATGTAATTAAAGAAAAAGAATATACTTGTTACACAAGATGTTAAATTAGGGCCAAGAAATATACCCCTGGTTTCCAGTCTGAGTCACTCATTTGCATGTGCCTACAGAAAGGTTAGAATGCAAAAGAAAGAAAAAAAAACACTAAAATTTTAAAAAGTAATTTTAAACTGCTATAAATAATCTAAAGTACACCAAAATCAGAAAGAGATATAGTCTTCGATAGATGTGGGGATTTAAAGGAGAATTTTCATTGCCAATCAGAGAATATAAAGATTTATATCCCTTGTACAATTCAATTGTGGGACGATTTGAAAGCCAATAGTTTCAATCCATATTAAAAGATATGAATATTTCTGCCTTTTGTAATCAGATACAATGAAAATTATTACACATTTTAAGGTCTTGACCATAAATGTAAATGTTAATGCTGTTTTGTGCAGCCTTTTCCATTTTAGTAAGAGTTTAAATAGCATTGAGAGGCCTTTTTTAAAATTGAGGATGATAATGAAAATGTTTAATTTCCTTTGCCTCTAAAATGAGAAGAAAATATTCAACGAGCAGGTTATTGGCCATAATTTTAATCTCCTTTATACAGAGTGCTTATCTTTGGCAAAAGAAATTTTGAAAAATTCAGCATTCTGTCTTGGCCAGCTATATGGATCCATTGTAAAGAACTGAATTTGCTATTTAAATGCAGAAACATACACGTGTGTGTATATATGTATGTATGTATATATATATATATATATATATATATGTGTGTGTGTGTGTAAAGAAATTCCAAATTCATTCCAAATACAAATTTTAAAAAGACCATACCAAAAAAAAATCATAAAAACTTCCATCTGTGGACTGTCAATGCTTGGAAAGAATGCGTCAGAACAGTTATAAAACTATCCTATTTTTATCCCCATACTGCATCCCCAAGAAGTTTTCCAAGCTACAGCTCCAAGAACTGAGAAAAGTTCTCATTAGCACCAAGGATGTGTAAGAAGAGATCTTTCATCTACACTCACCCATTCATAGAAACAGCCTTGGTGACCACAGTAATTCCCTGAAGAATTCCATCAGAGTAAAGTTTCCCCTTCTGCTGTGATAAAGAAAATCTGCTCCAACCTAGGAGGTTAATATGTCCACTACTGTGTAGTAACAATCCTGGGAACTGCATATAGAATAACTATATATGGTATCCCTACTTTGCCTCCATGATCATTACTTACTCAGGGAGAAAAGAATGAGAAAGCAGATTAACTCTCTCCCGTTCTCCCCTACCCCACCTCACACAAAGATTAAGTTTTTAAATTCTATCCAGAGCATTGTCCTTCATTGTGACTGCATATAAATACTCAATAACATATTCACATACTTTAACTTTCATTCCTAATTGGACAGCTTTAGCAGGCTCAAGCCACACAAATTATTCAAGTCTCCTGGATGCTTATAAGACTATAAATATTACTAATTATAACTGTTCTGCCAGTGACTAGCAGCAGAATACCTTTGATTTCCTCCCCCCACCCCCACCATTCATTTGAGAAGAGACTGAGAAAAATATGGATTAAGAAATGCGAAATTTTACAACTGGAAAGGATCTTTGAAGTCATGTAGTCTAAGTCTTCCCGCACGTCCCTTATTTTTACATATGATAAGAGCTAGCTAGCCCTTTCCGATGAGTTTACAATGTGCTTTACATGTTCTTGTTTAATCTTCACAACAATCCTGTGAGATAGATGTTGCTATTATCCATATTTTCACAGATTAGGAAACAGGGTGAGAAAGATTATAATAACGTGCCCAGGGTCACACACCTGCTAAGTGTCTGAGATAGGATATGAACACAGGACTTTCTGAATCAAAATCCAACGCAGCTGTCCAGATGGCGGAAGGGAATTTGAGAGATTTGAAGGGATTTTTCCAAAGTCACACAAGGTTGGGGCAAGGCTAGGTCTCAAACTAGGATCCACTGATTTCCAGTCCAGTGATCTTTCGAGCTATGGATCATTTGAGGTTGAATTAGAAGATTACTGCATCCCCTGCAGCTTTCTGATTTTGCCTACTGGATGCATTTCAGTGGCTAGACTCAAAGTAATCATTAGCCATAAAGAAAAATACATGAGGCACACAATAAGGGCAATTAGGTGGTGCAGTGGATAGAGCACTGAGCCTGCAGTTATAACAATCTGAGTTCAGATCTGAGCCTCAAATACTTCCTAGTTGTGAGAACTAGGCCAAGTCACTTAACTTCATTTGCCTCAGTTTCCTCAGCTGTAAAATGGGAAGAATAACAGCACCTATCTCCCAGAGTTTTCAAGAGTATTAAATGAGATACTTAGCAAAGCGCTGGCATATTGTAGGTATCACATAAATGTTACTTCTTATTATTACATATATTTCAACCTGTGTGAAAATGTGCACATGATTAAATATTCATCATTGAGATTCCAGTCTCTTAGCAAAAAATAGACATTTTTAGATGGACCAAGCAGATAGACAGAGCCTGACATTACACATAGTAGTTACAGGGTTTTGCTCTCTTCCTGCCAAGATTAGTCTCCTTTCTTTTCCTCTACTACTTTGTATGTCTGCTTAGATCTTTTTTTTAAGTTGCATAGAAAAGTAGTTCATACTGACTTTCAGTTTCAATTGTTCTCACAAAAGTGGGTCCAAATAGAAGCCATGCCTATGGAGCTCTTCAAAATGCACCACTGATCCTCTGAGTTCCCAAAGGTATAAAAATTCTGTTCCACAGAATTCTTTGGCTTGTGACAGATACGTTAGCTTAAAAAAAAAAAGTTTTTTTTTCTTTAAATGGTTTTTGTTGTTGTTGTTTAAACTCCCTCCATTTCAACCCTTGATGTTCCTCATTAAGTCGGCCGTTTGGTCCTGCTGAGTTGGTGAAAAACAAATTTTGGAATTTACATTTGTTCTTGGAGAGGGAGTAAAAGCATAACACTCCTAGCAGAATTGTATTTGGCTTAAATGATCACATATCCTCTGAAGCCTGGGCTAAAAACATGACTGCCTAATAAGGTTTGTTGGCCGAGAAAATTGGCTGCAAAACAACTTTGTCTTCAGTGACAAGAGTCATTTGAACCCAACACAGTCCTTAAAGATTTTGTGCACACTGAAGGGCACCAAGAGCAGAGAATGAGGAATTAGCAGCCTATAATCACACTGACACAAGTTTGGTTCCCTTTCAGGTCCAATAAGCTTTGGAAACGATTTCAGAAACTGTCAGAATTAGGAAAAGGAAATATCAGCACTTAGCTAATAAGCATTTTACAAATACTAGCTCATTCCATTCTCACAACAACCCTAAGGTAGGTGCTTTTATTATCTTGATTTTACAGCTGAGGAAAAAGGAAAAAAAGTGTCCAGGAGAGCTGCTAAGTGTCTGGGGCTGGGTTTGAATCCCATCTTCCTGACTCCAAGCCCTGTGCTCTATCCATTGAGCCACCTTTGAAATAATGTAGTCTAATCCTATCACTTTATAAAAAAGGAAATACAGACCCCCGAGAGACATGAAATGACTTGCTCAAGATCACATGTTTAATTAGCAGTAGAAATCCTATCTGGATTATAATTATCTGGATCCATTTTATGTAGGGCTTTGTTAGACAGGAGAATGTCCAGAAGAAGTCAAGGAGAATGGTGAGGGACCTTCAAATCACGTAATATAATAATATATATTATATGACTTAATATATGTTGTATATAATTATTGTATATTATGTCATTTAATATGTATGTTAATTATACATAGCTTTAAATATTATATCACATATAAATTAATAAGTATGTAATGTTACACCATAGTAAGTCATTATATCTTATGTTATACATTAAATTATTGTGATATAATAATATAATCATAGGGAAACTTAGGAGAGGACGAGATAAAAGTCTTCAAATGTCTGGGCAAAGGCTCTCAACTGGAAGACAGATTGGTCTGTTTTCCTTAACCCCAAAAGGTAGAAGGAGGATCACTGAGTAGAAGTTACACAAAGATTTGGGCTAGATAGCAGGGGGGGGGAAAGTTGTTGTTTTAAAACTTGTTGATATTTTTTTATCATTGCATCATCTTTCCAAATATATCCCTTGTGCCTCCCCTAACCACAGAGCTATCCTTGCAACAGAATAAAACAAACAACAAGCAAGAGAGGGGGGAAAAAAACAGCTCAGTAAATTCTTTTTAAAAACATCAACTTTGTCTGAATATACATGCTTATATATAAGAGACAAAGCTGCTAACACCTATTGAAATGGGCTGTGCTGGAAGGTAGCCAAGTTCCCCATAATGGATGTCTTTAGGTTGATGCTGGATGTCTACTTAGCCAGGAAAGTCTATAAAGAGAAATAGGAGTCACAAAGATATGGGTTCAAATCCAACTTTTGACACATTAGCCATGACACCAGGGACAAGTTACTTAACCTTAATAAGGCTCAGTTTCTTCATCCATAAAATCAGAGAAATAATAGCTCACATGGTTCCTGGGATTGTAGAAGCATAGATTTAGAGGTAGGACAGACTTCAGAAGTCACCAATTAATTACAACTCCTTCATTTTAGAGATGAGGAAACTGAGGACCAAGGAGGCTGTGTTTTTTCTAAGGTGATAACATATATTGTATAGTATGTGTACATGTATAATATATTGGCATAATATAACATATAATATTGGTGATAAGGCAATATTGTCAAAAGTAGGGTTTGAATCCAAGTTCTGATGCCAAAGGCAGTATACTCTTTCCACTGTGTCACTGAGGCTCAAAGAAGATTACTCCTATAAAACACTTTACAAAGAACTTTATTTCAGGTATTATCATCATTGCCAGTGGTATGGAACAAAAAGACTTCATTGAGTTTAATAAGTCCAATTCAACTTTCTCAGCTCCCTCTGTTCCTCAAATTTATTTACTTAAGAGTATAAAAAAAACTATATCAACATAATTGCACTGAGAAGTTGGATAAAATTATAATTGCATGTGAAGACAAATTATTATTATAACTATGACATTATGGCAGGTGCCAGGAGAAATAGAGGAATAATAACAATTTCAGCTACCTCCAACCCTCAGAAAATTAGTCATTCGGAAGAATCAAGGTTTCCAGACAGCTAAGGGTTTTACTTCTTTTAACCAAAAACCACAACTTTTTTAAAAAGTGTTTTGGATAGTGATCTTTCTAAAGCCCAGTACGTACTTCCCTGCTAGTCTTTCTCAGATGTACTGCATACTCTCTTACTATTCACTCTCCAAACCCCTATAATCTAGTTTCCTTCTTGACAGCTCAACTGAAACTGCGGTCTCCTGGGTCACCAAGTGATCTCTTAATTGCTCCATCTAATAGCCTTTTCTCAGCCACTATTCTCCTTGACAGCTTTTCAGCATCTGACACTGCTGACCAAACCATCCTTTTTGCTGTTCTACTCTCTGGGCTTCTGTGATACTTGCTGCTCTTTTCCTACTTGTCTGACTCTATTACTCATTCTCTTTATTGTTTCAATTTCCTCCTTCTGGCCTCTAAGGGTTAGTAATCCCCTAAGGTTCTATCCATGGCTCTCTTCTTTTTCTCCCCAATAGATCTCAAATCTCAGCTTGAAGTTAATGGCTTCAGCTCGAGTTGGCATTTTGGTTCCCTAGAAAGCTTTACTTGAACATCTCACCTACATCTCAAACTCAGCATGTCCAAAATGGAACTCATTATTTTCTCTCCTAAAATTTCCCCCTCCTCCCTACTTCCTTGTATTATCGATGGTATCATCTTCCCCCCATTAACTTGGGTCTGAAATGCCTCCATCCGCTTTGGTTCTTTCTCACATCACATCCACAAACATGCCAGGTCCTGTCAGTTCTTTATCTCTCACATTTCTCCCATCTTCTCCACTGGTGCCATCACCTTTCTAGTTCAGACACTAATTAACTATTACCTGCATTACAGTTTTCATTATCTGATTGCCCTGCCACCATTTTCTCCATCTGCCAAGAAAGTTTGCCAATGAATAAAACCATAGGATTCTAGACTTAGGGTTCCAAGGGATTTTGGTAATTGTCTAGTAAGACCCCTTTCATGTGGCTGATGAGGAAGCTGAGACCCAGAGAGGAGAAGTGACTTGCCCAAGGAGACAGAATTAGGAGTTGAACCCAGGTTCATCAACTCCAAAACAAGTGTTCTTTGGACTGACTTGCACCACAAGTCTGACAATGTTACTTGCCTGCTCCAAAACCATCCGTAAATTCCTCATTGTCTGAGGAACAAAATACAAACTAATTAGCCAGTCTTTAATGCCCTGTGCAATTTGGTTACAACCTACTTTATCTGACCATTTCTTAATACATCTCGTCACATCCAGGATTCCACATTCCAACACCAGCCAAAGCATTCTATCACCTATTTGCTGCTCTCATGCCATAAACTGCACACCCCTCCCAACTCGCCATCCTGGGAGTACCCTCCCTCTTCAATACGGGTTCTTAACCTGGGATCCAGAGATTCTCTATAAAGCCCATGGAAATATTTCAGGGGATCTATGAATTTTGAAGGGAAGAAATTACATCTTCATTTTCATTAACCTGTCACTGAAATTTAGCACTACCTTAAGATGTAGATGAAGGCAAGAATCATGATTCGGAAAAGCAAACTTCACCAGAATGCCTAAAAAATAAAATAAAATAAACCCTGTTCTACAGTGAAGATAGAACAGGTAGGTGGCAGGGTGTATAAAGCACCAGTCCTAGAGTAAGGAAGACCATTGTTCAAATCCAGCCTCAGGCACTTACTAGCTGTGTGACCCTGTGTAAGTCACTCAACTCTGTCTCAGTTTCCTCCTCTGTAAAACGAGCTGGAGAAGGAAATGGCAACCACTACAATATCTTTGCCAAGAAAACCTCAAAGGAGGTCACAAAGAGTCAGATGCGATTTAAACAAATGACAACATTGAAGATGATAATAAACAACTTGTGTTTATATAGTGCTTTAAGGTTTTCAAAAAAAAAATTTTACATCCATCATTTAATCTGTTCTTTATAACAAGCTATGAAGGTTGTTAAAGTGAATGTTATCACTGACAAAGAAGAAACAACAGTGTCTTGTAGCAGGTGACATACACATAGTATGTGGCAGAGTGAGGGTTCAAAGATTGAGGAGGGGGGGTTAGGCAGTCAGTATAAAAAATTCAACCTTTGGTGAATGGACTTTGTAATATCTATTCTGGAAACCCAAAAGAAGATTTTACTTGTATCCTGGTTCTTCACCATGTACCAAAAAGGAGAGGCTCTGAAAGGGCCTCGTGCATAAAAAAACAAAATAACAATACTCATTATCTACATATACACCAAATGAGATTTTAAAAAAAGAATATGTGAATTTTGTACCAAGCTCTTAAAAGTCAGCAAAATAAAAAATGATTTACAAACTGCAGGACAATCTTCTCAAGTCTAGGAACTGCTACTGAGAAAAACAAGCTAATAAACACCATGAGACTAACTCAAAACTGTCAACATAAAAATCATACATATGAAATGACTTCCTTTATCCATCTCCTTTTCTCCACTCACTATGCATGTCTCTCACCTTTCAAACTCTTACTTAAGGGAGCCCATCACCATTTTCAGAGTCAGTAATACAATGCTTTCCTGCCCTACCATTCCCAGAAGTATATGCCCACCTTTCCATTGTGCTTGTCAAATTTGATGGTACATCCATATGTACTGGGGTTTTTTCTAACCCCATGCTCTGAAGGACACCTCCAGTCTTGCTAGCAGTGAATCATAGTTAAGGAAGGAAAGCCATACTCACTGCTATTCCCAAGTGAACCTTGGGGTCAGGCCCATGACAGGTGCCAGAAAGCACAATTCAAAATATCAGATTTAATGGAAATGATGCATATTACATTTACCAAGAATATACTTTAATATAATCTGTTATCATGACTGTAATATATAAATGAAAACTCATTTAAGTGGAAAAGTAGATAGAACAAAAACTTTAAGAGTAAGAAAGCCCTGAGTTTAAACGTGCAAATCATTTAACCTCTTAACTGCTTAACTTCAGTTTCCTCATCTGAAAAAATGAGAGTGGTGATGGTACCTACTCCACACAGTTGTCATGAGTACCAAATGAAAGACTATACATAAGGTACTTCACAAATTTTAAAGCAATAATTTAAATTAAAAAAAGCAAAATTTAAAGCAATATGCTGCTAGATGTTGCTGTAGCTGTTTTTGAGTCTTTTGTTATATGTAGGTCATAGAAAGACTCATTTTGGGATTTTCATAGAGGTGACCCCATTTCCCCAAAATTTCTCCTAAGTGAACTTTTTAGCACTCTTGTATCCTTAGTTCTGGAAACACATGTACACCTAGAATTGGGTAGACTGATTTTTCTAAACGATTTTTAAGAAAGGGCATCTGCTGATGTGACCTAAGTTAAAGGCAACGTATGGTTAAGTGTAGTGAGGCGACAAAATTCCAAGTACTTGGTCCTGAGTTAACGCAGGGAATTTTGGCACATGCTTCCACCTAATTCTAACAATGCTTCTATTATCCCTCCTAACTCCTCCAAATTCAGTGTTTATTCCCATTCAATTTATAAAATATATCCAAGGAAACCAGGCAGGACAAATGAGCAAATCTGCACTCTCACTGGTCAGAAGACACCATCATTCTTGTAGGCAGAAGCATATTAAATAACCTCAAACCTTCCAGATGAAAGAACAAAGTCTTTACTTGTTATGTTTCTATTATTTTTAATCTATAAAACTGTCTTTGAGAGTGAATCGTAGAATACTAATGAAAGGATAAGCAGTTTGTGCTCTCCTTTCTCAATAGCTATGCTCAGTATCATTCCTTTGACTCAACTGTCCTCCAAGAAAATTCTGAGTTTGTATAGCCAAGTCTTTGACTTGTAGGGGATTGGACAGAAAAAGGTAAAGATGGAAAATGACTTTCAGCCTACATCCCACTTTAGTCCCCAGCAGAGTTCCATTTAAAATATTCTTCATTTTAAACCTTTAGATATTTTTAATTGAAGTAAAGACTAAAATTTCCCAGTTAGGGTACAAAAATAGTTTCCAATGAAGAGAATTGCTTGTGTCTGTTAATTTTTTTTTCATATTCTAGATGGGTAAAGTGAAAAGAATATTAGATTTGGGGGTCAGAAGAACTTGGCTCTGTAAGAGCTTGGCAAGTTGTTGGGCCTCAAATTTGCTTATCTATAAAATGCCATAGTTGGACTGATTTCTAAGGTCCCTTGTAGGCCACAACCAATGATCCTATGCTACTCCTAATTCTTAAGGAAAAAAAAAAGATTTCTTTAATGACTCAAATAACAATTCAACAGTTGGAAAGTTAGTTCTACCACCTTTTGTCTTATGCTGCCCAACTCGTTGGTGTTTTTCATATATTCCTAACCCTGTATATTTAAAGGCACAAGAAGATACATGTAGATTTTTGCTGTTTGCTAGCAAAACTTATCTTCATTTAAAATAATCCTTATCTTTTATAAAGAAAGCAACTTATGAAAGATAGACTATTTTCAAGAAAGGAAAAGTGGCCAAACTTGGTTGTCCGTAGGTAGTAGCTAGGTAGATAAATTTGTGACATCTGGTTTCAATGGGGGGGAGGGGTAGAGAGAGAGGATATATAATAATAACAATAATAATGCACTACAATAATAACAATAAAACAAGTGTATGTAGTTTAGACTATTCACTGAGGTCTTTTCTAACTCTCCAGTTCTGTAATTGGTATCAAATATTTTTATTCCATGGAAGGAAAAAAGATTTCGAATAATTTTTCCGGATGGATTAGCTCAAGTGAAAGAACAAAAAGCTCTTTATCATTACCAAATATAACATAGAGTCAGCAAATTATTTTAAAATGTAGAATTTTTTCTGAACCAATTAGAGGGTCTACACTTGATCCTATAAGCTATAAAATTTCTTTAGAGGAGGAGGAGCTCTTCCTCAACATGCCTAACTACCTAATTTATTGCTGGCAGTTACTAAATAACCAAATATGCAATTTTTGAACCAGGCATGAGTAATGCAATTGTAAATATCAAAAAGTTGAACCAAACAGTATTCAAGGACACTTCCAGCTAGATATACAAGCAATACACTGCAAGTCACTTCTAAAACCTCAGACAAGACACTTCAGGCCTCAGTTCCCTCATCTGTTAAAATAAGATTAGTGGATTAAATGATATTGAAGGACCCTTCCAGCTCCAGAGTTATAATATTCTGACACAATAATCCCTGTAATTAAAGCATATAAGGAACAATAAAAGGAATTTTTATATGTAGCACCATTTAAGTGGAGCCTCCACCTCCCCCAGTTCCTTCCCTTGCTGTTTGGGGAACAGTACTTAAAAAATACTCCTAATTCCAGTAGTCTTTGCACAATATAAGAACTAGAACTAGTTTAGGTGAGCTGCCTTTATCTCAGCCCCCAGTCTGTGCTGCCAACAACACCCATTCATTTGTCTCAGCTGATTCCATTTACCAATACTATGACTATTAGTTTAAAAAAATTTTCTCCAGTTCTTGGCAAGCTTCAGGTCCTCCTAACATGGAGCCTAGATACTAGGCTCACTGACGTTGGCAGACCTTCCTCATCATCTTCCAGAAGCTACTCTGTGCTTCCATTTCTTGCTCTCAGCAGTCTCCATTCAATGCTTTCAAGATAAGTGAACCTGTGGCCACTGCATTAGGGGGAAGTGAGTCCCTTCCTCTTAACACATCTGTTCTACTGAATCCTCCTCTCAGCCCTCAAGATGGGAGGGGAAAACAGAAAAAAGAAGAAAGCTTTCCTTATTCCCACCGGCTCTCATGCATGCTCGCTGTTGTATTAAGAAGAGAAAGGGGATGGGGCCATGAGGAAGGAATCAGTTTCTATTCCTTTGAAAACTGCTACCCTAGCACGCAGCAAGTACTATGCATATCACAAGCAGAATAAGTGCAGTAAATGTCACGGGCTAACTTGTGATGATGCCAAAATAAGATGCACTTGATCTTTCTACCGCCAGAAGTGCCTCACAGCTGAAATCAAGCAGGAGAAATTTCAGGCCAGAAGGAAAACCTCCAAAAGAATCAGGATCAAAGTGGATGGGTACTTAAGGAAAGACCCCTTCCAACCCTCATCACATGCCACAATAATAACACAGCACAGCTTCACTTCAGTTCTACAGCAGAGAAAACACAATAGGAAACACACATACAGCTCACTCAGACCAAGAATAAGAATTTAATGGCCTGGGTTTCCTATGTTGATTTCCTTCTCTTCAATTCAATGACAACTGATACTGAATCATAGGAAGTAGCCTAAAACACTGAAAGGGAGGAGATTTATACCAGCTGGGTTTTTGTTGTTGTTTGTTTTTCTTTTCTTTTCTTTTGCTTTTTCTTGATAATGACTGTCTGCAAATTCATCAAAAGGCTATAGACTGGACCTGGAATGAGGAGATTTCAGTTTCAGATTCTGCCTCAGTTATGTGATCATTGCCAAGTCACTTAATCTCTGAATCGCATTCAGTCTCCCTCCATGACCCTGCCTCACGGAGATGCTGCTGGGACAGAACTTTTTAACGTCTAAAGGGGAAACTGGGGAAGGAAACAAGCATTTATTAAGTGCCTTCTGTGTGCTGGGTGTTGTACTGAGGGCTCTTACTGTCACAACAACCCTGGGACACAGATGTTATTATTATTCCCAGTTTACAGTTACGGAAACTGAAGCAGAGAGAGGTTAAGTGAGAGGGCAGGTGACTTTCTCAGGATCACACAGGTAGAAAAGGTCTGAGGCTACTTTTGAATTCAAGTTTTCCTAACTCTAGGCCTAATATTGTATTCACTGTGCCACCAAATTGCCTCTAAGAAATTCTAAAGAGTTATAGTATCATCAAAGTTATTATTATTGTTGTTGTTATTATTATTATTAAGAGCTGGTAGGATGCAGGTTAAATTGTGATGCTACTTATTACATGTGTTAATTTGGACAAATAATTTCATCATCTGGGCCTCAGTTTCTCAATCTGTAAAATATGACAATTATAGTAGGTGCCATCTGAAGTCACATCTAGCTCTAAATTTATTATCTTAGTTTGGCTCCAGAACAATTATCATCAAGTAACATTAAAGTCACTGAGATAAGAGTTTTATGTAACTTTTCCTGCTATGAAATTTCAAATAAAAGCTGAAAATCTAAATAAAAGAAAAATATAACTTTATAGTTCAAAACATCTGAGATTCTGTTTATTACTATGTAGAATCAGAAAGCAGAAAAGCACTGAGTTACACAGGGAAATCTTTAAAATCTTTAAAATACATTTAATAACTCAATTATCAGAAGGCAATTTATTTGTGTAAAGTATGAAAAACTTTGTTTGCTCTAGACGTCCTTGTAGTGAAAGAGAAGTCATTTTAAGGCAGAATAATTTACTTTCCTGGTCCTAGGAAGGTGTGTGATTTAAAAGCAAACCTAGGGGTGGCTAGGTGGTGCAGTGAATAGAGCACCGGCCCTGGAGTCAGGAGTACCTGAGTTCAAATCTGGTCTCAGACACTTAACACACACACACACACACACAAAAAAACCTAGCCGTGTGACCTTGGGCAAGTCACTTAACCCCAACTGCCCTCCAAAAAGCAAACAAAACAAAAAAAAGAAAAGCAAATCCAAAGAGGTATGTTTTACAATCATGAAGTGAAAGCTGGGAAGGGTTTCAATCCCTCACTTTACAAATGAGAAGAGAGGGATCAAAAGAGGTCAGGTCACTGGCCCAAAGTCACAGAAGTAGTAAATAGCCATGGTGGAATTTGAACCCGTGTCCTTTGACTGTACATTTCATGTTCTTTTGCATCATTGCTGACTGTCTCACTAAGGCTGGTCAAATGGGCATCTGAGTACACCTGGAGAAACAGAGGGGCCAGGATGAGGAATAGAGATTAAGGCACAGATATTAAGGAATAGAAAGCAAACTCTACCACCTTTCCAGAATCTCCTACAATTACAGAATCATTTCATTGCCTTCACTGAACTATTGCAAATTTCCAGATCCACTATATAAATATTCAAATATATAAATAAAACCACATTCTAAAGGACTTGAATGTTTAGGATTACTGTTATTACTGTCATTCAGTCACGTCAGTCAAGTCTGATTCTTCACAACAACATTTACGGTTTTCTTGGTAAAGATATTAGTTAGCTATTTACTTTTCCAGCTCATCTTACAGATACGGAAACTAAGGCAAATAGGGTTACGTGACTTGCCGAGGGTCACACAGGTAGTAAGTGTCTGAGACCAGATCTGAATTCAAGAAGTTGAGTCTTCTTGACTCCAGGTCTGGTATTCTAGCCACTGCATTGCCTAGTCACCCGGTACCACTACATTAATGTAAATGACCATGAACTAATTATAATGTTAAAGTTCCACATCAGGAAAAACATAGCCCTAACCCTATTTTGCATTTGCCCATAAGTGACAGAGAACTGGAGAAATAAGTAGCAATCAAAGTTGCTAATGGTGCAACATACTTATGAATGTTTGGTGGAAGGTGAGTATTCATGTTCCAACCCAACAAAGATGAATTATATTAGCTCCCTGCAGACCTTCAGCCCTGGAGATGCCAAGTAAGACACTTCACATCTGTTTCCTCTTCTCTGAAATGGAAATAACAATTTTTCAACTATCTACCTCTCAGCCTAGTGAGGATCAAATAAGATTGTGTGTGTGTATGTGATGTTATAATGATAAAGCAATTTTTAAAATGTGAATTATTAATATCAGTGGCGATAGTAGCTCACAGGGTTCCTGCAATGAATACACTTTGTAAACCCTTAAGTGTGGGTTGTAACTCTTACTGTAGCAGCAATCAGAAATGGTGAAAAATAATAGTGTAGATTAATTGTGGGTCTGGGTCAGGAGGAATACTCAGAAGTTTGTGGATGTCAATGTGATTTGAATCCTGCCACTGTGTGACTTTTAGCAAGTCTCTTGAAGTTTCTGGGCCTCTGTTACCTCTCCTGTAAAATGAGATTGGTCTATTCAGTGGGGAAAGCCAAACAAAAGGTAGTATAGGAATGTCAGAAAATATCATTGTACTATAAGAACAGATCATTATGAGGAATTCAGAGAAACATGAGTTGATTTATGTGAATTTATAAAGGAAAAAAGTACCAGAAGAATATGAATAATGGTGATATATATATACATATATATATATATATATATATATATATATATATATATATATATGTACGTATGTATGCTATAAGACAGCTAACACTGATTAAAAGCAATGACTAATGCTGGAGCTATAGGACCACTGAAGAAGCGAAGGGCCAGCCTCTTGTTAGAGAAGCAGAGACAACAGCTGCCAAGAGTTGCAACCATTTGTTGGCACAGTCAATAAATCATAGGTTTGTACCTTTAAAAAGGGAAGAAAGAACGATGGGGTTGCTAGGGACTGGACATATGGGGAAGTGTCCAAAAAACAAAAAGTATCCATTAAGTTTGGAGGGTTTTTATTTGTTTTTTTAATGAATGGACAGGACCAGATGATTTCCAAAATCCCTTTAATCATTAATCAACGATTATTAATTAGGCCCCTGCTATGCACTGGGCCCAGTGGAGGGGAGATGAGAAGAGAGAAATACAAATGAAATAATTCTTCATTGAAAGGTGTTTCTGTTCTTTTTTGTTTTTGTTTTTTTTTTAATGAACTTTACCAGTCTCTTTTTTTTTTTTTTTATTGTAGTCTACATTTCCCCTCGCATGTTCTCCTCTTTTTACCTCCCAGGGAGCCATTCCTTATAACAAAGAATTTTTTTTTAAATTCAGCAGAACTGATCAATACATTTTTTGAAAAACTGGACCTTAAATGCAACATTCCACAACCATGAACCCTCCTCTGTCTTTGAAAAGGAGTCGGGGGAGGGATGTCTTTTCACCTTTGTTTGGGGGCTATGCTCAGTAACCACAATTTTTCAATGCCCATTCTAGAATGTGTTATGGTGGTGGTTGGGTTTTTTCATTCATATTGCTGTAGTATTGTGTTTATTGTTTCTTTACATTCTAATAGGGAGACATATATACATATATACATGTATGCAAAATTAATATAAAGAGATAAGCCCAAAGCACAGAATACAAGGTAGTCTGGAGAGAAAGGCACAAGCTCTTAAGGACATTAACTAAGTTTTCAGCTAAAAGCAGGGGCTTGAAAGGCATCTTGAAAGAAAAGAGATGTGGTGTGGCGAGATGAAGAAGTGAATTCTAGGTATGGATGATAGTCAGTGCAAATGCATGGATATGGGAGATGCCATGCCCTGCATAGGGAATACAAAGAAGACCAGTTTGGCTGGATCACAGAATGTGAGGAGATTCGATTCCCATTGTACTTTTCAGAAAGGCAGGCTGGGGCATAGTTGTGAAGAGCTTTAAAAGCTCAACAAACGAGTTTATGTTTTATTCTAGAGGCAAAAATTGTCTGAAGCTGCTTGACTGGGGAAGTGGCAAGGTCAGATCTGCAATCATAACAATGATAATGTGACTAATAAAAATCAGCATACCTGTATAAGCACTCCTATTTTTATAACACTTTAAGATTTGCAAAGCATTGTACAAATGTTACCCAATATATCCTCAAAACAACTCTGGGAAACTAAACTCTTTTATTATTCCCATTTTACAGAGCAGGAAATTGAGAGCCAAAGGTTAAGTCATTTGCTCAGTGTCACAAAGGTACTAATTATAGGAGGCTGAATTTAAACTCAGGTCTTTCCGACTCCACGGTGAGCGCTCTCTCCAAAGCTTGCCCAGTTGCCTCTGAGGCAGAATCACTTTGGCAGCACTGTGGAGGATTGCCTGAAATAAGGAGAGAGTTAAGGCAGAAATATTGATTAATGAGGGCCTGAACGAAGGATGCAAATGTGTGAATCTAGAGAAGTGATCACATTATAGAAATGCTGTGTAGGCAGATATAGTAAGATTTGGCAGCTGACCGGATGTGTGGGAGTAGAAAGAATGAGAATTTAAGAGTAACACCAAAGTTATAATCCTGGGAGACTGGAAAAAGAGATAGAGAATTTTGGAAGATGAGGGAGTTGGAAGGAAAAGATGATAAGTTCTCTTTTGGAAATACTGAATTTCAGATGTCTCTTGGAGATCCAATTTGAAATGTGCAAAGGCAATCAGTAATGTGGGATTAAAGGTCAGGAGAAAAACAGGACTGGATATGTAGACCTGTGAGACATAAGTATAGAGATCCTGATTAAAACCATGGGAGGTGGTAAAGGTTCCAAGAAAGTATGTGTAGAGAGAGAAGCAGGGGACTTAAAGACAGTCTTGGTGGACATCAACAGTTAGAGTGTACATTATAGTAGATGAGTCAGCAAAGGAAATGAAAAGGGAGTGTTAGGAGGAAAAGCAGAAGAGATTAATGCCACAAAAGCCCAGGAAGGAGAGAAATATCCAGGAGGAGAGCAGGGCAAAAGTATCAAAGACAGCAGAAAGGTAAAGGAATATGAGAAAGGAAAAAAAACCCAAAACACTAGACTTGGCAATTAAGATCTCACTGGTAACTTTGGAGAGCAGAGTTTCAGTTGAGTGATGATGACAGAAGCCAGACAGCAAAAGTCTGAGCAAATTAGGGTAAAGAGAGTAGAGACAGGGAGTCCAGACAGATTTTTCTGTGGGCTTTGCTAAGAAAGAAAAGATACAGAGCTTAACTTCAAGGGATGATAGGGAATGGTGAAGGCTTTTTAAGGGTGGGAGAGACTCACTGAGTACGTGTGGAGGCAGTAAGGAATTGACAAAATAAGTAGTTGAGGAATAAAGAGAGGAGGAGGTTGGTTAGGATTAGAATCTACAATAGAAGAAAAGGTATTAGATCAAAAGAACACATGGAGGGGCTGTACGTTACTTGGGAAGGAGAATTAAGCTATAGGAAAGGAGGAAAGGCTGTCAAAGGACAAAGACAGGGGAGAAGAGGAAGGATTGGGTGAGGTCGTCAACAGATTTGGAGAGACAAAAAATACAAGAAGACAGAACTCACAGCAAATGACCTCAATTTTCTCATTAATTTTTCAGTTCTCAGCTGAGAGAGGGCAGAGATGGGATAGGGAACAACTGAGGAAAAGAGGTTTAAATAAAATTTTGTGAGGAGTAAAACAGAGAACCAATGAGGGAAAAATAAAAATATGTCCTTGCAAGAGTGAGGGTCTGGTTGAAATTGGAGAACATGAATCCAGTAAGCATGTTGCTACCACTTCCTCCATCTCTGTTCGATGTGAGGTGGGGAAAGTAAATGGTGAGACTAATCCAGGGCTGAGGTTTAGCTAGGGAGAAGTGGTGATGGGCAGGGAGTGACGGAGGATCCAATAGTAGAGGCTAGTACAGTACAAAGCTGAAGTGGCTAACTACAAGATCAGGACTAGACAGGAGAGGAATTGAGGTTAGAGAAAGAGTAATGGCCTGAGGAAGTACTGAGGAGTGGTGGGAACGGAGGCCTCAGTGAGAGTGAAGAATAGGTTCAGGAGGAGCGAGAAGGGATAGACAGAATGATAAAAGGTTATGGTCAGAGAGAGGTATAACAAGAGCATATAATTAGGGATGTCAGACACATGTAGCGAATGATGAAATCTAGTGTGTGACTGTTCTGATGGGAAGCTGAGTCAGAGTAAAGGAGCTTGTCATGGCATACATGGGATGCCTTAGGGAATGTGAGGTTAGGGACTCTGTGGGAGGATCAGCAGGCATGCTGAAGTTTCCTGATATAAGGGCATCTCTAAATCTATGACTATCTTGAATGAGAAAACACTTCTGTTAACCCTTTCCAAAGTTTAAGAGTTCTGACAGAAACACCTACCTTTACTTAAGGAAAGGAAGCACAGTTGATGTAGGGAGGAGGATCAGGAGATCCACTTCCTCCACTGAGTAAGTCATTTTACAATCCCAAAAGATCAGTTAGGGGCGGCTAGGTGGCGCAGTGAATAAAGCACCGGCCCTGGAGTCAGGAGTACCTGAGTTCAAATCCGGCCTCAGACACCTAACACAAAAACTAGCTGTGTGACCTTAAGCAAGTCACTTAACCCCAACTGCCCTCCAAAAAAAAAAAAAAATCAAAAAAAAACAAGCCAAAAGATCAGTTAAGGCCTCTATGGAAGAGGCCTTAGAGAGCATCTAATGCAACTCCATTATGGAACTCCTAAAGTGCCTTGTAATGTATCTAGTAGGTACATAACATATTTGTGCTGGAGTGAAGGGGCACCAAAGAAAATGTGAGATATTTTGGATTATCTTTGGAAGCCTTATTTCTGCACCACTGGAGAAACAAACCTCTCTAAAGCATTCCCGTAATCCTTCAATGGGAATGGGATAGGGAACCCATTCCATTTCCTTTTGCTGTTGTTGTTCAGTCCGGTCCTTTTCTTCATGACCCCGTTGGGGTTTTCTTGGCAGAGATACTGGAGAGGTTTGCCACTTCCTTCTCCAGCTCATTTTACAGATGAAGAAACTGAGGCAAGGAGGGTGAAGTGACTTGCTCAGGGTCGCACAGCTAGTAACTGTCTGAGGCCAGATTTGAACTCAGGAAGAAGAGTGTTCCTCAGTCTATGCCCAGCACTTTATCCACTGCACCAGCCAGGTGCCCCTTTTGTTATTTCCTTCTGTTACTATAAGTTTCACAGTTGCATATCTCCATTTGATATACTTTTAGACAGATGCCATCATTATTCAAACTTTTCTAGGGGAAAAACGCCCAATTATATTAACTTTATCATGGGTGCTACTTTTTAGCCCTTTAATCATCTCATTGGCTACCCTTTCTTTATACTCACTTATTTCTATGTCTTAAGCTATGCCTGCAATAACTTATTTTCAAAGGGAATTTGCTATGCACATTTCAAACGTGCTTAAAATGATTTCATTGCAATAATGCCTGCCTTACTTCAATCCATAAATTTAGGTTTTTCGGCTTTTGGTTTGTTTCATTTTTTTTTCATATTAGATCAACCCCTGGAATTGTATGTTTACAACGGAAATGCTGACAAACCACAACTGGAGTTTGATGAACAGGACACAAAAATATTCCTTGGCAGAACAGTCAACAGTTTGACATTTTGTAAATGAGAAATATTAATCAACCTCATCAAATAATACAATTCCCTTTGGATCAAAATGGGATGTGCTAGCAACCAAAAAAATACTGCTGGGTTTTTAGTTTTGTATGGCATTATTTCCATAGAAACAATAATGGAAAAATCAAGTATGAATGCTGAAACACATGCCGTCTGCAGCATGGAATTCACTAGAATTTTTCATCTTGTCATAACACCCTATGTGGGTCATACTGAAAGAATTTTGTATGGTGGGCAATACTATTTAAACCACACTGCTGGCAAAAGTAATACTTCATTAGCATTCTGTCCTACCTTAAATATACTAACCTTGTAAGCTCTTGAGAGTGTGGGGAAAGAGAAGGGAAAAGCTATGCAGAAAACCCTATTCAAACAGGTATGCAAAGCACAGATATTTAAGAATTCAACCAGACAAATTATGTACAAATGACGTTAGCATTGTTCTATATCAGAGGCATCAAGAGATACTCCAGAGTATAGCCCACGAGATTAAAATGCAACTGGGAGATATTTTTTAAAGTGCAATAGAACACAGATAATGTTAATGGTTTTCTAAATAAATATCCTGCCCAAAGGACTATACACACATACGTGCATACATACATACACACATACACACATACATGTGTGTGTTAGTGGCCAAGTTTCTATTTGAGTTTGTTGCTACTAGATCATAGCTTCCCTCAAAGAACTTAAATTCTTTTGAAAAATGAAAGGATAATCCAACCTATACACAAATAAGTACAAAACAAGGTAATCTGAGGAGAGAAATCAGAGCAGAAACTGGAAGGAGCATAAAAGGCTTAATGCATAAGAATGTACATTCTAGGAATAGGGAACAGTTCTTGTAACTGCACAATGATTACAGGCCCGAAGATTTATAAGTGGAAGGAACTTAAAGGTCACCCAGTCAAATTCTCTCATTTTACAATTAGGGAAAATGAGTACCAGAGGGATTTTTTAAGACCACAGGGAATAGTGTCAGAGCCAAGATCTGAATCCAGGTGTTTGGACTCCAAATCCATAACTCTTTTCATGTCACTACATTGTACAGAATGTTTGTATCATTTTTAAAACATCCATTTTCTCCACTGATGATACCTTAAGGCATTGCTTATTTTATTTAGAAACACAAAACCAATAGCTTTATATTGCAAATTCATTCAAGCAGTTATTTGAGCCAAATAAAATATTGCTGCAAGAATTTTTCAGGACTTGTATTACATTTCATACATCATTACAATGGAGGCTCAGTATAATGTGGTCCTCAGGGTCCATCCCACAGAACTACCTCACAAAGAAGTCCCTTGGGTGTTGCGCTAATCTCTCTTCACTCTTGGACAAGGGCACCTTATATTTAGTCCCTCTGTACTAAATACAGCCATAGTGAGGGTTCTACCATGCATAATGTGGTGCATAACTGAACGCTTATTCAAATTGTTATTTCATAATTCCACGAAATAATAGTTAACATACTAAAAGATCTTGGATAAGGATAATAACCCTGGACAAAGGTTTGCCGAGTTATATTTCTGATTAGGGCACTGTGACTCCAGTTTATTAATCGTCTCTGCTTCAGTTTCCCTGGATGTGATAAAGGTTTCTGGACTATGATTTCACCATAGTCAGGTATGCCAGAGGAGGAACCTCCTCTGTCTTTGCAGAACGGTACCTTCTTAGCAAACTCTAGTTTTAGAAAGTTGCTTAAGGCTCCAGGGCACTTGTTACAAAACCATGATATATTCCAATAAATCCTAGAACTCAGGTCTTCTGCCTATAAAACAGCTCCGAATCTACTCAAATATGATAAACAAATGAATAAACTGCTTCTTGCTCCCTGTCTCACTGCAACTGTTAAAATCAATTTTTTCTATGATGCTTTACATTTCACAAAGTTTCATTATTTTATAAATTAAAATCATTCCATGCTTCAAGCAAAATCTTTTCCATATACATAAATGCCACATTTTCACATGAAAAGGTATTCAGAATTATTAACTTCTTTAGCTAATAACATAAATAAAAGAATCACGTTTTAATCACTTCTAACTTTAATCCTAACATATCAGAGAAAATTAAATCTAATTTTAACTGGAATATGAGTCTATCTGAATCAATGTTGAATCAGTCAGGGAATGCAGAAACATATAAGATCTACAGTTTTGATAGCACCTTCTGAAGAAACCAAGATAAATCTAATATAATTCCAAAACAAGTCAAGCCTCATTAACTTGCCATATGGCAAAATGGGTTAACATTGTCTGAAATATAAAAAGAATAATTTCAGCTACTAATCTTTCCACACTATGAATGCTGAAGAAAGGGAAATGAAAACATGTTAGAGATTAGAAAAATGAAACTTCAGAAAAGGAAAGTGGATTTTTTTAAAAATGAATTTTCCCCTCAACTAACAAATCTCTTTGTAAAAGAAAAAAAAATCTCAGGAGTGCCCGTATAAATCTTGTACAATTAGATTTCGCAAGACGTTTTCTAACTACATTCACTAACAGGCTGGGAGGTAGAACTGACAGGATATTCTTAGTCCCTTGTAAAATTCTTCACTTCTAATCAAAATTTTTATTCAACTACCCTTGAGCCTTGCCTGTGATTATATCAGGTCTTTGTTGGAAACAGTATACATTGTATTGCCCTTAATAGGTCTAAAGTCATCATATGGAGAGCCCCTGGTGGGAGGAACTTGCCAAAAGAGCAGAACAAGGAGAAGCAGAATAGATAAAAGCTTGAGCACAGGTCGGGACCAAGCAGAACTAAGGGAGAGGATGTTTGTGATGTTGGCACTCGGTTGTTCTGTGTTAGTGTTAGACCAGAAGCACTCAGAATTGTGTTACTTTTTCAGACAGAAGCATTCTGTCTCTTGAATTGTGTTACTTTGTCAGACAAAAGCACTCTGTTGATTTGTGTTGATTTCTCACACAGAAAGTGAATTGAGATGATAGTACTGGTAATGTGTGTAAATATTGTCACGGCTCTGTTAAGATTTGTTTTCCTAGACACAAAATGTAAAGAGTTTGGGGTGGAGCAGTCCCCTAAGCTGCTTGGAGAGCTGCCTACCTGTGAATCCAGGCAAGAGCTGGGCATGTGGAAGAGGAGCCATGGAGTTTGGAAGTCAGACTCTTAAAAGTTAAAGATGAAAGGAAGCTTTAACTTGGATACTTCATATTGATTCATGAGAATGTGACTTACCGAATGATATGTTTTGTTTAAGGCTATGTGGCCACCTTAGTAATAAGTTGTTATGTTATTATTGTTGTGAATGTTTTGCTTTAGTTTACGGCTGAATAAATAGAGAGTTCACTATACTATAAGATCAGAACCTTAAAGTTATTCACAGCAGCAGTCCTCAGAAGAGCAGCTCACGATCAGCTTTATGTCATTTTGTATCACAAAATCTCATAAAATGAAATTATATTTTTTTCATGGTTAATTTTAAATGAAAAGAATAGTGAAGAAAAGACATGGTTTAGAATTGAATGAGACTAATTCTCCATTGAATTTGCCCATATCACAGCACCCTTTCTTTAAGCTGGAACAGCTTGTTGTTGCTGGTTGTTAGGACTATCTTCTTCCTATTCATTTGATTGTTTAAGTTAAATATTAGTTTAACCAAAAAACTTGAAACTAAAACAACTATTTGCAGTAAAAATGCCATTTAAAAATGGCTCCCTGTTTGAAGTAAGCCCCAAAAACAAAGGTCTCCAGAAAAAATAGTGTCTTCATTTCTAACTTCTGCAATAAAAAAGCACATTTTCAGTACTTACATTAATCTATTATGCTTTTAATTGGGTTTTGGCTCGAAGCTGTCCATCCAACCTTTAATTTTATTTCAAGTGTTTAATATTTTCATGTCCTGGGGCAGTGGGGAGGGGGTGGAGGGAGGGAAAAGGGGGAATACAATAGTGAACCATTCAACCAGCTGAGACATTCAGATTTTCATAAATCACACCAATGTGAAAGGAGAGTGGCAGATACATAAACAGGCAAAAAGGGTGATGAGGGAAACAGTGTTAGCACACATTCAACAAATCCAATTTGGAGAAAGGAGGTGTTTTTTTAAAGAGCTAATTATCAGGGAGCTCTCATATCACAGCTGACCAGGCTATCATTCAGTTATTCTTAAGGGACCTGAGGCTACTCTGAATGAAAGGAAATCAGAGTAACCTTCTGCCACAGATGTGAAGCCACATTAGAGGTCAATATGCCAAGGGAAACGACTTTCTTGGCATTGGGAGGGCTCTACCAAGCTTCCCAGGACATATTTCTCTGGGCAACAATACCATTAAATGAAAGAAAGGCAGTCTCAACATCACAAAGGCGAGGATTATTCTTTGGCCTAGAGGACACATAGATCAAATGCAGAAAGGTTTAGTTCTTTAGGTGTCACTGATTCCTTCCTTCATGAAGAAATATAACTCCACTAACTACTGGGGAGGAAAGTTGATGAAAATGTAAAGACCAACTGGAATTGACCAACTGGTCAAAAGATGTGGGACAAATTGGCCAAGGATGTATCAAACCAGTGTTAGTAACATGCATGATTGTGAGCTCCTTGAAAGCAGGAGCTACCTTTTGCCTCTTTCTGTACATGCAGTGAATGTGGGCCAAATGCAGTGGAGAATTACTCTTGTTCAGTTCTAACCCTAACTTTTCTGCCTTTCTGTTGGTTTATAATACTAAAACAAAAAAACCTTTCATATTTAATGGGGTAGAAATTTTCCTTTGCCTATTATTCTGGTGCTAAAGTCCTACTACAATATTTCATCATAGTGTGGGGGTGATTCTGAATTTTCAAAGGCTATATGTAAATGGAACACAAACTCTAGCATCATTTACTCCACACTGAAAACACTTCAATATTTCCTTGATGATGGACTCTTTCAAAGGCATGGCCTAGCTAAGGTTGGAGAGGATCATCACTTAGGTGTGCAAATAATGACTGTTTTCTTTTCTTTTGTTGCCAAAGTAGCCCTTAAAGCCCATCTACTAAATCAGAGATGCTACAAGTTGCCTTGATTAAGAGAATAACCACAGAAATAAAAGTACAGAACCCTAAAGCGCTAAAGTACAAATTCTTCTGATACAAGTAGGGATGGGAAGAGAGATCAATAATAAACAAGAGGAACAAAGAAGAGTCTCCTATACTCTATACACTAAAAATTCTCAACCACATCACATATTTGTTTTCAATAGCATCTCCATTAAAATGAAAGTAAAACGGAGATCTGATGCATGTGTAGACTTAATAAAGGGAAAGAGAAAATTTTAATGATGCAAATTAAATTCAAAAGTATGGCCTACACATAGACATTTGTTTTGTCAAAGGTAGGACTTGAACCCAAGTCTGGACTTGCTAGCTATGAAGCTCTGTTGCCTTAAAAGAAGCTGACCTAATAGGCTACATTAAGAGGAATATAATGTGAAGAAGGGCAACTACCTGAAGCACTGGATAGAGAACAAAGACTCACTAGTCTACCCTACTCTACCTGAGTTCAAATCTGGCCTCAGACATTTAATAGCTGTGTGACCCTAGGCAAGTCACTTAACCTTATTTGCATCAGTTTCTTATTCTGTAAAATGAGCTGGAGAAGGAAATAGCAAACCACTCTAGTATCTTTGCAAGAAAACCCCAAATGGGCTCCAGGAGAGTTGGATATGACTGAAAAATGATTGAACAAAAAGAATGTCAAGACTGTTACGCATATTACTCTGGTCAGATACCTCACTACTGTCTTCAGTGCCACAGTTTTGGAAGGAAATTGACAAGCAGATGTGCATCCAGAGGCTACTGACCAAGGTGGTGGTAAAAAGAATTAAACTATGCCATGAGAATCATTTGAAGGAGTTAAGGATATTTAGCCCAAGAAGAAAAAATATAGAACAGGGGGAAGAAGTTTGAGATGAGTTAGACATGACATACCAATACTTAGAATGGATGAGATGCCATAATGGGAGGACCTGGATCCCCAAAGGATAGCAGCATTAGTTTAATAAGTAAAATGGAAGGCAAAGATATTAGGCTGCAGTTGCCTAATATAAAGACCAGTATCTGAATATTCTCCATCTAAGATAACGACACAGAAAACAATAACAGCAAAGTATGAGGCTAGAAATAAAGTGATACACTAGGAAAGGTACAAAGATTAATTTATCAGAGTGGTTAGAGATACAGCTTCATTTTAATTTTTTCATATTTAATAAATTGAGGTCTCACTACATTCAGAACAACTGATTCCACAATGACAATCATATTGGTAACCATGAGTTCATCCCTATTGTAACAGAACCTACATCATTTGTGGTGATGATATTTTGCCCTCCCTGTGAACAGGTGCTTCCCAATTCATTTCCTGAAGGGCTGTATATGGAGAGACTTCTTTGTGATCTATAAGCCTTTGCCTATTGTTTCTTTCTCCTCAACCACACTTGACAAAATGCAGTTTAGGAATATTGCTACCTCCTTGTACCCATTTTATAGACAAGAAAACTAAAGCTAAGAAATTATGACTTACTCATAATTAAAAAGTTAGTAAGTGTCAGAGGAAGGATTTGAACCTAGGTCTTCCTGAAAAATACCTCAGTGGTCTCTGCGCTAGGTGACACTGCCTCAATACATGTGTCTATATCTATGTGTATCTGACATGTATACCACCCCTATTTCCAAATTCAGAACCAAAAAGTCAAGCTTCATTAGATATTTAATCAAATCGACTTTGGTTTACAAAATTTTGGGGTTTTTTCACCTACTCACAATCTCTGAAGCAGTAAACAGAATTCTAAGCCGTTTGAACCCACCAGGAGCTGAAAGTAGCAACATTTTTAAGGATGACAATTACATCCCTCACCCCTGTGAATACTGTGAACCAGCCCATTTAAAAACAGGGAAGCCAACATTACTTTAGGCCTGGCCTCCATCTGAGAAGTAATTCAGTTCATTCTCATCATCGTGGGGAGTATAGGGAGAAGATGAGCTCTGGAGGCAGGATCAGTTAGCTCAACATTAAACAACTTTGTATTGTCCTTTCATCACTGGACTGAAGGCATGGTGGATTCCCCCGTCTTCATTTAAACGCAATAAAAGATCATCCCCAAAACTGATTGCTGAATTACCTGATCTCCTAGTTATCTTTACAGAGTGCCTACTATGTGCATAAATCCAGGGCTATTCTCCCTTAGTAAGCATAATGAGAGATAAGGTTGAAATTAATGTCACAGTTGACTTTCACAGAAGCCAAGCATACTACCTGTATTTTGCCTGGCAACTGACTCTCTTTTGCATTCTCCCAATTTCCCCTTCATGTACTGGCTCAGTTTGACAGAATAATACCAGTTGCTACCAACTCTTCTACTAGAGTAAAAAGAAAGCATTGGCAAAGATGTTTCCTTAAAAGTTTTTTGGCATTTAACAAGCGAATGTTGATGAATACTGCTGATAAAAACTCTCCCACAGTCAAGATGCCCAACTGGTATGACATGAAGGTTGGGAACTTCAATTATTTTAATTTTTTCCAGGAGAGGTAAGACCCTGAGGTGTAGCTGTCAGAGTGGATAAGAAATTACAATTACAGAGTTTTTAAAATGTATCTTCTGTGACCTCAGGGAAATGGGAAGAGGCAAAATGGGGTCGGGGAAAAAATGTAATAATGCCCAGCATGCCAATTTTTTTTTCATTAAATAACATTCTATTGAGCGGTTCTCAAATATAACATAAAATATTAATTATTTTTCAAGGTGGCCAATGCTATGTCTCCTCTGACCCAAACTTTATGGCTAGATGAGGGCATTACTTTAATAGTAAGAAAGAGTGCCTTCAGCAGTCTTTAAATTTTACCAGGAAGTCAGCAGCAGCAGCCCTTCCCTAACATAAAAACTAAATAGACAGGAAACAAAATAAATCAACTTTCCAGATAGAAAAGGCAAAAGGAAACTGAAAAAAATGCTACTGAATATCACTTAGGAAAAAAAGGAGACTGAGTAGTTTTCCAAGATTCCATATCATTCACATTTCTTCTGACTCAAAGTAAACCACAATAGGTCTACTTCCTCAACATACTTAATGAGTTACCCTGCTTCTCTCTTTATCTTTTAGTCTCATCCTCTTAATTTCCAAAGTTTAAAATTCATGAAGTTAGTTTAATTGTAAAGAGGTTAAATTCAATAATGATAAATGTAAATTTTGTTAGATTAAAAAAAAAAACCACTGGCAGAAGCAATATCTATTAGGGTCTCTGCCATGTAAGTTGAGATAATTTTCCACTAAACAGCAGGGAAACAATGCCCAAAATTTGATTGGTGCAATGTAGTAGCATACCTGTCATGGGCATGATTTTCTAGTTAAATTAAGCCATAAAAAGACCAGCCTACAAAGATGCCGCTCCAGAGATCTGATGGATGCAAGTCATCACACCTTTCTGAATCAATATTCCCTTCAGATCAAAGGTATTTCCATATGGGGATAAAAGGGGTACATCTGCCAGAGTCAGTACTGTACTATTACTGAGTATACTTTCCTATATTTAATAAGGCCTTTTTGTTAGTGTTGAATACACTAGATAAGCTTCAACCATTGGGCTGTTCTGAGTAAGACTTGGCCAGAACACAGTTAGCTAGCAGTCTGGATTGCCCACTCAAAAGAAATTAGCAGTCTGAATAAAGCAGCCCAAAAAACTAATAACCAAGAAAAAAAAGTCATGTTATCACAGATGGCAGTAACTCCACCTCTTTTTGGTACAGATGCAAGGCTCTGCTTCCAGTTCTAAAACTGGAGTCCTCTGATGGCTGTCTGTTTTGTTGTTAAACTGTTTTCTACAGAAAATCCTACAATTACTTAATGCCCCCAGGTGGAATGGGTAGCTTTTTTGATTAACTATTCCATCCTGGAAATAGTTTTCTAAAATAGCTGTTGAAAAATTTCTTTACTTCTAAGAATCAACAGTCTGGCCTCATGTCAAAAAGACCTGGGTTCAAGTTTTGCCTCTAACACATGCTACCTGTGGGACTGTAAGCAGACCATGTAAACTCTCAGCATCCCAGGCAATTCTCTAAAACTGTAACATGCAGAGAAGGTTCAGATCTGCAATTATGCATGGAGGTTTTTCATCTGAAGCTCCCTAAATCAATGAACTCATGAGTCATATCCCTATTCCATCCTTAATTACTCCTGTATTTGTGTATGAAAACATTCCCATCCTTAATCCAACTGACCACCAACTGGCTCCCTAATTCTTGAATTCCTCAAGTGGTAAAAAGAACTCTCAATTTGCAACCGGGAGGCCAAAATTCAACAGGATGTTCAAAGAATTAGAGATGACCTTAAATATCAGGGAGTATGATACCTTCATTAAATACTCAGTTCAGTCTTCTCAATTCTAGTTGAGAAGTGAGTGGCTCTGCTACTGACTGACTCTCTAGGTATAAGCAAGTCACTTAACCCTGTGAATGTCAGTTTCCTCATGAGAGGCTTGGATGAGATGATGTCTAAGGGTCTCTTCCAGATCTAAAATTCTATGACTGATGAAGAGCTTGTTTTCATTTCCCCAAATATGTACAACCGGTCCAGAAATATATTCCCTGAGAACATAATTTTGCTCCTTTCTTCCAAAACTAGGCTAAAAATTAGCATAATAGCTCATGGAAAAATGATAATTGAGTCCTTACAGATTTATTGACTACATAAGGTAGACTATCTTGGTAAAGTTCTACCAAGAAAGCCCCTCCTTACTACTTCATGAAAAATATACAACTACTCTTTAAAGTTAATCAACTCCTACATTAGATTAGTTGGCTCTTATATTCACTCAATTCAGGTTCAAGAGAGATAAAGTGCCCTCTGGTTTCCAAAAAAAGCCAGGACCAAAAGAAGTCATCTGAAAACACAAAATCATATGTGATTCAGCAGGTCTTCGAGCCAAATGGGAAAAGACAATTAGAAATAACAACCATAATAATAGCTAACAATTATATAGCACTCACTAAATGCTCACTATGCTATGACCTTTACAAACATTAGCTCATTTGCTCCTCACAAAAACTCTGAGAGATAGGTGATATTATCCCCATTTTACAGTTGAGGAAACTGAGGTCAACAAGTGACTTACCCAAGGTCACATAGTAAGTGTCAGAGACCATATATGAACACAGATCTTTCTAACTCCAATTCTAATATTCTATCCAACACATCACCTAGTGGCAGTTAGTCAAAATTCCAAGTAACTTTTGTAGAAATGGAGTCACTTGATCTATTTTGCCAAGTAGGTTGATGAGACTCGGTAAGGAGATGGAAAGACAGTGGGTAGGTGGTTTAAAATACACTTTCCTCTATTGTTAACTATATAGGATAGTCTGTAACATATGCAACAAATGATAAAAGCATACAAGTGGGCTGTTAAAGATGCTTGTAACTTGGATTTCATATTAAAATGGATAAGAAACAAGAGAATCCTTTTAAGAGTCATCTATAAAAGCTATTGATTTATGGAATGATGAGGTATTAAAGATCTCTGAATGCTTTAATTATATGGAAGGAGGAAAGCTAACTAGCAATTTCTGCTCCTGGGGCAAGAGGTAGGTGAGGCTCCCTTCAGGGGCAACTTGTAGGAGTTGTTTTAAAGTTCTGTTAAAGGGGGGAGGAAGAATCATTAATGGGAAGGTAGATGGTATACAGTGAAGAAAATACCTCCTCTCTAATGTCATAGAGACATATGAATGGGTAGAAATGCCCCCAAGATGGTGCTACAAATTAACATTCTCTAAATTTTCCCCCTTGTGACAAAGTCCCAGTCATTTTGTCTTAGCTACAGTTCTCTAAGGCATATTTCCCTAATTTTCTGAAGTCTAAGGACATACTACAAAGGGTCATACATAGGTCATGTGAAAATAAACATGACACATCACAATATGCCAACATCAAATAACTATATTTGAAAACAGAATAAGGTTACAATAGACATCTCAGAAGAGGAATAACGGGCAAAGAGTTTGAGGAAAATATTGGGGAAATGGTAACAGTAAAAACCCATGCACTTCTGCATGCTGTCAAACTGAGAATGTTTTATATCACTAGGACATCTCCAGTAGTCTTGTTGATTCTGTCCTTACCCTTCTTGGTCATGATAATTTCTGGTCCCTAAAATAAAAATTAGATTAAAGATAAAAGAAGTTCAATGGGGAGAGGCCTTAGAAATCAACTGGTTCAGGTCCCCGATCTTAGAAATTATTAAATTGAGACAAAGAAAGATTTAAGACACTTGCCCAAGCACACATTGAGATTTGTGGCTGGGTTGAAATGGTAATTTCAGGACAATACTTTTTTTATTTAAGTCACAAATTAGAGATGATGCAAACTTTTAAAGATGAAAAAGTTGAAAGAATGAAGTTGAAATGTAGCTTCTAGCTCTGTCTCTGTCAACAATAAGCTCTGTGACCTGGGCAAATTATTTAACTTCTCTGGGCACTAGTTTCTTTTTCTTTCTTTCTCCTTTTTTTTTTTTCCTTTTTTGGAGGGAGGGAAAGGTAGTTCTATTGGGGTTAAATGATTTGCCCAAGGTCGTATGTGTGTGAAGTGTCTGAGGCTGCATTTGAATTCAGGTCCTCCTGACTCCAGGGCCGGTGCTCTATTTACTGTGCCACCCAGATAGCCCCTGGGCACCAGTTTCTTCAAGGGGAAAACAAAGGTGGAGGATTATATGATCTCTAATTTAGCTTTCCGCTTCTATTCTAATTTTTGAGTCTAGACCTGGATGGTCAGTGACTTTGCAGATAAGGCTTAGCAGTTCTCATCTCCAGTTCATAGTAATTTCCTTTGCATCTATTTTAGGAGCAAATAATGAAGAAGGTTAGACAATTGTGTCAAGTACATGACAGATCAGTGAAAATACTAAGATTAACACTCTATATCTCTGGATTCTAAGAGGAAAAAGGTTACTGTCAAGTCCTGCTAAAGAAATCAAAGAGATAGAAGCAGTAAACACTAAGAATCTGAGAAAAGGTGAACTATGTCATTTGCTTTTAAAAATAATAGCAATAGGGGCGGAGCCAAGATGGCGGCGTAGAAGCAGCAAAGCACCACAGCTCCCACACAAACACACTAAAAAACTCATAAAATGGGACGCTAAACAGATTTTCAAGCTCCAAAACTCTCCACAAGACAGAAAGCACTACAGGCAG
>CM053597.1:110463997-110551377 GCA_028646575.1 Pseudocheirus occidentalis | reverse complement strand
GGAACAGATTGTGGGAGGGGTCTTACGGTGTGATCAATGTTCTGGGCTGGGGGGTAGGGACAAAAAGGGGAGAAAATTTGTAACTCAAAACCTTGTGGAAATGAATGATGTAACCAAGAAAATAAATTAAAATTAAAAAAAAAACACTGGGGATATAATATACAATATGCAGAATAAATACAAATACTAAAAAAAAAAAATAATAGCAATAAAATAAAAGCCTAGTGTTTGAAACCAGCATGTAAAATTGAGGAAACATATGCTCATTTCCAAACATCACAATATGAAGATCAGACCATTCCCAGTGCTTTTCTAGCTGGTAAGAATAAGAATCTTTCCCATAGCTATCATTTAATAAGTTTATGGTGATGGACTACAGAAAGTACTTTGGAAAAGCACAGTAATACACCTTTTTCCTAAAATAATTAAAATTACACACACATCATCATCAACCTAAAAACTATATGACAATTGTGTTTGCCTTTAATTAATGGGAAACGCTTTTCATTGATTGACCTCAAGGAATCTCTAAAAATTTCATATGAAAGTATAGCCTCAATCCATTATGAACTGTAATCTATACTTAAAGCAACAAAATGCTCTAACATTCGGTATATACAAATTCGTGCATACATAAAAGCAAACTTATAAAGGTGCTGGGTTGGTTGGTTGTTTCTAATTCCATCTGGCACAATGGAAAATATGCACTCTAGAATGAGAGGCTCTGGCTTTAAGTACACTTTTTGATTCTTTCTAGCTGCAAGACCTTGGACAAGGCACTTCACCTTAATAAGCCTCAGTTTCCTCATTTTTAAAGTGAGGAGGCTGGAATGGATGGCTTTCTGGTGTTCCATCTTGGTCTATATCTGATTTGGTGACTCTGGCAACAACTAAAATGAGAACAGGAGAGAAGAATCATCCCACCATTTGAAGTTATAAATGACCGTTGAGGACAAATAAATTCTTACAATCAAACTACAACAATTCATATTTATAGATCACTAAGTTTAATGAAGCGCTTAGAATGAAGGTTAATGAAGCTTGGAATGAAAGATGGAGATTACAGTAAGGAAGTTCTGGGAGTTAGACGAGGAAACAATTATGATGCTTCAAAAGGAGAAAATTTCAAAGGAATGTTCCATCCATCTCTGAGGACAACAGCTAAAGGCCTAGATTCCTAGACTCAATTGAATCAATCAAAGGACATGATGAAGTTTAAATGTGTCCACAAGGTGCTTTAGGATCCAGTCAGTAGTTAAACCCTATCATTTCCACCCTCATAAGAAACATCCTTTGTCTCTTCTGACAATGCCACCACTCTAATGCAGATCCTCATCATCCTATGAATGGACTATTACCATAGCTTGCTGCTTAATGTCCCTGCCTCAAGTCTCTCCCTACTCCAATCCATCCTCCACTCAGTTGTCAAATTGATCTTTCCAAAATGAAGATCTGATCACAGCATGTCCCTCTGCCGTTTAATAAAGTCCTATGGCTTTCTATCAAATATAAATTCTTCTGTTTGGCTTTCAAAGCCCTTCACAACATTTATATAACTACTGTATGCCAGCCTCTGTGCTAAGTGCTTTACAATTATTATTTCATGTGGTCTTCTCAACAACCCTAGAAGATAGTTGCTATTACGATCCTCGTTATACAGAAGAGAAAACTAATGCAAAAGAGGTGGATTAACTTTCTCAGGGTCACAGATTTAGAAAGTGTTTGAGGGCAAATTTGAACTCAGGTCAACCCTGGCATTCATTCTATCCACTAGACCACCTGAATATTTCAGAAGTGAAGTTCAACAGTAGACTAGTCTAGTAATGGAAGACTCCAAGTTCAAGAAGTAAAAATTCTAGTTTTAGATTTGAATTAAAGACCCTAAAAAAAATGCTCTTGGGAAAAGCTTTTTTTTTCTTTCTCTCTCCTCCCCACCATCTTATTGGAATGACACTGGAAGAGACACTGCATCAGGCCAGGAATAGTGAGATACAATCTTAGGACAAAAAATGACAAACATGATGGAAGGATGGCAGGACAGTCACTCAACAGAGGGAAGCAGCTTCAAGATCATGAACCTTTGAATCAGATAATGCTAGCTACAGACAACTAGTAATGAGGAGCTGAGTTTACATTTTGGCCACTTATGTTCCCTACAATGTATAGTAAGTTTAAATCCCGACTTTTTGCCAACACCGCATGGAGTTGTAGGAGTACACCTCAGGTCTGGGGTGAAATATTTCTTACCATCTTTTTTTTTTCTTACTATACCACCTCAGAAAGTGTCTTCACTAAAAGCGAATAAAACCAACTGTCTAAATGATAGCGAGGAGTGTATCAGTGAGGGCTGAGTGACAAAAAAAGAAACCTAGGTCTTCAAGGTCACCCTTAGAGAATTCTGAGAACAGGAGTCAGTCACCTCTCTAAGGATCCAACCTGCAAGTCTGAGTGGGAATTGAAGGAGAAGTCCCCCAGTGGGACCACTACATAATCAAGATTGAATATATAATAAATAGACCAAAACCATATTTAGTTTCATACTTAGGACATGTAGAAACAAAGACCAACAAAATCTGACACTTTTGGCAGAAGGGGAACAATAGACTACTGTAACTTATAAAATCTTTTAATACATTAGTTGACTTTGGGCCAAATTTGTTAAAACATTCAAGTAGATTACTACTGAGAAAATAATAAAGTGCTGTCTGAATCTCTTCATAATCTGATGCTTTGTGATCCAAAAGTTGGTGGGTTCATTTCCTGCCTATAGTGAATCATCTACAAATAAGGACAAACTGGGGCTTTCTTGTTGGACCACGTTTCTGGTATTCACACTATTTCCCAAAAGTTATATAAATATGCCACTAGCCCAGTTAGAGTATTCTGTATTAGTTTTCAATTTACCTTCACCATACTCAAACTATTATTTAGGAGATTAAAAGCATGATGGTGTTATTGTAAGGGACTTTAAAAATTGGTTTTCATATTATTTTAGAAAACAAAAAAAAAAAACATTCAACCAAATTATCTCTAAGACTTGAATTAGTTGGGTAGTGATGAACCATTAAAAGGATAGAATTCTTTTCTTTGCCAAAAATGATCTGTCCTATTAAACAAATTAAAGGTTCCACTTTTGAATTTCTCCTTTTAAAAACCTACTTGACACTTAATTCAATGTTATTATGTTATATTAGAAAAAGGAAATTTAAGGTTTTCACATAAGTCAGTGTCTGCATAATCAAGTGATTAAAACCAATGTTGTAATGCAAGGAGTTAGGCCTATTTTATACTGATGGGGTTAGGAGTCTTCTTTCCAATGTACCATTCTGCTTTCATCGTCATCATATCTACATGTGTGTATACATACATACACATACATACACGCACAGACATGTAATATTTTAAGGCTTAAAAAATATTTTCCTTGCAACAACCATCATGTCTATTTTATAGATAATTAAACTAAGCTTCTAAGAAATTAAGTTCCTTTCGCTCAGTCATAGCTAGGGACAAATCCAACATACAAACCTAGGCCTCCTCACTCCAACAGTCCTAGCCACTAAGCCATAACACGGATCCTTACAATCAACTGGAAGGGACAAGGCATACGCAAAGAATTGATCAATAAAAAACAGTATCACAAATTTCAGCATGACACAGAGATATAAAGAAAAATTAAAGTAATAAAGTGATTTTTCTAAAGTACAGGGCTTACATTTGAATGTCACATTTTCTGGTCTTTTCAACAGAAATGTCAAAATACCTCTTTCATTAAATATTCAATTTTTTTCTCCTGTAAGATTATACTTGGTATTGCTGGGTATGTTGTGCTGGGTTATAATCCTAGCTCCTTTGTTTCCATAATCACATTCTAAGTTGCCCACTCCCTTATAACAGTAACTGCTAAATCTTGTATGAACCTGACTGTAGATTCATGGTATTCAAACTCTATTTTGATATTTGAATGCATGACTAAAGAAAAGCATAAAAAAGTAAAAATGAGCGAGAAATCATAAGGGAATTAACAAGGTTATATGTTTACATTACTAGATGGGAAGATGATTTATGTAACCCCTAACAACTTCATCATTACTAGACCAGGTAGAATCTTCTTAGAAGGCATGTTAGAATCTACTTAGAGGACTCAAAGGTGTTAGTCTACCATTATGGAAAGATATCAGAAGAATGGAAGGGTGAGAAAGAGGGATTGAAAGGGAGATGGGGGAAGGGAGAGGAAGAAAGGAAAAATTTTGTTATTTAAATGAGAAATGGAAGGAAAAGTCTATACAATGAAGAGTAAAATAGAGGTGGGGTGGAGTAGGCAATGTTTGAAATTCACTTTGATATGAACCAGTTCAAAGAGGGAAAAATGAATATACACACAATTAGGTATAAATATTCATCTTGCCAAAGAGGGCAGTGTCAAAGAGGATAAGAGAAATAGGATGAGGAATAAGAGGAAGGGTAGAATGAAGTTGGTGAGAGTCAGAAACTAAGTCTTGAAGAGGGTCCAGTAAAAAAGAGAAAAATAGATAAAAAAAAAATAGGATACAAAGAAATACATATCTAAAAATAATAATTATGAATGAAAATAAGACAAACTCATCCAAAAAACAGAAGATGATAGCAGAACAGATTAGAAACCATAATCCAAAAATATGTTGTTTACAAAAACACACTTAAAACAGAGACACACACAGTTAAAATAAGAAGCTAGAGTAGAGTCCATTACATTTCAGCTGACAGAAACAAGGCAAGGGTAGCAAGCATGATCTCAACGAAATCAAAAGCAAAACTAGATCTACTTAAAAGAAATAATCAGGGAAACTACATTTTTAATTTTCAAAGTACCACAGGTAATGAATTGTAATATACCAGTATTGAACATATATACACCAAAAGGCATGGCATCCAAAGTCTTCAAGGAAAAGTTAAATTACTTTACTAAAGGAAATAGATAAACTATAATAGTGGAGGAATTCAATTTAACACCTCTGAAACACTGATAAATCCAACCACAAAATTAAGAACAAAAATGTTAAAGAGTTGAATACAATTTTAGATAAGGTAGACTGATAGACCTCTATAAAGAACTGAAGGGGAAACAAAGGAGAATATATATTACTCAGGGGTACAAGACCCTTCACAAAAGTTGACCATATATTAAGACATCAAAACCTTACAAGTAAGTGCAGAAAAATAAAAATATTAACTATATCTTGGGGGGTGGCATAATGCAACAAAAACTACATTTTATAAAGGACCTTTGAAACACAGAATAAAAATTATTGTAATAAAACTAATCCTAAATTATGACTGAGTCAACAAATAAATCATAGAAACAACCAATAATTTCATTACAGATAATGACAATGAGGCAACATACCAAAATGTGTGGGATTCAGCCAAAGCAGGTCTCAGGGGGGAAAAAAATTATATCTCTAAATGCTTACATAAAAGACAAAACCAGCAAACCAACAAATTAAACATGCAACTAGAAAAATAGAAAAACAACAAATCAAATATCTGCAATTAAACACTAAAATAGAATTTCTGAAAATCAAAGAAAAGTTTAGTGAAATTAAAAAGAAAAAACACACTGAATTAATGAATAAAAATAGAAGCTGATTTTATGAGGGGAAAACAGTAACAAGGAAATTACAACAAAATTTCACAGAGATCATACCATATACCAAGAATTTAGGGTTAGTTTAATATTAGGAAAACTATAAACACAATTAGCTGTATCAATAACAAAAATCATATGCTGTCAATAAATACAGAAAAAATGACAAAATACTATAATCATTCCTATTTAAAATACACAGGAATAAATGGAGCTTTTCTTACAACAATAAGTAATATCCATCTGAAACCAGCAGCAAGCAGAATCTGTAAAGGAAACAAGGTCGAAGCCTTTCCAATAAGATCAGAGGTGAAGCAATGATGTCCATTATCATCAGTATTCTTCAATGTTTTACTAGAAATGCTAGCTATAGCAAAAAGACAAGAAAAGAAATTGAAGGAAAAAATATGTAATAAGGAAATGAAACTTCATGTGTATGATAGTTTATTAGAGAACCCTAGAGAGTCAACCAAAAAACTCACTAATCAAAACAATTAGCAATTTCAGCAAAGCTGCAGACTATAAAACAAGCTCACATGAATCATCAGCCTGTCCATGTATATATTTACCAACAAAATCCAGCAGAAGAGATATAAAGAGAAATTCTATTTAAAATAACTAAAGACAGTATATAAAAAACTTTATCTGCCAAGATGCACATAGGAACTATAAGAGTACAATTACAAAATACCCTTTATGTAAATAAAAACAGATCTAAATTATTTGAGAAATAAGAATTTCTCATGGGTAGGCTAAGTTAATATAATAAAAATCACAATACTACCTACATTTATTTACTTACTCAATTTTATGCCAATTAAAATACCACAGAATTACTTTGTAGAAATAGAAAAAGTAGTAGCAAAACTCAGTTGGAGAAACAAAAAATAACAGGACCACTTCAGGGGATTCATTATTCACAATAATCAAAACCTGCCTTGCCTTGTCTCAGTCATATACATATACATGCATTAACATATCCATATGTATGTGTATTCATTCATGTACATGCACAGGGTACCCCAAAAATCTTAGCACTATTTAAAACTATTCAGAGCTAAGATTCTTGGTGCACTCTACAATCTAGCATTATAGACATAGGGTTCGATTTAGATTCGAGAAGACCTGAGTCTCGTGTGACCTTGAGCAAGTCATTTAACCCTCAACTGCCTTCCAAAAAGCAAAAAAACCCAACAAAAACCTGAGTTCAAATTTTGCCTCAGGCACTCTGATGAATCAAACAACAAGTATTTATTAAGTGTCTACTACCTGCCTAACACTGTGATATAAATACAAATACAAATCTTGATAGCTGTGTGAGTATGCACACCCTCTGAATCTCAGCTTCATCATCAATAAAAGGGAGGTGGCACCCAAATTGTAAAGTTGTTGTGTAGTATAAATGAGAAAAATGTACATTAAGTTTCCTTGTGAACTTTCAGACATTATGTCAATTATTAATGATGATGATTTTCATTCTTCTCATCTTTACCATCATCATTATTACAGGGCTACAGAAAAATAATTTCAGTGAGAACAAAGATAACATGAGATGAACTGTGTGCTCCTTCAATGATGCTATATTAACATTAAATGAGATCGTTTTATAATTACTATAAATAGACTGAGGCATTTTGGAACTACTATAAGAAAGCCAGTCATTCATTTTTACTCAAGCTTTGTTCCAACTTGTTTTTCAGAAGATTTACTTTAATTATGACCTTCTAGAGTGTAGGTGATACTATATTTTTAGCTCTCTTCCTATACTTAAATTCAGCTAACCCTCAAACAGAATTGTTCTGTAAATTCAAGTATTCCCTTTAGTAGGAATTTCCATCTAGTATACAAATTCTCTCTTCTTTCTTTGGAATAAAAAAAATCTGACAACGTAGCTTTGCTGGAGTTCTTTTAAAAACAAATATAAAAGCATATTTCAGTTATGGATTCCAGGCCTACATTCAGTCAAGTCTGTTTCTCCCATACCAATTTGCCATCTGTTATTTCAGATCCAATTCTTACATTCTAGACCCAGACCCAGAATGTGAGATAGAAAGCTGTGCTTTCCCTACCACACACCCACCCAAAAAATGATGATTGCTACTCTAAGAAGCAACTGAGCCTTTACATTGCCTGGACCCCATCCATAGCCCCCCATAACAAACTTTCCCCATTCTCATTTTACTCACTGACATTATATAGGGATTTCTTAGACTTTTTTTACATCTGTGTTTTTTCAAATGAGATTTTTACCTTTTTTTTCTTTCAACAATCTCATTTCACATTTGTGGAAAGTGAGGCATGAAACACTGGAAGGATTTTCAGTCAGTTTCTTAAGTAACCACTAAGTGTTGTGGTTCTTCAGTCACTTTCAGTTGAGTCTGACTCTTTGTAACCCCATTTGCAGTTTTCCTGACAAAGACACTGAAGTGGTTTGCCATTTCCTTCTCAAAATAACTGAACAGCAACAATAATTGACTATTTTTAAATTTATTTTATTGACTTCCTTGTTTACTTTTAGTTTATAAGATTCAGTTTCCAGAACCACCTGAGTTTCAGATTTTTCTCCCCTTCCTCCTCACCCTCCACTGCCGCCATGGTGGCATACAATCATGTATAGGATCTGCAAACGCTTTCACATTGTACAATAGTCTGGTTGTATAGGTGTTATGGCCAATGGAGTGAACAATGAGAAAAGAGAAACAAAAACCAAACATAGAAAAGAATGATAGCATGCATTGCTTCAGTCTCCATTTAAACTCTGGTCTTTCTGGATCTTTCTCTGCATGTAGACATCTCCTTCCTCCTAAGACTTGTACACTTGTCTTTTGACTCTGTGTTGCTGAGAGGAGTCCAGTTTTTCACAGTTGGTCATAACACATATGATGTAGCTGTGACTGTGCACAAATTTTTCCTGGTTCTGCTCTTCTCACTTAGCATCAATTTGTACAAGCCTCTCCAGGTAATTAGGAAGTCCATCTCCTTCCCATTTCTTATAGCACAATAGTATTCCATTACATTCATATACCATAACTTGTTCAGCCATTCCCCAATTGATGGGCATCCCTTAAATTTCCAGTTTTTTGCCACCACAAAGAGAGCTGCAATAAATATTTTTGTACATATGGGACCTTTTAACAATAATTGATTATTCTTATTAAATGCATAGAATAAGTACATAGGATTATAGAAGAAAATAATTACAATGAAATATAGTTATCAAAATTTGTTTTAACAAACAAAAACTCATGGTTCCCAAATTAAGGATCTATTGGTCTATTGGCATTTTCCCCATTTTTCAGATGAAAAAGTGAGACTCAAAGAAGGTTAAGTGAATTTCCCAAAGACACCCACTTAGCAAGTGTCTTTTGTAGGATTTGAACTCAATCCTTAAAGGATTTTAGGATCAAGAATCTAGAGCTAAAAGGGCCTTCTGAGAGCATATTGTCCAACGACCACATTGTACAGATGAGGAACCTGATGTGTAGATAGGTGGCTTGCCCAAAGTCCCCCAGGTAATAAGCATCAGAGTTGTGATTTGAAAAAAAGATATTCTGATTCAAGAATCAGGACTCCTTGTATTGTACCAAAATACTTTTCAGTTCTTCCTGACTTTAATTCCAGTCACTCTCTGCATTATACCAGGCCACTTGTTACTTGGCAACCAGTAAGAGAATTTTGAGACATGATTTAGGCAAGAGAAACAGATAGGAAAAACTAGTTAAATGCCATACCCTACCTCCCACCTTCAACCCTTATCCTGAACCCCCCAAAGTTTATTTCAAGTATAATAATTTTAAAAAATAGTTAGCACTGGTTCATATATATTAGACACAACTTTTACCTGGGTGAAAAAGAGAACAAATAATGTGCATTTTAAAAAGTAACCTGTAAAAATCAGATGAGCTAATGGCAGGCTATATAATATATCTACTTAAAGCAATACCTGCCACTATATAAGTTACCACCACCACCACGTACTAATTATAAGTTATTACTCCTTAGATCAGCTTGAAAGGTTTAAAGTACAGATGGACAGAGCCCAAAAGAATGTTTACATTTGGTGCTTTTTAGTATGTCATAAGACTAAATACCAGGTAATTTCTAAATATCCTGAGACTCACATTTTTATGACTTGTTCTTCTCTTTGGAGTTTCTAGAAATTTCTACTCTTCAAAAAAAGCATTCTAGCCATCATTATAACCTTTCTCAATACTTTTATTTTCTAGAATTCAAACACTGTGGGTTTTCTATCATCATGGAGGAGTGGATGTGACTGAAATATAATGTAGCTATTCCATACTGCTACCACCTCCCCAGAGTGTCTAAGAAATTTTATGAAAAAAAAAATGTTAACCCCATACAATTGTAAAAAAGAAAGAACAAGGGATATAGAGTCATTTCCAGTTTTATCAATCAGCTTATACAAAAAAATTAATCTATATGAAATTGGAAACATTTGCATTAACAAAATCAGTGCAACTAGGATAAGGAGAACTGTCAGGTGGGAAATTAATCTTTGCATCTAATAATTCTGAGGGCATTCTGGTATCCAACTTACCACAAGTATTTAAAACAAAAAAGATCACTTAATATAACAGTTAAATAGTCAAAGTATATTAGGGAAAAATGATATCCAAAGAACAGCAAATTATTAACAAGCATATACAAAAGACTATTCAAAATTACTAAAAGTTAGAGGAATGCAAATCAAAATAACTAAGCTTTCTTTCATCTCATACCCAGAAAACTAGCAAATACGACAAAAGTTGAGATTGGTCAAAGGCAGAAGGTCAGTAGGAAGACAGGCACACTAATATCCTGATTCTGGAACTGCCAATTGGTACAATCATCCTGGAAAGTAATTTGTAATTATAAAGAAAGCAACTAAATTGGCCATACATCTTGACGCAGAGATGTAACCACTAATAATATGCTTCTGGAAAGTTAAAGATAGAAAGAAAGATCCAATAAACACCAAAATATTTATATCAACATTTGTTGTAGTAGCAAAAACCTGGACACAAAAGAGATGATGCCAAATGATTATGGAATGGCTAGGCAAATTATGGTATGTGAATGTAATGGGATCATTACAAGGATGATTTAAAAGGTACTAAAAAACCGTGGGAAGATATATAAATTGATACAAAGTGAAGTATGCAGAAACCAGGAACACAAAATGAAAACCTCACTGTAAATGGAAGAACACTAATAAAAGCAACTGAAACTAAATGTTGTATAACTATAATTTAGTTTGACCCCAAAGAAGAGATCTAAAAATACACATCCCTTTCCTGCTTTGTAGATGTGAAGGGAATATGGATATTAAAAAAAACAGCATATCAACTTTATTAATGTATTATTTATTTTCCTGAGTTGTTTTTCTATTTTCATTCTTGGTATTAAGAAATAAGTTTTTAAATGGGAGAGGGGTAAGAATATATTGGGAAATGAAATAATATAAAACAATAATAAATTATTTTGTTTTTAAGTATAATGGCAGATTTCTTTAGCCCCTTAAGATTCTGGCTTAGTTTTGTCACACGCAATATACAGTCATGAAATTCATACATCGTTAAGAAATTCTTGCCTGATTATTTGTTTTAGTGAATTCCGGCAATAGAAAATATTATGTAAATAAACTTTTCAGCACGTTGTTTTCCTCTTCCTTCCTGGTTTTCAGGGTTCAATTAGACAGTTTCTGCTGCATGTGACCTAAGTATCATCCCTGCCTAGATCTGTCGTCTTATCTGTGTGGGCAGTCCCTCAAATGGTACAGATCTAAGCTCACCCAGGCTTTTCTATCCTTGACACTTATGAATGGCCTCCAAAGAAGAGGGAACCAATATACTGGGGGCCTGCATCTAAATCTCTGGAAATTGCATAGATACCAATGGGTCCTATGCATGCCCACTGGTTCTACTTTAAAATACATTATCTACATCTTTCCCATTTAGGTCATCTATGTCTCTGATGATATCCCTTTGCATTAATAACCCAGTAAAACTATTGCCTAGGCATATGCTATAATCTATGCTTACTCCTCATGCATCTCTCCAACACATTTTTGATGTTCAACTTTAATTCTTCAGAGAATATGTTATTCTATATTCATGGCCATTGAAGCATTACTGGAAAAAATGTTTGTGGCCTTCACTTCAAGACGAAGTAGAATTTCTTCAGTTTGTGAAAAGAAAACATGGTGCAGTGAGTGGAGTGTTGGCATTAGTGTCTAAGGACCCAGGTTCAAGACCTGACCCTGCTACCTTACTCCTGATATCATATTAGACAAATCACTTATACTCCTCAGTTTCTTCAAATATAAAAGGGGGACTAGCTTAGAATCTAGACTCATACAAAAATACTATGATTTAACTAACTACAATTATATGTGTAGAAGGAGGGAGGGAGAAAGGAAGTAAGGAAGCAAGAAATGAAAGAAGGATAAAAGGAAGGAAGGATAAAAGGAAGGAAGGAAGGAAGGAAGGAAGGAAGGAAGGAAGGAAGGAAGGAAGGAAGGAAGGAAGGAAGGAAGGAAGGAAGGAAGAAAAAAGAGAAAAAAGTTCAAAGCAGTTAAACTTCAAATGATTTGGAAGAGAACAAAAGGAATCTTCACAGTTTGCCCAGTTAGTCTAATTGTTGGATCTCTTTTATAAAAATATTCAGAAGAATGTGTTAGTTTTATGTTGGACTTTATTCCTTATTTTACATGTTTATTTTCTCTCTTAGATGTTGTTTAAGTTTATGATATTTTTTTTAAAGCAGAAATACCCTTGTGTGATATAGACAAATAAGCATCTCCATTATTGCTCTGGGGAACATATGGCACAAAAGGAGGTCTGGAACTCACCCTTTCTATGCCTCAATCTAATTTTCTCTCTACACATGCCGTATATCATTACTACTGCCTCAACATATTAATGTGATGTTAGGCAATTCACTTCACCATTCTATTGAGTTTAATTAAGTTCAGATAGCATTTACTAAGTATCTACTATGTTTAAGGAAGTAAACTGGGCACTAAGGATAAAAAAAAGTGTCATAGTCACGTGGAAGGGAAGGAGAAAGGAAAAGAGACAGAAAGAAGAAAAGGAGAGATAAAAGGGAGAAGAAAGAGAGAAGATAGAGAAAGATGGATTGAGACTAGACAGACAGACAAAGATAATATAGACAGAAATATATGATCTAGTTCCTCCCTTTAAAGAATTAATAATAATCTACTAGAGAGGATATAATTACATATATATGTATATATGCACATATATGCATGTCAGCAAACTTGTATATACATATATGATGGATGTATATATGTATTTTGTATTCGTGTGTATATGTGTGGGAGCTTTGTGATCATGGGCAAATCACTTAAATCTCTCAGTATTCTGGGCAGCTTTCTATGACCATTAATTATAGGGACTGACCAACATCAGATGGAAAGAATTTTCACACCAAGAAGTCCTCCACATGGATGAAATCACACATCTGGACACATACCCAAACGTCCCCAAAATATAAAAGTATACAGCAAGGTAAAGTATGAAAATCATAAAGGAAATGCTGAGACAATGTATTTTTGGGAAATCTGAGGACGTAGAGATCACTTTCAGTCAGCTAAGCACAGGGAAAAATGAATCAAAGAAAATGAATAAAAGGATCAGGAAGCATGAGAGCCAAGTCTTTTTTAAAAAGGACTTCAACAAGTTGAAATACAGGAGTAGCAAACTCTAGAAATAGCAGAGAATTGGTCTAAAGGGAGGGCATCAGGAGTGAGCAGAAAGAAATCACAAAACCATTAGTCAGGCCCTTTAATTGGAAGACACAAGTGCAGAAAAGCAAGTAGTACAAAAGACAGTGAAAGGGAAGGTATTTTAGAGCTAGACCTTCAAAGGCCATAACTGGTAGGCTACGGAGTTTGCATCTTATTCTACAAAACAGAAAGTCATATAAGGTTCTTGAGCAGGGCAGTGACCTAGTGATACCTGTACATTGGAAGATTACTTTGGCAGCAGTGTGCAGAATGGATTACAAAGCAGACAATGGAGTCAGTTAAGAGACTCTGATAGTAGCTCAAGGAAAAATAATGAGGGCAAAAAAAAATGACTAATATAGAGATTCTAAGACAATCAGAAATTTCATTGAACTTTGGTCCTCGGAATCTGAAATTTGGGGATGCTTTCATTATTTAAAAGTGGTTTTATAAAGGATGAATTTCTGAGCAAGTGAATATTTATTCATATGCTTATAACCCTGCAAATGCCCTTAACTGTTTCCCAAAAAACATTGTATTAGGGGAAGCAGTATTACAAAAGGAAGTTCATTTCATAGAAATACTTTTCTTCAAAAAAGTAATAAATGGATGATTAGCCAAAGCTTTCTTATGGTAAGGTTTTGTGGCATTAAAGTGGGTTGGTTATAAAATCATTAAATATCTCTGCAGAATGACAGTGGTGGTTTTATGTGGGGATCTATCTAAGAATAATAATATCTAACATTTGTATAGTGCCTACTATGTGCCAGGCACTCTCCTAAGTTATTTACAACTATTTTTTTTCATTTGATTCTCACAACAATTTTGGGAAGTAGGTGCTATTATTTTACAGATGAGGAAACTGAGTCAGGCAGAGGTTAAGTGATTTCCCAAGGTCACATAACTATTAAGTTTCTAAGGCTCGATTTGAAACCTACATTTTCCTGACTCCAGGGTAGCATTATCCATTGTTCAACTTAGCAGCCCTGAAGATTCCCTAACCATGACCTTCCTGAGAAAATACCTCAAGTGCTCCAGGGCATCAATGTACTGAGTTCTGCAAGAGAATTGAGAAGAATTATTTGACTACCTCAGTCACTTTCAATTTAGAATTACAGAGGTGAGCATTTCACATTCCCTCAAATCTATGGCAAGGCAACTACTAAGAGCAAATGACTAAAAGAAAGTTAAGTGATAAAGAACCCATGGAATAGTGTATAGAGAGCAGACCATGGAGCCAAGAAGACATGACTTCAATGGTTGTCGTGAACAAATGAAGTCTATGAAATGCTAAACAAGGCACCCAATTTGTCAATACTCTGGGAAACTTCCCAAGATTATAAATTACAAGAGGTGTTAACACCCACTGATAAAGAGAATTTCTTCATCTGGGAGTTCCCTATCCCAATAAAATCACAAATCCATTTCCTACCCTATGAAAAACAAGTACACAGGTCCTTTCACTAGGAAAAAAACCTCACATGCTTAGATGTTTATTAAAAAGACACTCCATGGGAGGCTTTGAAGGGATACCAACATTGATGAGTTCATGAATTAAGTAAAGAACTATATATTTATATACACACACACTAATATTTATAGCCTGAAGTCATATATGTTCATTTAGAGGACAAATCTTTTTTGAATTAACTTATTTTACGTTTGTACAGTACTTGTCTTCAGAAGAAGTCCAAGTCCATTGATAGCTGCAGGAAAACAGACGAACCTTCTTCAATAATATGGGAAGCAGAGCTCAGTTCAGAGGCTCAGGAAGTAGAATCATTGATTTAGAGCTGACAAGGATTTTAGACATCATCCAGTCCAAGGCCTTCATTTTTACTGAGGAGGTAACTAAAGGCCACAGGAAGAAAATGTCTTCCTCTGGGTTACACAGATAGTAAATAGCAAAGGTAGAATCTCGCAGCTAGAATCTCTTTTTGAGCAGATAGGAAATTGAAGAAGCATTTGGACCCATAACTATAAGAAAGAAAAGCATGAACTGACACATTAACGATAACAAAAAATCATGATGAAAGTCTTTAACATATAAAATTCTAAATTTTGCCAGGCATTATAAAAGTCTCACAATAATCTTGTAAGATCTGTACAGGTTTTATTTTCCGTATTTTAATGAAAAGAAAATCGAGTCTCAGATTATTTTAAGTGTCTTGACCACGGTTACAAAGTGGGTATCATCTATATGCGTGTACACACACACACACACGCACACGCACACACACACACACACACACACACACACACACACACTCTCTCTCTCTTCTTATCCTCTTCCCATCTTTAAATCAACTGCAATAAATGCATATCCAGGGGCAGCTAGACGGCACAGTGAATAGAGCACTCACCCTGGAGTAAGGAGGACCTCAGTTCAAATCAGACCTCAGACACTTAGCACAAAAACTAGCCGTGTGACCTTAGGCAAGTCACTTAACCCCAATTGCCCTGCCTTCCCCTCTCCAACCCCCCAAAAAGAAATGTATAGCTGCAATGATAAAAACAATAACAATCCTTTAAAACATAATAAAAACTTTTGATATAATACCATTGTCCTTTACTCTCAGAAATGGTACTTCAAGTAATATGAAGGAGAGATACAATGTTAATAGACTTCAATTGTAATCCATAAATTTAATTTAATTTCAGTTGTGACCTTTCCTACAGAATCATTGTGCTTAATTAGCCACTTAATATCTCTCATCACATAAAGCTTACTACCTTCAACAATATTTTCATTGTCTAAAATTTCCATCCAGTCTTCTGTTTCATTCACATACAAAATGAACACATGAAATATTAAGCCTTTGGTGTGTGCCTCATGTCACGCCTAGTTCAAAGTAAACAAAACTTTGGTAACAGTTGCTTGTGAGTTTGGTGGGTTTTTTAAACAAAGTTTGCTCTTTCAAAGATAGTTATGCAGATGAAGGATATGGAGACTTACAACTTCAAGGGATAATTAGAAAGAAAAAAAAAGAAGAGAGGAAAACATACCTAATGATCATCCATTTGGATAATTCAGTTGCAGGACAATCTCAAACCTGATGGTCTCAGTAGGAAAACATGGGAATATGGAGGTCTACTTTAATTTAGAATAATTTCAGAAGACCTGAAAAGGATTTGCATTATTTCCTGTCACAAGGCCTTGATTTATTTTAAAAGACATTGTGGAAATGTAATTCCACCATTGAGTAAGCCCAGATTAGTGCCTAGACTAGACTAACCTGGACATCAGGAGGCCAGGGTAGCAAGCTTCCATCATTCCCAGAATAATGAGGACTTTATTCACAAGGCAAGAGAACTGACTGCCTTTAATCAAAAATCCCTCTTTTTTGTTTTAACCATGTAGTTCCAGCTATTCCTGATCAAATTTTCTTTAATCAGGCCATAACACTGACTCCTTCTAACAGACTGCTGATTTGTTTCACTTATCTCCTATGGGAAATCTTATTAAAAGTTTGATCAAGTTCAATGCCATGACACACATTTGACTCCATTAGTTACCACGTTGCTAGACCAATCAACAATGGAAAAATGAGACTTTGTATTATGAAAACTAATAAACACAGGAATTTTGCTTTTTCACAATTACCTTACAGAATTCAAAGAACAACATGGGGAATGAGGAACCATTTACACCTTGTCACAAAACAGCAGTAAGCTAATTCTTTTTCACCTGCCAAAGACTTTTTGAAGGCAGAACTTCCTGGGTTTTTCCTCTCTTTTCATTTGACAGCAAAAGTGGTAGACAATTTTATTTTGACAGCTGAAAACAGGATCCTTTCGCAATTTCTAAACACACAAAAAATTAAATGCATAAATTACATAAATCACAGAATCTAGGAGTTTGAAGGAACCTCAGAAATCATCCAGTACTACATATCCTGACCAAAAATCTCCACAATATGACCAACACGTACGTGCTTAACTCTGCCTGAAAAGCTCCAATGAAGTAGGGCTCTTTAACTGCAAAGGTGGCCCATTCTATACTTCTCTTATTATTAGAAAACGTCTCCTTCATCCTGAGTAAATCTATTTCTACGGAACTTCAGTTCATTCTTCTTTGTCACATACTTTGCGCCCAAAAATACCACCACCACCAAAACCAAATCTAAACTGCCTTTTACATGACTGAATTTTAAATATATGAAGTCTGTTGTGTCTTTCCCAGGTCCATCCTGCCCGCCAGTTTGCTCTTCTCCAGTCTAAGCATTCCCAGATCTTTGACACAATCACCAATCAGCTCACCACCCCATTTGCATTCCAGTTTATCTAAGTCCTTCCTAAAATGTGGTGGCCAAATCTGAACACTAAACTCCCATCATGTGCTGACAATGGCAGAGCACAAAGGGATGACCATGACCCCATTTTGGAAATTATGATTTTCTTAATGCAGTCTAGAATAGGGGACAGGGGCTAAATCTGTTGTTTTACTGATATGGAGAACTCCTGAGTGAGGAAAGTCCCTCTACCAGCACTTTCTATGGAACTCAGTCTTAGAGAGCTGCCTTAAACACAAAGTGGCCATATAGGCAGCATATGACAGCGCTGGCAATCAAAACTCTTGTCTTCCTGGCTTCCAGTCTAGCTGTCTATCCACTACAGCTTGCTGCCTCTCTACTTAGCATTAGGTTTTTATGGTTCCCATATTGTACGTTTGAATTAGATAGAATTTGCAAAACATTAAGCCTCTCAGTTTATTTCACAAGAATTATTTTCTAGACAAGCCTGCTCCAACCTGGAATTGTGAAAGTATAGAGGCGACTAAGTGGTATAGTGGATAGGTCACTGGCTGAACTCCGGAAGACCAAGTTTACCACCTGTGTGACCCTAGGAAGGTCACTTAACCCTGTTTGCCTTGGTTTCCACATCTGTAATATGAGCTGGAAAAGGAATGGCAAGTTATTATAATATCTTTGCCAAGAAAACCCTAAATGGGATCACAAAGAGTCAAACATAACTGAAAAATAACTAAACAACAAGGACTTTACAATTAGTGTTAGAGGGGAATACGCTGAAAAATATTTAACAACTGTGCTAGGGCTGGGGGTGGGGTGGGATGGGGGGAAAACTATGCACACACTTTTAAATTTATCTAGATTATTAACACTTTCTTAAGTCCAGACAACCAACAAAACAAATCAAACAAAAAAAAAACAAAAATAACCCAACAAAAAAAATACATAATACAAAAAAAAAATTAAGCCCTGATTGCTGACATATATTTAACAATGGGCTCTCCCAAGCCCTGGTTCTTGCACACCCCTGGCCTTGCTATATTTCATGTTGTTCAATTCAAGCCTTTGCAGTAATCTATTTAGGCCACCTTCAATCCTGTCTAATCCAATGTGTTATTCCATCTCTTTCAACTTCATGTTATCTGCCAATCTGACAGTATTTCTTTTGACTTTTGATAAAAATATTCAAGATGGATTCCATAGGTCCCTCACTATACACCACCCTTCAAAGGAACAATGAGTCATTTATGACTACATTTTAAATCTGGTTATTCAAAAAGTTCTAAATCCCTAAATCACACATCTTCATCTTGTCCACAAGGATAGTATTAGAGGATAGTCAGAGACATAGAAGGCTGGACTAGACAGCTTCTAAGTGTCCCCTTCAAGCCCTGAGACTCCATAATACCAAAAAATAAAAATTAAAGATTTAAAACATATTATACTCTTCCTTCAAGATCTCAATATTTTTATGATTCTGTGAAAAGAAGAAAAATAAAAGTGTATTCTGAGCAAGAGATGACCATAGAAAATGAAGTACTGAAGATGATTTGAGATAAATGAACAGAAGAGAATTATTTACATTTTGAACACAATAATATAAAGAAAACAACTCTGAAAGAGCCTAGCGGTCTGACCTATTTAGTGACCATTTGTAACTCCAAAAGACTGATAATAAAAAGGGGCAGACAGGTCATAGACCAGAAGCAAAGAAAGAAGCATACATGACAGACATAGACAACAGGTTGATTTGTTTGGTTTGACTTGGTTTTAAGGAGGGATTTCTATTTCACAGGGAAAATGGTGAATAAGAGAGTGATGCAAAAAAAGAAAAAAATTAAATTCAAATGACATCAATGAAATGTTAAAAAAAAAAACCATATAAATGGAAGGAAGGCCAGAAGGAGAGAGTCAAACATGACAGTTTCACTATGTTAAATTTAATATATATATGAAATACTCTAGGTAACAGAACACCATGATTTTAGATGCATTCCTCTTTTCTTCAATTCTTTGGTTAGTTACAGTTTTATGTTTACTCCTCTCTGTTAGGGTCATAATACAAAAAAAAATTAATTTTAAAAGATCTCATTATTGTATAAAGAACAAGTATCACCAAACCCAGATCCTTTCATTAAAAAAAAAAAATCAATGCTATGTTAGTGAAAATATTTTCAAATACCACATATTAGAAGACTTCAGATGTTGTACACACTAATCTTCTATCACTATCTGTGTCTTCTCAAAACTTGCACAACAGGCAGTATGAATATATAGATTTTTAAAGAAGCAAAACAAAAATAAAACCATACTAAATAGTAATATCACATCAAAAAAGTTTGTATGTGAGACAGAGAGAGAGACACAGAGAGAGAGAGAGAGAAAGAGAGAGAGAGACAGATTTATACTTCTACAAAAGACCTCATTATTTTATGGAGGTGTTATTGAGTGTATATGACCACACCAAACTGACTCTGATGGGTTAAAACAAGACAACAGGCATGGTCCCGCTGACAAATTGAGGACCACCTAGCTACGTACAAGTCACCAGTAAACTGACCACCATTTATTAAACTCTATGGCACTTAGGGATTAGGAAGGATAAGAATTAAGAGAAGGTCACTAAATTTAGTGATTTATACACTGAATACTATTCCAAACTTATCCTTTAAAGTTCAACTCAAAGCCATCTCCCTAGGAATCCTTCACTGATTCTGATTTCCCTACTGGCAATTTCTCTCCTCAAACCACACTTAATGAATGAATACATACTATTTTACTTGTTCCTCATGTATTATTTGGCTTAAGTCATTCCCCTAATAGGTCACAAACTTAATGCCAGTAAAGAATAAGGAACAATCTAAACTTTCTATTTCTTCCCCACACAGTACCCAGAAAAACAATCTGCATAAAGAGAGTACTTAAAAATCTTTTACAGAATTGGAATGAACTCCACTGAGTTAGCTGAAAACTCTTCTATTTCTAGGAAGCTAATAGTCTTTCAGAGGTCAGAGTAAAGTAGCATTATCTGTAAAGAGCAGCAAGCCATTCAATCAGAATATTGATAATAGAAACATCATGGCTTTCTTTTCCTCCCCCTTGCAGAGAGAAGCACAGAAAAAGAAAATGGATAGGACATTATCAATGGCCATGATGCTGTTTGAGAAGCAGGAAACAAAATCTAAAAAGAAAATGACAGTGAGAGCATATAAAACTAAAATCAGAGATGAACAAATGAAATCGCTTCTGTCAATCACTTTACAAACTTCATCACACTATACAAACATCACCAACTATTATTCTTGGCTGGCTGACTATCTTCCCCTCCACCACATACATGCACACATTGCTGAGTATTAACAAAAATAAATGACGTAAAAAGCAAGCTCAGATAAGAATCTGGGCACCTTAGTCAATTTAAAAACAGTACGCTCAACAATACTCTTACACCAGAATCATACCACAACCTCTACCCAAGAGCCCTCATGGGAAATTTTGCACTTTTGTTGTTTTACATAAATCTTGACTTTCCATAAAATAAAATTCTCTAAGTCACAGAGAAGATAATTTTCTGGCACTATAAATATACTTGTTCCCTTTTTTTTGTTACTAGCAAAAATGCTGAAAATAAAGTGAAATGTTTATCAGTTGGGGAATGGCTGAACAAAAGGAAATATAACTGAAATGGTGATTTTGAATATTCAAAGAAACCTAGAAAGACTTAAGTGAAAACAAGGAGCAAATAAAAGGTAGTTAGATTATGATAGATTATAAGGAACAATTATGGTCAAGAAGGATAGAAGATAAAACATACTCCATCTTTTCAGTAGAGGTAAAAAACTATGAATGTGAAATGTTGTATATATTATCAGAGAGAGTCAATTTGCCATTAAGTTTTATATAACTGATTTCTTTTCTGTCACAACAGAGGATATGACAGAAGGGAGATCTGTATATCTATGTATAGATCTAGAAGGCCATCTTCAGTTGTCCTGATCCATATCTTGCCTCTGGGCTGAGATGGCTCTAGGGAAGAAAGTATGGCTGGTGACTTTGGGTAGACCTCTCTCAGTTAAATCCAATCCACTGCAAGTTATAGCATCACCTTCCTGATGTCATGGTCCTCTTTGAGTACAAAGGACAAACAATAATACACACACACACACACACACACACACACACACAGATTCAATCCTCAACATTTCTAAATTTAACTTTTGTGACTTCAAGCATTAGCATTACTTAATTGGTAAGTTTATTTTCACTTTTGATTTGGCAACCACACATATTCACAATTATGCCCGTTAGAGAAAAAAAAGAGAGACAATGGAATGTGGAATGGCTGGTAGCCTACCAGAAACTTTACTGGTCTTGTTCACCCTACTACTATAAAAAGTTCCCCATGCATTCAATATTTTCATTGCTTGCATCAAATTTTGTGTTGCAATTATGTTCCCAAAGCGTAGTACAAGTCCTTTAGGTTTAGAGCAGCAACTCAAGTCCCAGCAACTCATCCCTTGGTTTTCAGATGGTGGCCAAGGCAGAGTGATTTACAGCATATGGTATACAGTACAACACCAACCCACCACTATCTGACATTGTGGAAGGTAAGATTCAAGTTTAAAAATGTTCTGCTTTTTAAGAATTCTATTTGTTGTACAGTACTTATGGTACGTAGATTTCGTGTGTTATAAAAATGAATACTATCTAATGTGAACATTTTTTTAAGAAACTGAGAAATCAAAAGAAAAGGTCACAGAATGCTGGGGAATTATCAGCAAGAAAAAATGTTTTTCATGTTACCAGTTTTACTGTGTACTGCATTTTAAGGGTTATTTCATGGTTATGGTGTAAGGAAAAGTATACATGATCAGAATTAGTGTTTTGTTATAAAGAATGTACTCAGAAGAATGAATTTTCAACAATTTCTAGTGAAAGATTATAATTTTTGGCAGCCACAGGGAACCTAACCCCCAAGTCCCATAGATTCAGTGTATCGACATCCCTGCCATTTTCTAGGAACATTACATCCATTAAGACAAGGAATGAATGTGTGTGTGTGTGTGTGTGTGTGTGTGTATGGAAAGGAATGTGATTCAAAAATAAAAGGAATCAATACAACTTTCATATATATGCATTTATTACAGCTGGCATAAAAATGTCTGTCACTACAACCCCCTGAATGACGTGCCCCACAGCAGTTGTCAATTTTGCCCACACCCAGTCCTCGCTCTGTGTAATACTACTATTTCCCCACATGCAAAGCACTTTACCTATCCAGCACTCATTTTATTTCATTGATAAAATCAGAAATTGGGGTATAGGGTAATTTTAATTAAATCATATAGGCAATGTGAGAACAGAAACTAACGGGCATTTCCCCAGAGTGAATCAGCATTTTACATACATTATCTCACTTGACCTTGATAATAGACCTGCTTAGCAGGTACTATCGTTATTCCCATTTTATAGATGAGGAGAGGAATTTGAAGCTGGATTAAGTTATGTCACTTGACCAAGGTCACACAACTTGTATGAAGTGAGATGCTTCACATTCCAGATCTTCCTCACTTCAAGTCCAGCACTCTACCACGTATATCACACTGCTTCTCTCTACTACACAAACTGTCCATGAAGCAAGTGGCAAAGCAGACAGACTGAACAGCATAATTAGCACTGCAGGTGCACTTTCTACCTGTCTGGTGGTAACTGTAGATTATATACTTCCTACTTATGCTGTCCTTAGAAGCACCTCACTGGCTGGTGGTTTTGCTTTGCTATAGATGACTCTTCAAAGGAACAGAGTCTGAGGAATAAATGATAGGAATACTTTAAAAATTATATAACTAATATTAGTTAAAGATTTTTACATAATAGTTATAGATTCCCATCCATTTTGGAAATTCTATAAGTATTCTACAATAAGAGATTAAAGAGAAAAGAAAGGTTAAGGCAAGAGAGAACCCCTGCCGCAGCATCATATGTTCTGTAACACTGACATAATCTCAGTGAATTTCACATTCATCTCATAGTTCACGTCATGATTCTTCAGGTTTTTAGTTATTCTTTTATTTGTAAAGTAACTTGATGTGAGGAATATAATTTCAAAATCTGGTTAACTTTTGAAATAATTAACTAATTTGGTTTTATTATGCAGATAATATTTTTATTTCAAAACAATATAACAGAAGATATGATGAAATATCATGAATAAAAAGTATACCTTTGACATCTTTCTAAATACTTCACACCAAAACTAAAATGGTCACGAAGTCAGAGTCAGTACAGAATGACTGTAGCATGGTAGAAAGCACTAGCCCTATAAACTCAGATGACTTGGGTTCCCAAAACTTATTAGCCCCCTATCAATGTCCTTAATCCCCTGGTTTTCTCTTCAATTAAATGGGGGCAAACACTATTTAACACACATAACTGTTATAAGGAAGTGTTTAATAAATTTTAAAGCACCATAGAAATGTAAGAGACAGTGTGCACAATTGCTAGAGTTCCCCTTCAAGTAAGAAAAAAGTTGATTTTAAGTCATACCTTGGTACATACCAGGTAAGATAGGTGGCACAGTGGATACACTGGTTGCCCTAAAGTCATCTACCTGAGTTCAAATTTGGCATCACGCTTATTAGCTGTGTGACCCTGGGCAAGTCACTTAATCCTGTTTGCTTCAGATCCCTCATCTGTAAAATGAGCTGGAGAAGGAAATGGCCAAACCACTCCAGTATCTCTGCAAAGGAAAACCCCATATGGGGTCACAAAGAGCTAGACAGAACTGAAACAAGTAAACAACTACTGACTGGCCCATGTAGACTGTGTGATCCTAAGCAAGTCACTTAACCTCTTAATGCACTAGGCTAGTGGTTCAGAGTATAGTTCAGGGACCCCTGGGAATATCCAAACCCTTTTCAGGTGGTTCATTATGCCAAAACTACTTTCATAATAATACTAAGAGATTTTCATTATGAATATGATAAATACTGCTGGATATAATCTATATAAACAAAAGGAGTTTTAAAACCAAAAAGTCTGAAACTGATGCTTTAGGCAAGTCTTTCTAGGAAACATAATTTGTAGGACTGCAATCCTATAAATTATGGAGAAGGTGCCCACAACCCTTATTGGCAGGAACTTCCTCATCCAGAAGTTCCCTATACCAATGAAATTATTGATCAAGTCCTTATCCTCATGGAAAGATATTATCATTTACTAGGATCAAATTATCACTTATATTCTGGAGGAAAAATGAGCTTATTTTCCCACCAGTTTGGAGTAGTCAAGGACTGCTAGAAGTAGGATACACTCCCACAGCTCCCCAGATTAAATGACATCAAGTGCACAGATAAAAATGGAGAAGTCTTGTGATCAAAGTTTTGGTTCACATCATACTTCAAGACTGAGATGTCCAGGAGTGAAAGACAAACAAGTTCCTCCCTTAGTGCCTTGTGTGAGTATCTCCATCTGTCTATCAGAATCACTTCCCTTACACCAGACTAACAAGTTAACACATTCTACCAAACCTTCCTCCTGGTCTATAAATAGTTTGCTTTCTCTCTCTCTCTCTGTCTCTGTCTCTCTCTGTGTATGTCTCTCTCTCTCATTCTCTCACTCTCTGTCTTGCTCTCTGTCTCTCTCAAAAAAAAAAAAGGTTTCCTTTTTATTTTTGAATAAGCACAATAAATTGGGATACAAAAATACCAAGCTCATCCAGGCACCCTTCTATCAAGCATAGTTGCACCCTCCCCTTCACTCAAGAAGACAATGAAATAAACTCAGATAAAGTGTTGTATTGCCTTGAGAGTACTGATGGTAAGAGTAATTCAAACAGCTAAGCTCTCAGTGGGCATTAATAAATATGCACTGACAGTAGCAATTACGATTAGAAGAATAGAAATCATAGATTTTTTTTAACTGCAAAAGGGGATGTGCCTCTTTGGTTATACTTCTCTAACACATGGGGAATAACTTGAAATATGTTCACAAAATAGAATCCTATTAAGTTAAACTAGCTCTTTTCCCTGGAACAAATATTTCCATAGGATTTGGAGAGTAGAGGCATTTGACAAATTATCTAACCCAAACCATCTAGCAGCAGAAATAAATGCCACATGTTCAAACACTTAAAGGTAGATCTACATTTGATTTCAGGGGGAAAATGCTATTTATTAAGTACTAGACCTTGAGCAGGTCACTTAACTTCCATGTGCCTCAGTTGTTTCATTGTAAAATGAGAGTTAAACTAGAGGGCTTTTGTAACTCTACATCTATTATCTTGTTACATATCAGGCCCAGTGATAGGCACCAAAAATTCAAAGATAAAAAACTAAATAATTTTATTTATATTCTATGCCAGAGAATAGGGAGATTATAGGACTTTTTCAGTTTCTTAATAAAGTGCTTAACAACATGCTCTCCATCAACGTTCAGTATGTTTAGCATGAATGACAGTGGCTAAAGCCACCAGTCAAGAGGTAAGGAAAGGCCTTAAATGGCAGGTTTTAGAATAAAAATATAAACAGAAGCATAATTCATTATTTTTACTAATTATTCTTCTCTAATGGGACAGTGATTTAAACTCAGTCTGTAAAGTTCTACATACACATACGCGAGCAGGCATATATCAAAACAGACACTATAAAAAGAAACATTCACCACAATCATAACAAATTGACATCATGCATGCTACTTCATGAATGCCTAGATAAGAATGAACAAGAGAAACAAGGAAGGTATCTGCAGTACCTCACACTTCAATCAGTTCTCTTAACGTACATGGAATATACACTTGGGAAAGAAATACTCATTATAGGTGTGGTCACAGGAAACTTAAGACTGACTTCCCTTCTAAGGGAAACAACACTAGCATCTAGTATACAACATGGAATGTGTTCTATCTAAAGTTTTCTGCTGTAACTCTCAGGAACTTAATGGGATTAAAGTCTCTACTTTCTAAGGGTTGGACAAAACATCTAGAAGGATTCTGAAGGCAATGGGTTTTATTTCCATTCTAGAGCATATTATTAAAGAGACGGTTAGTAAACATCAAGAAAAGTGATCACCAAGAGCCAGCATCACTTGAGCCAAAACAGGTTATGGGAGATTATCCTTATTTCTTTTTTTTTACTAGGGTCATTCAATTGGCAGATCAAGAAAATGCCTTAGCTGTAGTTTATCCAAATTTTATATTATTTTTCCACAGTTTGAATGGAATCATCATGAAAACCAAAACCATTGCTTGTGATATTCCTGGCCACATAGTATTCCTTCATTAAAAAGGATTTATTGATGTCTTTCCTCTTTTATACCATAGTCATTTCCTGATACACTCTCCCCCATACCAAACCCAATCTCAGTGGCCCTCAACCTTCCTAATGCTGAGACCCTTTAATACACATATGTAGGCCTTATCTGCGTGTGGGTGGACCTGCCTGGAGACGGATAGAGGATCGGAGTCTCAGTTTCTAAGACCATCAGAAATACGTGTTTTCTGGTGGTCTTAGGCAATCCCTGTGAAAGGGTCGTTCAACCCCCCCCAAAGGCATCACGACCCACAGTTTGAGAACCACTGCCCTATCTTCTAATGCAGAAAATATTTAAGGAAATCTAATTCAAACAGCAACCTTGTTCAGACAATCTATGGAATGTTCAATGCCCACAGTTTCCCTTTCTCTTGTGTGAGAGAAGTGCATTTCATCATGTCTTCTCCTCAACCAAAGTATATTACTGTAATTAGAGTTCAGATATCTTTTATCATGACTTTTATGTACATTATCATAATCACTGTTTGTATTGTTCTCCTAGTACTGCTTATTTCACCCTAGATTAGTTCGTATGAGGATTTCTACATTTCAGTTACAAGATGGCAAAAAAGTATTTGACATGTCTCTCCTGATGTTGCTATGGAAAAAAAAAAAGAAGCATGGGCTAGGTAGTGGTACAACTGGTTGGGTAAAGAACAAGTTGAATGGCTGGACCCAGCTACCTAATAATTAATGGACCAAGCCGAACTTGGAAGGAGTACTCCAAAGGAGTGGCCGACACATCTCCAGTTTTCCCTTTGCTATTTAACTTTTTTTTGTCAGTGACTTGTATGAAGGCATGGATGAACTGCTTATCCAATTTTTAGCTAACACAAAAGTGAAATAGTTAAAAGATTGATGCTGGTCAGAATTCTAAAAGGCTACTGAAATTAAAGTCAATCAAATAAGAAGGCATTTATTGTAACTTTATATTTTTTTATTTGAAACTAGATGGTAAAAAAAAAAATTCTGGGAATGCTGCCTAATTCTACAAGCAAAATTACTGGCAGGAAACAGTAAGAGAAGGATTTCCTGTCTTGCTTCTGTACAGATGGATAACTTTGACTTGCCTCTGGTACCTAAATAGAGAAGGAAAACCCCCCAAAGAAGGATTGATGTTTCAAAATGCCATACATGTTATGCCATCCAGAAAAACAATGGGAATCCCTTGAATCTCTTTAAGTTTTAGCTGAGCATATTCCTGAAGTGGAAAAGCACAATGTCCTTTCAACATGAGCTCACCCTAATTCTTGAAATTATAAACTAGGAATACCATTCTCAGCATTTTGATGCATGGTACAGAATTGTTATAGAATGGCTTGAAGAGACTACAATAAAACTAGACCCAATTTCAGCCAATCATTGATGAATTTTAATTTCTGAGCAAATATATAACTATGCTGAATCAAGAAAATTATGCAAAATCTACGTATTTGCGTAAGAAAAAAATTATAATAATCTGGATTTCTTTTTTTTTTTTTCCCCCATTTTTCCCTCACATTATCATTCACAAGCTCAGGGCAGCTAGGTGGTGCAGTGAATAGAGCACTGGCCCTGGACTCAGGAGTACCTGAGTTCAAATCCGACCTCAGACACTTAACACAAAAACTAGCTGTGTAATCTTGGGCAAGTCACTTAATCCCAATTGCCCTACCTTCCCCCCTCCATAAAAAAGCAAAAACTTTAAAAAAATTAAAAAAAAATCACAAGCTCAAGTCAACAAGCATTTATTCATAAACATTCATTATGTTTCAGGTAGTATACAAAATTCGTAAGCCAAACCCCTGATTTTACAGATGAGGAAACTGAGGCCTAGAAACGTGACTTGGACCAAACAGGTAGTAAATAGCAGAGACAAGATTTGCATCTAAGTTCCTTTTCTTCCAAATATTGCACTCTTTCTACTACATCATTCTGCCTTTCTTCTTCTTCATTGCTCTGATTCATTTACCTTTTTCCCACTCAAGTAGAGAATAAATATTACCTGGAAGAAACCAGTTGTCCTAAGGGTATAAGCTGACTGAGGACAGGAACCATTTCTTATCTGTCTTCTTAGCCCATGCCACCTTCAAAAAGCAGTTATCCAATAAATGTTTGCTGAGGACACAGTCCTGAGTATCTTCATGTCAGATTGGAGGATGGGGAAGAGTGGCAGAAGTGTTCTTCTGTAGAAGCAGAGTCCCTCTAACTATACCTCTACAGAGGCTTGTCCCTTCAGAAATGTCTTTCAACAAAGATTTGAACACATAATACAAGGTAATCAGGGCCCAAGTAGATAGTTCCTACTTTAAAGAAGCTTACTGTTATAGTAAGTACACTGCATTGGGAGTTGGCCATGGGTTCAAATCCCTCCTCTGCCACTTATTACCCATGTGACCTCAAGTGAGTCACTTCATCTCAATGGGCCTCAATTCCTGCATCTGCAAAATTAGGACAACAAACCAAGATCCCTTAGACTTCTATCTATTAAACTAGCAGAAATGGTAAAGTATGTACAAAAATAATAATAAAAACTTACAATCAATTGAAAGGAGATACTCAAAGTATAGCCCCTTAATATAACTCAACTTGTGAACTACTAAAGGAGAGAAAACATGATGAACCTGGAACGTCCTTATCTATCCCACCCAACACACATACAAGTGTGAATAAATATTCAAACAAAGCAGTACTTCTTGCTATAGTACTAAAGAGTACTAAAATATATAGTGGATAGATAGCTAGATAGAGATAATACAGTATAATACCAAATACATGCACAATAATGAATCATTCATACCAACAAAATATGGATACAACGTTGGGTTCATAGTTCAAATATTTTTATAATGGATTCTGGGGAACATCTACATTTTTATTGTTGTTATAATAGAATTTGCTAAAATAGATACATCATAAGTAGCTGCATTGCTAGGCTACAGGACCCAAGAGATAAAATGTAGGCTTTTCCACAGTGAATTAGGAAGTAAAAAAACAAAAAAAGTGCTCTGAAGCTACTGGGAGAAGGAAGGAAATGCCACACATAATCTCCTTTATCTTTCTTCTTCCTATTTTCTGAACCACTTTGAGTGTTTTGTTTTATTATTGATTCTAAAGATATCAAGTGCTTGGATTAGGTATGTGGGACATTTGAGACAGGAAGAAGCAAACAATAGCTCCCAGTTGATGTAAAGTGAAAAGCTTTTGGGAGGTAAGTGATCTTCTCTTTGCCTAAAAAGCAAATTCATTCGTTACATGGGCATGGGCTCCCAGAAGCACTTACGAGATTCCTGGCAACCGGATCCACAACATAATGTTTTTAGAGACAGCCCCAACTACATATACCCTTACCCTGGCCAATTATATTAAGATGTTTGTTCTACAGAACTCTTTTTTGCAAGGCAATCAATATAATATGGTGTTATCTTTATCTTCAGTTCACAGGGTTTTCTCTCCATGCATTCAATTTATCACTTACTACCCATGCATGCACTTATCAATTAATTACTGTAAAAAATAATTATAACTTCTTTCTCTCTAAGTGACCTCATCAGTTCCCATGGGCTCAATTAGCATCAGATACTGAGGTGCAAGTACATGATTCCCAGATATATTACACAGATAAATGCAGTCCTCATTTCTCTTGCTAAACTTCAGTCCTATGTCTTCACTTGCTTATAACTAGATATTCCATAGGTATCTCCACTGTTTGGTATTTCAAGCTCCTCACAATCTGTCTGGCTATAGCTTATCTTATTATATCATATTTCCCATTGAGCCAAACAGTTCTTTTGACTTTTCCTCACATGTCCATGTCCTGTCTATGACTTTGCATACGCTTTCTCCCATGCCTGGAATGCATTTCTAAGCAATCAGTTCAGTTCAGCTTCTAGATAAAGCATCCTCCTCAAACTGGTGTGATGTATTTACTGATTTACACAGATTTCCCCCTTTAACAATGTGTAAATTCCTAGCAGCCAGGGACTATTTCGGTGTCTGTCTTCATATTTCCCGGGCCTAGAGAACAGTACATCCATCCTAAATAACTGCTTATTGATTGACCTCAAACTCCATGAGTCCGAAACAGAACTTCTTTCTAAGCCGTTTATTTGTGTTATGGGCAGCGCTATCCTTCCAGTTAATTAGACTCACACCCCCACAGTCTTCCTCTACTCTTCCTTGATTCTCCATCCCATATATGCCATCATTTTGCCAAGTACTGTCAATTCTACCTCCACAACATCTCTCATAAGTGTCCTCTTCTTTTCTCTTTCATGGACACCACCAAAGCTCAAGCATCATCTTTCACATAGATTATGGCGTCAAGTCACTCTATTGCCATCCATTTTCCATACCTGCCAAAGCCATTTTCCTAACTATTTTACTTCCCTGCTCAAATTCTAGTGGCTCGCTGTTACTTCAAAAATCAAATATAAAATCCTTTATTTGATATTTAAAGCCTACTTCAAGAATCAAATATAAAAGGGCGGCTAGGTGGCGCAGTGAATAGAGCACCGGCCCTGGAGTCAGGAGTACCTGAGTTCAAATCTGGCCTCAGACACTTAACACAAAAAACTAGCCGTGTGACCTTGGGCAAGTCACTTAACCCCAATTGCCCTCCAAAAAGCAAAAAAAAAAAAAATAAAAAAAAAGAATCAAATATAAAATACTCTATTTGATATTTAACACCCTTCTCAACCTGATCCCACACTACCTTTCCATCTTTATTACAAATGAATCCCTTTCCCATATGGTCCAGCCAAACATGACACTTCTTCCATCTCTCTTCCTTTGTTGATCTAGCTATCCCTGATACTTAGAATTCACTCTTTTCCTCACTACTACCTTTTAAAATCTCTGTTTTCCTTTAAGCACACTTAATCACCACCTTCAACATGAGTCTTTTTCTGATGGTAGTGTGTCCTCCCCCAAATTGTCCCTTCTACTTTCAATATATCTATATATTTATGCATTTTCTCCCTTTGTTAAATAGTCTAAGCATTCCCAGCACACCTAACACAGAAACTGACACATAGCTGGTCCTTAATAAATGTTTGTTGATTTACATAATCCAATCTATCCATTAAATCTAATCTAATCCATCCTCCATATAGCTGGAAGCCATCAACATGCTATCCCTAAAGAATAAGTCTGACCTTGTCATTCACCTACTCAAGAATCTCTAGATGCTCCCCATTGCTATTAGTGTGAAATACCAATTCCCTCAATTAGCAAGTAAATACCCTCTTAATCTGTTTCTCATCCATCTTTCCAGGCTTACTGCAGGTTATTCTCTTCTCTTCATTCTAGCCAAATTGGCTTGCTTGCTTTTCCTTACACTCAACTTTCTATCTCCTGCCTCCATTCATTCTAACAAAGGGTCCTCTTCATCTGCAAAGTGCATCCTCACCTCTGCCAAACAGAATCCCTAGCTTCCTGCAAGACTGAGCTAAAGAGCTACCTGCTACATGAGGCCTGTGCCAATCCTCCCATCACCTAGTGTTCCCTAGGAACTTTGTATATTCTATTTACAAGTCTGTGTATGTATCACTTCCTCCCAGTGGAGTGTAAGCTTCTTGAGGATGAGTATTGTTTCATCTTTGTCTTCACATTCCCAATGATGAGTATAATACTTAGTGAAAAATATTTTAAAAGTTTTTTAAAGAATAATTTAACTTTTGTCTTTTACTATTTACCTTGTCACACATTCATATCTTATCTCTCAGACTTAAGATTGAAATTGCTAGTAGTTATGAACCAAATATTGTATCTTTTGGCTTCTCTTGGCCAACATGATGCCTAACACATAGTAGGTCCTTGCTCAGTATATGCATTTTTAATGATTTATACAAAGAAAGGGCCATTGATAAGAGCCAAGGTCCTTTATTATAAGTTTTTTTTCACTGTATTAAAGTGGCCAATGGTCAAACCTTCATACGATGACCACTTAAAGAGCCACATGTATGTGTAAAAATAACTCTAGCAATGTCTTTTCACTTACTGCTGGATTCAAAGAAAAAGATACAAGGATAAAACCATTCCATTACAAATAATATAAAAGTCAAAGGAGTCTGAGAAGATTGGCAGTCTCACACTCTCAGAAGTATTGTAACTTTCACTTGTGTTTGCCTCTTATCTTCATTGCCAGTAGCTTTCAGCCCTGAGTGTCAAGAAATAAAGTGAAAGCATGCTTACATTTAAGAGGGCATTAGGAGTTCATGTTACAGAATTTATGTCTGATAAAACCAAAGCAATTGAGTATTTCTGATCTGAACCCTGTCAAAGCCAGGACAGGAAGAGCCTCATCAAGTACTTCTCAGCTAAAAAAGATTACAGTGATAAAACCCCAAATAACTATTCTTTTTATTTGCTTACATTTCTAGTGGTTTTCTTGGCAGTCATGAATTGTTAAGTGAAGTGAAACTCCATACATTACTTCATTCTTGTGAACCTTTTTTTTCCCTACTTCAGACCAATAGGAGAATCTGTTCCTAAACTCCAATTTTCTACAGTTTTGTAGCTACTGAAAGTTCCAAAGAGTCTTCATTCTCTATCTTAGGAGCTCTTACAAAAGGTTAAAAGCCTTTACTTTGAATCCTAAGGACATAAACTCTGACATGAAATATCTTTCTCTCTATTTCTTTTTTTTTTTTTTTTTTGCTTTTTGGAGGGGTGCAGGTGGGGCATTGGGGTTAAGTAACTTGCCCAAAATGACATGGCTAGTAAAGGTGTTAAGTGTCTGAGGCTGGATTTGAACTCAGGTCCTTCTGACTCCAGGGCTGGTGTTCTATTCACTGTACCACATAGCCACCCCCAATGAAATATCTTTCTATAGTTAGGAACAATAAGCCAAAAGCTCCTGGATTTGGCTAAAAGTTAACTGTCTCTGGATATTAAGAAATTCTTAAAGAGGAAAATAAATTCACAATTACAGGAATAACTTATAAAACACCAAGACAGCAACAACTTTACTAAGATTACTCTTGCCATTTGTCCACGAAAAATTTGCACTCCTTTGTTTAATATTCCTAGTGCAATTACTAAATCACTATAAAAGCCTATTCTGATACCTTTCACAGTATGAAAATGGCTGGCTGACCCTAGGTTCTTGAAGGCTACATAGGCAGGGCCTAATTTCTGTCAGGGCCTACATCACTCTGGAATGTCTTCAAATCTGAGCCCCAAGATGGACTGTGTGTTCATCTTCCAAAGACTGGCGTAAGATGAGAGAAACTCATCACAAAGTTGGATTTAAGACAGATGACTGAAGGTAGAAAAGGGATATGAATCAGCTTCTACATAGGGAGTGTGTGGAACAATGAAATCATAGACTTTGAAGCACAATTAGCAAATCATGGAATTGATTTGTACTAAAAAACACAATACAAACATTATTCCTGGATTAGAGTGGTTCAGGTATTTGTGGTTTTTTGGAGGGACAGGTTTTAAATCCTATTGCACTTATTCCTTAGACTAAGTCTCCATGTAGGCTGCAAAGAACCTTTTTTATAACCTACTTCGGCAAGGCAAGTAGACCTCTATAGAATAAGAAACAGCTCTTCACAAGGTATAAGCTGCAAGCTCACAATGTCAAGTGGTCTCTACCATGCCAATCACTGAATAAAACACATGATAATGGTAAATCTGACAATGCACACCTCATAAATGCTTTGACACAAATCAAAATAGATACTGGCAAGAATTCCATTCAAAATGGTGGGAAAATATGAAGGATTTGATGCACTTGGTTTATCCATCATTTTTTTAAACTATTTACAATGGACCCAGGACAATGCTAGGTGCTGGAGAAGATACAAAGTTAACAAAAGATATTTGTTACCTGTTTCTGTCATACTAGGAAGGAGATAAGACACAAAGATAATTATAACACATAATAAATATTACTTGATAAGTGAATTGCAAATCTGAAAAGAAAATGTTATGAGGCCAACAGAAGATGGCTGATGATAGATCCCTGAAGGAGTTTCCTCACAGAAGTGAGTCCTGTCCCTATCCATATCCCTACTATGTATATGGTCGTACTAGAAGCTTATTCTTACAATAAAAGCTTGCTAAATTTGGTGCTCCCCTCCCCCAACTCCCTTCCCCACATCCCTATGTACACCACTGAATTGTAGATGTTAGAGATAGAAGGGTTTTTTTAAAGATCATCTAATTGTATCATTTCACAGACGAGGACATGGAGGCCCACTGACCTTAAATGTACAAGTATTCAAAAACAAATGAGCTTAAAAGTTTATCTTGTACCGTTTAGGAAAAAGACATGTCCTGAGCAAATTGACAACATCAATAATGATTGTTTTCTAAATCCCTGGAGGTTATCAGTTTATATGTAAATTAATGTCTAGACCTCTTGGAACTCCTCTTAACTCTTTGAGATCGGTATTAATTTGTCATTTAATGACTTGTACTGTCTGAGACTGCTTCATGTTAGGCTTCTCTTTCCAACCAGACAATAAAATCTTCTGGGGACAGAGACCATGTTTCACTCTTCTTACCCAGTGCTATGAGGGTTATCCAAATGCAGAGGGGTGGACCGACAGATGGACTGACTGAAGACAGGGAGGGAGAGAGGAAAGGAGGGAGGAAGAAAGGGAGGAAGGAAGGAAGGAAGGGAGGAAGGGAGGGAGGGAGGGAGGGAGAAAGGGAAAGAAGGAGGGAAGGAGGGAGAGAGGGAGAGAAGGAGGGAGGGAGGGAGAGGGAGGGAAGGAAGGAGGGAGGGAAGGAGGAAGAGAAGGAAGGAGGAAGAGAAAGAAGAAAGGAAAGAAGGAAGGAAGGAAAGAAGGAAGGAAGAAAGGAAGGAAGGAAGGGAGGGAGGGAGGGAGGGAGGAGGGAAGGAAACAAGAACTTATTAAGCATTAATTATGTTTCAGGCACTGTATTTATTAAGGTCCTTCCAAAGATTCTTATTTGATTTTCACAACAACTGTGGAACAGAGGTATTCTAATTATCCTTACTTTACATTAAGAAAACTGAGACAAACAGATATTAAATTACTTGCCCAGGATCACTTGGCTAAAACGTGTCCAGGTTGGATTTGAACTCAGATCTTCCTGACTGACCAGTACTCCATGCATTGCATCAACTAGGGATTTCAGTGGGTGCTCTCTAACTGCTTCTGGATTGAATGACATGACAAACACAAACTACTCTCACCCATTCATCAAAGTCAGTCACAAAGTGTTGTATTTGACAATAATTGTTGCTATTGCTGTGTGGCAGAGTACATGCTATATATATTAAAATTTATAAAAATGCATTTCCTTCAAATTATTGCACAATTTGGAATTTTGACAGACTCGACCTGCCTTTTCTACCAATTAGTCTGAGTTAGAGAGGACAACGTTTTTAGTGAGATGGTATTTTAATATCAGCTCAGAATCTAGACCAATATTAAATATGCTTATTAAAGCAGTAGATGAGGAGAGCTTAGGAAATTCTGGCACACTTTCACAGATTATTTGCTGATGTAAGACATCTGGCTTTTTTGATTATTTATGGAATTTTACTCCAAGGCCCACTTGATATTTTAAAAATATGTTTTGCAATATTTGGACAATCCCCAGGTGGCTGGCTTTGAATGCATATTTCCACCTCTACCACCATTACCCCCAAAACACACACACACACACACATACACACACACACACACACACACACACATTCTATCTGATAGCTATAAATAAATATGAAACTTGGAGAAACGTTTACACGGTTTAAAAACAAAAATTAGATTAAAATATCCAAAACCATTCTCTGTGTTGATTTCTGAGAAGTTCAATTAGTGCTAATAAGGCTTCATTGAAGACAGAATTTCAATTACAGTTTAAATGATTACACACTCAATTTTTGGAATTGATAATGCTTCCTTTTCAGAATAGTTTGTAGAAATTCTAACTAGAGACTTTTCCCCAAAGTAAATTTTTCCTGTTTTTATTTTTGGGGAAAATACTAATGGTTTAATCAAAAGATGACTGTACATAGTGCTCTTTATAGATTCATTAATAAACTACAATGTAAATTTATTTCTAATGACAGAGAATAAGCACATGACAGTTAGGAGGTGAGCAGCAATGCATATACAATGGAGTACAGTGGTGTAAGATGGCTAGACACTTTGACTTCATTCACTGCCAAGCTAAGGTGCAGAGTCTTGTAATGGCAAGAGATTTTTAAGATCTTCCCTGTCCCTTGATGGGCCACACTTGGAGCCCAAAAAGAGAAGTTTGCTTAGGGGAGGCTTGTTTTTCATCACACCATTTGTACTTTGTAATTAGACAGTGCAGTCACAAAAGTAGTGATGTCTTCTGACCCTGGAGAAGGCTGTATGTAGACAGATAGAAAGACAGAGAGATAGAGATATATGGAAATAGATATAGATATAGATACAGAAAGAGATCCTAATATAAGATTTTGCTTTTGATATGGTGAGGAAATTGTCTTCTCTGGTTCTACAGAAACCCCATCAAAGCAGGTAGTCTGAAAGCTTTCTAAAAGATATTCTAAGATGTTGAGAAAAGTCATTAATGTATGGGCTGCTCATGAATGATATCTAAAAAATATTAATAAAAGTTCATTTATTAATTGACCATTCAAAAGGGATCTGCTCAAGGACCTTACATGTAACACATACTAAATGTGTCTTGAAAAAAACTATATAAATACAAGGAAAGGTATGTTTTATGATAAATCTACAGTCAACCAAACTCAGAAAATATGCAGGTTGCTAGTGAAAAGGATGAATAATGCATGAAGTCATGCCTCAGATACTCAAATTATTATAAGAAATAGATCAGTTTTAAGACTTTTGTGAAATAAGGACAATCAACACAGTAAATCCATTGAATGGCAAGTAGCTAATAAAGTCCAATGCAATCTTAGACAATGAGATTTTTTTCCCTTGACTGATCTTGTGATTTCATTGATCGGGGAAATTCCCAATAAGCAACCAGTGCAGATAACATCATCACAGCTACCTAAAGTCTTAGAGAATGGCCTGATGCAGAAGAGTCTGAGGCATTTCCCCAGCGGCATTCGGTCTGTATTTGTCACCTATGGCACTGGAACTCAAGTATTCCTAAATCCAAAGCCAGTTCTCTATCCATTATACAACACTCTCTTGTAAAGAATAACACCTTACATCTGTGCTTTAGAGTTTATCAATATCTTTCTCAAAAGAGCTATTTAATATATATAATATTAAATATTATCATTTTCATTTTATGGGTTCAGCATCTTGCTTACTGGCACACAGCAGAACCAGGATAGCTTCATTCCAAGTCTAATACTCCTTCCACTACCTGGACAATGTCCTTCTCCACTCCCACTCCCCTCCGCTCCCCTCCCCCAGAACTTGCCGTGGTGTCCCATGGCATGGTAAGCCCTTAATAAATGCTTATGGACTACCTGACTCACTCAACAATAAGCTAAAACCATTTTGTTACTATGTAATACGGTCTATATCTACGTGGTCTTTTCTCCTCCTCTTATTCCTGAAAGGGTAAAGAAGTTGTCCTAAAACTTGACCTGGCCAGAGTAAGGGTAGGGAACCTGCAGTTTGGATTCAGTCAAAGGGCTCCTCTCGAGGACCTAGAGGGCCATGCGTAGTCTCAAGGCTGCAGGTTCCCCACCGTTGGCCCAGGGAGCCAAGGTTCAGACTGAATTCCTGGTCATCTGAGGGCATTAAATAGGCCTGTCTAGAGAAGTTTGGGCCTTTAGACTTGGCTGGTGTCTCAAGGCCCATTGAGAGGCCATACTCTGCTCTTATTGGTCAGAAGTTTTTTTTCATAGGAAATCAATTAGAACTAAGTGCTATATTCCTAATGAGTATCCTTTCTTTGTTAAAGCTAAGTAAACTTCCTCTTGTTAATTGCTAAATAACTTGCAAGCGTCTTATTTCATTCTAATACTGGATCAAAAACACCAAGTGAATGGCTTAAATCAATCCTAGTCTATGATATATCATAATTGTTTAGGGCATTTCAACCCTAAAATAACAAAACAGACAGCATTAGACTAGTGTTTATTCACCAAGCCATTCCATCCCCCAAAGGAAAAGAATGCAAATTAAAGTGAAAACTCCTTCATTCAAGACTTTCCATTCTTTGGTCTAAGGATTCTTTTAAAACCTTTGCTTTCACAACCTCCCTTTGCACTCCCCAGGCTCTCATTAAGCTCCACAGTTTGTTGCTCCATAATAATGCTCCCTGCTTTTCTGATTTCTTTTCTTGTGCTACTGCAGGCTCCTACTTGGGATGTCCTTTTCCAATCAATTCTGCTTATCCAATTCCTACTTATTCTTAAAGACCAATATCAAATGTCACCTTTTCATAATGACAAATCTGTATTGCATCTTATTGAAACAACAACCCTGGTTGGTAAATACTGCAACTATTATAATTATCGTTTTATAGATAAGAAAACCAGGGCTCAGGTGAATCGACTTGTCCAAGGTCACACAAAGAAGTGGCAGAGCTAACATTCAAACCCATGACTTATGCTGCCAAATCCTTTCTGCTAGACCATCCACTTACACCTCTCCATTCCCATTCCTTGATCTTCTGACAAGAAAGTCTTTCTCTCTTTCACATTCTACACACAAGAGAGACAATATAGCAGGATATAAAAAAAATTACAAATAACACAGAAGGTCACTGGATAAAGACACAAGATATGTAGGTTTCAATGTTGCCAAGTATTATTTGGACTTAATAAGTCGTATAAAAGATATCACTGAGGAGATGCATGAGCAGAAAAGGATTTGGGCAAAAACCATTTTAAAAAATGAGAGACAGCATATGGATAGTTGAGCAGCAAGCTGTTACCTTCAACATAAAAGACAAAGAAAACGGCCTCTAGAAAGTTTCTCTATGTAGAATTTATGGGAAAAGACAAAAAAAAAATCAGGATTAGTGGGGCTATAGGCTGCATTAATGGCACAACCAGACTGATGAAACCATAAATCCATCAAAATATTATATTCTCCTTTACCTTAGTTATTTTTCTACATATGTTCTTTCTTTTTTGAGGCAATCAGGGTTAAGTGACTTGCCCAGGGTCATATAACTATATGCTCTTTCTAGTAAATTATAACCTGCCTAAAAGCAGGAACTATATCTTAGTCCTCTTTTGCATACCCCTACACTTTAGTACAATTTCTTACACACAATTGGGGGTCAATATTTATTGAGCTGGTGAATAACCAAGTGAATCTCCTCTAGAAACTAACAGTATACTCATTGCACATGATAGACATATTTAATCATTCTTGAATAGATTAGTGCATTTCAAGTTGATTAAGGAGAAAGGTAGAGAGAAAAGATCACTAGTCAGAGGACCTGAGTTATAAATAGGTCTAAGCTTTTAGGCATGGTGCTTAAGAAAGAAATCTGACTGACTGCCCAACAATATGTACTCTGCTCAAGCAAGCTTGATGATTATTTTTGCCCCTCCCCATTCCTCACAAAAGCTCAGGATGAATAAAAATAGTAATTGTTCTTCTTTCATTCAGCAACCCTGAGGGTCTTCCTTGATTTTTTTTAATTAAAGGGTTCATTCCTTGACTCACTTTTTTAAAATTTAAATTGATTTGTTTATTTACTTTTAGTTTATAAGATTCAGTTCCAGAGTCCCTTGAGTTTCAAGTTCTCTCCCCTCTCTCCCCCACCCACCCATGTGGCCAGCAGGCTTGACTCACTTCTTAAAAAGGCAGGCCTAATAACTGAATGGGAGCTGCCTAAGTCAAAGTGAGAACTTGGAAAGACCTTAGCTTTAAAAGGCCGAAGTCTCCCAATGCATCCTGGGCCACCTCCAGTTGTCCTGATATATATATACACACACATATATATATCTGGCCACTGGACCCAGATGGCTGTGGAAGAGAAATTGAGGCTAGTGATTTTGCACAGTCCTCACTCAAATCCAATTCAATTGCAAGTCATGACAGCATCTTCCTAATGTGTGGTCCTCTTCAAGAATGAAAGACAAATCACATTTACTGTGGGATTTTCAGGAAGATATTTGCCTCTCAAAGTATGATAATAATATTTATTCTAACTATCTCAATGGCTTTTTGTAATCAATGTATTTTTCAAATGATGAAGCATTATGTAACTATCTATTATTAACATCATTATTGCTATTATAAATTAAGCATTATTACTATGTTACTTCCTTAAGAGCATGACAAACAGCCTATTAACACTAGCAGAAACCTGACAAACTCATCAAATGCAAAGAGTCCTTTGGGACACAAGATGGCCCATGTGTTTACATTCCTACCTTTCAGTTCATTATAAATCTACATTCCATTCCTTCTTACTACTATGACTCCTACTTTAACAACAATGATAACCTACATTAGATCTTTAATTTAGGGCATAAGGTCACAGATTTAAAACTGGAAGTTGTCTTAAGTCACAGAGTTCAATCTTCTTATTTTACAAATGAGAAAACTATTTCCAAAAAGGGGCTTACACCCCACTCCTAGGATGAAAGATACCATGAACCTTCTAATCAATGGCTACCATCTTCTATCACCAAACTCAACAGAACTGAAAATGGATACTACTTTTCATGAGACACCAACAGATCATAGTGTGTAGTTTACATCCTCTATTAATTCATGCTGGGGGTGAGGGGAGGGGAAAACACATAAAGTGACATTTTAAAACTTTTGCTAATGCCATGTGAACCATTTTGAGCTGCCCCGAACCCCACCCCATCACCTGAGAAGGGCCTAAAACCTGGATTGGCCCAATTAGAGAAACACATTTTTGGCCCACTCTGAGCTTAACCTACCATAATGCCTTGCATGCTTTAGCATAACAGACGTGCTTTGCTCTCTGACTGAACCCAAAGTGCCCCGTCCTGTGTCAGCAACTACAAGACTGTATGAAGCTGACCAGAAGCATTCTTCTGCTTACCACTGCCAAGGACAAGGCGCCTTGAACCAGACATTATCTTGAATAATGGGACTTTTCTTATTATATTATGTCATGTTAATGACAGAAGAAATACAGACATCCTGTATCTATAATTTCAATTAACAGTTCGACACTTTTAAAATATTATTTTATTTACAATCTATCCTATTAAGAAATTTCTTTCTCATTTTATGGTTAACACATATGGAAACAATAATTTTGTTTGACATATACATCCTGAGTTGGGATTATTCTAAGTGCATAAAGGGTCTCCTTCAGCTTCTTTACCTCCAAATTCAGAATTATTTTCTGATTTCCATGCAGGCATGATTCTCTAGCTTAATGAGAATAAATAAGCACATAATAGCTCGTGCATGGCCTGATTTTGTTTTCCTCGGTCAAACCTTTGGTAAGATGAACCCCATCCTGTTTGTTCTTGAACAAACCTTTAATAAAGAGATAAACTGATTCTGCTCGTTTCTTTGGATCAAACCTTTGGTAAATGGTTGACAACCACTACAAGGTCTATCTGTATTCCAAAGAGACTAAAGAAAAGGAAAAGGACTGATATGTACAAAAATATTTATAGCAGCTCTTTTTTGTGGAGGTAAATAATTGAAAATTAAAGGAATGCCCATCAACTGGGGAATAGCTGAATAAGTTGTGGTATATGATTGTGATGAAATACTATTGTGCTTTAAGAAATGATGAGCAAGATGCTTTCAGAAAAACCTGGGAAGACTTACATAAACTGATGTAAAATGCAGTGAGCAGAACCAGAAGTATACTGTGTAACAATGTAACAATGATCAACTGTGAAAGACTTAGCTACTCTGATCAAGATAATGATTCAAGACAATTAAAAAGGATCCATGATGAAAGATTTTATCCATCTCAGAGAGAGAACTGATGACGTCTGAGTATAGATTGAAATAAATATTTTTACTTTATGTTTTTCTTGCTTTTGTCATTATTTTCCAACATGCTTAATAATAAAATCTTTTTTGCATTTCTTCACACGTATATAATTTTGATCATATTTGTCTTATCACTGGGCAGGGGAGGGGTTGGAGGGAAAAATAATCTGGAACTTTGTTACAAAAGACTGACTTACTGTCCTACTACATGTAGGACCTTCTTGAAAGCCAACAAAGTATTCCATTATCATTAATGCTTTTTTTCATTCCTTCTTCTTGTTCCTTCACATTGTTTGGCAATATGAAATAGTTGTACACATCTGTTCTAGCATATCCTCATCTTCACAAATCACACAACAGTTTTCCAGTGACATAAATATGAAAATTTTTGAAACAATCTTAGAAGGTTGGCATCTCTACTCAGTTGCTAATTTGCTGTATCCAGATGATAGGTGAATTTGCAGAGGCTGATGAAAGTAACATAAGGTATAACTGTTGTAAACAGCAAGACTAGCAAGACAAAGGTCATCCAAAATATTTCTAAACAAAATGGTTATATAAACATTTGCTGGATCAGAAGAAATGCATCATCTGTGAGGTTAGTAGAGGTGAAAGCAAAAATTTAACATATGGTCTTCCTTTAAGAAGACAAGAAGGAAATAACCTCCTGACTTTTTACAAAATTTATATAGTTGGTCATGAGCTCTTCTTGGGCAATTCGGACTGCAAAGGAAATCCAAGGCATGATTAAAGTATATATTAGACAAAACATTTCTGAGCAGATTTTGAAAACAACCTTTCAAAATGGCAAATCTGTCACTGCCTTTCTCATTTTAGCAAACTCCTTCAAGTGAACAAGATCAGTTTTTAAGTTAATATTGTAATTTATTTTTAACCAAATATGGTGGTAGTATCCCCTTTTGATAAAACCTTTACTCAATAATACAAACTTAATGAACAAAAAATAATCAAGCTTAACTTTTATTTTTTAATAAAAGCAAAATAGCTTGGGATGGAGGAAAGAAGGCATCATGTAAACAAAATTTGTTAAACTAATTGATTTGGAAGGTCAAATCGAATATTACCTTAATAATATGGATGCAGCACAGTAAGATGGAACAAGCAATATTTGGGATTCAGTAGAACTGAGTGCAAACGTTGCCTCTGACATTAACTACCTACATGATCTTGGACAAATCATTGGCTTCAGTTTCCACATTTACAAATCTCTGGTGTAGGGGGATTAAAATAAGAGGACATCCTCTGGAGTCCTTTTTGGTTCTATGTCAATGAGGCTGTTTTATAATAAGAAAACTTTTCAGGAACAAGTCAATATGTAAAATAGGTTACTCTTCATGATAACAACAGAGTGGAGATTGTTCATTCACCATATATGGAAATTACTGAAAGGCCCACAAGTCAGTCATTCAGTGTTTATTAAGCGCCTATTACATGCTAGATACAAGCTCCCTTCCTGTGACGGAAGTGGGCAGGAACTAGTTAAGTAGAAACTTCATGGACTTAAGAACGAAGTAGGCAGGAAACAGTTAAGTGATACTTTGTGAAATTAGAAATCAGCAAGTTAGAAAGACAATAAACCTCCCTATGAGCCAGGCTGGGGTGTGGGAACTAAGCTAGGTATTCATTTTTCTTCTCCTACATGCTCAGGTCATCATGTCCCGTACCCCTCTCTGCTTACCCTACAATCCCCTATCTAAAGACGTTCCTATTGTTCATTCTTCTTCATGTTCTGTCATTATGCCCCGTAATCACAAACTCCCTTGCCTCAGCAACTTACTTGCACCTCCAAACAGTGGGACTATATGGTATAAAAGACCCCGTATTTCTGTACTACCCCGCTGCTCTCCCTAATTGGCTAAGAGAGCCAGTCGCAATGGCTAAATTAATTTCAATTAAAGCTCCTTAAACTTTTGATTGGACTCTGTGGTCATTCTGTTGATACTCGCAATTTCACTTGCCCATTACATGACCTTTAGTCACCAGAAAATATCAAGAGCAACCTTTGTGGATTTGTGTCACTGAGGCACCTAGGCACTGTAGTGTATACAGCACTGGCCCTAGAGTCAGGAAAACCTGAGTTCAAATCTAGTCTCATACATTTATTGTAGGACACTAGGCAAATCACTTAACCTTTGTTTTAGTATCCTCAACTGTAAAAAGACATAATATGAGCATCTACATCCCAGGGTTGTGTGAGAACGAAATGAGATGATATTTGTAAAGTGTTGGTATATTACTGTTGTTATCAATAGTAGAATTTACATAATGCCTTAAGTTTTGTGCTTTACAAATATTATTTTATCCTCACCTGGGAGAGGCAGGCGCTATCATTATCCACAATTTACAAGTAAGGAAACTGAAGCAGACTAAAGTTAAGACACAGCTGGTGACTGTTTAAGGCTTGCATACAAACTCGTGTCTTCCTGACTCCAAGTCAAATGAGTTCAACAAAGCAGACCCCTATGCACAATGCCACCCAGATGATTCTAGGCTGCTTAAGGCAAGGGATCTGGACTGATTTTTATGTAATGAGAAAAAGGCCAATATGCAATCAAAAGTTTTCCCTGACATGTTTTCTCCAAAGGCAAGTAAGGTCCTCAGGTCTTCTGCGAAAGCACTATATATATATATATATTTTAAACAACCTATTCTTAAGAAACCTGAGCAGATTAGCAAAAAAACCCAAACAAACCTAGAAATAGGTGATGGGATTATAAAAGACCAGCAGTAAGAAGAGAAAGCTGACTATAGACCCATAATGCAGTAAGTATTAAAACAAATAGGGAGGAGCAGCTAGGTGATTCAGTGAACAGAGCACCAGCCCTGGAGTCAGGAGGACCTGAGTTCAAATCCAAACTCAGGCACTTAACATTTACTAGCAATGTGATCTTGGGCAAGTCACTTAACCCCATTTGTTCTGCCTTCCCCCCTCCAAAAAGCAAATAAATAAATAAGCAGTCAGAAACCATATCTGTGTCCATATATAACAGCAGAGACCAAATGACCAAATGGCCAAATGACAATTGAGTCATCAACAAAAGTTTAAATGATGTTTTGTCATCATATAAGAAGGCAAGAAAATATGTGGTGCACTGTCAATCAAAGACAGGCAGCATGGCAGAGTAGACAGAGCTAGCTTCAGAGCAAGGAAAACCTGGGTTCAAGTTATGCAATATATATCTGGAGAGATAGATGGATAGGTATATATACGCATGCATACATATTCATATATACACACATACATATGCATGCACATATACACACCCATACATGTATCTACACACACCCATATATTTACAGATGGATTATAGATATAGATATAGATACTGTATGACCCTGGACAAATCCTTTGTCCCTGAACAAAGCATTCAACCTCTTAGCACTCCAAAGACACTGCACTGCAGAGAAAGGGTTGACTTCCTTTACAGAGTGGTCCTCAACCTTCCTAATGCCATGACCTTTTAATACTCATATGTGGGTGTATCTGCATGTGGGCGGGCTTGCCTGGAGACAGAAGAGCAGTCAGATGGTCTTAGGCGACCCCTGTCAAAGGGTCATTTGACACCCAAAGGGGTCACGACCCACAGATTGAGGACCACCCAGAAGGAATTCTCCCCTAAGAGTGCTGTATACTAATGAAATCACAGGTAGAGTTCCTATCCTATCATTAGAAATGACTGAAATAAACAAATTCCAGCACGGAATTGGGTAAACCCACTTTAGTTACTAAGAAATTTCCAGAAAAGCTCATTTCCTCAAAATGTCGGATAAACGAGACATTGCCACAGAATAAATGCTTTTCTTAGTAAAACGTCCAGAAAACAGAAGCAATTGTTTCCTTAAATAAAGTCTGCTTAGCTTTGCTGAACATTCACACAGGAACCTGGGTTAACGTATTTCCATCTGGGGCTACATGCTGCTGAGAAGCATCAAGGAACGAACATTCACATGATAGATACTGTGGGCTGAGAAAAAGTTTGCTTGAGTTCCCACAATTAAACCTACACAGGAAATTGCAAGCACTGAATAATAATAGAGATGGGGGGGGCTGTGGGGGGAGAAGCATGACCCTTTCACACTTGTACCTAATAAAATAAATGAGCTGCAGAAGTAATGGCAATCTGTAGAGAAACGAATGTTTGGGGACACTAACCATGGAAGGCCCAACAGTTTAACAACAAAAACTGCCATGCAGGTCCAAATGCACAATGGCCTTCTGACCTTTTCTCCTCGACCAAGGGAACCAACCTAATTAATTTAATTTAATACAAAACTGGCGAAAAAGGAAAGCCCTTTAGGGTCCCAACAGATTGTGTGCTTGTAAACAACCCAGCTTAGTGCCAATTTCAATACGTTCCCAAAGCCTGGAAGCAAGAACATTAGGATCCAAAATCTTTTATCAGAGGCTATTGAAAAGCTAACAACCCTTCACTTCCCTGTGACATGGTGATGGTGGAAATTTCCTGCATGTCCCACAGTCAGTAAAATATCAGTAATATACATTGCAGAGGTCATTGCTAACAAGCCCGGGAAGAGTTTTTCTTATGGTGAGCCAGAACTAATCAGTACAGTTCCCGAAAAAGCTAAATGCAAGCATATGATGAAGAATGCAGATGGTACTGAATTGCTGAAATAGAGTGAGAGTGTGTGCGTGTGTGTGCGCATCTCAGCTTACATAAATAGAGCCACTAACACCAGAGATGACACTCTCCCCCCCCAAAGGCATCAACAACAACAAAGACACCTCAGAACAAAATGACAAGCTGGACTCCCTAAAATCATCTTTTTTCTCCATCCGAGTGATGAGCTTACATGTCTAGTTAGACAGGCTCTGAAAAAAAGGGAACAGAAATAGGGAAATGCTCTACAGCTAGGATTCTGTGAATTGAAGTATCACCCTGCCAGCTCATCAGACAAATGTTGTGGTTGGCCACCCCTCTTTGCCACTGCTCCAAGATAGGCCTTCAGGTCTTGCCACATCTGGCAGACAGTCTCTAGAGGCAGTCTTAGTATGATAGAAAGGACACTGATCTTGGAATTAGATGACACAAACAGGTTCAAAATTCAGCATCTTCCATTTAGGACTTTGGACAAATCTTTTGATGCTTTCCAGCTTCTGCTCCCAAATCTCTAAATTCAAAAAGTTGACCAAGGTGACATTGAAGGTCCTTTTCAGCTCTAAATTTGTGATCCTACAAAGTCTAATTTCTATGTAGAAAAAAAGACTGTCTATAATATTAACTAGATGGCACAGTGGCCTGAAGTCAGGAAGACCTGAGTTCAAATTTGTTCTCAGAAACTTACTAGCTGTGTGAACCTGGGCAAGTCACTTAACCAGTTGCCTCCTTTTCTCATCTGTAAAATAAGCTGAAGAAGAAAATGGCAAACCACTCCAGCATCTTTGCAAGAAAACCCCAAATGGAGTTATGAAGAGTTGGACATGATTAAATACACATGTATGTATATACACAGAGAGACACATATACATATGTGAATACATGTATTATACACACAGAAACAACTACATGCAAAATAAAAACAAGATAGTTTGGTGAAGAGAGGGAAGGGAGCTGATGCCATCCGGGTAGGAGTAGGGGGTGGGGGGTGGAAATTAGTTAAGACCTCGTGCAGAAGGTAAATTTGAACTGAAGTTTGAAAAAAAAAAACCAATGGATTCTTAGAGGCAGGGGTGAGGAGAGAGTGAGTGCAATCAGACATAGGGACAACCTCTACAAAGTCACAGAGAGGGGAAAGAGGAGTGAGAAACAAGGCTGACAATTTGCCTGTACCAAAGAATATGTGCAGAGGAGCAAAGTGCAATAAGGTTGCAAATGCAGTACGGTGCTCAGTTGTGAAAGCATTTAAATGGCAAAAAGAGGTGTTAATATGACCACTGAAGGTAACAGAGAGCTACTGGAATTTATGGGGAAGGGGATGATGTGTTGAAGCTTGTGCTTTAGGAAAATCACTTGGGAAGTTGGGTGGAGAATAGTCAGAAAGAGGAGAAACTTCAAGCATAGTAGCCAATTAGGAGACTTCCAAATAATCCAGGGAAAGATAATGAGGACCTGAACAAGGGTGATGATCTATGTAAGTAGACAGATGGTAACCGTAAGTGAAAGTTACTGTCGAGGTCTAACTAGACAAGATTTGGCAATTGATTGGATATGTGGGGTCAGAGTGAACACCTTAGTGGCTCTGGTCCCTTATTAATATAGTCAAGAGAGGTATGGCCAGCTAGACCATGGGCTAATTTTTATTTCTAATAGTTAGATACTTAGTGAAGGACATTTCTCCACCAACTGCGGGTTTTGTAGTACAACTCTATTCTGAGGCTAAGATAGAGTAGCCTTCTGTACAGAGTATATAAGTGAACTAGAGAAATAGGGATCTAAATAAAATATATTGAAACCTGTGTCTATACACATACATATACATGAAATTCTGAAGTTTTCATGAGTAAGATGCCCATGAAGTAGAAAGAATTTTGTTCTTTAAATAAAGCAAAAATAGTATTTCTTCCCTAGATTAAAAAAAAAACTTTTAAAAGACTGGAATATTACTGTACTATCATGGAATAGAATCCTGTTATAGATTTGTAGCCCCACACCAGAATGTAGTGAAAAAAGTACCAAAGATCATTGCACCCTGAGGGCAGGGACTGAGTTTGCCTTTTTGTTGCATCTCTAACACTTAGCACAGTGCCCAGTGACTCTGACTGGCCAACTGACTGTATACAGCATTCCCACCCCCCAAAACATGAACCCTGGAGTTGGTGTCATATTACAAAATATTTCAATATCCATATAAGGTTATTAGAAGCAAGTAATACATGAGTAGCATTTCAGGATTTAGTCAACTTCAAAGCACATCCCACATCATCTACTACAGAATTAACTTTTTCATTAATGAGGATGGAGCTATTCCAATACTATTCTTAGAAATGGTGGCTGCATAAATAACAATATTTACCACCATTTAGTGTATTTGGCTATCATCTCTAAAAAATAGTGCTCAAGTGGTATGTTTGTATACATATGTAAATATACACCAAATAAAACAAAAATATTTTGTTTATAAAATACGAAGTCATGTGCCAAGATACACACAAGGATACTGAGATCCATTAGCACCGAGAAATACGTATGTGATCATTTTATCTTAATGCTAAGCACTCTTATTATTTGGCAACCTACCAACTGGAACACTCTATTGGCATATCTTACATCTGCCACTGGCATGTCTTTAAAATCTGTCTGTACTTACAAAAATCCAACTGAGAGAAAATGACCTCTGGAGGATATATCCTAAAATCCCAAATAATAAAAATGTGCCTTTATATGGAAGAAAAGATTCTGAATTACAGAACGACATTCTATCTCTTTTCATTCTTTCCAAAAGGGACATTTTAGTGGTATTCCTTCCCAGTTGAAAATGAGAAAAATAAACAGAATTTCAAGAATATTTATGTTTGCAAGCTCAAGCTCAGATTTTAAAACAGTTGAACATTACAAAAAAGGGCAATATAAATTCATTTTTACTTTCAAGAAGGTTATTAATTCTCTCTCCTTTGGACCCCACCCTTGTCCTCAAAAGCAGGAAGTGACTCTAAAATTAGTGTGTCATATTACCTTTCGATGAATGTGATCTCTAGAAAGTCACTTTATCTTTAAACCATATAGAACATCTTTTTTTTTCTTTTGAGGGGGGAAGGCAAGGCAATTGGGCTTAAGTGACTTGCCCAAGATCACACAGCTAGTTAAGTGCCAAGTGTCCAAAGCCAGTTTTGAATTCAGGTCCTCCTGACTTCAGGGCAGGGGCTGTATTCACTGTGCCACCTAGAGACCCCCAGACCCCCATATAGAATATCTTTAATCCATACCGAATATTCATTTGTTCAATAAACTTTTCTTAAAGACATTTCCAGGAATTTTTGAACAACAACAAAATAAAGATTAAATTAGATTGCCTAGCTTAATTAATATTTGTATTCCAAAAAAAAAAAAAACCAAATTGACATATATGATAACTTTATATGATCAGAACATCCTATTTTTTTGGCCATGGAGGTGAATCAAAAGCTGACTAAATATTGTAAGACACACTTATTCTCCTTTCCATTTCCATGAGGCTTCTGGTTATCACAAATAGTAATTTGTGAAGAAAAAAAAAACTTCTGAATTCTTACCCCACTGTGCCAACTTAATTAGCTCAAATGATGTTTCTAAATGCTTTGGGGGCCAGGGATCATATATTTTAAACATTCTGTACAACATTTAGTACACTGTACATACTTTTAAAAGTTGTAGAATTATAATTAATCTAATAACATCCTTTAGCTATATAAAGGAATAAAGAAAGACTCATTAGAAAGAATTCAATTCACCTCTAACCTAAGATGAAAAATCCTGTTCAGACAAATCATTACTGTCCACTTCAGAAATAATCCAGTCACCTGGGTGTATAATTGAATACACTGAAACCTAGGAAAATTGGATATTTCTACAATCCTTTTAAAAACAGGAACAATTGTCTGAAATGGATTAATTACAAAATGATTCAGGTTTAAAAGGAGATGACAGTTAAATACAGAGCTTCATTCTGATAAGTAGATTATACAGATAGATCAGTTTTCATTTTTTTAAAAAAACCATTTTATCCCATATAATTTGTAATTCAAGACGCCAGATTTTCCTCATGAGGGCCTAGTTCAGTGGTGACAACACTGTAAACCATTCAACAAATACCTCACGAGTAAATTCTGAGCTAGGACAGTGAGACTGGTAGAAAAAAACATTTAATAATGCTTGAAGAATTGTTGAATCTTGAATTGACTTTCAAATGTCTAGGATAATAAGGGTGTAAACTTTTTTTGAGCCTAGGACCTCAAGGCTAGATGCTATAATGAAGAAAGCAATGTGTCTGGAGTAAGCAAGACTCGTCTTCCTGAGTTCAAATCTGGCCTCAGACCCTTATTAGCTGTGTGACCCTGGGCAAGTCACCTAACCCTGTTTGCCTTAGTTTCCTCTTCTGTAAAACGGGCTGGAGAAGGAAATGGCAAACCAATGAAGGCTCTTTGCTAGGAAAAACCCAGGTCATGCACGAAGAGTCGGACACAACTGAACAACAACAACAACAAAGAGGACCTTATCAGAAGCCCTGTGGTAGCTTGAGTGTTGATGATGGAGCGCTGTGGTTGTTGACCATTTATTCTCAATGACATCACAATGGAGACTTACTGGCTTGCACAAGAACTGGAGTCAGCAGCAGCCTCTCCTCTGGAGTCATCAAAGTTCAGTGGCAGGACATGAGTCAAGACAATGGCCCAGGTTGCAGTGGACGAATTAAGACAAAGGTGGTCTAATTGCAATCACATAAATATCAGTCTGGGAGGGGAAGACCCTCAAAGTTCCTGGACAGAACAGAAAATATTTGCCATTTACCCACCATCTAAGTATATCTAAGCCATCTAAGCCATCAAAACCTAAACAATGAGACATAGAGTCTCAGGCTGGGGTTATTACTGGCCATTCAACGCAAGGGAGAATAATTTAAGTTTAAAGAAGAGTCAAGTAGCTCCATTTGAAACACAACAAGCTTTTTTAAATCCTGTTTTTTCAAAGCTATATTTCAAGAAATTGTAACTGAAAACTGCAAACAACAAAAAGTAAGCTGTTCCAGATTTTTGAAAAAAATTAATTAGAATTTTTAAAAATGTAGTCCCTATACCACAAAATTGTTACAAAATATAAACAACCAAAAAGTATATTCCTATAGAGAGAGCACTCACATGTAAGGATATGGTACCCCAAGTGGAAAGAGAGACCACATGTGGTAAGGGGAGGAGAAGGGAGAGAAGTAGGAAGGAGAGAAGAAGGAACAACAGTCCCCAATTGCTGCTCAAATTAGTAGGTTGGTTCCCTGGGGGAAAGCTACTACTATCTATACTCAGGATTCCAGAGATAGCTGGGATGGGGTGCTATTGACCCAGCAGGATGAGGTAAGATGATGACAGAATCATTATCATCAACAATGAATGCAAAAATCCCTGGGTAAGGGAATATTCCAATAATCATGTGTGGCTCCCTCTACCTGGACCAGTAATCCCTATACCTTTAAAGGAATGTCAAACCCTACCAATCAGAAAAGGAAGCCATATCTGCCAGAGATCAATGGGAACAACAAGGTACCCGTCATTTTTATTTATTTATTTGACTCCAAATTCAACTCTCTTTCTACTATATCAAACATCTCTACATTAGGTATTACTTTTAGCCTTGATTTACCTAAGGTTCTTCATTCCCTCCAGCTTTTATTACTTTCTAAGAAAATAGGCAAGACCTTGTAATTCTTTCTTATGTCCACAACTCAGTTGAGTATAGACTTGCCCTAGGGCAGAAACCATGCTGTTTGCTGCTTTTCAATAAGTATTATTATTTTATATATGTCATATATACTACATATACATTATTTGTATATATATAGTATATTTTTTCCTTAGTAATTTAATATATTACAAAGGATTGCCGTATCAACAACAGGAACTTATTGAGCATTTGTTTTGTGCAAGGACAGATGGCTGAGCGGATAAAATGTTGGGCCTGGAGTCAGGAAGACCTGAGTTCAAATTCAGCCTCAGATATACACTAGCTGTATGACCTTGGCTAAAGTGCTTAACCTCTGCTTACTTTAATTTACTGAAGAAGGAAATGACAAATCACTCCAACATCTTTGCCAAGAAAACCCCAAACAGGGTTACAAAGAATCAGACATGACTGAATAACAGTGTACATGGAAGGTAGAGTGCTAGGCACTGGCCTTACCAAGACAAAAATCAGAGTCCCTGATCTAGAAAAATAATAAAACTGGTAGATTTAGAGCAGAAGGGGACTTTAGAGGTGTAACAGCAACCACACTGGCATACCCAGGGTGGCCGCTAGCACAAGTTTTTAACTCTACTTTACTAAGCCAGCTGTTTAAGGGGTCAAAAATCTTTTTTAATTACATTCACCGGTTCAGGGGAAAATTCAGCACCCTGAACTTAGGAGAAAATACAAGCAGAGAAATAAAGACCAACAGGGCTCTCTCTGACTACCTGAATTAACTATATACTTTATATACATCCCTGGATTGAGAGAGTCTTTATATCTGAGCAGTCAAGGAGCTCTGAACATAGGGACACTCAGAATCTCAATCACAAGATCCTTCTCATAAATGAGCCAGCAAAGCAAAATACCAACTCAGAGTATATATACACTTCTCAGAGGCAAAAAGCATCATAACCCTCATGACTCCGTACCTAATTAGAAATTAGCAAAAGGTGTAAAAGCTTTCCTACAAGCAAGCCTCCCCTAAGCAAGCTTCCCTTAATGGGCTCCACTTGAGGCCTATTAATGGATAGGGAAGACCTTAAATTCCATTAATATTACAAGAGGTTATCAAGCCAAGCACCTCATTTTACTTTTTTTTACTTTTTTCTTTTCCTTTTTGGAGGGCAGTTGGGGTTAAGTGACTTGCCCAAGGTCACATGGCTAGTTTTTGTGTTAAGTGTCTGAGGCCTGACTTGAACTCATGTCCTCCTGACTCCAGGGCCGGTGCTCTATTCACTGTGCCACCTAGACGCCCCCTGCACCACCTAGCCGCCCCTTGTTTTACAAATAAGGAAAACTAAAATAACTTACCCAAAATCAAGGAAAGAGCAAATGACAGAGCAAAGATAGGAACTATACTTCTCTTAATAAAAATAATGACTCTCCAATGCAGCCTCTGTATTCATTAAGACTCAAATCTTCAGACTCACTCCAATATTTTATTTCAGTGATCAAATGCTACTTAATATGTGCCAGGTATTGGGAATACAAATACATAAATGAAGATGGCCCCTGTCCTCAAGGAGCTTACATTCTGTTAGAGGAAATCAAGTACAAGTATCAATAAATATATTCAGAGCAATCTCTGGGACTTGAACTTGGTTGGGTCATCTAATTTGATTTGTCAAGGATAAAAAAAGAGGAAATTTTCATAAGCTAACTACTGAGATTTTTTTTTAATGGGTTTAAAGTAGGAGGTGGGTTCAAGCTAATTTTTGAAGGAAATTTGAGATTCTAAGAACTAAAGAAGAGAAGATGCCTTTCTGACACATAGGCCAGATTCGGAGAAAAACATGGAGGTAGGATATGGAAACATATACAATGACCAACAAATAGGCCATTTTTTTTTTCTGAAATGTGTGTGTGAGGAGAAACAATTTTCAGTAAGCCTGGAATGTTATGTTGAAACAAGATCGTAAGAGGTTTTGAATGTCTTATGTTTTACATTTTATCCTAGAGAAAATAGGGAGTCATTGAAGCTTGAGTAGGTGAATAACATGAAACATGTTCTTAATATCAAAATCAAAACCTTTTAGACTCTTGTCCTAGTTTCCTGGCCCAACTCTGGTCAGTAGTTGTGGCATTTATTAAAAAGAAGTAAACAGCATGGTTTCTGCCCTAGGGCAAGTCTATACTCAACTGAGTTGCGGACATAAGAAAGAATTACAAGGTCTTGCCTATTTTCTTAGAAAGTAATAAAAGCTGGAGGGAATGAGGAATCTTGGGTAAATCAAAACCAAAAGTAATACCTAATGTAGAGATGTATGATGCAGTGTAAAGAGGGTTGAATTTGGAGTCAAAAGAGAAGTTCAAATCTCAGTTCACCGCTGTGTGTGACCCTAGAGAAGTCACTTTACTTATGTTGGCCTATCTTGCCTCATCTGTAAAAATGAGATTGACTTCTAAGGTCCCTTCCAGATTTAAATACATGATCCTACAAACGCATGCTCAAAAAAAGAACTCACTATCACAGTGTTTGCTACATACATAATAATGCCTACCAAAAAGGCCCTGGATTCAATCTATCTTAATTGCACAATTTTGAATTCAGGGCACCCTCTAAATGGTTAAAGGCTCAGGAAGGGATGCTTTAATTTGGAGGAGATAGTTGAGGCAAAGGGATGTCAAGATGAACTGCACCAAAACTGTGATTTCATGTGAGCCTTTACACATCCCGATTCTATGTACAAAACATGAGTGGTAACTACAGAGTTTTCAGGATTCCATTCTCCTGTCATGATATGCCCTCCTACATCCACTTCTAGCTTCATGCCTAAGGCCTGACTGTACTCCATAAAAAGGCAAGGGACATGTTTTTCTCTCACTGAGCTTAAAATTGGCTTCCACAAAAAACCAGCCCACCTCCTAAAATATGTGACTGGTATATAAAGGTCCTTTGATTACTGATGGATTAACAAGGAACTGTGATTCACACAGACCCTTCCATAAAGTGCTTCCCACAGAATGAATATGGCAAATCAATGCCTAACAGTCTTTCTGTTTTCAGATAGAAACTAAGACTCACGGAGGGTTTTCTGATGAGAGCAAGAGCAGCAGACAACTATACCGCCTCTCTTTTGAAAGACCTGGAGACTTAGAATGACAATTTTCAGACCTTGTCCCATCCAGTAATAACTCTCCTTTAGTCCAGGGTTCTCCCAAGATTCTCAGGACTGGATTGAATGATAGTCCACAAGTTACCATAAAAGTCTGTCCCCTACTTTCCACATGTCATCTTCTGATGGCTTCAAGAACTGAAGAACACTAAATCTATAAAGCCTCTTTTCTAAGCTTATTATTTAGAAGTATTAAAAGAGCAACAAAATCAATCTTAGCCTTAAAGCTATAGCCAGTTTTTACTCTGTTAGAGAACTCGGTGCGTTCTGTAGTCAGTTGGTTGAAACTGGAATGCAGCTGGGTTTTTCTGTTATTTTTTTTCTTCTCTTGTCTACAAAGCCTGTCACAGAATCACAGAAGAAAATGAACTGATATGAAAAGAGTAAATTACTAAACAAATTCCAGCTATGCCCCCAAACCAGATGTCTCTTGCTGTCATGCTGGCAAAAATGGAATTGGAGCCATTCCCCCAACCTCCCTTCCATCTCCTCTACCTCTACCCCAGATAATTATCTGTTCTAATACAAACTAGAAAAACAGACATTTTTTTCTTCTCATTTTTAGGCTCACAGCTCTCATTTTTCCTGCTTCCCATACTTTGCTCAAATCTTGTGTTTTTGTTTATTTGTCCTTCCGCTCTATCATCTCCAGCAAAACAGACACATAAAAGGATTCCTTTCTGAGCTTCCAGGCACTTAATTCAAGTCCTCTAGTAAAAGGAAGAGTTGCCACCCAGTTTCAGGAAGCCCTCTTCACAGCACCTAGGTACCTTACCTGTTCTTAAGTGTGGACAAGGATATGTGAGGTTTACATATCATGTTAGTACAAAGGAAAAAAAAAAATCTAACAGCAATCAAGGAGAAAAATTGCTTTCTAAAAAGGTTGTTGGCAAACCAACTGGAGGAGAACTGACTCAGAGGCACACTATCATTTGAATTAAAGTGCTTTCTTTTCCTCCCAAACATGCCCAATGGGCAGCAGTAAATCAGAAAGCCATAACCATTATTTCAGTTCTGAAATTGCGCTGTCCTCATTTCTAAAGGATAGAATAAAGGATATAATCATAAGGCTCAAGGCAACACTCTATCACATTCATATGGGCTTCAAGATGTCTGAAGGGTTTGGGGTCTTGGAGGGAAGATGAGAGTGGCAGGGAGAACATACTGCAATTTCCATCAGCATTTTACTAAAGGTTCAACTCATAAAGAGTCAAATTCCCAATGCAATGACAAAGGGCTTATCATTTCTATCTTCAACATATGGGCGCCATTGTGGAGAGCTTCTGGACACACAGCCATAATATCATTAGATCCACAAGAATAGGTGTATACCAACGTATTAGTAAACACACAAAAGTTCCCAAAATTCTTTTTCTTGTTGAAAATGTATAAAAGCACTGAGTGTGTGAAAGCCTGAACATGTTCACACATGGGCTTTAAATGTTATCTTCTCACAAGGAAACATGCAGAAGTTCTCTCTCCTTCTCTGCCTTTCCCATATGGACTCATTTTTCATATTAATTTTACAGTTAATTTTTTCTGGTCAACCGGTTTCTGTTTCTTCGAAAAGTATTCAAACTAGTTTAAATATCACCATTCATTTACTCTCTACTAAAAATAAAAAAAAACCCCATCATATTTTAACAGCATTGATCTGTTGTAGATTAAATTAATAGCAACCACTCAGTTATGAGGAAATGAGTTACATGAAAACACCTTAGATTCTAGTGGTGACTACATACTGGTTTTTCTTGTAAGCTAAAAACTTTAAGAAGCCAAGAAACTTTTAGGACTTGTTATTTTAAGTTAAATTTCAATGGAACTGGGAAGTCAGCAAAGTGTTTATTTCTTTCAGATGCTAAATGCTACATAAGCAAAAACATTATTGGGAGAGAAAATTCTTATTATGGTAACATATCACCTCAAACATAATAATGGCAAACTCCAGTGTGTGAGCCATATATCAAAAGAATGAATTGCCCTATACTAAACTTTTTTTTTTAATGATTTCAACTAAGTATAGAGATAGAAATATCTACAATGATCTTTGGTTAGAGGAAGAGAAGGAGGAATCACAGTATTTGAAATAGTCCCTTTTGAAATTATGAGACAATAAATTTAGAGCCCATCTTATAAAGAGGGGGAAAAGGTAGTAACTCTAAAAGTTAGAAAATACTCAACTTCCACACTTGAAAATAATATCACACCAAACTACCAACAGATTTCTAAGTTCCAGGAAAGAGGGCTAGGTTGAATATACTACCTCAAATCTGCATAATAAAGTTGTTTCAAAGAACATAATTGTGACCTTGGCATATACAAGACCTCCAAAACCTTTCTATTTTGAAGGCCCACCATGGTGTGGAAGTGACTCAGACTTCCTGAAGGCTATGCTAATAGACTGCAATGCCCAGTAGTTCCTATCATGTTGTAAAGGCTTTAAGAATGGTCCCAGCAATAGATACTATTTTCTTTCCAAGTCCCAGTTAAGCTTGTCAAAGAACCACAAAGCTGGCCATAGCATGTCGATTCTTCCACCATGGCACACAATGGTGTGGTTCCACTTCTGCAATAATGTTGGGGAAGTGGTTGGAAAAGCTACAAAGAATGTGAAGTATCACCCCACTTTTAACCCAGTAGTATATCTAACAATAATCCAAATAAGTATAGTTTGTCCAACAACCACTGCATTGGCATAAATCATAGATTTGACAGTGCCCTTTTTAGCCCAACAACTCATAATTTATGAATGATAGAACCAGGCCCCTAGAGGTTGTGATTTGCTTTGCAAATTTATGTTACCTAATCTCAATGAGATCCTCCTCAATTCATGGCAATATTATTGCTGAGGGCAGTTAGAATTCTCAGTGAATAAAGTGCTAGGTCTGGAGTCAGGAAGACCTGAGTTCAAGCCCAGCCTCAGACATTCACTACTTGTGTGATCCTAGACAAGTGCCTTAATCCACAGGAGAAGAAAAAAAGAAGACAAAAACTGCTCCAGTATCTCTGCCAAGAAAACACTGGCAGCTTGGTCTAGGGTGTCACAAAGAGTCACACACCACTGAACAACAAAAACAAATCTCCATGAAATTCTAATTGATGAAGCAATACTTTTACCTTTCTCTATTATGCTCCCCAAAGGAAAGTTTCAAAACTTTCTCTCCTTAAGCACAATACTCTCTGTTACTCATAGCCTTTCAGGAAAGAATATTGTCTCATCCTTCCAACACATAAAAGAGGTTCTCCACTGCAGTCTCCCTACTTCTATAGCTCAAATCCCATTAACATCATCATCCATTCTCTTCTCCAAGGCTCTGGTCTTAAAGGAAGAAGATAGCCTTTCCCTTACCAAGGCCAACCCTCTACTACCTAGGTCCTATTCCATCTTCTTAGGGAGTCTACATATTCAATCACTCCCTCCTCCATAAAATCTTCAACTTTTCTTTATCCACAGGCTCTTTGACTGTTACTTAGAAAGATGCCCAGATTTTCCCCATCCTTAAAAAAAACCTAAAAAAAAAAAAGACTCTCACCTGACCCTGTCATCCTGTCTCATCATTTTCATAACACTTCTTCTGGTTGTTTTTATAGCCAAATTCCAGTTCTTTTAAAAAAATTATATTCCTTGTTTCTAAGTTTATAAGACCATCCAATGGTCAAAGTTGGTGAGGGGAGGAGAGGAGAAAGCAGTTCCTCCCTCTCCCCTCCCCAAATGATTCCCTCTCAGGAGCTTAATTAAAATTTATTTGCAACATTTATCTGAACTACCAATCAAACACTGGTATTGGATCTGTCTTGCTATTTTTTTTTTTTAACAAACCCTACAGGATATAACTAAGTCTCCTAAACCAATTACAATATATTTCTTATGTAGCTTTCATTTCTTTTCACATAATGGCTTGAATTTCTCTACTGCTTCCCAAATTGATTAAATTAGTTAGTCTCTTTGATTGAATGATTTATTGATTCAATAGAGTTGTTCTCACCTTATAAGGTATTGAGTAATGTATCTTTATAATAACATTAGTTGGGGGTAGAAGGTAATGGGTTGATTCAATCAACTCCCCACCCTTACCTAAGGATTTCTTAATTCCTAAATCCAAAGTTTTCTCAGTCTACATCTTTCTTGACCATTATGCAGTGTTTAATGCGGTTAATCTTCCTGGACACTCTTTACTCTCTGTGCTTTAATAAACTGAATCTCTCTCCTGTTTCTCGAACTCTTCCTATGTGTTTGATAATCCTTTAGTGTCCCTGTAAGCTTTAATCTACACTGCTATGATGGATCATACTATATGTTCTATTTCATATTCATGAATAGATTCCAGTGATCTGCCTTGAGTCTTTTCCTCTTCCTACACTCCCTCATTTGATGGTTTTATTAGCTCCCATTGGTTCATTACATATATCTAGTCATTCTCTCCACTGCCATATCTAGGCATCTCCACCTGAAACCACAAGTATCTCAAAATCAACAAGTTCAAAACAGAAATCGCTATCTTTTCCCAAAAACCCATTCCTTCTCCTAAATTTCTTTCTTTCTAGCAAGGATATTGCTAGTCATTCTGACTATTGCAATGGCCTCCTAATTGGTCTCCTTGCCTCTAATCTCCCCCACCTCAATATATTCACCAGACAGCTACCAAGTTGGCATTTCTAAAAATTAAGTCTGACTATGTAACTGCTTCCTGAAGAAGCTTTGCCTCTAGAACAAAACCCGGATTCTTCAATTTGACATTTAAGGTCCTTCTCAATCAAACTCCAACCTCAGATCAATTTCATATTACTCATCTTCATGTTCTCTACAATCCAGGCAAACTGACCAACTTGCTCCTCCCTATACACAACACTGCAACTCTTAATTCTATGCCTTTTATGCTGGTTATACCACATCAACATCTGAAATGTCCTCTCGACTCACTACTGTCTCATAGAATCCCTATTTCTTTTAAAGCTCAGCTCCAGTGCTACATCTTACAGGAAGTCTATCTGGATCTTCTATTAACTAGTGCTTTCACCGTGTATTACTTTGTATATATTTTTCATTTAAATTGTATGCACACACATATTATATATTTATACACACACATCTATATCTATGTCTATATGCATAGCTGCCTTCCTACAATAGGCTAACTACTTACAGATGGAGATATTTCATTTTTATCTTTGTATCTATAGCATTTAGCAGCATGCTTGACATCTAAGAAATAAATTATTGAGCAGAACCAGAGTAATATATTCAATTGTAACTAATAACAAAAAGGAAAATAAAATTGAAAGACTTCAGGACTCTGATCAATGCACTGACCCATCATAACTTCAGAAGACTTAGAAAGAAGTATATTCCCACCTTGGGGAACAGAGGTGATGGACAAGATGTGCAAGCCATTTTTCAGACAAGGACAATTTGTTGTTTTGTTTAAATAAACTTATTTGCTGCAAGGAAAGATTTCTACTAGAGGTGGGGACTGTTGAGGAGTGGTAGTTGCAAAAAAAAAAAAAACAAGAAATGAGTATGAATCAAACATCTTAAAAATATATAGAATATAGGACAAGAAAGTTCTGAAGTCGATAAGGGCAATGTTGTTAATACCATGTTAAATTTAACATACACCAAAAAATAAACTAACAAAAGTATACAATTACATGTATAACCAATCCTGTTTTATTCATACATTTATATGTGCCCATGTGTGTTATACAATATATATATAATTATATAATATATTGAAACATCTATATTTGCTAAGTTCATAATAAAAATAAAGAACTTTACTTACAGCTTTTAAAAGATTATCTTTCCTTGTGTTAAATGAAATAGGGTCAGGGAAAGCCCTAAACAAAAATTCAGATTAGACAAAAACAAGCATTGGCTTCTCTTGGGCTCCTTACTACCCAGTTTCTGTATTCCTCTCCCACCACCTGGAATCCCTTTCTTTCTGTCTCTCAACCCTCTTGGTTCACAAAGTTCTATAATGCAGAACTCCATACAAGTATTTCTGCTAAGTACCTACTAATCCCAATTCAGTTCAATTTAATTCCAAGCCTAAAATACCTTTTGCTCTTCTCTATCTATAGCAAAACTTCTGTTCCCTCACTCAGGCTTTTAAATGTTAGAATATGATTAAAGTAGTTTAATGAAATTATGACTACTCTCTCTATAGAGCGTATCTGTAGCTTTAAAAAAAGAGAAATCTAAATAAACTCTTAATTAACTTAATTAGAAACAGCATAACAAAGTTAATTTCAATAACGAGGGAGGAGGGGCAGAATAGATATTTGGGAAGAGAGCCTTCTCAGATTGTAGACTGTCTAGCCTCCCAAAGTTCTTACTATTGTATCACACTATTATACTTCAAATGAATTAAAATGCAAGAAACTGAGCATGGGGGGAAAACCACTTTTTAACAAGACCAAAGTCATTCTAAGAAGTAAATCGAAGACATTGGAACAGTCAAATTCTAATCTTTCCAAAGTAGCTCTATTAGCAGGTAGCACGGGAACCATTAGAAGGATACGAGAAATAAAAGCATTCTGCAGATCCTAATTAAATAAATTGAATAGCTGTATTTCATGGATTTAGGTGTCTTACTACAGAAAAATTCAATATAATTAGCTGTCAAGCATGTTCCTCAGGCATATAAACCCTATATTCTTTTAATTACTATCGATGAATTATTTCCTAAATTAAATCATTAGTTCTTCTAAGACAAGGACTGTTTTCTACTTATTAATTGCCCACCTAGCATAGTACTTGGTGTATTTCACATACTTAAGAAATACTTACTGATTCATCTGTTGAAATACAGGTGAGGGAGAAGCCTGAGCTTTCTATCCAGTTTCTCTCTAACCTCAGGAAACAGAAAAGAATAACAGAAAACAAATGGAATCGAATAACAAAAAGAATCTCTCACTGTCGTTTTCAATAGCAATAGGCCTGGTGCATTTAGGCCTACGTAGTACAGAAGAGAGAGCTCCAAATCACTGGTTAGGGAGACTCTACTGAATTCAAATTGGCCCCAGACGCTGAGTAACCACAGGACTTCAAGAAAGTCACTTGGCTTTTCTGTTTTAATTTCCCCAACTATAAAATAAGAATTATAAAAGGTTCTCAGTCTTAGTTTCTCCATCCAAAAAGTGAGGATAACACAAACATCTACCTCATAGAATTGTTTTGAGGATCAGAGGAGATCCTAGAAGTAGAGCGCTTTGCAGATGTTTTAGTAATATAAAAAAACGTTTGTTAGGTGCAGTGTACAACTGTTTTGAACAATATATACAGTCCTGTATAATTTTGCCACTAAGATTATTATTGTTTCAATAATCTTCCAACAATTTGACTACAGACTAAAAGAAAGAATGTGATTTTCTAAAAGCTTTATTCTACTCCCTTTGAATTCTAGGTTCGTCAATACCAAACAGAAGAATCTCCCCTTTATTGGGCCAAGATTCAGGAAGAAAGAGGCAATAGTCAGAATCGCATCATAAGAACTGATTCTAAAACCTTCTTGGGCACCAGAGAAGATTCCCAATGGAAACTGCCATCTCTTCAGTGCAACTTACTTGACAAGGCCATTTTTGCCTGTAGATTTTAAAATTCTTATGGTCAGACATTTTAAATGTTACATGAAAACAGCTTGATTTTTCAAGAAATAGTTTCTAAATATTCAACTCTGTATCCATCAAACGTTTCGATACTGGACAAGGACTAGAAGTCACTTGATTGTTAATATATGCCCCATGATAAAATGTCACCAATACTTCTAGACACAAAGATAATTTGTGTCTCATTGCTCAGATTCTCTAAAAATAAATAGTTCTTCAGGGAGGTACAAATAATTATTCCAAATAACCATTACAATGCCATATACCTTCCAACTTTGAATTATTTCAAGAAGAAAAAAAAACTTGTGAAATCCAAGCTTACACAAGATTTTTTAAATGCCCAGAATTTACTATCAGATTCTAGTCCATTCCACTCAAAAAGTACCTTGTCTTTTTCATCTGTTATGAATTTCAGCACATATTGTCAATTCCAGCACATACTGTCTTCCCCTTTTATAATGTAGGCTCCCTGAAGGTAGGGACTGTTTCTTTCTTTTCGTTATTCTATCTTCATATCCCCAGCTCCTCCCTTATATATCAGAGTTTAATAATTGTTTATAGATGGTTTAATCATTATTATGTGCCCATTATATGCTAGGCACTTTATCAATATGATGTCATGTGATCCTCACAACCACCTTGGGAGATAGGTACTATTATTATCTCTACTTTACATTTGAGGAAACTGAGGATGATAGTTGTTCGATGATTTGCTCATGGTCACACAGCAAATCAATGCCTGAGACCAAATTTTAGTTCTGGTTTTCCTGACTCCAGCATGCTTTGCACTGTCACCTAGGCCCTTAATTAATCTAAACTGATTAACTGGTCATTTGTGTTGTAAGAAAAGCAATAAGCTACAGAAGTATATCCAAGCATATGAATCAGTATTCCTGTTTGTCCTTTGCACTCCAAGAAGACCAATGACATCACGTCATCAACAGTCAAGGTAGAGTGTGTTCAACTGTGGCTGATCAATCCAATACGAACTCAGGGCTCTGCCACAGGTCGGGCACAAATAGCCCATTAGAACATTTGGGGTGGAGATGTCTCTAGATTTGTGCATCTCATGTATCCTTTGTGCTAACTCTTCTCTGCTTTGTGCAAATTCCCAGGTAAGGAAATTCCCTCTAGTGATGCAAGTTAGCACCATCTAAGCCATTTCTAGTCTTGAAGAAAGTTACCTAGAACATTGAGAGAGGTGATAGAATTGGCCCAGGGTCACATAACTATTCATTGTTAGAGGTGGAACTTGAACCCAGGTCTTTCCGAATGTGAAGCCAACACTCAATGCAATACACCCCATGCCAATAACACAATTAAATTCTATTCAAAGGGATATATCTTTTCAATTTTCAGTCTAACATGAAAATATATAAAACCTTTCTGATCAACTTAGGAATTCTTCAAACTTTTGTTGTTGTTGTCCAGTCATTCAGTGGCATCCAATTCTTCGTGACCCTGCAGACCAGAGCATGCCAGTGCTGTCTATGGAGTTTTCTTGACAAAGATACTCCGGGGATTTGCAATTTCCTTCACCAGGGATTAAGGCTACCAGAAGTTAAGTGACTTGTCCAGGGTCACACAGCTAGTAAGTATCTTAGATCAAATTTGAACTCAGGTCTTCCTGACTCCAGGCCCAATGCCCTATCCACTTAGTTATGTAACTGCTCCAAAACCTGAAAATACATAATGGATTAATATACATAGCTCTCCCTTGATCTACTGCACAAGGAGAAGTCAATCTTCTCTTCAGAAGAGTCAGGTGCTTACTAATGGTCTCTGCTAATCAGTTTAGAGGATCAAACTAAGGCTGGAGTGCACAGGTCATTAAAAAAAATGACAAGCACGAGGAAAGAGGGAGAAAGAAAAAGTAGAAAGAGAATGAGAAAAGAGGAGGAAGGAAGGAAGGAAGGAAGGAAAGAAAGAAAGAAGGGAGGAAGGGAGGGGGGAGGGAGGAAGGAAGGAAGGAAGGAAAGAAGGAAAAGAGGGAGGGAGGGAGGAAGGAAGGAAGGAAGGGAGGAAGGGAGGAAGAAAGGAAAAAAGGGAGGAAGGGAGGAAGAAAGGAAGGGAGGAAGGAAGGGAGGAAGCGAGGAAGGGAGGGAGGGAAACAGAGGGAAGGGAGAAATAAAGGGAAAGGAAGAAGGGAAAGGAGGAATGAAAGAAGAAAATGAAAAAAAGAAATAAAACTATTCTTTCTTTTTGAAAAAGTCATAAAGACCAAGAAGACACGAAATAAAAATAACTTATACATAATGACCTCTATTTCCCAAAAGATTTATGTGATTGAACACATTACAATATTTATAGTGTCCAATCCGATTCTAAGAAGAAAAGATTCAGGGTCTATAAAAGTTTTGTAATTTGCCTGTTGACTTAGAAAGAGAGGGAGAGAATTATCTTTTTCACCTTCTATACAAAGCACAGCAGGCACAATCATGCTTAACATATGACCAAAAGAGGAGGATCTTCCTAGAAATGACAAGAAATTTTATGCTTCCTGTCACCTAAATATAGATTCCACTTCTTGCCCATTCTGAAAAGATGTTGATTTACTATCATACTTTTCACATGCTAGTTTAAAAACTCCATTCAAATAAGTCACTCTGACTTATGTCAGCCAATCAAGGTTAAGTTAACCCTGTACTGAAAACCTGGTTCACATCCACAAAGGGAAAATGTTCATACAATGTGAAGAGGATTCTTAGGTATTGGCTGTTATAAGTGACTCCTACATTCACAGGACTGTTTCATGACAAAGTAGCATCCCCTTATGCAGCCTATCACAGTCTGACACTTAAAAAATGTAGAAAATCCAGGTTCCTGTGCCAGCTTCTTAGAAGCATGTCAATATATTTTTCTAGCAATCATATATAATTGGGATTAGAGAGACCCAATACTAAACAAATTAAATAGGATTCAGAGTTGTCTCTTCTCTTTAAGAATAACAAAACAGCCCAACGCTTGCATTTCCTGTCTCTTTTCTTACCTCCCTGAACCCCAAATCCTCTGTCAGAGGAAAATGTCAGCCTGAGATGGAAGAGACAAAAAATAGAAACTCAGCCAAACAGGCGCTTTTTTTTTCTCCCCAAAATCATGGTCATTAGAGAACAAGGGTTTAGTAGGTTAATGCCCTGTTAACGTTATAATGATATTTTCAGATCAGATGTATTATTGCTACTGGAGTCTCTGGAATATGAATCATAACACAAAGCAATTATTACTGAATTACTATTAGACACACTACTGAAAGAGAATGCCTCATTAACCAGCTCTGATCTCCATTAGGAAACTCATCATTAGACTGGTGCTTATATATGAAAAAGCTCAGAACTCAAAGCCTTTACAAACCTATTTTCCCTTAATTGCAGGCCATGACCAAAGGGCTTTTGTAACCTGGTAGACTGATATTTTTTAAAAGAGCCCAAACTCAAAATTAACCCAGCTACAACCCAAGGTCTGTGGATATGTCCTCAAAGAATGTGTTTCTCAACCAATAAGTACTTCTTCCTTCACTGTGGGCAAAAGACAACACAATTAGTATCATGAAAAATAATCCAGTTTATATGAACAATCAGCTCAAGAGCACATGTATTTTGGATCATTTTAGATTTACACCAGCGGTTCTCAACCTGTGGGTCGTGACCCCTTTGCAGGTTGAACAAGGTTGCCTAAGACCATGGGAAAACACATATTTCCGATGGTCTTAGGAACCAAGACACGGCTCCTCTATCCATCTCCAGGCGGGTCTACCCACATGCAGATACACCCAAATACAAATATTAAAGGGTCATGGCATTAGGAAGGTTGAGAACCACTGTTTTAGAGAGTTGTATTCCACACATATTGTGACCTGGCACCCCTATAAAAAGATGGGCAAAGTGAATATTTCTTATCATTGTTACTAGCAAACGGTTCCTACTACTTAGAAATATGGTAAGGAAGCTTTTAGTGACAATATCAATCTATTCTGTTTCACATTGATGTAAAGCAATATCACAGGTACTTCACCTGAAAGAATATGTACACACTTCATCTCTCCTTCTTTCCTAAAGGTCGAGGGTCAAACCTAGCATTGCCAAATATTAGCAAAGGAGGTTAAGCAAGCTGCAGCTGTAGAGCAATTGAATGAAGCCACTATCCTTGATGATATAGAATGTAGATTCTGTTTTGGCCCTGAAGGAGGTTCCTGCCAAGTTTTGTGCCATATTACTATAAAATCCTACAAGTAACAGGAGGCTCATTTCAAAATAACATTTGTACATATAAAGAAGGCGGCTGCATTAAGCTCTATTTTGATAGATCTGTTTTCATCTTTAAGTTGCAAAACCTGAAAGAATATGTACACACATTATATAACCTGAACCTTGAGGCTAAAAAGACTACTAGAAATGGGTGACCCAAGTCTTTTTTCTGATTTTTTTTAAGTTTTGGCTTAACTCTTGGCAAAATTTGGACAAATCTTTAAGGTATTTTTAGACATATTTTTGGCAATGGTTCATTTCTATGAAAAGACTGATAACTGCATTTTTTAAGCTCTGAAGAAATGAATACACTATACAACCTCTATTCATATCAAGGCTTTGTATAAATGAAATTCCATGTATTGAGAAGAAAATCATTCTCCACTGACTCTCCAGTTTAAATTATCACCAAGAATATAGGAAAAGTGCCTTTTAAATAAAATTCCAATGTCCTTACTTTCAAATCATTTTAATTTTTAAGAAGAATATACATTCAAACTCTGAGAGTACCAGTTTATACTACAATGGAAAATATCTAAAACTATGTACTATTTTAAAATACCTGCATATAGGCACAAGCATATTTAACAAATCTCTAAGAGCTTAGAAAGAGATGAAAAGTATCATCTTAAACTTTAATTCAATCACTACAAAAGTACAGCTACCACCAGTCATGATTCTCATCAAATAATAATCAGTAACAGTTAATAGTGTGCTAAATGAAAAGGAAAACAAAACAGCACGGGAAATGGGACTCCTTTATTCTTGAAACTCATAATTTAAAAGGCCTGTAATAATAATAAATGTGAGTTGTTCTCAGACCTAGGGATTTCTCAGATGGAAAAATAAAGACAGATAAAACTCTTGCTATGACTCTTTATGATATTTTTTCGTATTTAACCTCAGATAGAAGTGATTCTTTCCTCCCTAATTTGTCATCCTTTTATGTGTGCCCCTTCTTGAATTATTACATTTTAGTTTGGAATATATATGTGTTTACACACACACACACACACACACACACACACACACACACACACACACACACACATGCTTTCTTCCCTTATTTGACTCCATGAATTTATTTTATTTTGGCTCCATGAATGTAGGGATCATGTTTTTCATCTTTGTATCGCCAACACTTGCTTTTGTTGTGGAATCATATTCAACTTTTCATGACCCCATTTGGGATTTCCTTGGCAAAAACAGTGGAGTGGTTTGCCATTTCTTTTGCCAATTCATTTTTCAGGAAACTGAGGCAAATGGGGTTAAGGTGACTTTCCCAGGGTCACACAGCTAGTTAAGTGTCTGAGGCCAGATTTGAACTAAGATGAGTCTTCCTGATTCCAAGTCCAGTGCTCTATCCACTGTGCCACATATCTTCCTCCCATACTTAATATATAGGGGCTAAATTTGCATGACTCATAATTCCTGAGTTTCCAAAATAAATATCGATAGTCAAGGGGAGTACATTCCAGTTAAAAGTTCTTATAACCAGACTAATTGAGATACTGCTGATGGGAGAAAATTTGCCCTCCAATGTCAAGATATTCATATTCATTTATAACAGTCTAATCTGAAGATGCCAATGAAACTTACATCATTAAAAAGTTATTAAAAACTTAGGTCATCAATGAACTAGTCAAACCCAGGAATGGCTTCCAAAAAAAATAAAAGCCAAAAATAATTCTATGGGCCTAGTTTCCAAATGACATATTTTCCCTATTATCACAGGCAAATTTTAAACTTCCCACAGAACTGTATGTTTATGAAAACTTCAAAGTATCAAAATACATGTTAAAAAAAGAACATGCCAATTAACTGATGCTGAAACTCAGGTGTCTAGTAAGTCATATCTGCTGAAAAATAAACTGAATTTATAGCCAAGAGACCTAAGTGGCTTTGGTCAAATAATTTTCATTTTTGCACCTAAGTTTTTTCATTAAAAAGACTGTTGTCACCCACTTGGGTGAAAATGGTATGAGCCCAAGCCAGCTTACAAATTTTAATGTAATTCCTCTGCAAAGTCTTCTCCAATATGAGGCCATCCCTCACCAAAGGAGATAATGAATCATACAACCCATTCATGAAATGAGATCCCTGCTACATATACTGTAAGACTATATATACCCAAAAGTACGTGGCCAACATGATTGTCAAGGCTGCTCCCAATTTGAATTCATCCCACAGTAACTCCAAATCTTCCATTCATCTCTAATTGATTCTCTATTTTACTCCAGAAAAAAAGATTTTCCACACCTTTTCTTTTCTTCTCAAGCCACCTATACCACTTCTCACTTTTATTTCAGTTAAGGACTTTTCCTTGTACTTTACAGAGAAAACTGAGGCCCATTCTACTGGGACGTCTCTCATCTCTCCATCTCAAAACCCACTGTTATCCACCACTTTGCCCAGCTCTCCAGTCTCTGAAAATGAAGTATTCTTTTTCCTTGCCCTTCAGCCTACCACCTTCTCTCTTATTCAGTCTACAATCTCAATCATCCTTCCTCTCTCTCAAATATTCAAACATTCCTTTTTTATAGGTTCCTTTTCTGTCTTCAAATATGCCCAAGACTCAGCCATCCTTAAAAACCTTCACTAGACCTCACCATCCCCTCAAGCTATCATGGAAACTCCTTGAGGTCAGAGACTGCTTCAATTTTGCCTATGTATTTCCAGTGCCTAGGACAGTGTCTGACACATAGTAGAAAGTGGTATGTTGATTAACATACGCAGATAAGTTCTGTGCAACTTGCCAAACTAAATAAATCTGCTTTATATTATTTACTCAGGTCATCAATCTTAGATGTCAATCCCAAAATCCTTCTAATTCAGTGGTTCTCAAGCTTCCTAATGTCGCGACCCTTTAATACTCGTATGTGGGCATATCTGCATGTGGGCAGACACACCTCAAGACAGATAGAGGAGCAGTGTCTTGGTTCCTAAAACCACTGGAAATATGTGTTTTCTGATGGTCTTAGGCAACCCCTGTGACCCCTGTGAAAGGGTCGTTCTACCCCCAAAGAAGTTGTGACCCACAGATTGAGAACCGCTGTTCTAATTGTTCTTACAACAATTGGTTATTACCTGATGGATTTATCTATCTATTTTATTTTTGCCAAGGCAAATTATAAAACTATTAGACATCAAGGCATTTTACTTGACTTTTGCAACAGGTGTCACACTAGTAAAATCATGAACCTTAGCATTGAGATAATATGGCCACAGTTCTCTTCCTCCAAACTCACTTGTTGCTATTTTAGTCTTCAAAGAAATTAAAAGTCTGATATTGTATAATCACAAAATGCTAACTTTACCATTGAAACCAAACATATACTTCAGATTGGATGAAATTCACAACTAGAAGCAATATTCTTTATTGCATAGAGTAAAAATTCAAAGAAAGTGAAGGAGGGGGAGTGATTTCAGTTCTAAAATTGCAGTGGAAAAATCATAAAGTGACAGCAAGTATCACATTACCATATTACCACACTTTATCCCAAGTATTACTTACAAGTTATTAGTTACAATCTAGGTGGTATAGTAGATAGAGTGAAGAAGTCTGGAAAACCTGAGATAAAATCCTGACTCAGACACTTGCTAGCTGTGTCACCCTAGGAAAAGTCACTTAACCTCTGTCTGACTCGTTTTCCTCAACTGTAAAATGGTAACAATCGTACCTACCTCCCGAGGTTCTTGTGAAGATCGAGTAAGATTAACATTTGTAAAGTACTTTGCGAACCTTAAAATGCTATATGAATGCTAACTGTTGTTATTAACAGCATTATTACCCTCGTCACATGTAACTAAATAAGTGTGTTTAAGACTTCTGCAGAGTAATTGGAGAAGCAATAAAACATGGTGTACTGTTTCAAGGTTTTTTAGATAATTGACTTTGCCATAACAAATTATGTCAATAGTGCAGCTGTTTCACTAAAACCAGCTTCTGGGGCAGAATTCAGTTATCAATTACCTGCACCAGACTTCACACTGATTTACTAAATAATAGTGCTATTTTATACTATCAGCTGGGCAGCTAGATGGCATAGTGGATAAATGGCTGGGCTTGGAGTTCAGATTCCTCTTCATGAGTTCAAATCTGATCTCAGACATCAACTGTGCAATCCTAGCTGAGCAAGTCACTGAACCCTGTTTGCCTCAGTTTCCTCATCTATAAAATGAGCCGGAAAAGGAAAAGGCAAACCACTCCACTCACTATCTTTCCCAAGAAAACCCAAAATGGGTCCAAGAAGAGTTGAACATGATTGAGACAACTAATACTATCAACAACGATACAGATCACTTATTTGAAACTAAAGAAAAACAGTCTTGAAGAAAAAGACAGAAGAAAAAGATAAAGAAAAAAAGATAAATCCAAGAACATTGGATTTTCAAAATCTTCTTTAATTTTACAGATTAAGAATCAAGCAATTTATTGACATAGTCAACAAGCCTTAACTGAATGGTTTTAAATGAAGATCTCTCAGAAAGAAGAAAAGGTTGAGAATGACAGGAAGAAAGTAAGAAAATTAATGAGTATTTGGAGCCTCTTAAAGATTACTCAACTATTTAACCCAGTTCTAAAACGAGTCAACTGCCCTTTCCATTTGACAAAGAACTATGACTTAAATAAACTATACAGTATGAAGTGCTAATGAATAGTCTCTATTATATCATATCAAAGGTCTTGATGCCATTTACACTTCAACTGCACAAAGACTTTTGGGACACTACAGCTCTTAGAAATGTGTCCAAATCAACACACCATTTTCTTTAATTGATTTAAACCATTTGATTGTCATTATACAGTCCCAACCTTTACACATTTTTTTCAAAAGTAACAATCATTATTCTGGGAGAAAAAGAGACAGAGAGACAGAGATAGAGGGAGAGATGAAGTCAGTCCTCTCTAGGAGCTTACATTCGAATGGAAGAAAACAACAGGTGAAAGGAAGTTAAAGGAATGGTGTGGGGTGCGGGGTGTGGGGTGCGGGGAGTGGGGTGCAGGGTGTGGGGTGGGAATGTACTCAGGACATGATGGAAAAGTTGCAACTTCAGCCTCGTGAAGGGAGAGGGAGCACATATGTGGAATTTTTTTTTCAGCAGCCTCAAATCAAATTTCATTTTCTCCTATTTTGCATAAAACTCTCAGAGCTTATTTTGAAACTGTCGCAATGCTGGCAAAACCAAAATGGTCCTAAATTTCACAATTTTGATGAGCTTACACTGCTTGTCAGAATTAGAAGTAATGCTTAAAAAGGAAACAACAGTCTATTTAATCACCAGCTTTAATGTGCTCCAACACAAATATTTGATTCCTTTTCTCAATCATATACTGTCTTTTGCAAAGTAAATAAAATACTTCACATATAATACATACCTGTGTATATGTGCATAGAGGGCACTTAAAAATGTATACTGAATCATTACCAAACCATCTTTGGTATCAGTCAGTCTCTCAAAATTACAATACTGATAGGCAGCAGAAGATCAGATAGAGATGATTAACCTCTCGGCCTCGGTTTCCTCATTTGTATATTTGGGATAAAAATAGCGACAATCTTCACAGGATTGTTGTGAGAATCGACTGTAAAACGCTTTACAAAACTTAAAAGTGCTAAATAAATGCTGGTTCTGATTATTACATTGATTATTCTCAGAAGCTGATTTGTACGCACCAAGCATTGACTTTAATTTGGAACAACAAATGGTTAAGTAGCTGCCTGCTGTCATATTCCTACTTTCCACAGTGTGATTTATCCAGCTAGATCAGTTCCTGGTAAGGACTTTGGTCTGTTGTTTATAGATGATCTGTAGATGTGATACGTCTACATTCCATAAACTCCTACAAATAAACCTGCCACTTAAACAAGGAATGAGTCAAGTTACGAGTTTCTGAAATAAATTAATAAATTTCACTCATGTTCCGGTACTCACAATAAAGAACAGTCTAACCAGAAATTAAAGAACCTTTTTCAGAGCATAGGAATGCTGTACAGAAGAAGGGTGAGGTTTCTTCTGCTTGGCTCCAGTACACAGACTAGAGGCAGACTCAATCTTAATGTTCAGAAAGTCTTCCTAACAATTTGGTCCCAAGTGAGAAAGATTTCCTTGAGATATATTAAGTTCCCTCTCGCCAGAGGGTACCCATGGAAGTCTGGGTGACCAGTTTTTGGTCTTGGAGGTCTTGGAGAAAGGCTTTTCAGGCCACTACAAGTCGAAATAGATTGCCTCTAATATCTTGTGAATCTGAGATCAAGATACAGTATCTGCAATGCTTTACTCTTGCTGTGTGAACTGTTTTCAATTTCCCTACAAATGCGTGCTATTTTAATAACTGGACCCCTGTGGATGAGGATTATAAAGACCCAGACTGATAGGGCATATCACAGGGTCTGCATTAGCATTGCAGCAGTGTGTAATTGAAACTATTTTAAATGGGGGTTACAAGAGGCCCAAGAACAAATCCTATCCTAAATACTGCATGGGTAGCCATAAGCAAGCCACTGAAGCCTCCTGAGTCTCAATTTCTCATTTGCATAATGGGGATAATAATAGCACTTATATTGTTGTAATAATAATAATGATGATAACAACAAGAACAATTATAGCTAGCCTTCACATACTATATACCAAGCACTGTGCTGAGGGTCTGACAAATATTTGCTCATTTAATCCTCATGATAACCCTGGAAGGCAGGTGCTATCATTATCCCCCTTTTATAATTTATAATATAATCCCAATTTTATAATTTTTATTATTATTCCCATTTTATAATCATTATAATTGAGGAAACTGAGGAAGACAGAAGATAAATGACTCGCCCAGGATCACACAGCTAGTAAATGTCTGAATCTGATTTGACTTGGGTCTTTCTGAATCAGGGTCTAGACCTATTCACTCTATCTATTCTGCTACCTAGTTACCTTAAATATCATTTAGTAACCTCAAGATGAGGAGAAGGAGGTCCAGAAATATTAAGTTACTTGCCAGAGGTCACCGAAGTAATAAGAGGCTGAATCTGAACCCAGATCCTTTGATTTGAAAATAGAGCTTAACTTTGTTCCTTCAATGGACCTGTCATTTAATGGTACAGATACTTCCTCTACTAGTACAGATTTCAATCTTTCTATTTGTTCTCATCTCATGTACTTCTTGCTCACCCGTGTCTTTGAACAAATCCTCCCCATCTATAAAGCAGAAATAATACTACTTCTAACACTTACCTCACAGGGTTGTGAGGCTCAAATGAGATGATATATGTAGAGCAGTTTGCAAATTAATGTGTTTGTGTATGGGGAAAAAAGAGGGATAAGGAATGGGAGGGGCGAGGGGGAGAGCGAGATGCCAGATTCTATAATTATTGCTAGAGACCTTGCACAACACGCAAGGAGTCTTGCTTCATGGATAACAATGAAACAGCACTAGGCTGTCTACCTGCCCCCACTTTCATAAAGCAACTAGCCACTTCCTTTTCTGTACATACATAGACTGAATTACCTCTTTTACATTGCTTTTCATTCAACAATCATTGTTAATACTTGTATCTCACATTTCTCTTTCCATTGCCCTTTGGGTCACCCAAAATGGTTATTCTCCTGAAATTGTGATATTCTACAACCTATAGCCACATAGCATTGCTCGTGTAATTCTGGAGTTAAAAATATGGAGCTTCTTTCTTATAATATAGGGCTATATTAAGCAAACTGAGAGTGGTGCTATCAATTGGCTCAACCATTTTGGAAACAAACTGGAACTATGTCAAGAAGTACTTAAAATCTCTGGAGCTTTTGACCCAGACATACTGCTGCCAATAATAAAAAGAAACATCCCACATACATTAAAATATGTACAAGCACTTTTTGTTTTCATAAAGAACTGGAAACAAAGCTATTGATTGCGAAATGGCTAAACAAGTAATATTACTATTAATTTGTCATAATAAATGATAAATATGATGGATACATTATAGAAAAGCAAGGGAAGATGTGAACTGATGCAAAGTGAAGTACGCAGAAAAAGACAAAAAAAATATGTTGATGACTACAACAATGTACATGGAAATAATCAAAACTGATTATCACGATATGGCCAAGCCTGACCCTATGTAGACAATCTAATCTTACTTCTACCCTGGAACTTTAGGTCCTACCCTGGTAACTTATACTCATGAGTGATGAGATTTTGCCATTACCCATCCAAAGATGAGTATAAAAAAGAATAATAAAAATAATCACTACCATTCCTGGAGAAGATATGTTCCACACACCCTCTCTGTGACTTCCTTGACCAGAGCACCTTTTTTTGTTGTTGTTGATATTCTCAGCACTTAGCACAGTGCCTGGCCTGTAGTAACCACTTAATAAATGCTTCATTTATTTATTCATCAATTATTCATTTCTAAATTCATTCATTCAAATTTTGCAGAACCATCCTTGCTTTGCTGGCATAGCCTTCAAGAACATTTGGTGAATTTCACATCACATGAGGATAAGACATCAAAGCAGGACTTGAGCAAATCTAAAAATAGAAATATACAGTACCCCTTCATTTTATAGATGAAAGGGCTAAGTCCCAGGAAAATTGGGTGAATTGCCAAAGGACTAATTCATAAGTGACAGAGTTACACCTTGAATCTAGGTCCTCTTAATGTCAAACACAAAATGCTTTCCACTGGGCCCATTTGGTATATTCTAAAAGAAGAAAAAAGGGTTGGTACAAGTTAGAAACTCAATAGCATATCTATATTTGAAATTAAGTAAATAATGCCACATTGTGTATTTCATAGTTGACACTTTCTGTTAAGTGACAGGCCATTCTAATATGCTCGCTTTTCCCCCCAATATCTGCGTGAACCAAATTACATTGTAAATATCATATTGTTAAGGATTAAAGCTTCTTTCCCAAGAAAAGGATGCGCAGTTGTTTGGTATAAGTTGAGAACCATGCCATTTATAGAAGCCTACTTCTCAAAATCCAAACCTTCTATTAAAAAATATAGGGATTACATTCAAATAATGCTTTATTTTTGAGCTGTCAAACGATTTAGCTTGTATTATTGACTCCTCTGAACCTTTATACAAAGCTTTATTGTACTTCTGGGTTGGTTGCCTTCTAATAAATGCATCAAGCACAACTGGTAGTTCTTATTATGCAGCCATTCCAATTATACAGCTCCCCAATAGTATAGCCCTTCAGAGCTCAATTGACTCTAACTTGCAATAAGGAAAAATCATAAGTATATCTCTGCTTTAAAAAAAAGTCCAACCAAAGTCAACATTAATAAGCTAAGCTTATAATTTCTAACCATTCAAAGAAGCAACAAAAAAGGTGTGGTCAATGCATTTAAAGACAGGGTACTCACATACTTAAGGATGTTTTCAATAATTACTTGTTCTGAAAGGCACCAACTATGTTGCAAATTTCAATTCCTTCTTCACTAGAATGAGGCTGCAGCTAGGTGGTGCAATGGATAGATACCCAGGTCAGGAGACAGGAATGCTCATCTTCCGGAGTTCAAATCTAGCCTCAGACACTTCTTCCTGTGTGATCCTGGGCAAGTCACTTTGCCCTGTTTGCCACAATTTTCTCATCTATAAAATGAGCTGGAGAAGGAAATGGCAAACCACTCCAGAATCTTTGCCAAGAAAACCCCAAATGGTGTTACAAAGACTTGGACACAACTGAAACAACTCAACAGTGAACAACAGCATTCACAAGAATGAGCCAGCCAAAGGGGACAGCCTCCTCTGAAAATTTTAGGTAAAAATATATGAATTTTTGTTCCCAAAATTCAAAGTGCTTGGCAGACAACACTCATTTCTACTTTACTCACTGGAAAGCCATAAATCATCAACTAATACCATCTTACATTTTATAAATGAGGAAACTGAAATGAGAAGACATTGTCTAGCTTGCCTGATGTCATACTACAAGTAAGTGGCAAACCAGAGACTAAAATATGGTTCTCAAGTTTCAGACCACAGTTCTAACCACACTATATTATGCCTCTTTTCAGTCAAGGTTGTGATGCAATAACATCACCAGTTTTGACATAGTGGAAATTATGCTCAATTTAGGGTCTGAAGAGCGGAATTTTCTTCCAAATCCTGTCTCTGCCACTTACTGCATATGTGACCTTGGGCAAGTCATGGAAATATTTCAACACGTCAGTGATCTCTTCCATATGTCCCCATTCTCCTATGAACTAACAACAAAATAAAAACCTTGGTGAAAATATATTTTATAAGCCTTCCTCTCACTCACAGTCAAGCAGGAGGGCCAACTGGTATGATATGAAAACAGCAAACAGAAAGATCAGCGGCCCATTTTTGATGTAGAAAAATCTATCTAGCATCTGATGACCCTCCTTCCAGGATGTTCAGATTCATTCTAAAATAACTCAAGGGGAAGGGGGGAACAAACACTTATTAAGCTACATGTCAGACATTGCCAAGCACTTTATGAGAATCTCATTTGACCCTCATATCAAGCCTGGAAGGAAGATGTTGGACAAGGTTGGCCTGAAGGGGCAATTAGAGATGGGGCAGAAGCCCAGGGGTGATAGACATTTGTCCATGTGGATAGACTACTTTGCTCACTCAAAAATATTAACTTTCATGCAAGGTTTAAATATGAAAACAAAAAAGATCTAATTAACAATTGAAATACAAATCAAAAGGAATTCATTTAGCAGTGTCCATTACAAATTAAATCCCATATATGTTATTTTTAAATAGTACTGCAACAAAGATCTCCTCATAACTAAAAAAAAACAAAACGCTTGAGCATATAATCCACTTATCTATTACTAACAATATTTAATTAAACACAATATGAATAGCCATAAACATAAAACTGGACAATCCCTTTAGAGTTTTTCTTTTCTTTTTTGTTTTAGGGATTTGACTTCTATCTAATGCTCCCACAGTCTATCCTCAGGAGACTATGAGGAAACAACAAAAGGCAGTGCTCAAAGGCTTAATTCATCACTGTTTTAGAAATTTTGTGATTCAGTCGGTTATAATTTATACAGCTGATAGTGCTAATGAACACTAAACAAGACCCGGGGAGGAAAAAACCCCACAACATGCCATCCCTTTCCAAGGCCTTTTCCTTCTAAGAAGTCTCCCTTCCTTTGTTCCTGTAATCCTTCTCTAATCCAGCTTCCTGCAGAAATTCTCAACAAAACAGACAAAGTCATGGGCAGCCTGACCACCTCCCAACTTTTTTTTCACCGAAATAGAATAAGAGGAAAAAAGAAAAGTAAAAATAAGATGACCACATGAATAAATATGTCATTCAGACATAGCAGTGACATAAATTATATCCCAGTGTGTACTTAACTGAAGCCCTAAACAATGGTTATTCAATAATTAGTCAAACAGCAATATTACCCAGGAGGAATCTAAACTTTTCTATAGAAAATAAGATTAAATCATTTATAATATTTAATTGTATGCAAATAAAATAAACCATACTTTAACATGATACATTGAGCATTGGGCTATATGGACATATCTGTATTTACCAACTAAGATACTGAAGTAAAATAAATTATTCACTGAATGACATAAATTGTGTGTGTGTGTGTGTGTGTGTGTGTGTGTACACAAAATCATCTCCGCTATAATGAGGATACGACCGATTTCTGATCATCCTAACAATATTACAGTTATAGAGGCAGCAGAGAAAGAAAGCACTGGCTCTGGAGGCAGGAAGACTCAAGTTCAAATCAGGCCTCAAACACTTAATAGCCAAATGACCCTGGACAAGTCATTTAATCTTTTTACTGCCTCAGTTTCCTCACCTATAAAATGGGAATAATAAGAATCTCCTAATCCTGCACCCAGTGGTGGTCCTGAGGATAAAATAATGGCAGTAAAATAAAGTTTGCAAAACTTAAAGCGTCATATAAATGCTAGCGATTCTTAGTAGTTATTAGTGTGATAGAGGTCAAAGAGCACTTTTCTGTTTGTTTCTTGATTTTTATTATGTGTGTGAAATGTTCTGGGTACAATACCCATAAAGGTAGAAATGTGTGTCTTCACTTTTATAAAGAGACAGGGACAAAGCAGAGACTAGAACAAGTAGGGGGTAGAATAGGAAGGAGGGATATATAGAGGTACTGGGGTAAGGAGATCCATCTTGCCCTATAGGAAAGTAAAAGGGGGAGGGGGGAGGATATAGGAGAGAGCTGATTGGAGGAGGGGGTATACAGTGGGATCGCTGTTTTGGGGTGGTGGGTAGAGGAAAGAAGGGGAGAAATTTTGTAAATCAAAATCTCATAGATTTGATGTAAATGAATTACATGAATGATGTAAACTAAAAATAAACAAAATCTTATTAAAAAAAAAAAAAGAAATGTGTCTTTAGCCAGAAAAAAATATAACATGGGAGGTCTAAATGGGAATGAACCATATATAACATCACAGAGCCACAATATACCTCAGTGAAATCAAAACTGCCTTTCCTCTGAGGTGATACACTCATCATCACAGCAAACATACTGAAATGTAAGTATTGTTTGAAAAGTTTTGGCAGCACAAAGTAGAATATAAATGGTTAAAAATGTAGACGCATTTATGCTAAAAAAAAAAAAAGTAATTTTTCATTTAAGTGTAACATCTTTGTCCAAAGTGGCAGTAATGTCATTGGTGCTGAAAGTCAAGTTTAAATAAAGCATATTCCACAATCTTCAGAACATTATTTTGTCGGGTCATTACATCAGTAAAAGTTATCCAAAATAAGCCTATTTGATTTCAGTATTTTAGACAACAAATGGAACAATTTCTCTCAATGTCACACTAGCTTTGAAAAACACAGGTTTATAATAGCAAAAGCCAATGTTTTCAAGAAAGCTGCATGCTACAGCATAAAAACATGTCTAAAAGCTTACAAATACAATTTATTTTTATAGTATTTGAGGTGTCTTCTGCTACTTTTATTAATCTAATAATCTCAGTATGATAGCTATAGCATTCTCTAGACATTAATATAAGTGCTCTTTACTATACCTTAGATGATTTAAAAATGCATTGTGCTTTGATATATTCAAGTCAATTTAATTCAAAAAAGCATTCCTTAAAAGCCAATTCTACATGAAGCACTGTGAGAGGCACAAAGTTTAAATAATATACTTGCCATTCATATAGAGTATAATCAACTAAGAGGAGACAGCTCTCACAAATAAATGGCTTTAATATATGAGGAGTATATAGGAGAGGTACAAAAATGTTTTGTAAGTTTCCACATGGAATAGGCTCACCTATAAAACCATAATAAAAGTAACATAACTGCCCCCTGACTCCCCCCACAAAAATTTTTTTCTATTTGATAGAATATAGGAAACTAAAGTAGTAGGTTATTTTAACAAGAGACAAGAAGATTAAGTCAATGTTGGAGGGCTTGTGAGAAGACAGGCACAATAGTGTATTATTGGTAGAGCTGTGAATCAGTACAACAATTATGGAAAACCATTTGAAATTAAGTGATTAAAATGTCTGTATCTTTTATTCTGATACTAGGCACATACCCCAATTAAGTTATTGATAAGAAGAAAGATTCCATATACACAAAAATATATATACTAGCACATTTTTGTAGCAGTAAATCACCCTACACAGAATAGATCCCCATCAATTAAGGAATGGCTAAAAAAAATGTGGCATATGAATTTAATGTAACATTATCATGGTATAATGAATGCAGAAAATCACAGAAAGACTTACATGAACTGATGCAGTTTGAAGTAAGTTGAATCAAGACAACAACATATACAATGAATGACTACAACAATGGAAATGGATAGCACCAAAATCACAGTAATCAAAAGAGAATGACATAAAATTATAATGAACAAACACAGTCCCAAAGAAGAAATACGTCAAGCTGCTCCACTCATTTGCAGAGGTAGGAGGTCAACATAAAACATGACAAATAGTTTCAGACTTTTTCTATATCTTGATCTGTTGTAAAGATTTTTTTTTCTTTTTCTTTATTCCTCTGTTAAGGAAACAAAAATTTTATTATATGGCATGACTCCCTGGAAGATGAAAGGGAAAAGATTAGTAAGAAATGCTGGTGATATAAAAACAAAAGATATTAATAAAAGGTTATTTTTAAAAAGAGATGTTAATTCTTTTAACAGTTCACAGCTAAAATGGAAATTTTCTAAAGTGATTTTTAGAGCCATTTGTCTTACATGTCCAAGGAAGTCCATAATAGGCATACACCTAAATAGGAAACTGAAAGCCGAATCTAGCTTGCCTTCATGAACATAGCTGGCTATAATGGTGAGTGACTAATGAGGAGCTCTGTCTGCCTCAATCCAGCATAAAGCATTTGGTAGTATGAGACTTTGTGACTAAGGTGGCACCTTATGACAATGCATACAAGGCACTGTGCTAAGCATTGTGGATACAAAGAAAAAGCAAAAAGCAACTCCTGTCCTTAGAGAGGTTACATTCTAAAGGGAGATTATAAGTATGACATCTGTTTACTGAATGAATAATGAACGTTGAATATACCAGACCTTTAAGAGGATTACTGCAATACAAGTAGAATTGTCTTCCAAAGGAGAATTGATTCTGTAAGGATGCTCTTTTACATATTTATTATGAATTATTGTATAAGTCATCATTAAGGGCATAGCATGAAGGAGCACTTTAGATCTGCTAGGAAATGAATATACTGCTTAGGTTTTGCAGTTATGGAATCTTTACTTTGGTGCAATACCTTAAATCTGTCTGAACTGGAGCCCTCACTGCCACAGGACACCTCTAACTACCACAGGAATTCCTATCAAATGTTAAACCACAGTTTCAAAGACACTGCTTTCTTGGGAAAGCTCTTAAATAGAAGTTCAAAAGAGAGAGAGAAAAAAAGGGGAAAGATTGCCTTCCCAGAAGGAGTTCTGGGCATACCAGGCAAAAGGACTAGAACTAAGAAATGGGATAACCCTGAAAAAAAAAAATAGAGCATTTGGTCACCCGAGCCCTCAAGGCAGTTCACACAAAGGATGTGATGTTAAAAATAGAATAAACAAACATTCACAGTGAGATGAAATCTACACATAGAGTAAAAATTAATGGCATTCCTGCACTAAAATACCCTACAGGAGTAATATATACAAGTGAGGGACACACACCCAGCAAGGCAGGACCATATGGGACAAATTCATTTTTACAAAAAATTTTCCAGTACACTGTTTTCCCACAATTTTCAAGGTTCTTGACTATAAAGTACAGGAGGAGGCAGTAGAGAAGATTATTCAAGTCATTCTTTCCCTCATTTCCCTATTTATCTCTAAGGCTCCAGTATTTACCTAGATATCTGTGCCTGAAATGTGTATGAGTATATATGTACACATATATACATACATAGTATACATACATATGTGTGTATGTATGCACACACGTGTGTATTCCTTACAATTCCTACAAATTTGACCACAAGTGCTCCTCAGCTTAAAATCTTTTAATAATGATCTGCCCAAGTAGTTTATAACATCTGTAAATCTTCTGTTATTGCTTTGTAAAACTGTTATTCATGACATGCCACAAACTGGCGTCTCCCTACCACTATAGCCTTACCTCACCCTTATTTTTCTTCTCACATGCTATACTTCCACCATATCTGGCTACTCGCTGTCTTGGCAATTTTTCTCTCTTTGTCTCTGTTCTCAGGAATCCCTAAGCCTGAAAACTCTGTTGCAATAATTCTTCCTTTTGAATTTCTACTCATCTTTCAAGGCTTAGCTTCAATATCATTTCCTCCAGGAAACATTTTGCCATACCCAAGTCAAAAGCAATCTTTTCTTCCACTTTGCTTTACTGTTCTATGTTTTGGAGTTATTGTATAATACTACATATACGTTCAAGTCTGACCACGTCATTCCTCTATTCAATGTAAGCTGCATGGAGGTATTTGGGAGACTCTGAAGATTTTTGAGCAAAAAGAATGACATTCTCAAGTTATGGACTATTCTAGAAGCACCATAAAAGATGTACAGTGAGGGAGAAAGTGGGGAGATGTCATTCACACAATAAGACTACTCAATTCAACAAACATTTATTAAGCACATACTAAGCATAAAGCACCATGCTGGGTTTGAATAGATAAAGACAAAACTGAACCAGTTCATGTCATCAAGGACCTTACATTGTATAATTCGCATACAAGCAAATAAATAGAAAGTCCACATAAAGTAATTTTCAAGAAGGAGTAAATGCTAACTGCAAAGTGACTCAGCTGATACTCTGGACATGAGGTGCTAGGGCTAAGGAAAGTGAAAACAGAGAAGGAAGAGATATATGAGGGATATTACAAATATGGAATACGGAAAACTTGGTAAATGATTGCATAGTAAAGACAGTCCTGATGATGGACAACAAGGAGAATAATATATCTAATAACAACCGTGTAAAACAAAACAAATCAACTCTGAAAGCCTTAAGAGCCCTCATCAACACAATGACCAACTACGAATCCAGAGCTGCTCAACTAATAACAGAAAAGGAATGGTCTCAGGGTACAAAATGACAACATAAATATATATATATATATATATATATATATATATATATATATATATATATATATATGTATATGAGAGAGAGAGAGAAAGAGAGAGAGAGAGAGATATGGCTATTGTGGAAAATTACTTTTCCAGTCTATATGTTTTCTTTTAAAAAATTTTTTTCTGGGTTTTTGATTTTCCAATGAAGAAGAATGGAGAGACAAATAATTGCAAAAATTTAACTGAATAACATCTAAAAAAAAATCCCAAAGTTTTGAATACAGAAAGCTAGGTGTCACAGAATAATACAGTGAAACTAAAAGAAACAGATTTAGGCCAAAGTAAATAAACTCTGCTTGGGACATAATGGGTTTAAAGTAATGATGGAAATGTTTAGGTGGAGGAACAGGGTTAGATTCCAGGGGGAAAAAGTGATTCAGAATGGATAGATTTAGGAGTTTACACACATACACACACGTATACATGTACATATATACATATGTGTACATTTATACACACCAACATATATATATTTTAAAAGATGATAGTTGGAGCCACAGAAGTGAATATTACTAAACAATATAGGATAAAGCAAGAAGTTGAAAAATAGTCATCAATAATAACTTAAAGAAGACCCAAATTAGGAAGTCAGGAAGAGAAAAAAACCAGTGGCAGAGAAGCAGAGATTAAAGCTACATGAAGAGAATCAGCATAGCATTGTTTCTTTTAAAGAAGAAGAGAAAGTAGGAGTAATTATTATTAAATTATTATGTTTAATATACTAACATAATATGTAATAAAATTATTATTAAAGACAATAATACTACTACATATATAGTGGATTAGTATCTATAAGTAGTTTATAAGAATTATCTTATTTAGAACTTGCAATCACACTGTCCTGTCATTTCTACCTTAGAAATATTTCTCATACACACCCTCTTCTCTCTGACACTGCCGTGTCCCTGGTAGGTGTCCACGTTACCTCACACCTAGACTACTGAAACAGCCTGCTGGGTGTTCTCTCTGTCTCAAATCTCTCTCCATACTCCAGTCCATCCACCATTCAGCAGTCAAATTGATCTTCCTAAGACTCAAGTCTGACTGTATTATTACCATATTCAATAAAGTCCCATAATTCCCTAGTACATCTAGGATAAAATCCTCTGTTTGGCTTTTAAAGTCCTCCATAACCTAGCATCCTTTCTACCTCTACAGTGTTATTACACCTTACTCCCCTCCATGTAACCTGGGAGCCAGCAGCACTGGCTGCCTTGCTGTTCCTCACAAAGAACAAGCCTCTGTCCGACTGAGCATTTCATTGGCTCTCTCATGCCCGGAACACTCCAATGTTCTCCTTCATCATCTTTGCCTGCTACAGTCCCTGATTTCCTTTGAATCGCAACAGAAGAACAATCTTTTTTTTTTCAAACAATCTTCTTTAAAAAAAAAAAATCTTTCCTAGTCTTTCTTGACTTTAATGATTTCCCTATGAGACCTCTCCCAACTTGTTTAGAAAGAAGAACTTGTTTGTCTATAGCTGTTTGAATATTGTCTTGCCCATTAAACTTTTAGTTCCAGTTTCATTGTTAATAAATGATACTTGGCTTGACTGTAAGGGAGCAAACACTTACTATCATCATCCCCATTTTGCAGATGAGGAAACAGAGACTCACAGTAATTTAATCATTCCCCATCGTCTTTTTTTTTGTTGTTGTTTCTTTAGTCATTTTCAGTCTGACTCTCAGTGACCACTTTTGAGTTTTTCTTGGCAAAGATACCAGAGTGGTTTGCCATTTTCTTCTCTAGATCATTTTGCAAATGAGGAAACTGAGGCAAACAGGGCTAGGTAAGATGCCCAGAGTAACATAGCTAGTAAGTGTCCGAGGCCAGATTTGAACTCGGTCTTGATTCCAGGCCTGGCACTCTATCCTCTATACCATCTGCCTATCCCTTGCCCATCGTCACGAGGCTAGAAAGAATCAGAGACAGGATTCAATCCCAAAATATACAGTAAGTTAGAGACAGAAATTTGAAAGAGGAAGGAAACATCGAATACAAAATATACATGTGTGTATACATGCATACATAGATATGCACACGTCTTCCTATTTCATATATAACTGAGAGGTAAACTAAGAGGCAAAGGAATCTTTTGTCATGTTTACCAAAAGAAAAGGACTTCCAGCTTCAACGAGTGTTTCCTCCACTTGTTTTCTTAAATCCCTTCGGGGGAAAAAAAAAATTAGGCCTTCTTGTTTGCCCTGAACTTAGGCTTCTCAACTTTATAGTTCCCTCTCAACATTAAAAAGATACAAAGGTAGACAATAATTCATATAATTTTTTTTGAGTTTAAATTAGTTTTTATTTTCTTGTTTACATTATTCATTTTCATTACATTTTTTGAATTACACATTTTCTCCCTGCCTTGCTCCTGCCCCAACCCCATAACAGCAATCCCACTGTAAAGCCCCTCCCCTGCTCTGCTCTCCTATTTTCTGGTAGGGCAGGAGGGGGTCTCCCCATCCCAGCCCCTGTATATCTTAATTCCTAGTTGCAGGTATTGCAGAACTTTAAATTCTAGATTCTCTCTATTCCTCCTGTCACCCACCCCTACTAGAAGGACACTCAGTTCAATACAGACTATGGATGTGTGATTATACAGGACATCTTCATAGTGGACAGATTGTGACAGTGATAGTCTGTCTCTCCTTCCTATCCCTCCTCC
>CM053597.1:110348961-110463497 GCA_028646575.1 Pseudocheirus occidentalis | reverse complement strand
GGAGTCCGCTGGCCAGGGGCTCTGAAGCAGCCTGGTGGGGGCCACTGCTGCTGGTTCCAGTAGTTCCCCTCCCCCACTGCTTCCTTGCCCCGGGGGTAGAATGGCCGAACTGCTTTACACCCCCTCCCCCAATTAAGTTTCAAAGTTTCAGCTTTCACTAACCGTCTCTGACCGAAGCTCCCCTCAGGCCGGTGGTTTAGATTCTCTTTGAAGTAGACTCACCCTGCGGCTTGGGAGGCTCCCCTGCTCCTTGTGGCCGCCCTGGGGCCTTGCCTGTCCGCAGGGTTTTGGGCTGGCCGTTCTCTACTCTGCTGTGGTGCGAGCTGCCTCTCTCCCTCCTGCTCCTCACGCCTTGGCAGATGTTGGGGTGCTGGAGGCTGCAGAACCACTGCAGGCTGGCTGCGGGGTTCAGCTTAGCTCCTTCCCACCGTCCCAGGCCTGGCCGCGGTCTCGGCTTCCGGCTGTTCCAGCCTCCGCTCTGGCGGCAGCGCTGAGCCCCTGCTGCCGAGCTGCCTTCAGTGAGAGCTGTGTTCTCTGGATTTTTGTGAGTCAGAGAGTCCTAGACTTTCCTAGACTTTGTCTGGGCTCGTATTTTATGGGTGTTTAGGGTGGCGGTGTGGGAGCTGCAGGGACCTTGCTGCTTCTACCAATTCATATAATTTTGAGTCTCTTCTATTAGCAGACAATAGAGTCACCTCAGTTTTTAATCACATTCAGTCCCCTTTCCTATAATTTATTCTCAAAAAGCAACTATTCTGAGATCTAATAAGCTGGGCAGAGTTTTCTATACCACAAGAGTATTTCCCTCTGGAGGTATAGGAAGCAGTTGTGCAAACATGACTCCAGACTGGGTAAACCCAGTGCCATCCCTAGACTGTAAACACGCCACCCCTTGTTATACAGTCAATACTGCTGATGACAGAAACTTCCTCTCTCGTCTGTATTTATATGACAGAGTCTCAGCTGGCAGTATCAGTGCATCCCCTTTCTCCCCTCCCTTCCCCATCCCCCACAACAACCACCTACCATCCTTACAAAAGTTATAACAGCAAAATTCAGCACTTGTATACTTTCTTTTGTCTTGGTATTTTTTAAAGACTCCTCAAGTAAGACATGAATAGATGAGGCAAAAGTGCTTAGGTCAAGAAACATAAAGGGACAGAATCCAGGGTTGCCTGGAGAGTAAGGCAAGATTTAAAAAAGGATGAGACTCTATGCCCTCTTTTAACACAGAAATGAATAAATAGATTCAATTAAATGGACTCCTTTCCTTAAGTGGCAGTGACATATTATCCCTCTTTTAGGTCATTTCCTTAGTCAAAGCATGACAAGGCTATTTCCTCCTGAATGTTTCATCCATTTCTTTCACTGAACCTAGAAAAGCAGGAGTGGAAATAGAAGCTTTTTCTGTTATAAAAGTAACTAATAAATTCTTACCATGGCAATTTGCTCTCTCATTTTTCCATACTCTGCCATTCTAGCTTTATTACAAAAATGTAGCTAGTTGTTTGAATTTCTTTTCATAATTATTATTGTTATTCAATCATTTCAGTCACATCTGACTCTTTTGGACTCTATTGGAGGTTTTCTTGGTAAACATACTGGAGGAGTCTGCCATTTTCTTCTCCAGCTCAGTTTATAAGTGAAGAAACTGAGGCAAACAGGGTTAAATGACTTGCCTAGGGTCACACAGCTAGTAAGTGTTTGAGGCCAGATCTGAACTCAGGAAGATGAGTCTTCATAACGGGGGGCTAGCACTCTATCCACTATACCACCTAGCTGCCTCATAATTATTCTTACTGTTGTCTGTTGTTCATTCATGTCTGACACTTCATGATCCCAGGGACTCCTCCACTGTCCATGGGGATTTCTTGAACTCATGTCTTCCTAATTCCGGTGCTTTATCCTCTGAGCCACCTCCATAACTATTATTATAAGTCATTAATTTAAAATAATCAATTTTTCTTTTACTGGAAGAATGAGACATGATAGAGAATTTTTTAAATAAAATATTTTAGAAGCTAACGTCAAAACCTCTGAAATTGATCATTTGTCATGAATATACTTTAAAGTTGCCGGAGTTCTGTGAAGTTCATTGTCACATACCACCAAGAGCATGTAGTAGCCCAAAACTCCAGTGACCTGCCACATTTTACTAGGCCACCTTTCCCATCAGTCTCTCATTCACACTAAAATCGGTCCCTGCTCTCACTTTGTTCATCAGTCCTTGTCCCCTTCCAATTTTCCCTCACGTCTATTCTGGTTTCAGTTAGATTTTTGTCCTTAAAGTCACAGAATATCAAAGCTGAAAAGTCCACACAGAAATGCCCCCTACAACATCCCTGACAAGTGGCCATCCAGTCTCTGCTTGAAGACCCCCATGGTAAGGGAATTCACTCCCTCCTAAGGCAGTCATTCCATTTTTTTATTACATGTAATTGTTAGGCAGTTTTTCTTTTCATCAAGCTTAAATCAGACTGTAGGCAATTTCTACACATAGCTTCAAGGAATGTCCTTAGACTTCAATAGAATTCCTCTAACAACAGTCTTTCAAATAATTAAAAAGGTTATGTCCCCACCTCTCTAGCCCCGCATCAACATTTCTAGAACCTAAACGTGTCCAAATACTCCATGTATGGCATGATCCTGAAGCCCTAGGCCACTCAGGTCACCTTCCTCTGAACACTGTCTAGTTTATTATCCATATTCTTATTAAAATAGGGCACCCAGAACTGAACAATTAAGATGAAATAATTTTAACAATGAAACAATTACTCCATTAAGTGAAACACCAAGTTAATCATTTTGTAGCTATAATAGAAGGAGCATTGGACAATACTGGCCATGGAGTTTTCTTGGCAAAGATATTGGAATGGTTTGCCATTTCCTTCTCCAGTGGACTAAGGCAAACAGAGGTTAAGTGACTAGCTTAGGATCACACAGCTAAGAAGTATCTCAGGCTGGATTTGAATTCAGGTCTTCCTGATTCCAGACTCAGCATTCTATCCACTGAGCCACCCAGCTGCCTCTTCTATCAAGTCAACAACGAAAAGATATGTGGTATATAAGCTCAAAGGGCAGACATTGCAGAGTTTAGAGTCCTTCTATTATCCTTGTAGCTACTATTGCATTTTTAAAGCACAACTTGGTCCCTCCATATCTTTCCAGCCTCATTATACTCAACTCCCCCTTCCCACATTTTACTATCTAGCCAAAGCTGCCACTCTCAAAGTGGCATTCCATCTCCCCGCTCTTTGCCTTTGCATTGGCCATCCCCCATGACTGAAATCCACTCCTTCCTCATCTCTGTCTCACAGGACCTTTCTCTTCTTATAAAATGTAGTTCAAGTGCCACTTCCTACTGGAAGCCTTTCCTGATCCCTCCAACTATTTATTGTCCTCCCATTACATCTACCTTATACCAAACTATCTTGTATTTATTCTCTACAGATTTATTCTGCCCAATAAACCGTAATCACCCTGAGTCTTCGGCTTGGCACATGGTAGGTGCTTAATAAGTCCTTACTGAATGATTTGATACCAAAGCCTTTTACCCTTAACTGTTGCCCAAGCCCTCCTTCCTCTTCACCATCCCACCTCAGCCCACCCCACTCCAATGGATGAGCAACTGTTGCTAGTACCCTTGAGCTTTTTACAGATGGTATATTTGTTTAGTCTTTTCAGTTGTGTCCAACTCTTGGTGACCCCATCTGGGATTTTCTTGACAAAGATACTGGAGTGGTTTGCCATTGCCTCCAGCTCATTTTTCTGATGAAGAACTGAGACAAACAGGGTTAAGTGACTTGCCCAGAGTCACAAAGATAATAAGGCCACTTAAGAGGGGTCCTGGTGTTCCAAGACCATGTTCTAAGACTGTAAGTTACAAAAGACTTGCAGACCTACATAAGAGGAGGAAATATCTACATAGAGTTTTCCTACATAAATGAAATAACAGGTCCAAACAAAAGAAAAGGGAGAAGGGGAAATAAATTCCCTTCTGCGCATATCAGATTCAAAGTGTAGTAGGTCAAACTGAAGTTAGTCTCCCACAAGCAATATTTTAAGAAGAAATATTATAATTTATACTTTCAAATAACAGTTAGATGTCAGACATGGCCTACTTTCAAAAACTCTGAAAGTAATACTGTCTTTCATTCTTTCCAAATAGATCACCACTTCTCCCTTTCTGCTCCTTGGACCCATCAAGCAACTCAGAGAGAAGGAGTTGCAGCTGATATAAAAGTGAATAAGGACATTACTAATCAGATGATGGGAAATGCCAAAAGTCATCCCCGGCCAATATGGCCACATGGGCCTTCAGTCACCAGTTTTATAGGTTTAGGGAAGGTATGAAGTAGTCCAAGGGAGCGGTGGAATTTCTGAAAGCAATCCTATTCTCCTTCAAAACTAGTGAGGGAAAATTTGTTTCTCTTCCTACAGACTATGGACCACTCTGAACTACCAGACCAAAGTAAAGTCCAACTCTTGACAGCTAAGCAGGCTTCTTGAAGACAAGGACTATGGGATTTATTAATTTCCTATCTCTTCCTAGAGTGCACTGTACCTAGTAGGCATTTACTACACACCTGCATCATTTATTGTTGTTGTTGCTGTTGTTACGGTTACAACCATTTAGGAATCAGGGGAGTAATAAGGGACTGCTATGTCAAAGGCCAGGCTACAGACTTTTTAGTCCTTTCATAAAACAGTACCAGCAAAACCATCATGGGTACATAGGAAGGCTAGTAGATGTATAAAGCAACATTCAACCTGAGAAAATGGTCAGGTATCTAAAATCAACCTTCAAAAAAAGTGAAGCTATGGTTTCATTTCATTCAAATGAGAGGAAATGTAAAGAGTGTCAAATTAACAAATTCAGCGGCAGTCTGGAGCCAGGTGTCAAAAGAAGCAGGTCTTTGCAATTTTCTAGTGTAAATTAAAAGTTTGCTTATTTTGTAACTCCACAAATATAGGAGGGGAAAAAGTGTCTACAGAACACCAAAGACTTTGGTCAGAAAGTATAAAGACTGTCAGGGCTCTATGGTTAAAAGAAAAGGCAATCTATTATGGTCTTCACTACTGATTCATTAATCTAATCAATAATCATTTACTGTGCCCAAATCATGTACTCAACAAATGTGACATGTGAAATAAGACAAAAGTCTTTCTCCTTCAGCATTCTCAAATATGAAAAACAGAGACCTGGAAAGGGATAGTAGAGAATATATCTTACAAATGTGAAAACTGAGGTTCATAAAAAACTGGTGATTTATCAACTAAAAGAAAAGCAGGGACTAGGCAAATTTCAGCTTTTACTCCAGTGTCCTTTCCACTGAGGATCTTATATTTTTAGTTCAAAAGAAAAAAAATCACACATGAAATACAAGAGAAAATAATTATTAATAATAATTATTAATAATAATATTGAATAAACTAGCTGGACGAACAATTGTTTCAACCTGAGTCTCAGTTTCCTCATTTGTAAAACAGCAATAAATACCTACTTCACAAGGATATCTTGAGAAAAGCACTTTGTAAATCTTTAAGTGTTACACAAATGTGAATTATTATCATTATTATTTTATTATTATTATTATTATTGTGAATGTTCCAGTTTTATGATCATTGTAGGCTAGAATAGCCAAAGAAGCCTTCACAATTATTGTCCTCGGATAGAGGATATCTGGCTGTTAGGGGATATATATCAGTACAATAATTAGATGACTTCACATCTGCATCTCCTCTTTCTTTATTTCCTTACATCTACTTGTCAGCACGTTATTTTAATCTTATGCATCGTACCGAATTCTATCTGTGTTTTAAATTGGTGTTATTTATTAAAAGAAGAAGAAAGGGTGTCTGGAGACTGTGTTCAAATATTTATTTTTTTAAAAAGCACAATTAGAGAGAGTGTGTGGAAAACTCAAGAATAGGAAAAGGAAAATCTTTCCCAAAGTACTTGAGACGCACTCAGGAAAAGGCAGGCACTGAAGACATTCTTTTTGCCCTGATTTTTAGAACTGCTATACATCAGCTTTGCAACAGCCCCCCTTAGAAACACAAAAGATTTCAAGGGATTTGTTGGAGAAGGGAAAGAAGATTCTTAAAAATTATCTTAATGATAAACACATAATAAAGTCAACCAAATGATTAAAAAAAATTCATCAAAAACTTGACCTGGGACACTAAAGGCAAGACTGAAGCACTCATTTAGTCCATATCTCCCCATTTACCTTTGAGGAAACTGAAGCCTAGAATGGAGTTGTTGTTGAGTCATTTCAGACACTCTATGACTTCATCTGGGGTTTTCTTGGCAAAGACAGTGGAGTGGTTTGCCCATTTCCTTCTCCAGCTTTTACAGATGGAAGAACTGAGGCAAACAGGATTAAGTGATTTGCCCAGGTTCACACAAGTAGTAGGTGTCTGAGGCTAGATTTGAACTCAGGTCCTCCTGACTCCAAGGCCACTTATCACCACACCACCTAGCTGTTCCATAGAAAGGAGAAATAACATCCAAAGTCACATAAGTAGTAAAGAACAGACTTGTGATTCCAACTGAGGCACTCTGACTCTTGAGACTAATGTTTTTTCCACTATACTTCAGTATTTCCACATTCTCTGACCCCACAACCTCAGAGTTCAATACTCCTGATACCTCTTAACATAAGGAAGATATTTTAGAGACTACCCTCCACTGTTTCCCTTCTTAGGATCATAGGAACACATATTTAGAGGGATCTCAGAGGTCATACAGTACAAGATGTTCATATTTCATAGGAGACAATGACACAAAATTCCAGAGAGGCAAATTATCCCATTCATGGTCACAAAGATGACCAACACATAGGACGCAGAATTTGAACCCAGATTCTCTGCCTCCAGAAACAGCGATTGTTTTTCTATTAAAACACATGTACTTGAATTTTTACACCATTCATTTACTGCTATTCATCTGGACTATGAGCTGGGAACCATGAGGGATTTTTTCCTTGAATGCCTAACTGGTTTGCTAACTGTTTCACCTTATAAATTCCCACCCATGACAGCTCCTATGTAGCTAGATGGTAAAGTATATAGAACTCTGGGCTTGGAGTCAGGAAGACCTGAGTTCATATCTAGCCTCAGACACTGACTAGTTCAGTGACCCTGGACAAGTCACATAACCTCTGTCTGCCTCAGTTGCCTCAACTGTAAGATAGGGAAAATAAGAGCACTTACCTCACAAGGTTATTGTCAGGATCAAATGAAATAAGATTGTAAAATGTTTAGCACCATGCCTGGCATATAGTATTAATAAATTCTTTCCTTCCTTCTTTTTTTTTTTTAATTTTTGGAGGACAGTTGGGGTTAAGTGACTTGCCCAAGGTCACACGGCTAGTTTTTGTGTTAAGTGTCTGAGGCCGGATTTGAACTCAGATACTCCTGACTCCAGGGCCGGTGCTCTATTCACTGCGCCACCTAGACGCCTCCCCTTCCTTCTTTTCCTCCTCCCTTTCTTCTTTTCCCTGTGAAAATTCCAAGAGCCCTACTGTTCTCCACCTTCTAAAAAGCTTAACAGATTCTACCACAATTATATAGCTATTCAAAGCAATGTGGCCTCAGCCATTCTGCATTATAGCCAATCCCAAAGACTAAAAGGAAAAGCATTTCAGAAGAGGGCCCAGAAGGTAAAGACTCTCTTCAACCTAGATAAACAAAAATAACAAAAAAAACACAGACACTTTGCCACTCGGATCTCCTAATGTCTTTGCTGTCTCTCATGACGTCCAGATAGAATTCCCAACCTCAGAGAAGACTATAATTCCCCAAGTTTACACTGAAGGAGTCTGAGGAACTCTTAATTTTTCTCATCATGGGAAAAGAAAGAAAACAGGGGCTCTATCAGAAAAGCACCAATAATTAGCATTTATATAGTGCCCTTTACTAGGGACCTCAGAGCCCCACTCAGAAAATTTCTTGTTAAGCCATGTAATAAGCCTTGTGAAGGAGGTCATGAAAAATGCAATTTTACAGATGAAGAAATCTATGCACAGAGAAGATAAAAGTCATGCCCAAGGTCACACCCATGCAGGAGAACATGTAATTCCAATCAGGCCTCCCTAATCTTTCACTTTGCAGCTTTGTCCACACTGTCTCTCAAGACAAGCATACTTGAAGAATTCGTTTTCAACAGGGCTCAAGAAATGACTTTTGTGTCAGTAGGTCATGGTGCTACCCATAATAACTGAAGGGAGAATGCTCGTAGTTTCTAATGAACCAGTATCAATGAACCAAGAAAATATAAGTCCTTTGAAAAATAAAATTCATTATTAATAAGATGGACAAGGGATCATCTTTTCATACCATAACCAAGGCATATCAACAAAGTCCAGTGGTCAGAAGAAGCCAGAAAGAAACTAGCTTTGTTGCATACCATTGCAAAAAAAAAAAAAAAAAAAAAAAAGTGTCACAACAAAGACAGACTAATACTGCTGCTTGGAATACCTCGAATAGCTTTAGCTTCCATATGTTCAAGTATCAAGACTTATGGCACTTGTTCAGTCAAATAAAAAGAAAGCATTCTTCAGATATTTATAAACCAAGACAGGAAGGAGTTATTTAAAGCCTTTTAAACAACTAAGACGGGTAACAAAAAGTCCCTCAGTTCAGCCAACTTACATCAACCTGGTTGGTATCCACATTACAATTTTGCTTTTCCCAGGGAATTTTACATCTTAGGCAGATTCTACCTGTTTAGTTATGTGCATGTATTTTGTCACTCAGATTGATCTCAACATGTGGACACCAATTAGTACAAAAAAATGAAAAGCCCACTCACCTTTCCACTCCAATTACTTTCTTCTTTATCCTTTCTGGATTCAACTAACCTGCGGTGCTGCTAAACAAACTTCAAAATCGAGCAAGGACAGGGGTCAAGAAGTAGAAATGTAGGGGTCAAAATTCAACTCAAAACCTCTTCTAGAAGGTTTCCAGACTAATCTGATCTGATCCAGTCATCTATGGTTATTTCCTAAGAATTTGTGTATTTATTCCTAAGAAATTGTGTATTGTGAGTTCGTGTATTTGTTGTGTAATTGTGTACTTTATTGCATAATTTGTGCAATTTATTATGCAATTATTATATAATTTTGTATATGGTTACTTTACTGTGTAATTTGTATGATCTATTGCATAACTATTGTGAAATTGTGTGTTTATTCCTAAGAAATCATGAATTATTAATTTGCACTCTATTGTTTTCTCACTTATTATTTTAACTTATTTTATTCTTTATCTTCCATGAATTCCCACTTTGATTACCTAAAGTAGTCACAGGATGGGTTCTCTAACACTATACCAGTGAAATGCAAATTTTGGCAGGTTCAGCCGTTTTAGAAGGGTTGGTGACATAGGCCTTTATACCATTCAAGGGTCCACTTATCTAAACAGCTCAATACCAAAAGACTAATTACCACACCTGGGGAGGTTTTCTCTAAGCCCAAGAAATGGGTAAAAATGCAAAATGGTCTCTTGTGTGACCCTTTTCTGCTCATGCAATGAGAGAGACAGTGGGGAGAAAAGGATAGAAATTACTAGGAATGCTACAGATCTTAGATCATTTACAAATATAAATTTAACTTTTGGTACCCTTACTCAGCCATCTTATCCAACAACTATTAAATCAAGACATTGCTAATGCAGTTGAACAACATCCATTAGGGCATCCTACAAAACCCAAAAGATATTAAGAAGCTGTATAGCTAACAGACTCTCCTCAAAGAGATATAAATGCAACAAGACACCATTATTTCCCCTTGAAGTGCTCAAAATGGGCATAAGCACCATTAAGATAATGGTAGTTTATACATCAATACCAGATGCAGGAAATGAAGACACAGAAAAGTTGTATGATGCAACTGACAAAATTTTCCAAACTAACTGAAGATAGAACTTTATACCTGATGACTTCAACATAAAACCAACTCTCTTTAGGAGACATCCCAAAATCTACCATAATACCAATGGGGGAAGCAGAGTGACTCTTAAGGTTAACTAGGAGAAGTCCTCCTTGACCAAATAATCTCCTTCACTAGTCCTTTTTTTGACATTCAGTTGTTTTTTAGTTTTGTTTGACACTTTGTGAACCAATTTCAAGTTTTCTTGGCACAGATACTAGAGTGATTTGGTATTTTTTTTCTCCAGCTCACTCTACAGATAGGAAACTAAGGCAAACAGGATTAACTAATTTGCCCAGAGTCACACATGCTGTTAAGTGCCTGAGGACAAATTTGAACTCAAAAAGATGAGTCTTCTTGACTCCAGGCCCCACTCTATCCACTATGCCACTCCACTTCCCTTACTAGGCCTTTAATGATGTCCAAAATTCTGTCATTCTTGGTTCATTTCTTTAATTTTTTTAATGGATTGAGCACTATTAAAATTTAAATACCCTTAGGAGGGATAGACATTAAGCCTTATTAGTTAATAATAGTTTTTTTCCTCCATCTAGGAGGAGAAGGTAGGAAAGGGTTAATAGTTATATTGATAAAGAGAGCAACCATGATGAAGAAATCACTGATCCTACAAAGGTCAAAGATAAACCTACAAGAGCAGCTCCCAGAAGTAATAGATAGTCAGTAGGTTTTGAAAGTAGTGTTTTTGAGAGAGAAGTGTGAAACCAGAACTTTGGCCCAGGAGAAAAAAATTACCATTTGGGCCATAAAAGTTCCTACGCAAGGCAGGAAAAAGGGTTTCCAAGATAAGAATGGGTGCCAGTCAAAGGAAGGAGCAGAAAGGAGACAAGCTGAATGGGAAAAGCACGAGGACAACAAAGAAACACTGGCTATTTTTGAAGTTTTACTTGGGAGCAGCCCTGAATAAAACTATTCAGAACAGAGCTGAAGAAGGTAGGCCGTGTCTCTCCTAAATGTTGTACCCCGAACTGTATTAATCAGCCTAAGAACCTTCCATGCTCCAAAAGCTGATTGAAAAGGGAAAATTCACCAGTATACGCCTGTGCTACATTTTTTAAAAAGCCTTGAAGTTTTTTTCAATTCCAGTAATTAATTTCCTGATATTAGTCTTATTCTTTGAACCATCCTTTCACAAACAAACAAATAAACAAATAAATAAATGAGTGAATGAATAAATAAATAAATAAGTAAATAAGAGTTAAGCAAGACCGACCAATGAAATGACTATATGGTTCTAAAGGACAATATGAGAAGACAATCCCTACGCAACTTCTTTATAGAGGTGAGAAAACCATAGTGTAATATGTTATTGCTGAGTCATGGGTTTGTTGTTTTTTTTTGGCAAAGACACTGGCATGGTTTGACATTTCTTTCTCCAGTGGTAAAAAGTGGTTAAGTGACTTGCCCAAGGTCACATAGCAAAGAAGCTTCTGATAAGGGATCTGAAGTCAAATCTTTCTGACTCCGAGTCTAGTGCTCTATCCACTGCAACACCTAGCTGCCTCCATGGTGTGGTATATCCCGTATATTTTCAGACTTTATTTGATGTATAGCAAAAGTGATCAGTACACTACATTAAATTCCAACTACACTTATAACTGCTCCAGCAGTCATCTTTATAAAACCTAACAGGATCTAGAGATAAATTATTTTATTCCCCCTAATGGTACTCAGAAAAACTGTTGCTCCTTTTGCATGGGTCATGTGACCAACAAAATGGTAAACTAGACATTTTCTCTAGTACCTACTAATTCTGAAAAAACTCACAATAGAAGAATATACTTTCTAGAGGCAGAACAATTACAGTTAAATCTTTAGCACTATAGAGCAAGAAGCCTAACAAGGTAACAGCCTTATGAATTAAAACTGAATAACTAATTCTCAAAGTACTCACTTAGCACCTCTCACATACAAACTTCCACCCCATAATGGAGCTCGAAAACTGACCTCAAAAGAGAATTCTCTTCCTGCTGAACAGACTCTGTAAACATAGCCTACCACTGCCCATCACCACTCCACAGAAAGAACAGGAAATTTTGACTCAGTCCAGTCAGAAGAGGAGGAAGGGATTGGGGGAGATGGGGGGATTGTGGGGTTTTTTTTTTTCCTTTGGCCTGGGATGATCCTTAGGTTGGGTAACCCAAAGTCTATAAAGATTTTTGCTAGAACATTCACCTAACCCTAACCCCAAATCCTACAAAAAATACAGCCCAGCCAGAAAAAGACAAGATGAAGAGACATAGACTGCACTGAGGCAGGGGACCAGAATGAGTGGCTTTATCCATTCTGAAGGAAAGGGGACTAAAATTCAATCAGAGTTGCTCCAGCACCACCAGAAACTACTGAGCATATGGTCAAAGGTTAGTGAAAAATAAATTCTCCGATCTGGGAAGAGGTTGAAGATATTTTGTAGAGGTAGAAGGGAAAAAGTGTGTTTATCATTATAGATGGGGGAGTCACAAAATGAGTGACAAGAAAATGTAAGCACAAAAAACTAAAACTATCAAATACTTCAAGAGAGAGACAATTCAGTCAAAAACCTAAAATACAAACAGATAAATCAAAAGAGAATTTGAGTTAGGATGGAAAGACAAGCATTAAGACATGAAAAACAATTACAAAGTTCTCTAGATAAAATATTGCATGATGCAGGCAAGTAAATTCATGCCTAGTACAATGAAGCACTCCATGAAATCTCAAGACAGTATGGAACTAAAAGAAAATGTGTCAGAATTAAAAGAGAAATAAAAAAATAACAAATGTCAAATGTATATCCTGCATAGTATAAATAATTAACAGTATAAAAACTTGAATCCTCAGTGGTGAGTCTCTCCAAAGAATCCAGAGTGAACAACGGATTCAGAATACAAATATACTGAGGTGATGGACAAGTTAAGAGATGACAAGCAAAAGGCAATTATGCTAAAAATAACATATAATGTCTATAGTAGCCATTGATCTTAAAGACAGGACATGAAGAAATAACTTAAGGGTTAAAAATCATCCAGAAAAATGTGACGAGTCAAAAGAAAAAAGCCTGAATACTGTAATTTAAGAAATAAGATAAGAACTTTTGAATTTCTAAATACGGGGGGTTTGGGGGAGAAGAATTAAAAGAACACATATATTGGCTCTAGACAAACAACAAAAACCATTCTTTCAACTCCAGAGACATAACAGTTAAATTTAATAATTCCAATGACAAGCAAAAAACTGCAAGAAGCCAAGAGAAAAACCTTTCAATACAAAGGAAATTTGAGTACCACCAGACTATTCCATACACACCAGAAACCTGAGGACAGAATAGAGTAACATTCTGAAAACATATTCTGACATACCCTACAGATCAGAGCCATTACAATCATCAATAAAAAGATGTAAGTTAAATGAAACTATCTGAAGCATTTCTACAAAAAGAAAACAACAAAAATCCAAACATGAGCAGAATTTTTCACTTGCAAACACTCCAAACAAAAGAAACACAAGGAAGGTAAATAAATACAGGTAACAAAGAAAGTATAAGAAAGGAAATAAATTATCCCCTACAGTGTTTAAAAAACAACAACAACAACAACAACAGAGGAGCTTTTAAGAGATTTATCAAAGTACACTGGAGATAAATAAGAAAATGGAATATAAAGAAATAAGAAAGTGACAGTGGAAAAGCAGGGATGATACACCATGGAGTAAATCCTATAACCATTCTACAGGTAAATCTATGTATTTTGTGAGACAAAATAGCAGAGTGAGTAGATGCATAAACAAAAAAAGAGGAGGTAAAGGACAAGGGAAGTATCTGATGTGCCTTTTATCAAATCCATAATTGAACAAGAAAGGGAAGATAACTCTAAGAATCTCTCATCAAAAAGAGGAGTTACAAGAGAATTAGAGAAGTTAGCAGAAGGGAAACCTAGAAAACAGGGGGAATGAAAGGGCAAGGTACCACAGAAGAGCTCTCCCATGTAGAGATATAACTCTGTAATAGGAGATGGGAACTTTACCATAGGAGATTTGGTTTATATCACTTTCTCTGAGAGATTATTGTTTCTCTGTGACAATTTTCTGCCTCAGAAGAATTTTAATTGCCACTCCTGGGGGCAAACAAAAGAGCTGTAGGACACAGACCCAAGGAGAAAATGATACAGTAAATGAATAGGACAAAGAATGATCATGGGAACAGGGACATTCTAACATTCTACTATGTGGAAATGCTTCTTTCCCCTTCTCTTATGAACTGATACTTTTAAGAGTGAGGCACAACAGAAAAGCGGGACAATGGAGCAGGAGGTACAAAGGCAATGATATATAAATTCATTAGAAGAGAAAGTTCAAAAGCTCTAATGTTTCAGGAATTGTAATTCCATAAGGAACATAAAGAGATTAAATAAGGAATGATTACGTATACAGACCATGAATCAAAAAAATAAAATTGAGAACAGAAAGGAAGGGTAGAGAATTAATGATGAAAACAAGGTAAAGAAATTCTTCTTTTAAAAAAGGTGAAGATATTGTGCTATGACTAACTTGGATAGACTTGACTCTTCTCAGCAATGCCAGGTTCTAAGTTAAGATCACTCCAAAGGGCTCATGATGGAAAATGCTATCCCTATCCAAAGAACAGAGTCTAAATGCAGATCGAAGAATTCTATTTACCCTCTCTCTTTTTTGTTTTGTTCTCATGGTTCATTCCATTGGTTATAATTCTTTGCAACATGACTAATGTGAAATTATGTTTAATATTAATAGAGAGAGAGAGCCTACATAAAATTGTACGTGGTCTTGGGAAGGAAGGAAGGGAAGAAAGGTAAGAGAAATTTTAAAACTCAAAAGCTTGTGGAACTGAATGTTGTAAACTAAAAATAAATTAATTAATTTTTAAAAAATTTTTTGAAAGATGAAAAATGAACAAAGCAGATGAAGAAAAGAATAAAGAAGGGTTTTGAGCTAACTACTTAAGTGAGATGGGTAAAGAAGGAAAGAATTAGATAACAAAATAAAGGAAAATAAGCAAAGTACAATTCCAAAGATAGGGAAATGGTTGATAAATAAGAGAGAAGGGGAAAAAGTTTGGGGAGAAGAGAGCCAGAAGGAATAAGGATGCATCATAGTCAATTGAACTTTCATATGATTGTTAGGCCACGGGCTTGATTGTCCCTAATAGGAATGATTTTATAAACACACCAACAGCAATGAAATGCCTTACTTACTTAACATCTCTAAAATCAAAAGGTCAGATCTTCAAGGCAGTATCTGAGCCACAAAAGAAAAAAAACCTATTAGAGGAAGACGGTGGTGGAAAAAGAGAGGGGAGAGAAAAGAGAAAGAGGAGAGGATGATTAGTACATACAACCCAGTAACTCTCACACTTATTAATGTTTAAAATGCATATTTTATTAGAAAGTATTTAATAATTGGTTGTTAATGATAATCATTATTCAAGATTTACAGTTCTAAAGACTTAATTACAATACCAAGACCTTTTTTGTAGGAAAGCATCTGCCTCACTGGAGTTTATAAACCAATAGAAAATGTCCTAAAAACCAAAGTTATAACAAAGCAGTATTTATCAAGCTTCTGTCTCAGATACTCCACAAGAAGCAACCCATAGGTGTTCCATGGAATGACTGAGCTCTACCGTTGTCTCCACAGATAATACTAGGCAAGGCTCTATAGTGCCTTAGCATTTTTCCAAACTTGGCCCAGGAAATGGTTTCAGAAAGATGAAATGACATAGCAGGTGGTTTAATAGATAGTACTGGATTTGGCACCAGGGAGACTAACACTCAAATCTTGCCTTAGATACTTAACTAACTGTGTGACTCTCACAAGGCCTTTAACACCTTTAAGCCTCAGCTTCTTTATCTAGAAAATAAAGAGGTTGGGCTGGGTCCCCTCTCAGATCCCTGTCAGCTCCAAATCTATCATCTTACTTTATCTGCCCAAAGTTACATGATTAAGAACTAGTAAGCAAGTGACTTGGGGCTATTATGCCACCCTGACTTTCTGACTATGTAAATCGGTCATTTAAGAAAGAGAATTATTAAAACCTTTACAAGAATAAATTGCTAGGGGAAAAAAGGCAAAACCCTGAAACAACTTACAATTGATATGGTAGGGGCAAATTTATGAGATATATGCCTCTAGTGCCCTTCAGAGCCCTCTTCTTAGTAACTAGTAGATTACTGAATTTTGGAGAATTTTTTCTGATATTAAATCAATATATTTTAATAAATTGTTTTTCATATGCCAAACTGAGGATGAAGCATAGCTTGAAAGCTAATTTCATACTAAGTTTTGAGAGTTTCCATTTATGGTACAATATGAAACAAAAAAAATCAAAATCTCAGCCACTAACAATATTAATAATAGCATAGATACAGTGCCTGGAAGTATGCAATGCACTTTACAAACACCTCATTTTATCTTCAGGGAGAGTTAGGCACTGTAATTTCACTCATTTTACAGATGATGAAACTGAGGCAGACAAAGATTAAGTGACTTGATCAGGATCATATGGCTAGTTAAATGTCTGAAGCAGGATTTGAATTCAAGTCTTCCTGAATTCAGGGCTTAGGAAATGGTCAGAATTTCAAAAGACTCCCACAATCACAAATATTTTGATCTCTATATATCTATGACGAGATAGTTATGGTTAATGGAAAGAGTACTGGTCTTAGAATAAGGAAAGAACTATATTCAATTCTACCTCTTTCACTCATCATTTTTGTGACCATTGGTAATTTTGTGACCACTACACCTTCCTAAATCTCAGTTTCCTCACCTACAAAATAGGGGTCACAGCAGTACTAAGCTCCCGGGATCGGTGTAAGGCATCTCAAATGAGAAAATATTTGTAAAGTATTCTGCAAACCTTAAAGCATTCAATGTTAACATTATCATATCTCAGGGTTTTAAGGGGAAAAAAAAACCAAATAATCATATTCTTCATCCTAATCTCCTCAATCACCACGGGGGAGGAGGAGAGAATGTTTTTTTACAAGCTGCCATTTAAAAACCAAGACACAGGGAGATCTTTTTGTTTGATTGGGAATCTTAAGTAATATTTATAAAACACTTTGAAATTTACATATAGTATCACATCAAAGCCTCATAACAAACCTTGGGGGCTAAGTACTAAAGGTATCATTATTGTCATTTAATAGAGAATGAAACTGAGACTCAGAGTTTCAGTAATTTGTCTATGATTATACAGTTTAAGTGTCAGAGGTGAGATTTGAAACTAGGGCCTGAAGATTCTAAAGGCCTTTGACTATTATGATGGAGTTCTCAATGTGGCCAAAAAAAAGATGTTGAAATAATATGATCAGGTACCATGAAATGAAGATAAAACTATTATAATTCAAATTGATTATTGAAGGTCAACTTGAACAATACTTCCTTAAGTACTCAGATCTAACTCCCAAAGGAAGAGTTGGATTTTGATCAAGAGAAGCCTTCTTCTGGGTGTAGGGAGAAAGAAAAACCTCAGCTTAATTAATTTTTCAATCTCTTGATTATTCCATCCAACTCACTATTTCCCTTATCTCATTAAACATTTCTTCACCATCTCTCCCCTTTGGGCCTCTTATTATCACTCTCCTCTCCCTTGGCTCTCCTTGCACAGTTTAACGTTCTCTATTTCTTCTGTTGTCTAACCAACACCATACCTGATTTCCCAGTAAACACTCAACGAAGTCAACAGCTCTCATCCAGTGCCAGTGTACAAAGCATCTTACCAGACAAAAGAGTTATAACAAAAGAAATAAACAATATCACCTTCAGGGAAGATAAAATACAGGCAAACTAGGGACAGAGCACATTGCTGGGCTCATTCAAATGAAACGGTTCAGCAAAGTCCAGGCTCACACTAAACCTTCAGAAGATCTAGTCTAAGGGTTTGCTATTTAAATTCTCCTAACATAACCCAAGACATATGTGAATTAGTCACGGGAGAAAACATTGAGGACAGGATATAGAGAAGAGATTTTACAGACTTCTACAGGTATTATGACCTTTAAGTGTCCAAATGAGCAAATTCCCAATATTTTAATTTTCTTTTTTAATATCTAGTGATACATTTGTTTTGACATCACTTTCATTTCCAAAAATGTCTCTTGTGCAGTGCTCAAATGGGCATTTATTAAATGCCTCCTATATGCGAGGCACTGTATTAAACATCGGGGATACAAAGAAAGGCACAGACACCCCCCTGCTTTTAAGAAGTTCACAATCTATTAAGACAAACAAAATATAAAGGGTTACGTACACACAAGATATATTCTCAATAAAAGATCTTCTCAGAGCCATGGCACTAACATGAAGTGGGACCAGAAATGGTTCTTGTTAAAAGGTGGAATCTTAGGTATCACACTGTATAAGTTGCAAGAAAGGTGTCAACCTGCACTGGAAAAAGAAGTTTCCCCACCTGGAATTCCTTGTCCTGATCTCCTAGATTTCTGTACAAAGGTCAGCTCTCCCTATATTTTTCATGTTCTCCCCACTCTATAGGCTGCCTCCCACTGAGGCAAATGAAATACTCAACTCTGCTTGACTAAGGCTTCAGTGAAGAACAATTGTTGTTGCGTGTCCTTTTCTGGATAAGGATCATGATGTGCAAGTGAATTCGATCTATGTGAGGGAGGGCTGTGCAAAGTAATCAGCCTCACTTTCTCCTCCAGAACCATTTGAGTTCAGTAGTCAGGTATAGATCAGGATAACTGTAGATGACCCTGGATGCGGTGGGAGCCCTAAGGTCTTTAATAGGTTTCAGTTTGACTGAAGTAACACCCATTTATTGATTAAGGCTAAGTAAGAAGAGAGGCAGAGAATAGCCTCTTTACCTAATTTTTTTTTTAAATCAATCTGAGGGAAAAGACCCTCAGGGCTTCTGGCTAAAACAGAAACAATTGCTATTTACATTCATTCTGAGCCAGTCAGGGCCCAAACAATGATCCAATGAGTCTGGATCAACCTATAGTTGGCCAATCAGTGAAGAAAAATATTGGGGAAAGGAAAGAAAAGGCATAATAACAATTCTAGAGATTCTTCCACAGCATATACTAGCTTTCCATGATGACTTCTTTACCAACGCTTAACTGGCCTTCTATTTAAACTGTTTAGTCTATACATCTTTGAGCATCTGGGATGAATATAAACTCTTATGTCTCCCCTCTGAAGCTCAGCATTAGTGTAGAGATCACACGATCAAAGGATTAGGGATTATTTACAACTGGAAAGGATGTTAGAGATTATTTCATTCAAACTTCACTTTCTACATCCCCTTTTGAATTCCATCAGAGAGGAGACATCTACATAATGATAGACTTAGAGGAATAGGAGTAATCATTTTCAGAGTTGCACAGAAGAGAGTCCTTGGGTTCAAATCCCTCAGTTGCCACTTAGCTCTTGAGTTACCTGGTTGGACCCCCTTCACATCTCTAAACCTCAGTTTTCTTATCTGTAAAGTGGAGTCATCTATTAGTTCAATGAACCTGTAAGACCCCTTCCAGCTTCAAGTCTATGATGCTTGGTAGTCTGGCTTACTTGGGTAACAGTGCAGTAATGGGGTCAGAAAGGGCCATGAGGGGTATGACAGGGTCAGAATCATTGGGGAGCAATTGGAGATTAGGGAGAGAACAGAAAACTATTACTTGAAAAGTTACATGCCAAGAGAGGAAAGTCAATGGGGAAGAAGCACTTATACAGGTCCAAAGTTGGCACCCTGGGGCAAAACCTTTACCACCCAGTGCTATTTGTTGGTCTGATCAGAACTCATAGCAAACTTTTTGTACTTGTATGGTAAGGTTATTCCTGCCAAATGTTAGTGTCATGCCTTTTACCATCCTCCACCCCTTCCAACCCTGGCCCAGAAAAACAATTAATATTTAGTAGAGTTGGTTGCAACTTAGGTGAAAATCATGTTATTTCTTGTTCATCTATTTATAATACTGGAAGCAAATCAAGTATTATAATGAGAAAGATATTTTAACACCAAATATCAAAAGTACTTTCAGAAGATTAGACATTGGATTTGTATATGTTTTATTTTTCTTTCACACTATTAATACTATTTTTGGTGTTTTGTTTTTCTAAATAAAAGAACAGTATTTACTAAAATGTCATATTTTGGCTATGAAAATTATACCTCTTCTAGAAACTTTCCACACAGTCAAAAGGCACTTTCGAAACATTTATGGTTGTAGAAGTACCATCTTCTGAGAACACAATACCTAACACATCGTACCTTGAATGCACTGGGTACTGGGCAAACGGGAGCGAACTAGAACTGTGCAACCCATATCTTCTTCAAAGACATTCAACTAAAAGTCACTTCCAATTGGGGTACACATTTTCTATCACTATCCCTTCCCTATTAAAGCTCCAAAACTAAATTTTCAAGGATATCCTCTGATATTTGAGTTCATTCTATAAACAGTTATAATTAAGCTATAAAGAGAATAAACTGCAAGTATCAGAAGGCATGTTTTGTTTTTGCTTTCCCTGAAAAAAAGCCACCATATATAAGATAAATTGTATCCCATGCATGATAAAATATTTATTATCATTTGTAACAAGAAAATCCACTGCTTGTTACCAGAAAGATTCCATACTACTTCTATTTCCAACCTGAATTACTAAATTTTGAAAATTAAGAGCTTAAAAAATGTATTAAAAAAAATTTAAATGACCCATGTGCCTTTATGAAAATTCATGACATTTGGAAGGAAAATGAGAAATGAATGACTTAGAAAAGAGGATCACCTTCCTGACCTGTTCATCTGGATCTTGTTGCCTGACAAACTGACAAGTAGCTGCAAACTTATTAGTGGACCACAAAGCATGGTCCCCAGGTTGATCTCACCCAAACAGAAGACTCTATGGCCAGGTTCCACTGCAGCACATACATGTACTACAGAAGCACATTTCTCTGACCATGTCACTGCCTGATTTAAACTCTAGTGATTCCCTATTACCTCTAGGAAAGAGTTTGCTATTTTGGGTGTCATGGACCCCTTTGGCAATCTGGTGAAGCATATGGACATCCTTCTCAGAATCATGTTTTTAAATACATAAAATCAAAATACATAGGATTACAAAGCAAACTAATACTATTGAAATAAAGATGCAATTTTTCCCATCCAAGTTCACACACCACCTGAAATCTATCACATACCACAGATTAAGAACACTTGCTCTGAGACACTTGACCACCTGGCCTTACCAGCCTTATCTCAAATCATTCAACTTCATTCACTCTTCATTGCAGTCAATCTGTATTTCTTACTGGTTCTTTCACATCACAATCCATTTCTAACTTCAATCCTTCTCTACTGGCTCCATGTCAGAAATGTCCCTAATTTCTGACTCTTATGATCCCTAGTTTCCTTCAAACTCAGCTCAAGCACAACTTTCATTTTTAGGTCTCTTCCTGATCAGCTCTGCTGCTAGTACTCTCCTCTGATAAAATCACCTTGCATCTGTTTGGTTCATATCCCTACTTGCATCTTTAAACTCCTGGAGGGCAGAGCCTATTTTTGCTTTTGTATTTTTATATTCCTAAAACCTAACACAGTGCCTGACATATAGGAGGCAACTAATAAACATTTGCTGATTGATCAGTAGATGAGTAACTTTCTGGGACAATCCCCTCAGGGAAGAATGGAAATTTACAGATTTCAACAAGTCCTTTGCCCCTTCACTTTTCCTGAAGCACCCCTCCACTCCACTCCCACAGTGGCCACTGCTGGTAGTACAAAGCAGACAAAATAAACATTGTTGGGCTGGATTTAATTAAGGGTCACAGCATGGGTTATTCTACTATGGAATCTGGGAATATCAGGATACAAATTAGAAGTTAGGGAAGTTACAGGTACATGGTCTCCTGTTATTCAATTATCCTGACTCAGCTGTAAGCATCATGCAGTCTTTCCAAGTATTCCCTGCTCTATGCCCTCTGATTCAGCTAGCTTCTCACTAATGTGGACAGTACAGGGCATTTTGTCCTGCCTTGTTAATTCACCCTTACTTCCAATTCCCAGTATCCCACTGAGCTAGATCTGACAGTTCTATAATCATTAGAGAAGCAAGGTCCTTTTCTCTCCAGACACAAGCTCCACTCCAGGTTCAGGTCAAAACTGCACTTATCAAAGTCCCTTGAACTTCAACAAAAATTGTGTCCCCAAAGTCTGTCTGCCCAGAGAAATTCCCTGAAACAGTCATTCTTGATTCTGAGCAGACAACAACCAACCAGTTCAGTTCCTCTGAATCTAGTCCCTTCTCTAGACTTTTTCATCTCAACCTCCCAGAGCTGGCATGTGACATTTCATTTTCTCTACTCCTTTTTCCTGCCAAGTCCCAGATTCTCACAGAAGAATCCCCATGATAATCCCCACTCCAGGATACTCCAACTTCTGTGTTCACACCTTCTCAGGTAATCATATGTCCAGACACTTATCTCCAGGTCACTATTTCCTCTCAGACTAAAATTAGTATGCAACCAAGGCATCCAGAGAACCTAATTACAGTTCACTTATTCTGGCCCCAGCCAGACTGGGGATACTCCCAAATTCACAAATGATTTTCTTTCTACAGAGGAGAGGGACTAGAGGGTATTAAAAATTCCCAGGGAAAGAAGCTCCAAGAATCATCTCTGCTTTCTTCTTTTAAATCACAGGGGTTCTTAACCTGGAGGCCATTAACATAGATAGATAGATAGATAGATAGATAGATAGATAGATAGATAGATAGATAGATAGATAGACAGACAGATAGATGGATAGACAGACAGACAGACAGACAGATAACTATTTCAAAATATTTTGTTTGCATGGCAATTTTATACCATGTACTTAAAAACATTATTCTAAGAAGGGGTCCACAGAAGGGGCCCTAAATGGATTAATGACATAAAAAGAGGTTGAGAACCCTACCTTAAGATGCACCATTTTCCTGATATCACCAACTGTTAATTTGCAGTTAGGTGGTATAGGGGATAGAATGCTGGTCCTAGAGTCAAAAAGACCAGAGTTCAAACCCGAACTTAGATATTTCCTAGCTCTGTGACCTTAGGCAAATGACTTAACCTCTTTGGGGCTGTTTCTTCAACTGTGCGATGGGGATAATAATAGCACCTACTTCACAGGGTTGTTGTAAAGATCAAATGAGAAATGTGTAAAGTGCTTAGTACAGTTTCTGGTTAAGTAGTGTTAGTTGTCATTGTTATTATAACCCATAATCAACAAAACAAAAAATGGATTTCAGCTACAGTACTGATATCATTTTGTAATTTACAATTTTAAATCATAATTTTGTCATAAAAAGTCAAAGGGGAGCTTTCTGATACTTTTCCTTTGGAGTCCACACTTGAAACTGTTACCAGATAGACACTAGACACTAGCTATGGAAAAGACATTATTGTTTATCTAATCAGACCCCCTTTATTTTGGGGGGCACATAAATCCAAAGAGGTCCCAGGTCACAAATCTAGTCAGTAGCAAAATAGGGCTTACAACTCAGTTTCTGCAAGATTTGGTCTAAAGATTTTTTTTTTCCACTACACCATGCTGTGTCTCATAAATCTAGAACTAGCTTTGAGTCCTATGTTTCTCTAAACAGATGCAAATCTAATGTTTGTTATCCAAAGTTAACTTTGGAAAATGGTGGTAATGCTTTTTTTCTCCTATGTCCCTGGGGTTGCTTTCTTATACACTTGTGCCTTTTTCAAGGAGTACTCTTTTTTCCCAATTAAGAAGAACTGGGGTTTGGGGGGGGGGGTGTGAGCAAATGTTAAGTTCTCTCTACTACCTACCCCATTATCAGATAGGAGTAAAGAATCCTGTTGGCTGGACTGACAGTCAAGTCATTGGGGCATAGTATATACTAGAAGCAATCAGTATCATGCAGCAAATACTGCATTCCTACACAACACATTCTTTTTACCTCTAATAAGGACACAGAATTGCTGCAGGTATTTTTCAGAACCCACTGAGATGAGGCAGTAGTCTCCTGTTATTCCTGACTAATCAAACTAAATTGAAATAAACAGGATGCTTGGCTGCATCTGAGGTGGGGGGAGGGGGAGGGAGAAGGGGATGCTTTAAAAAATTAAAACACTTTCATACAAAAAAAGTAATGAAATGCTTTTTGCCCCACATGCTCTTTTTTAAAAAAAGATCTTGTTCACATTAGTCTCCATTCTGATTTTTAATTTCTTAAGAACTAATGGAAGGCAAACAATTCTTGTGTCTACTATTTACAAAAGAAGGCTCAGAAATCAGAGATACTAATAGAGTACCTTGTGATAGTTAAGTGTTAGCATTTAACAAACTAGCCTAAAACTATAAATAAATCATTTCATCACAGCTAGCTTCTCAAGATTTGAATATTAATAAATGGACTTAATAGGTCTTGATTTACTACAGAATTTCTACCAAATTAAACAGTTATTACACTGATAATTGTGTCCACATGTAGCACAGCATGGCTTCCTAAAGATAAAACCTGTGTGATCTGAGTGTCTCCCAGTCACTGATTAATCCTGAAGCCTATTCGAATAGCATTTTTACTTGCAGCATTGAGACTAGGCTCTGTCCTCTGATTTAAACGAAAATTAGCAAATGGAAGGCATGCTGTACAAATGTCCTTGGAACAGATTTTAAATCACAAAAATAACCTCATTTGATTAACTGAAAATACACCAAAGATAGGTTTAAAAGCAGTACCAATTCCAAGTGCCCACTGAAGCCACAAAGTACAATTAAAAAATAGAAAGAGATATTTAGATGTTTCTATCAGAAATACCCAAGTATCTAAGGTCTGCAGTCAAAAGTCATTCAATCTAGTGGCCTATGGGGGTATTTTTATATGACTTGGTGATTTGCATTGCTCCCTTACTTTACTACTACCAGTTCAAAAACTACCATAGAAAAGAGATTAATAATGTCATGTGGTATCAATGTCAGTTTCCATGGCAACTTGGAGATTGCAGGGTTTAGGGTAACAGATGGGAAACATTGTAATGTATTCCTTAAACTTCATCATTATTTTAGAGTAATATGTATTCACCTTTGTGGGATAAAAATGATATATTATCATAAACATTGATATTCTCTCTTGCTATCACAACCTATTGACTTATTGAGTTTTTAATGAATTCAATCATATGAAAGCAAACAAAATAAATCAACTGTGATCAGTATATACCACATTTAATTGAATAAAGGAATAAAATGCCTTATATAACAAGTGCATTAATAAATACTTTGTGGGTATGCACAACTTTGGGGATTGTTGAGTGAAAATGAAATTTAATTACACTTCCTGAATTTTTATATCCTTTAGATTCTTTGGTTTCAAAGAATTCAAACAAATGTAAGTGAGATATGTAAAGAAAGCAATATGCCAAGAACCAAGAGAAATCTAGGGAAGGAGAAGTTGCTTCTGAATGGAAAGGAATTCAAATTGTGGGGTTTCTTGAGTGTCAGGTGAAGGAGTTTACATTTAATCCAGGAGGCAATGGGGTTTGGGGAAATGAAGAAAATGGGAGACTTCAAACACTGCATTAACTATGCAGAGATACCTAACTAATATATACCATTTAGGATGCATAGGAAAAGAAAGAGATTCAGTGGTAGTGAGACTATTACAATAATGCAGGTAATCCAAGGTCGCAATACGATTAGTAGTCAGTAAGCCATAACTGTCATGAGAGCAATAGTGGCTTACATTTGTATAGCATATACCTGTTTAGGGAAAATTTTCATATGTATTTCCTTTGTAGGTAGATTGGAAGAAGAAAAATTCCTGAGATCAAAAGAACTCAGCTGCTGACTGGATGTGGATGGAGAATGAGGGAAAGAATGGACTAAAAAAGATGACTTGGAAATTTTTGAGCCTTAGTGCATTGGGGGAATGGCAGTATCATTAACAGTAACAGAAATTAGGAAAAGCTTCTGGTAAATAAAGGCGACAAAAATTCAATCAGACAAACTGAGTTTGAGGTTCAAGCAGGATATTCAGGTCAAGATATCTGATAGTTAAAAATATAGGTGTGGAGCTGAAGGAAAAGAGACAGGGCTGGAAACAGTTGTGGAAATCAGGAGGGTGGAAGTGGTGGTTGAAATCATAAGAGAAAAAGCTTATCAGACAAGAGAACAGGGAAAAGAGGATTAAGGATAGGAATATTAGGGAAAGCTGGGGGGGGGTAGGGAGGAACAGGTCTAGGACAGTCAATATCATATGCATATGTATGATTTCTAGACCCTAAGTCTAGAATGACTGGATCATATATCTTCACCTGGATCACATACCTTAAAGGTGATTTAATCCAACCCCTCCATTTTATAAATGAGAAGACTGAAGTCCAGAGATGTTCCATAGGCTACTAGGTTCCAAGATTCAAACTTCAGTCCTCTGATTACACATCCAGAACTCTTTCCACTCTTTCCTCTGGATATCTGTTTGCTAATGTCCCTCTTAACATGTGGTGAGCAGCGCTCCTCCCTTTTTTGCAAAAGTAGGAAACTACACAAATAGAAGACAGCATATGTTGGCCTTGATGGATGCATTGGTTAGTTTTCCTGGACTGATCCCTCCCCACCCCCCTTTTTATTAATTATTGTTAGAGAAGCCTTTTGAGGAGGAGGGGGAAAGAATATATCGAAAAATAAAAATGATGTAGAAACAAAAGATACCAATAAATATGAGTTAGTGTGATGTGCTGAACTCAACCCAAAATCCTGAATGTGAGCTAACTAGCAAAGAGCACGAGAAGAACAATATTTCCTTCCTGAATATAATGTAATATTCTATTAATGCAGGGTAAGATCAAGATGGCCATTTCGGTATGCATGGCCTAATGTTGGCCCACACTGAGTATGCCATCCATTAAAAGTCCATAAAAGGACAGCTAAGTGGTGCAGTGGATAGAGTGCCAGACCTGGAGTCAGGAAGACTCATCTTCCTGAATTCAAATCCAGTCTCAGACACTTACTAGCCATGTGACCCTGGGCAAGTCATTTAATATTGTTTGCCTCGGTTTCCTTATCTGTAAGATGAACTAGAGAAGGAAATGGCAAACCACTGCAGTATCTTTACCAAGAAAATCATGAATGGAGTCACAAAGACACAACTGAAACAAATGAACAACAACAAAGAATCTCTACCCCCTCATGCAAGAGAAGCAGTGATTCCCCTATGACCACAAATGTTCCTACGGCTGGAAGCCCAGTAAATATGTGTTTGGAACATTTAGAAGTCAGACCATCGGAAATTGTCTCCATTTCTTTATCTGTAAAATAAGAGGACTGAAGTAATTGTTTTTGTATGGTAGCTTTTAACTTTAAACTTGTCTAACTCTAACATAAGAAAACTGAGATTCAGGTAGTACTAATAGCTGTCTATCCCAAATCTATTTCCAGGATACTCAAATCAAATTTGGTCCCTTTCTCTGAAAAGAAGGCAGGCAGGCAGGCAGGCACCCCAAAGTAAAAATACATCTGACCTCATCAGGTATGCTCCCCCCGGTCATATGTGAAGCATGCAGTCCGAGCATAGAGAAGGATCCTAGGGTAATCCTGCCCCAAATGTGGGAGTAGTACCTGATACCATAAATGCCCAAAACCATCAGCAGCCTACTAAGCATTACCTTCCCAGCTACCAGCCAACAAGAGAGAGGAATACTGTAAGTGAGGTGACAAATTCCCAGTCAGCATACTCTCACCATGTGTAATAATTTACAATTTACTCATCTTAGCTGAAAAGCATCATGAATTAGCATGAAAAAGAATTGAAGCCAAAGAACCTGCAGGTTTGAGAGCTGATAATTATCCTTACTATTCAAGAGAATGTGATTTGAAAACTGTGAGCATCATTTTTTCACATGCCCTAACAGTCCTGCATTTTGACTTGTGCTTAGCTTCAGAAATAGAGTAATATGGAATATTACAGTCCTTAAAGTTGTAGTTATTAAAATTATTAGACAACTTCCCTGTTTTGTGAATAGAGATTGCAGCTGATACATAGAGTATTGTCTGCCATATATCAAGACGAGTACTCTCTGCAAAGGATCTGCAAAGATGGAGACTGGTATTTATTCCTCCCTGAGATAAAGACTCTCTCATCTCCCAGGAATATTGGCTCAGATTGAATGAGTTCATGAGGAGAAAACCTCTAATGCAGCTGATGGGTATCAGGGATCTATCTCTGCAAACAGAGAATTTTTTTTCTTGTCAATCACATCTTACTGTGCATGTAACAACAAAAGATCTTTCACTGAAAACATTTTCAGTGCCCCTAAAATACAAAACTGTGGGGGTAACGTGCTTTTCTTCTGAGTACAAGGTTTTGGAATGAGATGCATTGTCTACTCTCACATAAGTTTAGGCAAAAAAAAAAGGAATGTTAAGAAAGAAAATGTCACTCTCCTGCAGGTAATAACACCAAGGACTGTCACATACATTTTGTCACCATTTCTATGATTTCACTGTGATCCTCAAAGACTGAGCAGTTACTATTACATTAACTTTATAGAGGAAGAAAGGTCAGTGTGTTTAACTGACTTGTCTCTGGCCCCATAGCTAGTAAATCAAATCAACAAATACTTATTAAGTGGCAGTACCAGGAAAGAGGCAGGATGGTATAATGGAAAGAGTCTGGTTCTCTCCTGGGCTTGAATCCTGCCTCTGACCCACACAACCAGTGTGTGACTCAAGCAAAACTTAATCTCAAAGTAGCCCTGGTATGTCTCTAATCCTAAACTGGTGGGGTAGCCATCTGCACTGGTAGACTGAATTCACTTTTGAGTTCCTTTACCCTTTTAAAATTGTAGTAACAATAAATAGCATTTTATGGTGTTTTAAAAGTTTGCAAAGCACTTTACACATATGATCTCATTTTTTCCTTACAAAATCACTGGAAGGTAGGTGCTGTTATCATCCCTATTTTATAGATGAAAAAACTGAGGCAGAGATTAGGTGATCTGTCCAGGATACCCCAGCTAGTATCTGAGGTCAAACTTGAATTCAAATTAGCCAGATTCCAGGTCCAGCACTCTTTCCACTGTGCAAAATGAGCCAAGCTCCACAGTGGACTTCATAATGTTTAAATTCTATTAGGATAGTAAATGATTGACCTAGGACTAGGAGCCAGGTCTCTGAACTCTTGAGTCCAATGTTCCTGCAAGTACATTATGGTGCAATATCAAAAGTGATGCTTTAAGAAGACACAGTGGTCCTTTGTATCAAACCCCATGTATGTGTACCATATGTCTACCTATGTAATTTGTTTTCTAAGTTGCTACTGCTGCTCTAAATTGAACATTCAGGCACAAGGCCTTAGAGAAGCTAAGTGACTCCACTCTGAATTCACTGGAACCATAGATGCTGCTGCACATACTACCCAGCTCCCTCTCCTCCACCTCCACTCTTTTTACTTTTTACTCTGAAAATTCTAACCAACTCAATACTACCGTGGCCTCTGCAAAGGGTACATAAATGGATTATCCTATTATTCAACTTACCATCCACAAAACACTCTTATCTGGCCATGATTTCCCAATGTGTAGTCTCCCTTTATTAGAATATAAGTTCCTCAAAGGCAGAGAGCCTCCTACTTATATTTCAGATACTTGCACAATGAGCTTTTGCCTTTCTTTTTATCCTGAGTGCTTTAGCACAGTGCCTGACACATAGTAGGTTCTTAATATTTATTGACTGACAATCAATGTTCTTTTTTTTTTTCAGCATTCATTCACAATGCTAATTTTGGAGAATTGGAGCCCTCAATAATTTTAGAGCTCTGTTGTCTACTTCATAAAATCTTTCCCAAGAGAATTTTAAGGGTTCCTTTAATATGTTTAGAATGCACTAGAGTGTATTCTAAATTTTAGCTCTCACTAATTACCCTCCCTCTGGGACTGTCTTTGTCTGATGCAATTCATAGGCTGCTATGAGCTCACTTTTAAAAAAATATTCAGAGAATAGTCTGCACCATTGGAACAAACTGTTTAGCATTAAGCATGCTGACAAATAGAAATTGCTTTCTTCTCATGGACTGACCTTTTGAAGAAAAGCAGTCCCTGAATAAAGCTGCATATAAAAAAACTATTATAGTTATCCTGCAATTATCCACAAGTGGATTATCCATGACTGCTTCTGTTCCAATATCCAGCTGGGTCCCCACACTACTGACAGTAGGATCACAACAGTGGAGCAAGTGAATGTCTAAGGATGAATGCATTCCAAGCTCCCCAGTAAACGATCTGGAGATTATCTACATCTCTGGTAGGAAAGACAATGGACAGTTGACTATAATGACTTCCTTAGAGACAACATGAAGAGTAACTGGGTCATTGAACCTGAGAATTTAAAGATCAAGTTACTATCATAGGGTAAAGTTTGCTTTGTCTCAATTTCCTCTATATTATGCAGGCAATATTTGAAATCTTCCTCTCCTAAGGGGTGGGGTATAGCCTTAAAAATAAATCCATGTAAATTGTTATAAGCTCTTTGGGAGGAAGATCATCAAAAAAAAAAAAAAAGGTTTTAATTCCATAGTGATTATTTTCTTTTTGTTAACGGGACTTGTAATTTCATTTGTTTAAAGAATTCTCCATAAAGAAATTCTCCCTACCAATACAAATTGGCAACTATTCTTCTACATTTCTGCTCATCATCAAGATAGAGACTGAACCTGTGGAAGAATTCTGGGATTGGAAAACACCCACTACAAATGAAGGCTGACACTTCATTTGCAATCTATAGCTTTAAAACTTTGCCTAGAACACTGAGAGGTTAAAGGAATTGTCAAGAGTCACACAACCAGAATATCCAAGGTGGGAATTGAATCTTCTTGGCTCTAAAGCTTTATCCAATACATCATGCTTCATTTCACCAGGTCTAATGTGTCTATGAAATACAGGGGGCTACCAGCTTTCTCCTTTTTCATATTTGGCTCTTTGCAATTTTCTTCTCATTCTGCAATCACAAGAACCCCCTCTCTGTGGTCTTTATTTCACAAGCCACAGCCTTTCATACACAGTGATAATCTTTACATTAACATGTGCAAAAGGTGCCTCCAACAGTAGCAGATTAAGTGACATTTCTGCATTGAGGACAAGCACTGAATCACTTAACAAAGCCCTGGGTACATCTAGGAGCTCACTAATGATTAAATGTAATGTTATTTGAGGTGGGGGATAGGGATTCTATTTGGTATGAGTCCTTGATATATGTAGCATCATTCTACACAAATTTCCAAAAATCTATTTACATAGTGGCCTTTTCGTTACGGTTTTATTATAGTGACCACTTTATTATATTTCCTCTTTCACCCCTTCAGAATTGTGATAATGTATCTCATGGTGCTGGGACACTATAAAAGGGCTTAAAAAAATTTCCAAGAGGAGCAGTTAAGTTGGCATTTTAAGCCTTAGCATCTTGGCTACCTTCCAGTAAGGGTAAACTACATAGTACCTCTCCAAGTCTCTCCCTGTGGCTACAATTAGAAACATCCCTTTCCTTTCTCAAAGGATGGCATGTTGTTTCTGGGTCCTTTCAGCAGCGGCTGGATTCTACCTCAGGGGCAATCGTAACATTTCAAGGGTGAAAGATGTGTCCCCATAATAATGAAATAGAGTAGGATAGAAAGAAATAATTGTAGATCTGGTCACTCAGCTTGAGGATAGTACCTTAATACAATGGCAGGAGGGGGAGTGTGCAAGAAGGACAGAGAAAAAAGCTAAAGGTTTTATAATTCTTCTTGAGCTTGGAAGATTAAGCTCTTTACCCATGATCCATTCTGTTCACCTTCAAGAGAACTAGGAAAGTTAAATCCTGAAGACCAAATAAAATTTCAGTGGAGATCTGGAAGTCATCTAATTCACACAGTCAATGGAGAGAGTCAAGTAGGTTTAAGGAAAAGGCCAACATCTAAAGAGGCTATCTGCATAGATCAATTAACCAGGTAATTACACTACACAAAGCAAACTGCAGATACAGCAGACACAGTCCAAACTGTCTATCTCTTTCAATATACCTTCCTTTAAGTCAATAACTCTCCTTTAATTTATCTGGTTACTTTCTACACTCTTGGTTTGTAACTAAGAAAACTGATCCTCCCCAATTTATATCTCTTAGAGGAAAGAGAAGAGGGGAAGAGGGGGAATTACAAAGGCTTAGAGGTAGCTTTGAAAGTGATCTAAGAACTTAGAAGTTGCAGAATCTACCTGCAAATTGCTACAGTTTCCAAGAGACTGAGTCAGCTCAATGTCACCTGGAGACTCAAGGCAAGAGAAGAATGCTGATTAATTTTATCATGTTGCTTATTGTGGTGGATTTCATTTTATTTGTAAGCCCTTGTTCTGCGACTGCCCCAGTGTTGTGCTTTTATTAACTTACGTGCAAAAGTGTTCATGTGCATATGCAGAGCAAATCATTCACATAAGACAGACCATTTACACTTTATGTTTATCTGTGTGCACATGTTCTTGAGCCCTCAATGTTGCATGTGTACCAGCTGTTTGAAGCTGAACTACAAATTCTAGAGTGTCCTAATAGGCTTCTCAATTTTATTATCCTTTATTAGCTTAAGCCAAGTGCTGAGAGGGCTTATCTGTTTATTATTTTTCAATATTAACTAATTTCACTCACCATCGTAGAGTCTGCATTTTGGAACTAGAAACACATAAATTTCCTGAGGAAAGGAGAAGGGATCTATCCATCAAAAATGAAACTTTTAAATTGTTTAAAATTTCTATACTGAAAACAAAGCAGGAAAAAACCCACAAATTGGATGATTCATAAGGTCTCTTCTAGTCAATCCAATGAAAAAAGAGAACTTTTACAAATAAGCATTCATAATGATAATAAAAGTTACATACGGGGAAAGAAAGACAAAACCATAATATTTCTGTTGTCTCTCAGGAGAAAACATTATTATCCTTAGGATTTTTGGAAGCTAAAAAAAAAAAAAGATTTCAAATATCCCTAAGGTCAAGTTATATGCTATCTGATACTGTGAGGGATCTATAATCTTATTAGTGAGGGCTCTTTCTACCACAACAGATTAGAATGTTTTAGAATTCTGCTGCATTCTTGTTGATAATCTTCCATGAAGGAAGCAATGCAGAACTTGGGTGTCAACCTATTTTTTCTCACTTCCTCTACATGAACTGACTGCATCTTTTCTAATGTCTCTGATGATGGCTTTTAGCCATTTCCCAAACAAAAGTCATCTTGGGTATATGCTGTGGTTTACAGGTACCATTCATCTTTCCATTCTCTTTTGGGTCAGGTATGATTTTACTTTCAAGATAAAGGCGTTTGTTCTAGGACTTAGAGCAATATTATACTGCCAGAAAAAATATTGATATTAAAAATAAAGAGTATTTTTAGCACCAAGGAGTTTAAAATCATGAAAAATACCTTGTAATTTCCAAAATGCAATCAAACCTGATCTACTATTTAATACTGAAGGCAGCTCACTCTCTATTTGCCATACCCATCCAAGGGGCATATAATAGAATTTATATACATATGCGCATGTGTGCACACAAACTAATGCAATGGGGATCTACAATTACAAGCTATGATCTGGGTAATATGTGTTTTTGATCTACTTTATTTTTCCATTGTGTGTGATTAGCTTAGTCTCTCCAATTACTCTTAATCTCATTAAAGAGGCATTGTACTAGTCTAGGTTCTTGGCACAATTAGCATGTCATCAGACATTAATAGGTGTATTTGGAGAAGATCATCATGAATAGGAATTGTATTTGAACTTTGCTCAGAATAGTTTCTCTAATATTGGTCAACAAATACCCTGGTGTTATGCCTTACTTGGTGTTGACATGCAATGTTACTTCCATTGTTGTAACTGCCATAATTTTATGTGACAAACTTTTGCAAGAGTGACACTTTTTTTTTTTTTTGCTTTTTTGGAGGGGGGAAGGCAGGACAATTGGAGTTAAGTGACTTGCTGAAAGTTCCATGGCTAGTGTTATGTCCCCAGGGTAGGTGCTCTATTCACTGTGCCACCTAGTCACCCTGGGTGACACTTTTTTTGAGAGAAGCCTTTGATGGGTGCACATTTTGTTATTTTAACCCAAATTTTATAAAGAATTTATTTTAAAAAGATGGACACAGCAGGATTTTATAGACTCTATACCTCTTGGTTATGTGATAAGGATGTGATATATTGTAGAAAATCACCTGTGAAAGCCTAATGGTTCCCATCCTATGTTCTGATCTTTGACATATGCATAGGTCATTACATGGTTCAACAGACATAGATGTCTTCTTGATCACTTAGGAGGGTAAGTAAAAATATCATTTATGTTTTCCTCCTTTTTTTGGCAGATCTTTTCCTCTTTGGGATTATTTGAAAATAACTTATTATTAATACTCATCATAGCAGTTCACATTTTTTCTTGTTTACAAAGTACTTTACGTATATTAACTCATTTCAAATTCACAACCCCATGAATTATCTGTTTATATTGTTCCCATATGACAGAATTGAGGCTGAGGAACTTAAGGGACTTTCCCAGGGTCACAGAATCTCATAGGTATTTGAGGCCTTCCTATCTCCAAGTCCAATGTTCTATCTGGTATACCAAGTGGTTTTCAAAGTTTTTGGTCTCAGGACCCCTTTATATTATTTTTTAAAAATTGAGGGGCCCAAAGAACTTTTAGTTATGTGGGTTATGACTATGAATATTTACCTAGAAATTTTAAAATCTTAGTATTATTACAAAAATACTTTTAACATCAAGGACCCCATAAAAGGGTCTTGGGGATTCCCTACATCTCCCAGACTACATTTTGAGTACCATTGCACTACACCATACTGCTAATTGTTAAATGCCTTTCAAATCATGTTCTCTGAAGCACAGCTATCTCCAGATATCTTTCTCATATATATATATGATGAAGTTGAGTCAGCTATTTCCTTCAACTTCTTAAGGGATATTTGTCATTGTGTGCATTGATATCATGAGGGAAAGTCCAAATATCTGAAATGAAAAGAAATAAATCTATAGAAAACAAGAGATATGTTCGTGATTGTGCCTGTTGTCTTGCAATCTAAACTACAATATGACATGATAACAGCAATTCTCAGCAATACAATGACCCAAGACAGTTCTGCAGGACTCACAGTGCAAAATGCTAAGAGAAAGAAGTAATGGGAATCTGGATGAAGGTTGAAGCACACATTTTTTTAAACTTTGTTTTTCTTGTTGGTTTTTTTTTTTTATCTGTGTTTTCCTTCTTACTTTCACAACACGGAAATAAGCTTTGGACATCTGTACATGTATAATCTATATATCAAATTGCTTGCCTTCTCAAGGAGGGGGAAAGAGAGGGAGGGAAGGAATCTGGAACGCAGAATTTTAAAGACTGAATGTTAAAAACTGTTTTTACATGGAACTGGGGAAAATATTTTTTCTTTTAAAATAAAGCAGGGGAGGGGAAAGCTACAATTTTTGGCTTAATTGGATCTTTTTTTTTTATGGTGCCAATTTTAAACAGATTTTATTCTCCAGGACAATTGGATTTCCACTTGTTTACAGTACCTGATAAGTGCAATGTTGTGCACTTCTCTTCCTTTATACCCATTCAGAATGCCCAGATTTACACAGTAGCTTGAATGTTACTTTTAAACTGCTACTGCCTTGGCTACAAATTTGAGCCCTTCAATTTTTGGAAAGCTGTGTGGAATGCTCTTTCTTCTGGTATGTTTACTTGACCATTTCAATGGTGGGTCCAGAAGAAGCACCTCCAGATGGGGCTGCTCCACCCCCTAGGAACCCACCAGGCATATCTCCTGGCATGCCCCCTGCACTCTGGCACAACTTAGTAACGATGGGGTTGCAGACCTCCAGTTCTTTCTGCTGATGCTCAAATTCTTCCTTCTCAGCAGTCTGGTTCTTATCCAGCCAGATGATTATTTCATTACATTTGTCAAGGATCTTCTGTTTGTCTTCATCACCAATTTTGCCTTGCAGTTTTTCATCCTCTACAGTTGCTTTCAACATGAAAGCATACAATTCAAGAGAATTCTTGGAAGACACCTTGTCTCTCTGCTTTTCATCCTCAGCCTTGTATTTCTCAGCCTCCCAGACCACACACTCAATGTCTTCTTTCCTCAGATGTCCTTTATCATTGGTGATGGTGATCTTGTTCTCTTTGCCTGTGCTCTTATCCACAGCAGAAACATTTAGGATGCCATTTGCATCAATGTCAAATGTTACTTCAATCTGAGGAACACCTCTGGGTGCTGGGGCAATTCCTGTGAGCTCAAATTTGCCGAGCAGGTTGTTATCCTTTGTCATTGCTCTCTCACCTTCATAAACCCGAATGAGCACCAGGCTGGTTGTCTGAATAGTTGGTGAAGGTCTGTGTCTGTTTGGTGGGGATAGTGGTATTACGGATGATCAGATCAGTCATAACTCCACCAGTTTCAATTCCAAGGGAAAGAGGAATGACATCCAACAACAGCAAGTCCTGCACATTCTCAGATTTATCTCCAGACAAAATGGCAGCCTGGACAGTTGCACCATAAGGAACAGCCTCATCAGGATTGACATTCTTGTTAAGTTCCTTGCCGCTGAAGAAATCTTGCAGAAGTTTCTGGATTTGGGGGATTCGAACCACCCACCAGGACAATGTCATGAATCTGAGACTTATCTAGCTTGGCATATCTTAAGGCCTTCTCCACAGAGTCCAGCGTGCCATGAAAGAGATCAGCATTCAGCTCTTTGAAACAGGCCGAGTTGACGGATGTATAGAAATTGATGCCTTCATAGAGGGAGTCAATCTCAATCCTAGCCTGGGTACTGGAAGAAAAGGTACTCTTTGCACATTCACAAGCAGCGCAAAGACAGCAAAGAGCCCTCTTGTTCTCACTGATGTCCTTCTTGTGCTTTCACTTGAACTAGGCAATGAAATGGTTGACAATTTGGTTGTCAAAGTCCTCCCCACCCAAGTGAGTATCCCCAGCTATAGACTTGACCTCAAAGATGCCATCTTCTATGGTAATAATGGAGACATCAAAAGTACCACCTCCAAGGTCAAAGATCAACACATTCTCTTGGCACCAACCTTTTGCCCAAGACATAAGCAATAGCAGAAGCAGTTGGCTCATTGATGATTGGGAGCACATCGAGACCAGCTATGGTTCCGGCATCTTTGGTGGCCTGATGTTGGGAATCATTGAAATAGGCTGGTACTATGACCACAGCATTTGTGACCGTTTTCCCAAGGTAAGCTTCAGCAATTTCTTTCATCTTGGTCAAGACCATAGAAAATACTTCCTCTGGATAGAAACTATTGATCTCCCCTTTGTACTCCACTTGGACCTTAGGCCTCACTGCATCATTCACTACCTAAAAGGCCAGTGTTTCATGTCTAACTGTACAACTGCATCATCGAATCTGCGACCAATCAGATGTTTGACATCAAAAACTGTGTTGGTGGGGTTCACTGAAACTTGATTTTTTGCAGCATCACTGATTAAACGTTCTGTGTCGGTGAAGGCAACATAACTTGGGGTGATCCTGTTTCCTTGGTCATTAGCAATGATCTCCACTTTCCCATTTGGAAGACTCCCACACAGGAGTAAGTGGTGACAAGATCAGTGCCAATGTGGGTCCCTTCAACATGGTTGCTGGGGAGTTGGGGGTCGCAGCAGAGCTCTGTGGAGAAAGAAGGGCTGCTGCTGTGCTGAGTAGGACTGGATCTTATACTAGACTTTCTATAGACAAAATTTTCTCCCTGCTGTTTTTAGGGTGACAAAAACCCTGATACTGTATTTGTAGAGCCTGTGTGGCTTAATGCTACTCTTGGACCCAGGAAAAGTTGGGTTCAAATCTTGCCTGACACTAGACCTATAGCTCTGGACCAGTCAATTAACTTGCATGTGTAACAGCTAACTCTAAGACTTGCTGAGTTATGTACTCACTCATGTGTCAACTAACTCTCAGGACTTCTATACTGAACTATGTATTTATTTATCTGCATATACTCCCTGATATCCCCCCTAGTAGAATATAGACATCTTAAGAACAGGGACTATTTTGATTTTCTTCTTTGCATCCCTTGTTTCCAGGGTCTTACATACAGTGTGCAGTAGGCATTGAAGAAATGTTTATTAAATGTCATTGAATGTTAAATAGAGGAAAGGACTGGCTAACAGCATAATAGTCATTCTAGAAACAGCTGTCCAATTTGAAGCCATATCGACTAAATAGAGGGAAGATCAAAATCAATTAGAAACAAAGAAACAATAAAGATTGAAGAAGATTCTGCTTAAAATTACAGCAGCTCCAACCCAAACCGTTTAAGTAAAACTCTTACTCTGGAAAAACAGGAAATGTAAAACACTAAATACATTGACTTTATCAGCTCTTCTTAGTCAAGTCACACCAATACAAAACAGTTTATCTCCTTTCCAAGAGGAGAGGCATGATAGCCAAGGGTAGCACCAGCTTTTAAGTTCAAGCTCATTGGCAAACACTGTAGAGGAAGAAGATGTAACATTACAAATAATGACCTCAAAAAATAAGGTGTTTTTTTTTAAGAAATAAAATTATTGGGGTGTCTAGGTGGCACAGTGAATAGAGCACCAGCCCTGGAATAAAAAGTACCTGAGTTCAAATCCCGTCTCAGACACTTGACACACTTACTAGCCATGTGACTTTGGGCAAGTCACTTAACCCCAATTGCCCTCCCCCCCCCCAAAAAAGAGATAAAATCATTTAAAATATATAAGGTTAATCAAATGAGGCTAATAAAATGCAGTCTGGGAGAAGTCTTTATAGGACCTATTTTGGTATTGAGATTAGATTAGTGAATTGAAATAAGTTTGTTTATTGTAGACAAATATTTCAGGTTCTTCCAAGGGTTTAAAACCCGTTTGTTGTCTAGATATTTCTCTTGCAATTTTACTTAGCCATTAAGAAAATCTTTGTTTAACAGACATAAAATTCAGCCCCTTTGGTCTGAATAAGCATACCTCGCTTAAGGGAGTTCAATTAATCAAGTCAACAAGTACTCATTTAGTGTCTACAGGAGGTATCCAAAACTGTAGTCTACACCATGGGAGATACACAAGAAACATTCAACAGGGTCACTGCAGGGGAGTGGAAAGAGCATTTATCCAGGAGTCAAGAGACTGATCCATCACAAATCAGCTATGTAACAGTTCCCTTTTTATATATACACAGTTCACTTATACACACACACACACACACACACACACACACACACACACACCAGGTCACCTCAACCTCACCGTAAGTGAACTCATTATTTTCCAACTTCCCTTGGCACCACCATTCTTCCTCATTTCCAGCCCCAAGTTATGTACACTCAAAAGCTTCACATTGTTTTCGACAATCCCTACATCTAGAAACCAGTGCTATCACAATTTCTCCCTCAATTCCGTTTCTGCATTATGGCTATTATCCAAGGTGAGGTCCTGTACATTACCATGTGCCTAAACTATGACAAAAACCTAACTAGTCTTTTTCTGTACTCCTCCAGTTTTTCCCCACTCTAATCTGTCATATACACTATTGACAAATTAATCTGCCTAAAACATTTCTTTGATCACATAGCCCCCCTGCTCAAAAACTCTTACTGGCTCCCTCTGGTTAAACAAAGTTCAGACTCCTCTGCCTCAAATTCAACATCCTGCACAGTTGGACTGACTTATCTCACCAGTGATAAGCCAGTACACACACCTCTCCTTTGCCAGTTATTTCCCCTGCTTAACACATGTGATGCTTTCCTGTTCATAGAACCCATCCCCTACCCCGTAAGCTCTTGCCTTCATATTACTACTATCCTTGAAGGTCCAAATCAAGTGCTACCTCTATTAATAAGCTTTTAATGATCAACTCAATTGTCCTTCTTTGATTTCTATTGCTTTTATCATCCATATGGTACCTATTGTATATGGGTTTAGTCATTACAGTTATTTACGCATGTTTTATCCTCCCTTTTGGACTGGAAGCTTCTAAAGGACAAGAAAGATGTCTTAAGTTTTTTGGCTTTTTTTTTTTGGTATCCCCCACAAAACCTATCACAATGACTGACATGTAATGGGCACTCAATGAATTGCTGAGCAATCTACAACTTCCCCGTTTTTCTATCTGTCCAATTCTCTACACTGTATAACTGTAAATACCAAATAGGATAATTATATATATATATATATATATGTGCATATATACATATGTGTATATATGAAAGATCTCCGAAAAGTTCAACCCATGATATAAATACATGGAATTAGTTCTTTCATCTAATTAGAAATTACACATATATACATACATATATGCATGTACATGTGTATGTGTCTATGTATGTGTATATATTATATATGTATATATATGAGAAACAATATAGCACAAACCCTCTCACAAACTAAATTGCTACTGAATTTCAGAGAAATCAAATATTTGGGGCTAGAATAATCCAAAAATGCTTAATAGAAGAAGTGGAGATGTAAGGGGGGTGGGTCTCAAAGTAAATATAACATTTTCAGGGGCAAGGAGATGAGCATGCCACGTGTGTGTATGTATATATGCTTATATGTGCATGTATATATGTGTGTATGTATGTATGTATGCATGTATGCATATATGAAGCCAGCCTAAGGGATTCTTATCTTTTTTTGAAGAGCATTAGCTCAATTTTCTCACACCAGTTTTTAGGTGAAAATCATCATGAGCAGAAATCTGACAGCTACCTATTACAACAGCCATTCTTGTATGGACCATTTGGGTGAGGCCCTTAAACAAATGTTACTACCACTGTCAAAGGCTAGGGTCTTCCTAGAGTAGAGAAAGGGATAAATTGTAAATAGCAATTTAACCAATTATGCTTTTGTTTACACTTCCATTTTGTAAGCTAAATGTCTACTTACTTAATTAACAGCACAAACCTCAAGTGGTTATATCCATTATTACTAAATGTGTCATTGTACTATGTACATTGTACATTTGTACATTGTACTTCACAAGTATTTCAGAACTCCTAGGTATGGAATTAAGAATGCAGGCTCAGCAAATGGGCTAATGACTCCAAAGACTTGATAACAATTTTAATTAAACAAATGCTAGCCTTGAAAATAGAAGCACATGCAAACACTGTTTTATGAGAAATATTGCAAAGTAATTGGTGAATTCCCTACTTGAATTTTCCCTGTGATGGGAACCTGATAGTAAGTCTTTAGTCTTAACATTTGCATGCACTCATCTCAAGAATTTTATCCTATTTGCTATTACCTGCTTTATGGTCCATTTGGGAGGACAGGCTATGGAAGACATTTTTTATAGGTTAGTCAAAGTTGTCTACCACTTCATTAAGCTGAACAGGGCATGTGCCTACCACATACTCTCAAAATAAAAGAAAATCTTCCACTGCAATAAACTCTAAGGCTACCAACAGTGAGTTCCGATCTGGCTAGGGGCATTGTAACAGAAAGCAATGCTAAATATGTCTTTTAGGCCTGGCTTGGAAAACCTAATTGAAGAACTGCAATTTCATCCCGGAAGGCAGTATTTCTTTCATACAGCTTCCAATTTGATTGGCTGGAAGAGGTAATCACAGGGTTTTGTTTAGCTCCTGGGATCTGTCTGCTTAGCACATAATCTGTAACCAAACTCAGAATGCTTAAAACTTTGAAAAGAGCATAGCTCAATAACCCGGTCTCCAAATTTCCACAGCAAGAATTTTTCCTTTTTGCCTGACACAATTTTCTGTCTATTCAAACTAAATAAAGGCTGTGCTGATCTACTAATGTAACACATGATTTATTCATGAAGGGAAGGAAGGTTAAGGTCCCCTGGGTATAACAGCTTGAGCACTGAGACCAGTCTCTCTGGACTGCTTAAGCAACATCGATAGTTCACTTATGACATTTGCACATCTTGGTTAATGTGGCATAACAAAAACTGGAGAACCTTTAAGCCAAGTAATTTTTTTTCCCAACAGTGACAGTAAGTAAAGGATGACAAAGAATCCCAATTCTGAGCTTCCCAGAAATGTCCTAACAAAATAAACAGGGCATCATTACTACTCTCCACTCATACTTTAAATGGTCAGGGCTAAGGGAGTGAATCTTAACTTTTTCTATTACAGTCCCAAAGGTATTCCCTACGAAAGGTTAATTTCATTAAAGTAAGAATATAATTCATTAAAACTCTGACATTTATTTTTCTTGATTGTAAAGATGATGGTGATGATGATAGCAATGGACACAATAATGCTTTAATACGTTTAATGAAATTAACATACGATGCCATTTCTAAGTCTTATAACAATCCTATGATGTAGTTAGTAGAGATATTCAGTTCTCCATTGTACTGAAAGGGAAATTCGGCAAGGTCATAAAGTTAGCACTGAGAATGAGCCCATGTCTTCCTTATTCCGAACCAAGCACTCTATCCATTAATCCATGTTACCTTCCACATATTTTTTAAATTTTTCATTCCTTTAAAAATCTTCCTTTTTATTATCTTTGTTTGCTTTTTTAGCTGAAATTAAATTTATTTTTAGTTTGTAACAATCATTTCCACAAGATTTTGAAATATAGATTTTCTTCCCATCTCTCCCCTACCTCCCACCCCAAGATGGCAAGCATACTGGATATCCTTTCTCCCAATCTGCCCTCTTTTGTATATCCCCCAAGACCCCCTTACTTTCTTATAGGGCAAGATGGATTTCCATACCTACACTGCCTGTATATCTCATTTCCAAGTTGTATGTAAAAAACAATTTTTTTTAACATTTGTTTTTAAAACTGAGTCCAAATTATTTTCCTTCTCCCCTCCTTACCTACCCCCTACTGGGAAGACGAGCAATTCAACATAGGCTATAAATGTGTAGTTATACAAAATGTTTCCATAGTAGTCATCTCGTGGTACATTTCTCTCCATCCTATCCCATCCCCCATTTATTCAATTTTCTCCTTTGACTTTATCCCTTTTCAAAAGTGTTTGCTTCTAACTACTGTCTCCCCCAATCTGCCTTTCTATCATCACCCCTCTATTTTCCTATAGGGTAAGAAACCCAATTGAGTGTGTATGACATTCCCTCCTTAAACAAAATCCAATAAGAGTACAGTTGACTCATTCCTTTTTACCTTCCTGCTCTTCTCCTCCATTGTAATAGCCTTCTCCTGCCTCCTTTATTTGAGATAATCCACCCTATTCTATCTCTCTCCCTCTCCCAATATATTCCTCTCTCACCTCTTAAATGTAAAGCAAAGATATAAAAAAATAAAATTAACACACCCTGTGAACTCTATGTATAGATGTACACTCATGTATGTATACATATACATAGTCCCTTCAACTGTCCACATACTGATACCTTCCAGATATTAAAAAGCTCCAAGTAGAGTGATATGTATTCCTTATTTAGCCAGCATAGGGGATGACAGTTTGAATAACTCCTTTCATAAAAAACTGAAGCTTAATTCTTTCTGATAAAGCTTCACATTTTTAGGGCAGCTAAGTGGCACAGCGAATAGAACAACAGCCATGGAGTCCGGAAGACCTGAGTTCAAATTCAACCTCAGACACTTAACACTTATGGCCGTGTGACCTTGGGCAAATCGCTTAACCCCAACTGCCCCTCCAAAAGAAAAGGCAAAGAAAAAAAAGCTTCACTTAAAAAAAAAAAAAAACTATGACATTTTTATGGAGTACTTCCTAGTCGATGTAGCTCAATAGCTAGAATGTTGAATTCAGGAAGATATGAATTTGAATCCTGCCTCAGACACTGGATATGTGATCCTGGGTGACCTTTTTAACCTCTCTCAAGTTTCTGTTTCTTTCTCTATAAAGTAATAACACCTCCGTCACTAAGTTATTGAGGGTATCAAACAAGGTACTATCTGGAAACCCTTTGCAAACCTTAAAATATTATTTATTTAGTTCCTTATCATAATAAAAATTAGCACACTAAACAAGGTCATGAATATGTGCCACATTTATACAATAATGTCACACAACAATACCTTCAGGAGACAGGTGTATAGTGCTAGACTTCACTTTTCACTCAATTTCCAGAATGCCATCCTGTGTTCCTTACTGATCCTGTTGTCTCCATGGATATCTTCAGGAACTGCTTAGTTATGTGGGGCTCTTTGTCCCTAAGTGAATGACTCCTCCCTACTCACCCTGTTCTTACTAAATGGATTCCTGTTTACTACAGGTAGAGGTACTCTAATATGTCACTGTCTAAGCTAAGTTTGAAAATACTTCCAGTTGCATGAAGGCCTCTGCTTGACAGTAATACACCTTCCTGATATCAGAGCATTTTTTTTCTGCTTCATACTTGCTCTCCTTACATTCTGTATGCTGTTGATCTCCCACATTCACTGTTAGAGAAAAAGTGAAGGTTGTCAGTTGAAGTGTAAGCATGCTACAAAGGATAAAGAATTTTTTCATTAAACTACGTTGCCAAAAAATTCCAAAAAAGAAAAAAAAACCTATTATTCCACTCAATGCTCCATTTTTACCAGGAGTTGGTAAACTTCACAGAATTCCCCAAACAGCAAAGTATATATGTGTGTATGTATGTATATGTATACACACATATATGTATACACACATGTGCAAACACATACATGTATATGTAACAACATAAGCCAATAATGCACAATTCTGGGTTGTCACACAAATTTTCAATGGTCTTTTATTTATTATGTACACGTTTATATGAATATATGTAAATTTATATATAGTTCTATATAGATAGATATAAAACTGTAGAGTCCCTTTAACATATCTACGTGATATCTTACTGATGATGAGAGAACCCCATGAAAAAATCAAATTTAGCTGATTATCCTACTGGCTTACCCATATAAATATGCATATAAATGTATATAAATTATTTCTATATACGCTTACGTTTGTATTGATATACACATATGTGCATTGTATATATGCACAAGAATAGGAACAACACCCATGGTTTCATTGGTACAGGGAGCTTCCAGGAGAGTAAACTCCCTCTACCAACAGAGGCAAAGTAGCTTCTTTGACACTTAGTCTTAGAGAAGTACCTAGAGCACTGCAAAGTTAAGTGACCTGACCCAGGTGTCACTGACTGTATGTGATATGTATTCCAAAATTCCAAAAGCCCCAGCATGCTTTTGGAAGAGAGAAGGTACTTGTAGATAAGTCAAATATTCAGGATATGACTAAGAAGAAGAAATCGAACAGAGGATAACTTTAAGTAAAAGGAAAATAAGACCACAGAATCAGAATATGAGCCTTGGAAGGGAAGTCAACAGCCATCTTGTCCAACCCATGAACCAGATCTATCCCTCCCCAATTTTTCACAAATAATATTGTGGGTCACAACAGAAAATTTTATTTGGAGAAATAGATGTCTTAACCCAGTATGAGTATCATGCTTTCCCTAATTAGTCAATAATTACTCATCAACCTTGGAGCTAGTTATGAAGCCAACATTTTGAGGCTCTTGGAGATTCTCAACAGGGAATGAAAAACCACCAACCACAAAGCCCTTCTCCAAAATCAATTGCTTCTGATAATACCCAGCTTCAGAAAAGTAGAGAACTACAGGTTAGTATTGCCCCTTCCACTTTTCCTAACCAAGTACTGACATTTCCCTAGACATTGTTTTTCGGTTCAGGCATGCCTGACTCTTCAGGACCCTGTTTGGGGTTTTCTTGGCAAATGTACAGGAGTGGTTGGCCATTCTTTTCCTTCTCCAGTTCATTTTACAGATAAGGAAACTGAGGCAAGCAAGGTAAAGTGACTTGATCATGGTCACACAGCTACTAAGTGTCTTGCTCTGATCATAGCACTTAGAAAAAGGACTTCCATAATACAAATAGGATAAATTATACAAACATTTTGAAACTTATGTATCCTCATGTGTTGCTAATCTTAGCACTATAATACTAACTGGAGGAGGGAAATGGATTGCAAATCTTGCAACACTGTGAGCACTACAGTCACATAAATAGATCCAATTAATTATTACAATTTCAAGTAATTCTAAAATTTCCAATTAATGAACAAGTCCACTTCTTTGTAGGATTTGACATTAGCTCAATTTCTATAGCTGATATCAGTATTAGATAAAAGTATCATCTGGTACATATACAAATACATACCCATTTTTAATTTAAAACACTATTGGCCGTCCATCACAGACATGAAAGATACTTCCCTCATGATTTTTAAAGTGATGAATTTTAATGAACAATGGAAAATTCAGAAGAGCAGTAAGTCTGTTATTTCTCTGTACAGAACTGAGTTACAGGAAAAGATGAAGTTAACATCCAAACAGACAAAAGCTATGATGAGAATCTGTATATCCTAAAGTATTTCAGGATATAAAGACCCTTTCAGTTTGTCGCTGAATCAGCAAGCATTTATTAAGCTCCAACTAAGGGCCAAGCAAAGTCTTAAAGCCTGCCCCTACTTAATCCAATTGAATTCAATAAATACTGAGTAGCTCTTATGTATTGAACATTGCTCAGGAAAACTAGAAATTTACATAAGATACAATACCTGCCTTTGTATAGTCTGTGTCCTAATATGTGTACATATAGATACAAAGACTCCTAAACTCAATAGTTAGAAGACAGGGTGGGCTCAAGGCATGATTATGCCAGTAACTAGCAAGGTGACTCTAATCAGTTCTTTCGGCTTCAATTTCCTGGCTCCAAAAAGAGGGAGCTGGACTCAATTACCTCTCAGGTCTCCTCTCTGGCTAACATCCTGTGATTTTGCCACAGATGACGGGAACAAAAAAGTAAGACACGGTAAGAGTCAAAAGAGTGCCAGTCAATTATTTCCCTACTCATTCAACCTAGCCAAATATAATCTCTTTCTCTCATTCTTGTGGGAAGGATAGAAGCATTTAAACTGTGCCCACTATGTGCCAAGCACAGAGCTAAGCACTACTACAAATATTATCTTCTTTGAGTGCCAATATTCTCATTTTACAGTTGAGGAAACTAAGACAAGGTTGCTCGGGTTTGTTTTTTTTTTAAGAGCTTTGAGATCCAACTAGATGACTCAAAAACTCTTATTAAGATCAATCTTTTTTTTTTTTTGAAGGGGCGAAGAAAAGGTAATTGGGATTAAGTGACTTGCCCAAGCACATAGCTAGTAAGTGTCAAATATCCTGACTCCAGGGCCCGTGTTCTATTCACTGTGCCACCTAGCTGCCCCCAGAATCTTTCTTCTATTTACCTTTCCTTAAGAATTTCTCCCCCAAGTAAATTCTAGTCTTTCCTTCCCCAAGGACAAATCACAAGTACTGTTTCTGGTTGAAAAATATTTCATTCTATAGGAAGTGGAAATCTCTTTTTTTAAAAAAAATGACATCAATATAGTAAGCTTCTCAAATAAATATTAAAGAAATACCTTGCTCCCTAAGCAACAAAGTGGTGTGTGTGTGTGTGTGTTAGTGCGTATATATGCAAACATGCATTGTGCTTTGTATAGGAATTTAGAATACTACCAAAAGATTTTCTTTTATGTTCAAGTATATGTACAGGGGAATACATGCTAACAAAAAAAAAATCTGAGAATGGACCCTGAAAGGATTCATTCCACCAGTAATACCACTGCTGATATCTTACCTATAATTCCATTGTGGAAATGCACCATGATGTCACAAAAGGGAACAAGACTAAGCATCAGAAATCCAGGAGTTGGATGCTGTTTCCATCACTAACTGACTCAAAGTCACTGGAAATATCGCTGCTTTAATTTCTTTACTTGTAAAAAGATGGGGTGGGACTAGATTTCTGACATCCATTTTATTCTCAATCTATGAACCTAACTGAACCTCATCACCTCCCATTTCTGTGCCACATTATTCTGAACATCTTTGAATGGGCAAATCTTTACTCTTTGAGGGTAAATGTGATTTTTTTTTTCCCCAGAGTCCAAAATCATTGATGCCCAAGACTGGTGAATCAGGTGGGCAAATCAAGACAAGCAATACTTTTCTAAGTAGAGGGAAGGGATGAAGAAAAATAAGGTACTAGAACAAAATAGCAACAAGTTGGTCTTATGTGACATAAACTGAATCTGAGAACAATTTCAAAAGCAGAATTCCAAAAATGTTTTGAGCAGGGATAGAATTACACCAATAATCACACTTCATCCCAATATGACTCCCCTGAAAGGGGCGTAGAACTCATTTAGATATGAGTTCTGCTAGTTTAAAGAATGCATCTCATTTCTTCAGATGTACCTTCTACCTCAGTGTGTGTATGTGCTACAGAGAAGGAAGGGAGGTGACCATGATGTTACCCATCTTGTTCCTTATTTGCCAACTGTCAACAACTGGGATAGTCAATGAGACAGTATTCATATTTAATTTTTTCACTGAAAACTAAGCAGCCTGTAACTAGATATGGGAGCTGTGGGATATAGGACTTCAGGTAAGGTCATTTAATTCTCTAAGGAAAAGGAATGACCACTACCAGCCTTCCCCTCTTCATCTATAAAAACAACAAAGAAGAAGGGAGGAACACACATACACACACTCACACACACAGAACAGGAATGAGAAAGAAAAGAAGGGGGGAGGGGAAACAAACAAACCACTTCAGATGCCAGAAAATGAACAAAATACCCTGCATTTGCAGACAGAACAGAAAAACAGAAGCAGGTGGTCAAGTAGCTAAGCTGGCAAAGCTATTGGCTACCAGCCGGATGGCCTGAAATCAATCTTTGTTGAGGTCACTAACGTCCTCCTAGCACCCAGTTGTATGCTGGTTACTTGGGGTTAAAAAAAAAAAACTTAAGGCAAAATAATTAAAAAAATATATAACCAACAGAAACATATACCTAAGTTTCAAACACCAGGACAATCACTGAGAAGCCAATCAATCAATGGCTAGACATCTACAAACATTTACCAAAGGGATGATCTATCTGTTCAAGTCACTGATTACATGACAGGAGAGCAATAAACTTTCATCTGGTCCATACTTTTATCTACATCCTTTTAGAGAAGATAGTTTATCTCATTAAGTAGTATGGGCTCTGCTTTCCCAATCAATTGCACCTTGAATTCTAGTCCCGTCCCAGCAGAGAGAGAAAGAGCACAAGTCATTTCCCTTTAGTTTTCTCAAATATAAGATGACAGAGTTGAGCTCAACGTCCACTAGGACCCCCTGTGAAAATGATTCAAACTATCCAACTTTCTCACGTTCTGAGGTCTCAGCCAGGGGAGTACAATGGAGAAGATGAGGAGTGCAGGCTGTAGACACAAGTTTATCAGCAATTTAATGGGTTCCCTAATTTTTTATAAGGTCACACTAGAACAACATTCCTGCATGTGGTATTGCATTCCTACCCCTTTTTCACTATTGCCCTGAACAGGAAGAGCAAGGGTATGACTGTGACAGTCCTGAGGACTGGGAGCAGGCAAATGTGATTCATACCCTAGTCATTTACACGTCACTTAAAGTCTGCTTTTACAACCACAACTTTTCTGAGAACGAAGGATATGGCATTCATTTGTATGGAGTTCTTGTTGAAAGAAAAACACTATCCATTGAGTTGGCTGAGCTTTCAGAGTCCTAAATCTAATGTAAGAGTCATTTAGTTAATAATTAGAGAGAAAGTAAATTGCTACACTTTAAAATACATACATGCGCACATGTGTGTATATGTATGTGTGTATGTATATATATATATATATGTAATTTAAGTTATTCTCAGATTTTGAAATCAATCTGCAAATGCATCTCAAACCTCATAAACATGCTGAATGACCCAAATATTTCTGAGGTGGGGAGAGGATGTCAAATGAAAAATAAATTCAAGCCTTCTAGGTCCATAACATCTACCCCGGATGAGGGCTTTTTCTTGTTGTTGCTCATTTTCAGTTATGTCCAACCCTTCCAGCTCATTTTATAGATGAGGAAACGGAGGCAAACAGGGTTAAGTGACTTACCCAGGGTCACACAGCTAGTGTCTGAGGCCATATTTGAATTCAGGTCTTCAGGCTCTAGGTCTTTTTATTCAGGCTTTTATGCCATGCTTCATATACTAAATAAGTTTTTTTGGGAGACTATTATTTCATCTTGAATAATATATACACAAAATGCAAGAAAGTGAGTATTTTCAATCTGAGTGAATAGACAGGGAACACATAAAACTCCCCTTAAATAACAAGGTCAGGTAACATGGGAATAGGTATTAGTAAAATGCTGACTATGCCATTTAATAGAAAGTGCAGTGCTGGAATCCTACTTACAAACTGCATTTGTAAAACATTGAAAGGGAAAACCAGGTAGACAACTGTTGGCCTAGTTTGAAACACAAATCCATGAAAAACTGCAAATTAAGCAGAGCAATCTTTGAAAAACAGCACACTATGTGGTCCAGAAAAATTAACGTGCATTACATTATCAATTTTGTGATGAAGCTTTCTAAGCACATTCAGCAGTAACAGAACTTGGGGGCAGAAAAAAAAAATCAGACACACAAAAGAGAAGCTCTGCTTAGTACCTTAACATTTAAACCTTCAGGGGATTAAACTGAGAGTTCTATCACCCAAACATTGGCTTTTGAATATAATTACTCTCTACATAAATAATGAAAAGTTCAATTATGGAAGGCATTTTTGAAAAAAACCATTAGACGTATGGCTAAATAGTGCAAAAATTCAACACAGTTCAGCGCTACTCAGTTTCTGGTTTACCTTTTTTGTCTCCTCCTGCCCTTGTTAGGAGATGATGTCATATACAGAAGCCAGAATTTAAGCAGCAGGAGAGACAAAAGATCACAGAATTTAACATCTGAAGCTTGAGAGGACCTCAAAATCCACTTAGCCTAACCCCCTTATTTTTCTGATGAGGAACCTGAAACCCAGGGAGCTGAACTGACTATCCCAAAATGAAACATGTAATAAACATGACTGAAGGTTTCTTGCCTCCTCCTTGATCTTTTCACTACAAGTTACCACACTCCCTTACCAAATCTGTCACATTCATGGCTTCCTAGCAATGACATATAGTTGTTATTTTTTTTTTTTTTGCTTTTTGGAGGGCAGTTGGGGTTAAGTGACTTGCCCAAGGTCACACAGCTAGTTTGTGTGTGTGTGTTAAGTGTCTGAGGCCAGATTTGAATTCAGGTACTCCTGACTCCAGGGCCAGTGCTCTATTCACTGCGCCACCTAGCCGCCCCTACAATGACATATAGTTAGAGAAGAAGCTGAAATTAGAGCACCACCTCGCCTATCTGAGACTGAACCATCAACAATGGCAACTGTTATGAAACATGCCAAAAACCAGATAACAAAAAAAAAAAACCAAACACAAACTTTCAAGCCACCACAATAAACGCCCCAAATTCCATTTATTTTAGGCAAACTAACAAAATATGCAAAATCTATTTCCTATTATATTTTACTTGATAAGCAATTCCTAAAACCCTGGTTATATGCTTTCTAATCCTACAATGAATTAAAAGCAGCAAATCAGGAGGAAGAGACTCTACCAAAATGGCAAACTAGAGAAGTGAGAGATGACCACAATGGAGGAGATAGGAAAACTATTGTTGTTCATCCTTCATTCTCGAAGACCAATGACACCAGGAGGGTGATGTCTTGACTTGGAAGTGAACTGGATTCAAGTGAGACAGAGCTGTGCAGTCATCAGCTTCACTCTCCCCTTCAAAATCGTTAAGAGTCCAGTGGCAAGATAGGTAAAGATAAATGAAGATGGCCCCAGATACAGTGGGAAACTTCAGCCTTTTGAAGGGCTTAAGGTCTTTCCCAGGCCTCAGTTTGTCTGAGGCAAAGCCCATTAGGTAATTAAAAACTAGGCAAGAATTGAGGCCAAAGATAGGCTAGTTTGCCTTCATAAATAATCAGTCTGGGAAAGGAAGATCCTCAAAGTTAGGAAAACTCAAAAGAACAGAAAACACAGGAATAAGGTGCCATTTAAAATAAGCATGAACAACCCTATAGATCCTGTGCATATAAGCTATATTACCACAGAGTACAATACTACATATAATGATGACCCTGAATTGTTAAAGACAAATGTATATTTTGAAATATTTCAATCCAAAATAGTTTTTTATGCCTAATTTTAATTGTATTACTTAAATGGGGAAATGAGAGGCAGCTTGGCATTGGAGTTACGAACACACCCTGCTTCTGACATATGCAGTCTGAGTAACCGTGAACAGTGTCCCAGGCAACTCTCAGACTATTGTTATAAATAATTTTCAGATCCACATCAGTGGAGATAATTTTTTCACTGATAAAATCAAAGGTCTGAACAATAATAAGTAAATATGGTTTAAAGAAAAAAAATTGCTGCTTAAATGGGTAAAAATTCAGCTTCCTAGAAAACTTGACTGCCCAGAATAATCTATCCTCTTTAATCCTAAGGCCTTCTCTCTATTGATAATCTCCAGTTTATCCTGCATATATTTTGTTTGTACATAGGCAGGCGGGCTGGGCCTGGAGTCAGGAAACCAGAATTCAAATGTGGCCTCAGACACTTCCTTGCTGTGTAACCGTGGACATGTCACTTAACTTCTCCTTGCCTCAGTCTCCTCAGCTATAGAATGTGGATAATAGCAGTACTTATGCCCCATGGTTATTTCAAGAATCAAATGAATCACAGTAGTCACTATATAAATCATTATTCCCTTCACAGTGAAAAGAGTGTATGTATTGAAACCAATCTTACAGGGTCCTTTTTACACAAAGAAGAGACCCCTTCCGGAAATTTGCTAAGACAGAGAGAAAGGAATGAATGTTTAATTAGAAGTCTCTACTATTCATATCTTTGGGTCACACAGAGATTAGTTCTTCTGGAAACTTATCCATGTTGGAAGCCAAAAGTAAAGGTCAGTTTTCTCATCAATTGCCCTCTTCCAAATTAGGGATGGGGATCTAACCTGTGATTTCATCAGTGCAGTAACCTTTAAGGTAAGAAAATTCCCTCTTCCAATGAAGGTTGGCACCCTCTCTACTATCCTCTCTACACTAATTCTTAAGAGATTAAGTGACCACTGGGGCAGGATGACAATCAGAAAGTACTAAGGTCGGGATCAGAGTCAGACCACTATATCACATGGCCTCTTTCTCCAAAATCAAACTACCCTAAATCCTCATGTTTGCCATAAATATCTTTTACAATGTTTTACTACCTATAGAATGTCACATATAAATGTCACATAACTAGGCAGGTGGAAATTCTACACCTAATACCTGAAGGACCACATTAATTATGGAAGAACAAAAATGTGAGTAACCAAGAACAAGGGTAATCCTCTCTGACTCCCTCCCTACAACAAATCTGATCATGTGGCTATTTATTATGTAGCTGATACCAAAGACATCTGGCATTTCAATAACTCAAAGGGCAACTGAAGACTATGCTGGATCCAATGTAATCCCTCTGACCTTCTATACATTTGCTTGATTAATTTAGAATTGGGTTTTCACAGATACATGAGTAGACCTATTCAGAAGAAAAAAAAAGTGACAGAAAAAAATATAATCTTAAGGAAAAAAAAATACATCATCCCCCCCAATGCATCGACTGAGACGAAAAAGAAAATTTCTGTTTCTTTCCCTCTGGGATCTGTAATTACTTTTCCAGGCTTTAGTATAACTGGTTTCAACTCAGCAGAAGAGTGTGGAAAGATGTCTTTTCTAGACAATACCCCTTGTAGCACTACATTATTTTCCATTGTATCTTCCTAAAGATTTAGTGGTGGGGCAGCTGTTTTGTAGGCAGCGGGTCCTCAGCCTGCTGTCCCAATGGGACCGTTTCCTATAGAGATTAATAAGACAGTCAAACAGAAGTGGCTCTGAAGAATATGCTATTTGTTCAAAAGCTGTCAACAGCTAATTCAAAAGGGTTTCACTGGGATCTATTTTGGCTTTTAAAATTGCTATTAAGTTGGGTAACATTTAGGCTTCACTTGCTGAGCACACTAATAATTGCGCTTAGGAAATGTCCACACCTGCAATGCACACACACGTAGAAAAAAGACAAAAGAGAAAAGCAAGAGATCGTGGCTTGTTCAGTAGGGTGGGCGCAGCAATACTAAGAGATGATAGACTTCTAACACGCAAAAAATGTATGCTGACCAGGGCGCCAGGAAAAAAAAATCACAATGAGTGATTTGTACTGATGATAGAAAAACAGCAAGCTATCACCGAATTAGGCTGCCTAAATAGTACAAACAAAAATCAATTCAGAAAGCAAGAATGTTCTCCAGGAAGAAAAAAAAGGTAAAGCATACTATTTTTTAAAAGAGTCAATGTCATATACTGAAGCAATCCTGAGTAGAAAGACAATCTCAGAGTCAAAAAGACCTCGGTTCAAATCCCACCTTTGTTACATTCTAGCAGAGAGAACCTGGACAAGGTATTTAATCACTCAGTGCCCTACAAGCAACCTTATAGAAAAGGTACTAACCACTGGTAGAGAGAATTTCCTCACCTGGGAATTCCTCATATGATAAAATCATGTGTTGAGTTACTAGTCCTATCCAAGTAGTACACACAAAAATCCACAAGTCAAGCAAAAAAAACCATCATGTTGTGCAGTCAGCAAAAGGATAGTGTGAAATTTATGGACTATTATTTATTCACCATGTAAGTGAAATTTATGGACTAGCAACTATATATGGCCTTGCATATAAGAGTCTCTATCTCTCTCTGTCACAAACACCCAACACTCCCCCCCCCAAACATCTTTACACTTTCTACTTGCCCCATTTCTTGCTTCTTCACTGACTTCTGTTCTTTCCCTCTGCATTTTTATAGAAATGAGATTTATTTGCTTTATAGTTTACAGATTATAAGCATTTAATTCAATTCAAGGAACATTTATTAAGTGCCTACAAACTGCAAAGCATCATGTTGTTGTATATTGGAGAGAGACAAAAAATAAAGTCATTCCTTCCCTTGAATTCATACTGTGTTGAGGCAAATGGAAACTTATGCACAGAAATGTTCATGAACCTGGGTTGAGAAGGATAAGGATGCCTTCAATAGAAATGAGGAAGCTCTAAAGAGGGCTAGTGTTATAACTTTGGGACCAATGGTCTTGAGGCCACAATGACAGTGCGCCCTTAAGGGAGGCTGTAGCTTAGAGAATCTATGAATGGGAACCACTGCAATAAAACTAGGTCTGATGGTCTTGTCTCTTGTCCCTCTATATTTTTGCCTCCATCTTCTGAAAGCCAATATCAAAGAGATCAATGGGCATCCCATGGCCATCACTAAGGGCTTTAAGATGTAGGTATTTCCACTCTAGAACAGGGTTTTAGTTTGTGGCTGACAAGACCCAGCCCAAGCACACTGACAGAATCTTCACCACTGTCTCCCCACTGTGCCTATAGTCTAGTCCTAGACCAATGGTACCCACCCCCCACTTTCTTTTAAATGGAAGTAGAAAGACTCCTTTATAACATTAAAAAAAATTGCACAGAACCTTCCCCTCTAGTGGTTTTAGTATTAGTTCCTATTAAGAACGTTTGCAGATTTTTTTTTTTAACCACACCTGTGAATTCACTGGTACAGGGAACTTCAGTGAGGAAACTCCCTTTCCCAAGGCACATAAGTCCTTCCTCTGCACCTTAACTGAGACACTGAGGGTTTAGTCTACAGGCTTGTAGGGCATTGAGAGTTGAATTTACACAGCTATCAGAAATAGGACCAGAACTCAGGTCTGCCTTACTCTGAGGCTAGCTCTCTCTATGTTAATGCCAGGCTTCTGGGAAGAAAATACAAAAGGGCAAAACATGACACAAATTCAGTCATGCTTTTAAATGTACATTATTCCTTGTAATAACATCTACATACATTTGAAAAACAGTGAAGCATGCAAAGTGTAAGATGTATTATTTCATTTTCTATATACTAATGTATGTTGCTGTTTTCTCCTCCAACAGAATGTTAACTTCTTTTTAGGAGGAATTGTTTTATTTATTAAATCTGTGCCTCTCTTTCCAGACTTGGTCCTGTGCCTAGCATATATTTGTTGTTGTTTAGTTGTTTTCAGTTACATCCGACTCTGTGACTCCATTTGGGGGGTTTTCTTGGCAGAGATACTGGAGTGATTTGCCATTTCCTTCTCCAACTCATTTTACAGATAAGGAAACTGAGGCAAACAGAGTTAAGTGATTTTCCCAAGGTCACATAGTAAATGCCTAAGGGCAGATCTGAACTCCTGACTGTAGGAACAGTGCTCCATCCACTGAGTCACCTATTTAGTGATTATTAAATGACTGCTGGTTGATTATTCAGTCTACAGACACTGGGTTTGCTTATTTATGAATTCATATATAGATTTGTGGATGTCTTGCAATGATATCCTGCAAAGAGTCAATAGCTCACAGGTTAGAAATTACTGTCTGGAGCTACATTTACCAAGCGACAATTGGTATCAAAGTATTTACTCAACACACTTTTCCCATTGGTCAGGGCCAACTCTAGGCCAACAGTGTCAAAGTCAGCCAGAACCAGTGGTCCTTAAATCAAGAATAAGGATCACTGTGGGTCACACATTGACTTAGTTTTAAAACAAAATGTTATTTATATTGTATTGAATTTTTATTTATTTTGTTAAATATTTTCCAGTTACATTTTAAGGTAGTTTGAGCCACACTGGGGAATGTCTTGAATGTCTCACACACCTTTGCTCTAGGATAAGGTTCATAGATAGAATGGGATGGAAAACATTCTGTGAACTTTACAGTAATACATACACACATACATACACATACAAATATACGCTGTCGGCCAAAAAATAAAAAGCTATTATTACAGGTAATGTTGAATCGTGGATAGAGCATTGGATTTAGAGTCAGAAGAGCTGAATTCAAAGTCTGCCTCAGACACTTGTTGAGACCCTAGGTATGTCACTTAACTGCTCTGACTCTAATTTCTTGACAGGTTAATGGAAATCACACAATGCTTGTAGCATTTGGATGACAGAGTTCTTATGAGGTTTAAATAAGATTGTGTATAAAAAGGACTCTGAAAACTTTGATAAAATGTTTTGCGATTGTTGTTATCATTATTAAAGCAAGATTTCTTAGAAAAAGCTATATGGTCAAGTGAGGTAAGGCCCATAGGAAAAGAAACTGCTATGAAAATACAAATAACTTCAAACAATATGAATATGAAATTCTTGAAAACAACAGAAGAGGAGAAAGACTAATGAGCATGTGCTATTGTCATGCAACTTTAAAACAGAAGCAAAAGAGGTGAAAAAGCATGGCCACCTATATTAGTTCCTTTACATATCAACAAAACCACATATAATTAGGTTTAATCTTCATATATCTATGCCCACATTTTATAGCAAAGGGAAAAGACTGAGACCAAATTTGTTATTTCCAAACTATGAGACCACATGAATACCAGCAGCAGGTTATCTCTGAACCTGTCCAGGGGTGCCTTCTCCCTTTGAGGGATCCAAACATGAAATTCTTCATTCAAAACAACCCCCCCAAAACCCCCTTTTAAAAACTGAACTGATAAGTTGACAGTAGATAAAATTATCTATGTATATAAGTAGATTCAGTCCAGACACTTCTCCTGTGGTCTTGAAAACCCAATTCCACATTCTTTATCTTCACTCATATTTCAACGCTTTTAGCTAGAAAAAAAAAATCTCTGCTCAAATTAAAGCTAAGTTATTGATACTTTGGAAGGAAAATGATTCATCTTTTGCCTTCTACAAAGTGACAAATCTATGATGTACTTGTTCCACCAACAGGGCTTTTCTTTAAGCTTTAATAAAGGCTGAGGAAAGATAAAGAGGGATGGTTCAAGAGAAATAGCCTGATGGAATGGACAGGGTTGGACTCAAAGTCTGGAAGGTCTGGGTTCAAATCTTATGACAGACGCTAAATGTGAGACACTGGGCAAGTTGCCTAATCTCTCCAGGCTTCGGTTTCCTCATCTATAAAATGGGTATAATAATAGCACCTTAGAGGCTCCAAGATCCTAGGATACAAAGTGACTAGGGTTGAAAAGCTTGATAAGGTTACTGGGAGATGAAAAGGAAAGGCTTCACACCTCTTTGGGGATAAATGATTAAGCCCTAGGGCTGTGGTGGTTGTTGTTTGTCCTTCCTTCTAGGAGAGGACCAAGACAGGAGGGAGATGCCAAGTCTGGCAAGTGAACTGGATTTAAGTGAGAGAGGTCTATGCAAAGTCACCAGCCTCACTTTCTCCTCCAGAGCCATTTGCATCCAGTTTTAAGATTTGGATCAGGACAACTGGAGATGGCCCCCAAGTCCTAGGGCACTATAAAGCTGGAGATAAACTAGGTCTCTGAAGAAGGGAATATCCACCAGAAAGGAAAGTGAAACTTTATCCTTTCCTATATACTACTGTCAGTTCTTTGTATTTCTTTGAATTGGGGAAAAACAAGTGCTTTCCCATAATTATTATGCATTGTTACCTTTACTGCTTACACAGGAACTAAGACCCTTTCACCATATCTGTAAACACAGGCATGAATTATATTCCTAAGTTCTGAAAGAAAACTAATGGTGGGGACAAGCCAAGCCAAAGAGGTATGATTCTGGGACAGTTTCTCTCTCTAAAACTGAACTCAGTCTTCGTAAACCCAGAGCTTGATGTTCTATGCTAGAGTCAATAGAGAAAAGACAAGAGAAAAGGGATATTATGCTTCCACTCTGACTAGTAAGGTCCTTTTCCTATTCACTCCCCAAAAGGTTCCAGATTCTAGATCTCCAGCAATTTAAGACTTCTCTCAGCATACTTTTATCTTCTTACTTCACTGATCAGCTCAATTATAATGGTTTATTCGAAATGTAGGGTGCTCTATTTGGTCCTTGGCTTCCAAAGACAATGGAAGTCGTGGGAGTGTTATAGTTCCTTTCTCCCCCACTGACACAGCTATAATTGCTTAAGTGACCTTTCACTGTATCTTCTCGTTATTAATAAAGATAAGGTATGAAAATAAATTTGACTCAAAGACCAATTTTCTAGCAAGGAAAAGTGTATTGTATTTTAGTAAAAAAAAAAATGCACATATATTCTTCCCATATTTGGCCGCAAGAAAAACTTTCATTTTGTACAAAAATCCAAATTACTGCATTTTAAATTACAGCAATTTTTACCCCCCAGAGTACCAACCACATAGCCCTACCAGTTACAATTTAAGAACCTGACTCATTTAAATATCCCCTGGGCATGTACCTTTCTAACTAAACACAACTGCAGGGATAATAGGGCTCAATATTAAGATTACTAATCACTAAGAATGGTTTGCTTTTTATTACACGTTGATCTGCTCAATGATAATCAATCAATAAGCATTTACTAAATGTTCTGATCAGCTAGGTGGTACAGTGACCTGGAATCAGGAAGATTCAACTTCCTGAGTTCAGATTTGGCCTCAGACACTTAATAGCTATGTGACCCCAAGCAAGACATTTAATCCTGTTTGCCTTGATTTCCTCCATCTGTAAAATGAGTTGGAGAAGGAAATGGCAAACCACTCCAGTGTCTGCCAAGAAAACTACAAATGGGGTCAAGAAGAGTCAGACATGACTAAAACATGACTGTACGATAACAGAAGTGCAACCAATATGCCAGACACCCTACTGGGCACTATATACATATATCAAGAATTAAATTTACTCATGAGAAACTTACATTGTCAGGTGAAAGGAGGTTGGGAACAAAAACATAGGGGTGTGAGCAAGTCTGAGCGTGTGTGTGTGTGTGAGCAAGCCTGAGCGTGTGTGTGTGTGTGTGTGTGTATATGTGTGTGCATGTGTATGTGTTTATACACACTATATGTTATGTATATATAGAAAATAAATACACAATAGTTTAATTTAAGGTAATTAGGAAGAGAAAGGGCAGCTAGGAAGTACAACAAATAGAGTGCTGGGCCTGGAGTCAGGAAGGCCTGCGTTCAAACCCAATCTCAGATACTTAATGGCTGGAGAAGGAAATGGCAAACCACGCCAGTATCAAGCTTTGAGCTTTGTCAAGAAAAGCTCAAATGGGATCACAAAGAGTTGGACAGGACTGAGAAACAACTCAACAACAATTAGGAAGAGAGAGGAGGCTCTAGCTATAAAAAGAGATCAGGAAAGACTTCATGTGGAAGTGCTGTCTGAGCCATGTCTTCAAGGAAGAGACGGTCTCTGTGAAGCAGAAGTGAGGAGGGACTGCACTCCAGCCATGAGGAAGAACCAATAAGAAGGAAAAAAGTTCAAAGGAATATCAGATTGAGAACAAAGAAAAGAGCAGCTTTGTTATATTGCAGGGTAGAGGTAGTAGTATACAATGCAGCTGGTAGAGATTGGCTGGGGACAGGAGTTTTAAAAGTTAAACAGAAGGGTTTCTATTTTATCCTAAAGACAGCAAGCATCCACTGGTCTTTATTGAGGATCAAATCTGTGCTTGTAGAAAATCAATTTGGAAGTAATCTAGAGGATGGAACAGAGAGGCTTCAGGCAAGGAGACCAGTAATCTAGGTGACAGGTGATGAGGACCTGAACTAGGGAATGGTATTAAGAAAGAAGGCATCAGACTGTAGTAATGTGGTAGAGACAGAAATGGCAAGATCTGATAATTAAGGGGAGACGTGGAATGAAAAGGAAAGAAGTGAAGGATATCACCAAGATTATGAACTTGGCAGACTGGAAGAATTTCTACATAAACAGGGAATTTGGGAAGAAAGAAGGGTTTGGAGATAATGAGTAGTTTGGGTCGAGATGAGTCTGTGATGTCTCCAGCTCATTCAATTTGAAATGTCCAACAGGCAGCAACTGAAGCTCACTATACCTTCACCTTCTAAACATCAACCCAAGATCCTTGGACAAGGTCAAGTCAACCTTTCTCAAAGGAAGGGTGTTAGGGGGATGGTGAATCAACCAAAATAGAAGTTAGGTACCTAGTTAAGGCAACATTTAAAAATAGCAAGTTCTAAAAAACCAAGAAGCAATCTATATTACAAAGTAAACAAAGGTGACTAAGATCCTCCCCTAACTATTTCATCTCTCCAGCCACTCTCCATTCAGTGCAGTCAATTCACCTCTGGGACAGAAATCAATAACCAAAATAAGCCCAGTCTGATTCCATAGCCTCTAGCAGCTGTGGTCAAGCACAGAGACAAGGGTGGTAAGACTGTATCCTGTTGCATTTATTTTGATGCTCTCCAGGACATTTAACATTATGTTAGTTAGTTCTCAGGGATATTTTCCAATCCTGCACTCCACCCACTTTGGGGGAGTTTCCCTAGGTGGCACAGTGGAGCTAAATCTAGCACTGGCCCTGAAGTCAGGAAGACTAAATTCAAATCCTGCTCCAGACACTATCTGTATGAATCTGGAATGGTCATGCTCTCGGCCTCAGTTTCCTCAACTGTCAAATGGGGATAATAACAGCACTTATCTCTCAGCGTTGTTGTGAGGATCAAATGAGCTATATCTAAAGCCCTATAAATGCCAGGCATTATTAGTGATGTCTCCTATGTTATTTCTATCCCCTCAGAATGAAGTTTCGGGAAAAATGTGTGTTAAAGAATAGGTCCTATTTGTTACTAAGGAATATGCTCACATATCTAATTGACTATGTGACTAAAAGCTAAGGGATTCCTTTTTTATTTTCCAAAAAGAGACCCACTAAGGCCAAAATTTTCTCTTCTGGGTTGATAACCAGAAACAGCAAAAAGAGGGAAAAGTTAAATTTTATAGCCTTATGGGGAAAATGAAAAAAACAAACAAACAAGGATAGGCACATGTATATTTTTATTTATGCAATTAATGTATCCTTAAATGTGGGATAGAAATATATTTTTTGTAACTCATAGGAAGTATTTAAAATTCACAAAGGGTGTACCTATTTAAAAAGGAATCTTATGGAGAATCCTTTTTAAAAAGCAAATATTCACCACCTCCCAACTTATTATTTGTTATGCATTTAAGTTTCCTTTAACAATATTACCTTTGCCTAAGGCAAAATACAGCTGCATTACAATAACTCTTCCCTTCTCTGAGGGTGTTATGGTTATGTAGTCATGACCACTCACAAGCTTGATGCATACTATATCATGGGAAAAACACACCTGGGGAACACAATTCCTTAGAAACAAGACCTAAAACTAATAATAGAACTCAACAATGCGACAACAATCAATTCACCTCACTAAGCATTAAATGCCTACTGTGTGCCCAGTTTTGGAATGTGCAGTCATTGGAATGACTAGCCCTCTCTCCCAATCTCTTTCTTTCTGCACTTCTGTCAAGAAACTATGAAGATTACTCCAAATCTCATTCTTTTAAATGAAAGCTACAGATTATGGTTAACATCTGAACCAGACTTGAAACACAGCTTTGTTTCTTCAATAACATATAGATTGTTACAGCTCATCTACATAGTACTTTGTTGTTGCTGGTTGTTGTTTAAGTGAGGCAAGCTTCCCATCACTTTTCTTCATTCAGCTTTTTCACAGTGCATAAAAATGACCACAGTGTTTGCTGTTTTTACAGTTGTCCTATGCACCTCCATAATGGACTGCCATCTGTGTGGAGGAGAAAGCAATGAAGGTGACAGCGGCCACAAGCAAATGCCATGACCCTGTGGACAAGTAGGGCCGTGATTACAGGTAATTAAAATAAGCAGCCACTTGGAGCAAAAAACCATTAAGGGGAACAGAATGAGGGCAACCCTTTTTCACTATTACCTTCAATAAGTGTGCATTTTTTAAGGACACACAATTCTGTTCTCCATAAAACATAGTACATAGTTTTACATAGCACAGTTAGCTTGTGAGGTCAAATTGCTTTCTTAGCTCTCATCTCAGGCACTACTAGCTACATGACCATAGTCAAGTCAGTGTTCTTAGCTGTGAAAAGGAAACAATCACACTTACACTACCAACCTCACAGGGTTGTTGGGGAAAAAAGCATTCTCTATGACTTAAAAATACTGTATGTATGAGAGTGAGGCAGGGTGGACAGAGAGTTGGCCTTGAAGCTACTAAGACCTGGTCAAATCCTGCTTCTGACATATACCAGTCTTTTGGTCTTTGGTAAGTCACAAACCCTCTCAGGGTTCTAGGCAAATCTCATACTGTAAGTTGCCAAAAAGGTGTGAACATGCTCAGAGGGAGTATCCCCAACTGAGAGTTCCACATACCAATGAAATCACAGCTCCGGTCCCTATTTCTATAAAAGACACACAGATTAAAATTTTCAACCTTTGCTTAGGATGGATATAGCTGACTTTTCCAAGATGTCAGTAGAAGGAAAAGAAACTTCCTGGGCATCTCTTTTCTTCATTCTCTCCGCCAAAGAAGCCAGAAAGGAAATGTGGCAATACTAGAAAAACATATGACCTCACAACTTCCCATTTCTTTTTCCCCTTTCTCCCAGTGCTTCACATCTACATCACTGCATTGTCCCTTATCTGAACCACAGAATCGGCTTCAATTACAGTGGCTGGGACATCATTTTTGTTCCCTGCAGCAACCAGGCATGTGGATAAAATGATCAGTTTTATGTGCATTTTGATAAAAAGTGAATCAAGAAAACCTTTCTTCTGTCACCATTTCCCCTCATTTACTTTCTCATCCTCTTCCCCTCACTGAAGCCTGCACACATTCATACCCTGAGTAACAAAATTATTGGATTTTAGAAAATTCCAAATGTACCAGCTTCATTAGATGGGTTCAGACAGTCATGTTTGAACAACTTATATAACCCCTTTGTGCCTCACTCTCCTATCTCTATAATGAAGTGGTTGGACCAGATGACGTTTATCCCTTTCAACTCTAAATCTATGATGCTCTCGTCCATCATAGAAGTTACCTGATGAACAGGGCAATTTTAATACAAAGAAATAAAACTATGATGGCTAAGGAATGTTATAATCTGTGCTTTCTGGCTTGTCTCTTATTTGAAGGAAAGTTAGAAGTTTAGATGCTTAAATTAGTCAGTTCCTCAAATCCTGGAAACAGGATGACAAATTACAACTGGTTAAGGAAGAGATGGAGATGGGAATAAACCTAAGCCAGATGCTTTTTCTCCCAAATCTCTGGAAACGGTGCCAGATCATGTGATGCTGACAACATTTAAAAGCATCATCACCACCTATCAGCATCCCACAGAAAAAAAAAGGGGGGTGGGAGGCTGAGTAAATACACATAGAACCTACTATGTACCAACAAAAAAAAATCAAAGATATATCCTTACAAGAGAAAATACAATGCTCTCTGAAACCCAAGGAAACAGGTTGCATCAACAGGAAGAACCTCAAAAATAACTCCCTATCTATCCCTTACAGATACACAAGGTCATTGTGCAGCCCATATCCCACATCCCACAAAATCAAGCTTAATGAGAAGGCTGAAAACAAAACCAGAAGCTCAGTCTTTAGTATTTAGGATACTAGGACAGCTCATTTAAACCTCCACAAGCTCAGAATCTGGCGATGAAAGCAAGACAGCTGAAAGGGGTGATGAATATTAAATTCAGGCTTGTATTACTTTAGTACAAGTATTTTTCCAATTTAGATTCTTTATATTCCATGAACTTTTGACGTGCTCTCAGTTAGGTAAGCTGACAAGCTGTCAGGGGAGTAAAAAAAATGGTAGCAATGTCAGCTCTCTGTTCTGCAACAGCCATGCTTCTACAAGCCTAAAAGGAAATGCTGTTTAAGAGTTTTTAAACTTTTCAGCTCCAAAAATGAAAACCTCTGCTAACCATCTTGAGCAGAAGATGCAAAATGTACCACTTTCCCATAAAAAAGAGCTGTTTGCCAGTGTTAATTACCCATAAACAAGTAAAAAAAAAAGGGACCTCAACTATGGAGTATGTTGTCAAATTAATTCTTTGCAATGAGCAAATAATGTGTATACATTAAAAAACAGAGAAGGAAAGAGGACTGGAAAGTGGGAAAATGAGAGAGAGGGAGGATGGAAAGAGAGAGAGAAAAGAATCAGCGTTCCCGCTAAACCAGTGGTTCTCAACCTTCCTAGTGTTGCGACTCTAATACAGTTCCTCATGTTGTGGTGACCCCCAACCATAAAATTATTTTCGTTGCTACTTCATAACTGTAATTTTGCTACTGTTATGAATAGTAATGTAAACCTCTGATATGTGGGATGTATTTTCATCGTTACAAATTGAACTTAACCCACAGGTTGAGAATCGCTGCTCTAAAGAAAGGTGTCACTAATCCAGATGTGATTTGGTATATTATTTGGTACAGACAGCTAGGTGACACAGTGGATAGAATGCCTGTCTGGAATCAGGAAGACTCATCTTTGAGTTCAAATCTGGCTTCAGACACTTGTTACCCTAGGCAAGTCATCTGATTTTGCCTCAGTTTCCTCATCTGTAAAATGAGCTGGAGAAGGCAATGGCAAACCACTTTAGTGCCTTTGCCAAGAAAACCCCAAATAGGGTCATGAAGAGTCAGCACAACTAAACAACAACACTGGTATGGGCAAATGCAAAGTAGAAGTCAGTCTTTGTAAAGGTCACTATTATGTTTCCATAAAGGGCAGAATGGAAGTAAGTAGAACATAAATATATATGTATACAAGTAAGAGACTTGGGTTCAATTTATTCTTCACTATTTCTGTTATAACCCATCTCACCACCTCTTTGGGCCTTCATTTCATCATCTAAGTAATAAGTGGCTTACATATGCACAGAACTTCATAAGAGTTTTCTCATACTATGGTATTTCATGCAACACAATGAGGTGGGCACAGAAGGTTAATAAGGAAAATGGCTCCCAAAAATCCAATTTGATGACAGGTATAAGCATTTTACAAAGATTAAGGCCCTATTATTAAAGTCATAAGAAAAGCGAATCATAAACATTTCAAGTCAAACAATAATGAAGAGGAGGTTTCAGAGGGATTAAAACTCAGACCACATTAGTAAGTTATGTCAAAACTTTCCAAATTCAAGATTTTTTTAGACTTTTTTACTATGGGTTTCATGTTCCCACGAAGGAAGCTATACTGCTTTCCAGGAGACATCTGGCAAAGGACACCCAGCTGATTTGAAAATTAACATTTAAACTGTGACACAGTGTTGTTAATGCTCCATTGTATTGCCATCCTGTTGATTCCCAAGTATAGACAGCTTTATCCTGTTGTATGGTGTTAATATGAGATAAGGTTAAATCATATCTTGGTAACACTGGTAGGTGTTAGATTACTCTAAAGTGAAGCTTTTTTAAGGCATTTTCAAAATAAAACATCCCAAAAAGCAAGCAATAATAAAAAAAAAATAAGCACATCAACTAACTACAGGGCAATATCTTCCTTTTGCTTACCATTAACAGAAAGGGGAAATATCAGCTTATTGTTATTCTTTGGAATTAGTATATAAATGTAATAAGCACATTATATGTGTAGAATTCTATCCCATCTGATCATGTGACTAAACAGTATAACTATTATTAGAACACAGGAAGGATTAGTAATTTAGAGGAATCTGTGCTTTCAGCTTTAGGGAACATTCCTTTCCAATAATGCAGGTTGGCATCTTCCACATCTGACCCAACTTATCTACAACTATCTATGACTTACTAAATTAAGTCGTAGGGAGCTGTCTAAACCATACCAAAGTTAACAGACAAGGATCCCAAAGTTAACAGACAAGGATACCAAAGTTAACAGATGAGGATAAAGTCACATAAGGGTCAGAAGTGGATTGGAACCCTGGTTCTTAAAATCCTCAGCCCAACATTTTATCTACTCATTACTTAAGGCAAGTTGCTTCTAAAGGCAGGTATTTTTATCCCCATATTCTAGATGAGGAGAATGAGACTCAGAAAATTTAAGTGACTTAATAGCAAGTTGCAAACAGCCTGAAACACCAAATATCTTGACCTCAAGTCCTTTTCACCTACACTACATCCTACCTACGCTCTATTAGGTACGTGATACAGTTTTAGGGAAATCTAGCAAAAACCCCATTGTCAGTACAGCAAAAAAGAAAAAAGAAAGAAAAAAGTTTAAAGAAAGTTTTTTTTTTTAAATCAAATATCATGATATTCACTTGGGGATTTTGTTTTAATTCTCCTTTTTTTAAAACCTGCCAGCTGTGATGAACACTTGAAAACAAAGCTCAGATATATTCCAATTAGGTAAAAATCACTTAAGTTAAACCTGCATATGTACTACCTATCTTTTATTTCAAATGTTTCTGGAAATGTAATTAAGACTCCTTTTATTAAAAAAAAATTCAAATGCCTAAATACATTTTAAGTATGCCAAAACACCAAGAAATTACAAAACCCAATACCAGAATAATTCATGTGCTACATCCCTAATTACTTCTGTAGTTAGAAAATTACTATTCTCATAAGACAACCCAGGCAATTTCCAAAAAAATTATTCCCTTTTGGTTTAATCTAGGATAATAAAAATAAAAGTCAAACCTAAGTCATTTTTGCTAAGACCAAAAAATCCCCAACCAGATTATTACAAATAATTAATTTGGATTGCAAATGAAGAAAGATTTCTCCTTTCAAGGGGTACCCTAATAAAGGTTTCTTCTCCTTCCACAGAATAGCTGGCAACATACATACACATACACACACACACACACACACACACACACACACTTTCATTTTCACAGCTGCTTCTATAGAAGTAGGAGGAAGAACTGACTTCTTCCCCAGTGTTTAAATAGGCCCAGTGGAAGGCTAGTCTTTGTCTGATATACTACTATGAATGGCAGCCAGAAAGCAAATGTGAAGGGAGGGGCGGGAAGGAGGAGTTTGTTTTTGCTTTCAGAGACTATCATTTTTCAGGTGGAAAATAAGAATATCATGCCACAGTGACATTTTGCCTTGTGTCACAATGATTAATAGTCCTAATTTTTTCCAATTAGGGGAATAAATGTGACCAGTCAGTGAAATCTGACCAGTCTTGCACAGTATGGGCAGCCAGTGCTCTAAACTGAATGGGAAATGAGATCTTAGATAATGTTTTGCCTTTCTGTATGTCTTAAGAGTTTCATTTTATTTCTATTCATGAGTTCTTTTGGCTAGAAAGGCAAAAGGATATTTAAAATAAGCAAGGAACTCTACAAATATATTTTCTTTGAACTTTTCTTATATAGTTCAAAATTGTAGCTGATAGCCAACAAATAAGATGTTAACAACCTTGGCAAATACAATAGTAGGGACAAGTCTGTTTCAAGGGGGAATCTTTTTAATACAGTGAAGCAAAGCCAAGAGAGCAGCTTTAGGAAATCTAAGCAGTTCAAGATTTTAAAACACACATACACACACACACGCATGCACAGAGAGAGAAAAGATTGCTAAATCAGCAAATTTTTTTTTCAGTTCTTTGCATGAAAGATTACTAGCACATGGAATAAGCAAAATCACACAGAAATTATTTTTATCTACCTGAACCAAAACCAGTATCATCAGGGAGACAAAAACAGTTTCAGAGAGAAAACACTATTAAAGTTTAAGAATAATCTACAAATTAATTCCATAAACATTTCTCCTCCTATGAAAAGAGCAATGGGCCTCAGTTTCCTCATCAGTACAATGATGGAGTTGAATGAGATGGCCCCTTAAAATCCCTTCCAGTTTTAAATCAATGACCTTAGATTTAGATAAAAGACATGTCCAGAATTTATTTTTAGATAAGACATAGCTTCACTGAGCTTAGGACAAAAGCCCAATTCATTAAGTAAATCATACTACCTATCAGAGGAACTGGAGAGTTGTTAAACAATGCATTATTTGAGATGCATTAAGGAAGGAAATCAGGAAGGGCTTTGGGAGTTCATTGAGGCACTCAATTAAAAAGCAGTTAGGAACCTAACAGGTGAGGAGGGGGAGGAAAAAACATTACAGGCACAGATTTTGCTGAGACCACTCCTGTGACTAAAGCACCAGACCCTCGAATCAGGAAGGCCTAAGTTCAAATCTGATCCAGATGCTTGTTATCTGTGTGACCCTGTGTGACCCAAGTGTGTTTGCCTCAGTTTCCTCAACTACAAAATGGGTTATTGTGAGGACCAAATGAGACAAGAAACAGTAAATGATATGATCGCAATGCTTGTGCCCTTCCCTTCCCTATATGAGCAAACACACAGAGGTTTGCTTGGTGGGTAGTGAACAGTTCAGTTTGGCTTGTGCACAATGCAGAGAAGCCGGGTTTAATGGGGCTGGAAAGGGAAGACAGCACTAGCCTGTGGAGGATAAACTAAAAATGTGAAATAAATATAAATGACAAATAGAAGCTCCTTTCTCTGACTTCATCACCCAATTGTCCCTTTTAAGGGTTCTTAGACTTTGGTCTCCTTCAGACACACTATCCACGTTCCAACAACACTGGCCCACTTCAGCGCTACCTGTCCCCCATGCCTGGAATGATCTATACATTCGCCTTAATCTTGGAGTCTCTCTGACTTCTTTCAAAATTCAAATCAAATTATATCTACTCCAGGAAGCCTTTTCAGGTTTTCCACAGCTATCAATGTCTTTTCCTCTCAATGTGTACATACACATGGAAGTCTATATGATCTATCCTATCTTCCTAGGCTACATGTTGTTCCCCTGTCCCCCACAATAAAATATAAACTCCTTCAAAGCCACGGACTGTTTTTGCCTGTCCTCTCCCCGCTTTTATCCTAAGCCCTGTGGCCTGGTATATAGCAAGCACTTAATAGATTCTTGTTAAAATGAGAACCTCATATGTCAGGCTTGGGAGTTTGAACTTTACTCAGGAGACAACACGAAACCACTGAAATTTTTAGAGCAAAAAATTTTTAGAGCATAAGAAAAGTGATTCTGGCAGCAGATTTGTGAGTAAGAAGTGGAGCTGATTAAGTAGAACCTATTAAGAAGCTTATTGCAATGGTATAAGTAGTTAGTGAAAATCAGTAATCCTAGGCAGGAGGCAATGGGGATAACTGTGACTGGACACAAGAAGTGACTGATAGTAAAGACAAAGGTGGCGGCAAAGTTGTGATTGTAAGAGACTCACTCACTTATGGTGCCTCCAACAGAAATAACAAAATTAGGAGTGAAGGGTTTGGAGAGAAAACTGCATGGGGCCATGGAGACCTGCTGGAAGTACTGACGTGACTTGTCGAAGTTCATACAGCTAGTCATATGTGGAGCTTGAAATAAAAACATCACTTCTATGATCTCATTAACCTTGCCACAGAAGTGGCAGAGTATCAGAATAAAATTCAAGGGTTTGTTTTGTTTTTCAGGGATAAACCACTACACTGTAGTACTACAAGCTGTCAATACCACGTGGTATTGCAGAAGGACTCTCATCTATGACCTGTGATCTTCTATCTCCACTTTATTTCAGCCATTCATACCACTGCTTGGGTCACATCTTCTATCTCACCATTGCTTGCAACTACACCACCCCCACCTTGGGACTCCAAGACATTGAATTTCCCCATCTCTTAGCAGTCCTTCCAGCTGTCCTGCTCCCTTACTCCTCCCAAGCCTGTTCTTTCAATTCAATTCAGTTCTTCAAGAAGCATTTATTAAGCTTCTACTAAGCAAATGCAAGGCACTGTGCTAAGTTCTAGGCATAGAAAAACCCCCAAAATGAAATGCTCCTGCCTCTCTTGGTGGAATAAAACATGTAGACAAGCAAGAAAAACATAATTTCAGAAGGGACAGAGTACTAACAACTAAGGTGACCAAGAAAGGCTCCACAGGAGATGGTACATGAGCTGAGGAACCTAAAAGGCAGCTAGTTCTAAAATGCAAAGGTAAGGAGGGACTGACTGCCCAAAAGCACAAAGGCTGGGGACAGAATGCCAAGTTCAGGGAATGGGAGGTAGGACACCACAGTTGTAACACAGATGGCACAAAGGGAAATAATGTGAAATATGTCTGAACAGGTATACTGAAATTATATTGTAAAAGGTCTTAAATGCTCAAAAGAGAAATTTAGATTCTTTTTCCCCCCCTAGAAAATAGGGAGCCACTAAAACTCCTAAGCAGAGGAGTGACATGGTCAGAATTGTGTGTGCTTCAGGATTTGGCAGCTATGTAGAAAACAGATTGGAAAGGTGAGAAAATGGAATTAGGGAGCCCAGCGAGGATGCTAATGCAATAGTTAGGCAAAAGATGACAAGGGTTTCAACTACGATGGTGGTTATGTGAACAAAGTTAGGGAAGGATGCAAGAGAGGTTGTAGAGATAGAATCAAGACTGGATATGGAGGATAAAGAAGAAGAGTGAAGAACTGAAGCTGACTCCAAGGCTATGAACTTGGGTGACTCAAAGGATGATGGCAAACTTCAGCAGAAACTGGGAATTTTAGAGGAGAGACAGTCTGGGAATGGATGAGAAGGGGATGATTGGCTCTGGCTTTGGAAATGTTGAGTTTGATATAGCTACAGATCATGTGGTTGGAGAGGTCCAGATGCTAGTGATGTGGAACTGGATCTCAGGAGAAAGAACAGAGTTAAATATTTAGAAGTTCAACAATTGTTGAACTTATACCTGCATCATGTCTTTCAGCTCCTCAATTCCTCCATATTTTACCAGTCCATCAGCCCAGTTCTGTACTCATTTTTTTCTCCTTACTCAGTTTTATCATAATGGTCCATCAATGGTTTTTTCCTCCACTTAAGAAACCTCTCTTCACTCTTTGATATTCCCTTCTTATTAACCCTGGATCCAAGTAAACTCCTATATCAGTCCTTTTTTTTTAAGTGTAAATCAATTCAATAAGCTTTTACCGAAGAGCATGAGCAATAGAAATTCAATAGTTCCTGCCCCCAAGAAGTTTCCAATCTTACAAATAAACATAAATAAAAATTTTAGAAACTACAGGGAAGGGAAGAATGAGCTGGGGGAAAAGCAGAATTTGGAAAGGTTGAATGAAGAAGGTGGTACTAGAGCTCAAACCTTGAAAGAAAGAAAATATTTGGAGAGATGGAGATGAAGAGGGAGTATATTCTAGACATATATGAAGGTAGTCAATGGGATGCTGAGTCTGGCCAACAGCCAATAGACCAGTTTAGATAGAATAGGGTGCAGAAGGGTGAAAGGAGAGAAATATTGGGTTTCTCTGAGCATCACCTAATGTTCTGTGTATACTGTACCAAGACATATTGACTGATTATGGGCAACCCACAGTTTTACTGCCAAGGAAGGAAGGAAGGGAGGAAAGGAGGGAGGGAGGAAGGAAGGAATGAAAGAAAGAAGGAAGGGAGGGGGGGAGGGAGGGAGGGAAGGAGGGAAGGAAGGAGGGAAAGAGGAAAAGAAAGAAGGAGAGAGAGAGAGAAAGAGAGACAGAGAGAAACAAAAGCACTTGCCCTAGCCAACTCTTGGTTCTCTATAAATATTTAGTAGTCACTTATATTCACCCCTCCAAGAATTTTTTGAAAGAGAATAACAAAACTGCAGCCATTTTATTTCCTTTGCCTAGTCTTAGAATCTATTTTTTAAAAGGCAACGTATTGTACATTAAGCATAAGATCAGCCAAGGCTCCAGTGGAAATCCTTCCAGGAAGGAAGAGAAAAAAGAAAAACATCTTCTAGCTATTTAAATCGCAGCTGAACTCAGGTGTTTCTATTGTACTTGAAGACTAGTCATTCATTACAGCTATCTACCTCACCAGGGTGGGGAAAATCTCCAACTGCCCCCTCCACCCCCAAAAAAAATTCTATTCTTTTGCAGGACAGCTGAGTTGGCCAGGATATGAGACACTCCATCAGAGAACTATTTCCTCAGGCACACATCTAAACTGCAGTCTTAGCAAGTCATATCACCATCATCATCTCAAGTCAAAATCTCCACTTTAAAGTTTTGCAAGAAAAATACACCTGCCTTGTCCTGAACACCAAACTAATTTCTCTGAAACAAGCAAACACGTAATTTAATACTTTAAGAAAAAATACAGGAAGGCACATTATGTTTCTTGGAGTCCAGCACAGTGCCAAACACACATTTCAGTAACTTTGTGTTGACTATTTCTAGTTTCCAGTGGATGTCCTATGACATGCTGTTGTTTAACCATTGGAAGGACTAAACTAAGATAAAGAACATGATTTTTCTCCCCTGCCTCTCTCTCAAGGATAGGTCTGTTCCCCAGGACCAGAATTCTCTTACTTTACTACTTTCATCTCCTTCAAGGCCCAATTCAAATGTCACATGTGTAGCATTTGCCCATTATCAAGGTGTAAATAAATGCTCATATTGAAAACTTAACAATTATGTTTCAAATTGGCTCCAGCACACCCCCATCTTCTTTCCTTTCTGAAGTCTTCTCCAGAAGTTCTCTGATCTCATTATATTTTGTACTCTTGTTTTTTACTTATATTTTATTTTGTGTTCTATTTATCTCTGTGGTTTAGCTTACCCCCACTAGATGTTAAGCTCCTTGAAGGCAGGAATGGGGTTTTATTCATCTTTATCTCACATGCCCTAGCATCACACAGAATTGTGCAGTGCATAATCTAGACAAAATAAATGTTTGTTAGATGAATGAACTCAGTACTCTACTCAGAGAAGCACAGTTCCTCAATGCCAGATCAGTTTCATTCTAGGTGTTTTCATGCCACTGTCACATCTCCCGTGTTTGTTACTGTTGTTCAGTTGTATCTGACTCTTTGTGTCCCCTTTTGGGATTTGCCTGGCAAAGGTACCGGAGTGGTTTGTTTGCCATTTCCTTCTCCAGATTATTGTACAATTAGGAAAATGAAGCAAAACGAGTTAAGTGACTTGCCCAGGGTCATACAGCCTAAATGTATCTAAGGTCAGTTCTGAACTCAGGAAGATGAGTGTTCCTGATTCCAGGCTGGGGCCTCTATCTACTTTGCCACCTAGTTGCCCCCAAATCTCCAGTATCCAGTAGGAATAGCAATCTGACCTAGCAAGTGGATTCTCACCCTCACTGGCAGCCAGGACACAAGCAATAGTGATAAGAAAAGATATCTAGAACCTTGCTAGAACTCTCACTACAATTTTGTTGCAAAGCAGTAGCAATTAGAAGAAAAGAACAAGGAAGCACTTCTTCAAACACTTGGTTTGCTAGTTCTGTAGGTCAAAAGGAGATATGTATGGAAAGTGTGAAAAGAACAATGCAGCAGGGCCATTCTTTGGGAAAATGAACATGCAATAAAACCATTAAAAAACCTTTGGATCACTGACAAGTGTGTGGCCAAGGCTGTGGGGTGTGGAAGGAAGTGGGAGGTGGGGATAAGAGAGAGGGAGATGGATGTAAAACAGACAATGGAATTAAGATTATAAACAGCAGCTTACATTAAAACTGTAGTGTTCACTTAACAAGTTCCCAAGGGCAAGGAATCTATTCATCTAACTCTTTCATCAGACTGGACAATCCCTAAAAAAGTGAGTCTGTTTCATTTAAACCTTCATAACGGCAAACCAGAATCTGATCAAATTGTCTGCTTTGAGTTAAACGCCATAACAAACTTCTCCAAAATATTCCTGGGATATAAAATCTTGTCTTAAGAAAAAAAAAAAAAAGGATGTGTGGAGGGTATAAGGTGAAGAATTTACAGTAAAATAGAATGTGCATACTCATTCTCAAGCTGAAAATCCTTAGTGCTTCATAAAGGGTGTTGAATTTTTATTAAAGTTGAATTTGTTTCATAGCTTTAGAGAAAGAGATGAATGTTCTTCACACACACACACACACACACACACACACACACACACACTCACACAATGCAAACGTAAAAAGGCAGTGTGAATGCTGAGGCCCAAAGTGACTATAGCAATAGTTGAGAGAGGGTGCTATGCAGTAGCAGTGTCACATGCAAGTAAACTATTTTGGAGAGGAAAATTGGTTTAAATTTATAACTCTGGAAGAGGGAACTTTAGAGCTGAAAGACAAACTGAAGTCAGCTGCTTCAGATACAACTCATCCCAGCCAACCCTTTTATCCAAAGGAAATACCCTATACCTTTACAATAGGTAGCTCGATTTTTACACTCAAAGCACTATATTCATCACAATGAAATTTTTTTTTCAGCATCGCTAAGTTATCTCTGATAGAATGTCAAATGCCGCATACTATATGCAATAGAAAAAACATTGAATTTGGAGTCTGGCCTGCAAGGTTCAGAGGCTAGCTCTACCCTTGCTAGTTATTATGAGAATGGGCCACTCATTTAACTGTGCCTCAGTTTCCTCATCTGTAAAATGAAGACAACAATACTTGCACCACCCGCCGTACAGGAGTTACAGGATCTGAGAAGCTAGGTGGCACAGTAGCTAAAGAGATGGACTTGGAATTAATAAGTCCTGAATTTAAATCCTGTTTCAGACACTAGGCTGTACCACCAGCCCAGTCACTTAACATCTCTCAAGCCTCAGCTGCCCTGCCCTGTAATATGAGGACGATTAATAATAATAATAATAATAATATCTCAGTTGGTCTTTGTGAAGAGCAAATGAGCTAACATATGACAAGCACCAGACAAATGCCAGCTATTATTAATTATATTATGGATTCTGAGCTGGAAAGGACCTTAAAACTCAATGGCCCCATCTCATCAATGAGAATAATGAAGCCCTGAGAGGCTGTGACTTACCTAAGGCCACATGGGAAATAAGTAGCAAAGACCATATTAAAAATTCCATCTTCTCAGATTTCAAAATACAGCCCACTTTCCATTGTATGATGCAAATAAGGAAAGTGCTTTACAAACATTAAAATGATGAATAAATGTTTGGTCTAAACTAATGAGTCTTTGGAGATTATTTACATATTTACCCCAGTATTCAACTATATAAGAATATTTCCCTAAGGTTAGTTTGGATCTGGAGTCAGAAGGCCCAAGTTCAAATTCTGACTCTAATGCTTAGAACCTCTGTGATATTAAATAAGGAATTTAAACCTGCCAATAAATCAGCTGGCCTCTGAGATCCCTTACAAGATCTAAAATCCCATAATCTTATTGCTGTATTATGCATTCATAAGGAGGAAGAAATCTGAATTCTATTGACTAAAATGTTATTTACGCATTCTGTTATTCAACATACTTTTTGGAAACCTCAAAAACATGTGCAATCTGGCATAAAAGACTTGTTTGGGTGGAAACTGTCACAGAAATAGATATAAGTAATACCTTGGCCAAAGAATACACTGGGAAGAAAGAAAATGTTATTATTTTAAGAAAAAAATAATAAAAGTTTATATATTACCAGTTTTGCAAAGATCAATTACAGAACTTAGTTCTTTTCGTGAGGGTCAGAAGGTAGATGGCACAGTAAATGGAATGCTGGACACAGCATCAAAACCTGAGTTCAAATCCAGCCCCACATTTAATAACTGCATGATTCTGGGCAAGGTACTTAAACACTACTATACTGTTTCCTAATTTGTAAAACTGGTAAAATGAGCTCATATTAGTAAATTTTTGCAAATCCAAAAGTGCTATATAGATGCTAATTATTATTATACCTATTCTTATAATCCTGAATATACATCAATAAAGGGATAGCTACTCTACAATTAGAAACAGCTAGGTAGCCCAGCAGAGAGAGCGCTAGGCCTGGAGTCAGGAAGACTGGAGTTCAAATCTGGCCTCAGACACTTAGAAGTTGTGCGACCTTGGACAAGTCATAGCCCTTTCTGCCTCAGTTTCTCATCTGTAAAATGAGCTGGAAAAGGAAATGGCCAACCACTCCAATATTCCTTCTAAGAAAACCCCAAAATGGGATCACAGAGAGTCAGACACAACTGAAAGAACTGAACAGCAACTCTACAGTTGAGAAAAGGTCCTTTTGTCTACTCTCTATATCCAAAAATAATCTATGACTGTATAAACTGGGCCACCAACCAATTACACAATAAAAGGAAAGATAAATCGATACTTTGAAGATAAATCTGATTGTATTTCATCTACATTTTTGATAATTCAATTCAGTAAGTGAATGAGTAATGAGCTTGTCATCCTTCCTATACAAAGGTGACACTACTGTCCCACAGTCAACAAAACATTCACTTTTAATTAATTAATTTTCCTGTAATGGTTTCAATTTTGCATGGTGTTATTCACTTGGTTTTTCTTATGACTGAGGACCAGTTAGAAGGCCAAAGAGTAGTATTTCATGACTAACTGCCCTATATAGGGATAGAATCCATGATCTTAGCCCGATTAAGATTATAGTCATAGAAGCAACAAACCCAGAATTTCAAGGAGAGTCCAACAGCAACCTGAAGTTTGAATCCCCTCAAGCAACATCCCAACAAGTGGTCATCTGACCCCAGCTTGAACACTTAACAGGAACTCTTTCACAAGCTTTATCCTCATTTGATCCTTACAATACTTCTGTGCTGTAATCAGGACAATTAGTTTACCACTCCAGCTTATTTAGAAAGCAAGTCACATAAGCCGTCTTGTTCCTTTTAATTACAATCAACAGACTTGGTCAAATGGAGGAGCTGGTGCCAAGTGGCATGGTCTCCTTTGGAGTCCTACAACTGATAATGCATCCCAGTGAAACAGATTGTGCTTTCCTTTCTTAAGGTCAATAAGAAGCTTTTTTTTGCCCTAGAAATGAAGTCTAAGAATAAGTGATCAATATGTAATTGACTGGTCTCATTCCTCTTAAAAAAAAAAAAAATCTAAGGAAGAAGAGTCCAGAAATTAGAGGGGCACCTTTTCTTAAAAGTTACAACAACTTAGAAGAAAGAAATGCATCTATCCCACGGTTAAGAAATAACATAGTTTATTTGGTTTGGGGCTTTTTTTTTTTTTGGCTCAAATCAGAACCAAGTTTATGTTTAGAAGGCATTGCAAGTATAGTAGAAAGTGTATAAACACAGGATACTTGTCATATGCTGACATAACCTTGATCTGGTCATTTGATCTCTAAATTTGTCAAATCAGCTATGCACAAAACTTTCTCATTAATGTGACTCAGATAATACAACGAACTGAAGGCAGAAGTGGTGTCACTATTAAACATTTTTATTATTTTCTATTTTCTATTTTTAATATTTCCTATTAATATAATTTGTATAAATGACTACTGACCTTGAGTAAATATTTGAGGGCCATATCTTCTGAATGAAACGAATACTTAGGGCATATGTTTGCATGTCAAATATCTATCATTTTACATCCCACACCCATAAAGATGGCAACAAATATATAACTTGGCAGGTGAGTCATAGAAATGCCCGAGGTACCAGGAGGTTAAGAGGCTTGCTCATGATTTTCTAGGACAGTAGTGTTAGGTGGTGTTTTAACTTAGGTAGGATTCCTAATTACAAAATCCAGCAATCTATCTATCCATTATGCCACAATGCCCCTCCACTTACAGAATCTGATTGACTAAATGATCTATAATTGTGACAAATAGTATTTGATCATTCTCAGGGATGATAACAGGGGTAAAAAGAGGATTGATTCTCAGAAAAGTTCTGGAAGAGGCAAGTTCACTGAAATTCTTAAAATCTTACCCTGCTTACATGCTATTTCCTCCAAGAATCTTTCCCAGATCATGTCTTTTATAGAAATTAAACTCCAAAAAAATAGCTCAGCTTAAAAATTTGTACTATTAAATTTCTTGTTTTCTTTCTATTTTGGGGTGGGAGTGAGGAATGGAGAAAGGATTCATTGTAATATTTTTTTTTTAATTCAGAATGAAAACGATGGAAGAATGGCCTTTTCTAACCATAAATGAGAAAGCTCACAATTAAATCTATTTGTTATCTTTAAAATTATCTTTTCAGCCCAACAAATGTTTAAGGATCTTCTCTAAGCAAGGCATTATGTATGCTATGCTGACCTGAAGATGAAAAACAAGTAGCCCCTGCCTCTAATTATCTTGTCCACTCACAATAGTAAGGAAATAGTTTTAAGACAAACACTGTTTCAATAAGAGAACAAGTACCCTATGCCTAATACTCATAAAACTTTCCAACCCACTTCTCCTAACTACTTTGCATTAGACTGTAAACACCTTGTGAGTGGGAACTGTTTCATTCTTTGTACTTGTCAGTTAGTCAGTAAACATTTATTAAGTGCTTACTAGGCTAAGTACTGAGGATTAGTGCCTGGGAAGTAGGAGGTGTTTAATAAATACTTGTTAACTTATTCATAGCACCTTGTAGATTCCTCACTTGTAATAATCAGTCTAGCTAGAGTCATCGATATAGAGCCTGCATAGACTTTGGGGGTCATCTTAGACCAATTCTCCTTTTAAAAAGATGATGAAATCAATGCACATAGCAGTAAAGTTATATGCCCAAGGTCACAGAAGTAGTAATAGAGCCAGGCCTTCTGACCCCAAATCCAGCATCCATTTCCACCACATGGTGCTGCTTCCATTTTGCATGCACAAAAATCAATTAACAAACATCTTAACCCTATTGCTAGTATCTGGTACATTCATTCTTATCTCTCCTAATAGATTCTAAATTCCTGGAATTTAGGTGGTGCACTTTCCTATCAAATAGCATTTTGCATACTTAGGCATATATATTCATCTATATATTTCTTATTCCCCATACTAGTTTAGTAACTTATGTATTCGGCTTCATTGTTTGGAACATAATTTTCTTCATAACAAATTTATGAGTTGGGGAGTATCATTCTTTTTTTTTACAGATGAGGAAACTGAGGCTCAGTGAAGCTAAAGAATTTGCCTGCACAGAAAATAGGTGTCAGCTAGTTTTACAAATGCCTTGAATAAAAGGATTTATTTGGTAAACAAATGCAGCCAAAAGGCTGCATTCAAGGACCTAGAAGGTCACATATAGCCTTGAGGCTGTGGGATCCCCACCCCTAGTAGACCAACATCTAACATCATATATCAAGATAAGATCAAAATGGCTACATGATTTAAAGAGTGATACAATAAACAAATTAAGAGAAAATGAAATAGTTTACCTGTCAGATTTATAGAGAAGGGAAGAATTTATGACCAAACAAGAGATAAGATACAAAATGGATAATTTTTATTGTATTAAATTAGAAAGGTTTTGGACAAACAAAACCCATGAAACCAAAATTAGAAGAAAAGCCAAAAACTGGGGGAAAAAAATTTTACACCAAATTTCTCTAATAAAGGCCCAATTTCTCAAATACATAAAGAACTAAGTCAAATTTATAAAAATACAAGTCATTCCCCATTTGATAAATAGCCAAAGTATATGAACAAGCAGTTTTCAGAAGGAGAAATCAAAATTATCTAGTCATATAAAAAAAAGCTCTAAATTACTACTGATGAGAGAAATGCACATTAAAACAACTCAGGTGCTACCTCACACCTATCAGATTGGCTAATGTGACAGAAAAGGAAAATGATAATTGTTGGAGAAGATACAGGAAAACTGGGACACTAATGCACTGTTGGTATACTTGTGAACTGATGCAACCATCTGGAGAACAATTTGGAACTATGACCAAAGAGCAATCAAATAGTGTATACTCTTTGCCTGAATCTGTAGCCCAAAGAAATTTAAAAAAAAAAAAAAAAGAAAGAAAGAAAAAAGGCCTATTTTTACAAAAATACTTAGAGGGAGTCATTTTGTGGTGGCTAAGAAATGGAAATTGAAGACATGCTCGTCAATTGAGTAATGACTGAATTCCATGATTATAATGGAATATAATTGTTCAACAAAAAATAATGAGAAAGCTGATTTCAGAAAAACCTGGAAAGACTTACAAGAACTGATACAGAGTAAAATGAGCAGAACCAGGAAGACATTGTATACAATAACAGAAATTCTGTATAATGAACAACTATGAATGACTTAGCTGTTCTCAGCAATACAATAATCCAAGACACTTCCAAAGGACTGATGAAAAATGCTGTCTCCGGAGAAAGAATTGATAGAGCCTAAGTACAAACCGAAGTATATTATTTTTCACTTTTTGGGGGGGTTGAAGTTTTCTTCCACAAAATGACTAATATGGAAATGAGTTTTACAGGACTGCACATGTATAACCTATATGAGACTGCTTACTACTCTGTCAGGGAGAAGAAAGTGGAGGGATGAAGAGAATTTGGAATGCAAAACCAATTTTTAAAAAACTTGAATGTTAAAATGTTTTTACATTTAATTAGGGGGGAAATATAATTTTTCAAAAAAAGAGAATTTGCCTATAGTCGTAGTCAGTAAGTGTCATAGTCAGATCTCTCTGACTTCACATCCAATTTCTACCTCACACTGGAGGGTAAGGACCAAGGTATTCATTTTTGTAGCTCTCCCAGCACTAAACATAGCTTGTCGTTCATGTAGTTGTTGATGAATGAATGAATGGACTAATAGAGGATTTCTATTTTAGTCTCCTTGTAGGAAGTCTCCTATGAGACTGTGTCTCTACCCCATTGACCTAAAACAAATCAAAACCTCTTTAAGCTCAGTTTCTTTTCTGTAAAATAAGGATAATAACAACTGCTGTTCCTACTTCATCCAGTTGCAGTGAAAATCAAAACAGAATACAAGTGAAACTGATTCAGAACAAGGACCATACAAATCTAAACTTTTATCATCATGATGATCCTTGGTCACTATTATTTATTATTAAAATTGTTAACCAAAAGGTTGAGTTAAATGCCTATAATCTAGAATTCCACCACTTCAAGAGTCAACCTACAACCAAGCAGTAAAGGAAGGCACAGTTATTGATCTATTGTGTGAAAAGTATCTCTAACTTGGTCCTTCTGGAAGAATTGTCACTTGGGAAGGAGCTGTAAGAAAAGAAAATCAATAGTATAATCCCAAAGCAGACAACATGCTAAACCAGATACATCTGTCACCTTCCTAATGTGTTCAAATCAATCAGTGATATTTTACCAAGAGATAGAAAACACTCTTACTTCCAACTACTTAAGAACAAATTCAAAATTATACAGCCAGTGTTGGGCTCTTTCTGAATGCTGCTTTCATAGTATTACGATCACACATTATTTGTATACAAAAAAAGTCATGAAATAATTTTTTAATTAAAATTTAAAATTGAATAGCAATGAGCAAAACTCAAAGAAAAATCATGCCCTCCTCACTCTCCCAGACAAGAGTACAACTACATGGGAGGACAGGGAGGGGGAGAAAATTTAAAAAGTCAAAATCCTATGGAAGTGAATGTTAAAAACTAAAAATGAATTAATTATAAAGAGTATAATTACATTTACTTTTTGAAGGAAATGCAACTTTCATAAAGAGGCAGGGTATTAGTTCTCTGTTACAATAAAAAGACCTTAAAAAAGAAAAACCAGTCAAATTCAGTCAAAACATCTCTGGAAAATGATAACTTATATTTATATAGTGTTTAAGAGTTTATACAGTATTTTCACTCCAACAACCCTCTTTGAGGTCATCATCTCCTTTATTCATTTGGGAAAATGGAGTTTCCCAGAGAACAAGTGACTTGTCCAAGGTCACACACCCACCACACAGCTGTTCCAAACTGATCTTCTAACTTTAAGTCTTATGCTCTTTTCATGATAAGTATACTTTCCTCTTCCTGGAAAATATACGGAGGTATTTTTGATAACTGAGTACATTTATGAACTCCTCAAAAGCAGATATTTCATCTAATTTAGATATTTATCTCCCCCAATGCCCAGACTATATAGTCCATAATTTTAGTGAATTCTCTAAGTTGACTGTTTCCAATGTGTGCTGTATATAGCTTGTTTGCTATATACGTAGCTGTTCATATGTTGTCTCTCTCAGTAGGTTCTGAGCTCCTTGAAGAGCTCAGAATGGTCTTTTATCTTGCTAAATTAATGAATGATTAATAATAACATTAATGATTTTTTTTTCTCAACAACAGTACAATAGTAGAGGCAGTACTGAGTAGATTCTTTACATACAAGATCATACTATAAACTCAGGGCTGGTATGTACAGCATGCATTTGGAGTTGTTTTACCTGTTATGTTAATGGCTTTGCACTGATTCATCCCTAATCCCTTAGCCAGCCAAGGGTATACATTTATGAATTAGACAGCTGACAAAAGTTAGAAGTGCTGTCTAATGGTCATAGAACATCAAAAAATAACTAATCCACCTGGGAATATTAGAGACAATAAAATAACTCATCTGTATATAGTGCTTTAGGATTATAAAGCATTTTTATCTATTATCTTACTTGAGCCTCACTACAACACTGTGACATAGACTGGGCAAATTTTATCCACCCCATATTACAGGTGAAGAAACTGATGCTCAGAAAAGATTAAAAATAAGTTGCCCTAGAGCACAGGGCTGGTTTAATGGCAAAGCCTTCTTCAAGTTCAAGTCTCTTTCATTTGCAGTCCAGGCTTCTTTTCTACACTGTATACCAGCATGTCTCTTCGCTGTAGGCATCACACAACTACCTGCTGAATGAATCTTGAAGTAATCATGCCTTCAATGTTCTGAACTATTTCTGTGGGCAATCCCCACTTACACAGAGAAGGAAGGTGACCTCTTTATCTTGGTAAAATTATTCAGTCTGCAGGAAATCAGAAAACATTTTGAGGGGGGTGAGTATGCTTTACTCACCATCAGAGGAACTCCTTTTGGAAGGATCAGACAGATTGTGAAAGTGAGCAATTGCCACCTGGCTCCTAGCAGTCCCTCCAAGAAACCAGGTGGCTTTTGCTTAGCTCTTGCTTAAAAATCATTTTTGGCATGCCACGGGAAAAGTACATACCACACAGCAAGCTCTGCAAAATGTAGATGCTCTTCTTTCTAAAGGGTACATAGGATCACTAACTACAGCTTACAGGAATGTAAATCATTATGTAGTCTGATCTCTTCATTTTACAAGTGAAGAGACTGAGGCCCAACAAAGTAAATGACTTGTGCCTAAAGTCACAAAGCTAGTCCACAGTAAATTCAGAACTGGAATTGGTCGCTGGCATGTTGGTCCAAAGCTCTTTTCCACTCTCCTAACTCGTGAAGCTAATAACCAGAATGGCTCAACCTAAAAAAAAATCCTCATTTCATCAAGAATAACTTTTTTTAACCACAGTCAAATGGTAGAATTATATTATAGTCAGAAATTTAGCTTGATTCTTATCTTTCATAATCTTCCAATTTCAGATAATTCAGGTCCATGACAAAACACAGATTGTTTTGACAGAAAGATGTTTCATCATTTAAACATTATAGGGTGTCCCATTGCCCAGGCAAGAGAATTTACATTTCCAATCCATTTTGAAATACATACATACATACATACATACATACACACACAGAGAAACATATACTCTTTATTATAAAATAAAATGGAAAACATGGGTTATATTTGTGATATGTTAGCACAGATATATAAAAGGCACAAATGTTTTCTCTTTGGACACATAGGGATGACTAGAAATAGTTTTTTAAAGTCCCACAGCAAAAGTGTTAAGATTTTCACAGGTATCAAAGACTGAACACTTCAGGTTGTAAAGGATCCATTTATTTCAATTATCGATGAAACTGAATGACAATTGGACAAAGAATTGCAAAACTTTGTTAATCACAAAATACCCTTCACTGGTGTTTAAAAGAACTACAAAACATACTCACATATATCAAGGGTAAAAGGGGGGAGGAGGAGGGAAAGCCTTGAAGCACCAACAGCCACAAATAGTTCTCTCCATGGTGAAGAACCTCTGCATGCTGAAGTATCCTAGCAAATTTTTCTCGGCACTCTAAAAAACCCTAACAGATGGATGGCGAACAACTAAGCAACCACAAGCCAAATGCTTGAAAAATAATAAAAAATATTATTAGCCCTCAAAGGTTTGCAATATAAATGACAAAGGGAAGCAATAATTCTGGCAAGAAACACTCATCTTTTCACTCTCCCCCTTCCTCTGCCACCTTTTCCCACTCAGATAAGTGGCCTCCAAATCACAACTATCACCACACAAATCTGAGTGGTTTTGCTGCAGCTTGAAATACTTGACTGATAATATCCTGTTTGCCACTCCAGGAAACCCCAGAGTGGTTTATCAGACCCTGCCCATAGCTGTAAAGAAAAGAGAGTAGGAGAGCTAATCGATACTAGCAACCCAGCTGTGACCTGGCACATAAAGAAATAAAGAAAATGAATCCCATCGATAATCTCTATAATTGAACACTTGGAAGAAAGCAACATCTGGGATTAACTCCAAATGGGACGGGGTTGCCCTGAATGGGTCTTGGCTTCTTGCACTAATTGTTAAACCTGGAGCAATGAGATGATACTGAGATGATACCCTCTTCCTCAGGCTCAGAAACAAAGACAAACTCTTTAGGTTTCTACCTAAACATTGAAAAAAAATTAAAAGTGACCAAGGGAAAGGAGAAAGCTGGAAAGAAGATTGTCAGACACTCCAAACACATCTAGCAGAAACTATTGTCTTACTAACCACTCAACACAGCTGAATGCAGAATGAAAGCTTTTAATAGGTCAAGCAAAAGACGAGATGACTTTGTTTAATCACTTCACAAAGTCAGTTCAGAGGGCTCCACGGTCCTTCCCCTAGGCAAAACTGGCGGGGGCGGGGGGGGGGGGAGAGGGTCCCCAGTGAAAATGACTCCCACAAACAGCACTTTGATCTTCCTTTTTTGAGAGGGGAAGAAAGCAGATTTTCCACAGTATCCACATCTACAGAGATCTGCCCTTATCAAAAGCACTGCCTGGCGGCAGTAGATGGCAGATAAGAAATAAGGGGATAATAGATAAATTCTATAAATGTTCTGATCTCAGTGAGACATTTATGGCCGTGGTTAGCCCATTTTTGTTTCAGGACCTTCACTGCAAGCCCCGTTTCTTTCTTTCTTTTTTTAAAGGCAGACCCTGAAAACCCAGAAGGAGTGGAGGGGGTGGGGAGAAGGGAAGAACCCAGCTTAATTCAAACAAGAACGGGAACTCTAGTCCGTATTAAATGGGAGGAGGGAAAGGAAGGGAGAATCCAGTGTTCATCAGTCAACATTAATGTCCTTTGTTGTTCACCTTTGCACAGAGGAGCGAGTGTTTCAGTGTTTTCCTTTTTCTCAAAACGCCAAAGTCAGACAGGTCTTTTCTTAAAACGTACCCTCCTGCCTAGGTCTGACCTACGGTTATCCCTACCTCACTCCCCAGAACTGAAAATCCACTTTCCAGCTGCCCCCCCCCCCAAAAAAAACCCCACCCCGCTCCCCGCTCCCCGCAATGACCCTAGGATCGGACCGGACGCAGGAGCCAGAAGTGGAAACACAACCAAGTCCTCGTTCCTTTTCAAATGACAAGGAAAGGGAGCAATTCAGCTGAAATTCACAGAGAAACTCTCCCACCCCTCAAAAACACTTCATACAAAATACAAACAAAAATATGGGGGGCGGGGAGGGGAGAGGAGAAGGGCGTTAGGGAAGGAAAATAGAGCGGGCTCAGTCTCCTGTCAGAATTGCTCCTTTGTAGATTATTGCACATTTTGCACTCGGGGGATGTTGATGCGAGCCAGAAGGAAGGGTTTGCCTTCCCTTTCTGATTTTGTTGGTTTCGGGGTTTTTTTCCCTCCCCTTCCTCTCTTCTCTCTCCCCAACCCTCCTCCCGGGAAATCTCTGCAGCTGATTGTCGTTTCAGATCCTGGGGTTTGGGGGGAAGGGAGCACGAAGAAGGGGAAGACTAGAAAAGGGGCTCGCCCTTTCCCTTGCAACTTGACACACACATGCACCTATCTCCACTTCCAAACTCCAAAGACGGAGATGAGAGTAGGCAATGCAGAACTGAGGGATCCGTTCCCTTTGAATCGACCGGCTGATAACTAGCCAGCGGGTCTGGAAGGGGAGGGTAGTGAAGGAGGGGGAGGGTGCGTGGGGTTTCTTTGGGGCGGGCGCGAGCCCCCAATCCAGCGGGGGGGGGGGGGCGGGGATGTGTGTGACTCTCCCCGCTTTGAGATGATCTGCATAGCACAGCACCTTATCAGGGCAATAAAAGGAGCAAACGGGGGACTCTATTATGCTACAATTATCCATTTCCAGCCTCACCTAAATATAGGGGGCAAATAACGAGAGCAGAAAAGAGGGGAAAGAGGAAAATCGCAAACACAGGAGAGAGAATAAAAGTTCGCCCGGAGAAAGACTCACCTACGCCGTATTTCTCGTGCTCTGTAGGTATCCACATGGCTAAAGGAAGATTCTGTTGTCCCTCTCTATTTCTCTTCTTTTTTTTTCCCCTCTCACACCTCCTCTCAGGAGCTCAAAACAATAAACCAGAAGCCAGAATAACAGCAGCAGCTACAGAACTAAAGGCAGTTCAGCGCACTCAGTCCTTGAGCAAGAAGGAGAAGGGTCAGGACTGGAGTCTGCCCAAGCGCTGACACTGCGCGGGCAATGCTGCCTGCTAATGCTAAGGCTGCTACCGCTGCTGTAGCTGGGGCTGCTGCACCTCTTCGCAGCTTCCTCAGACGCGCTCCCGGGGATTCAGACGCACAGGCATTGTTCTGATTCACTGAACTAAGCGAACACGCCGGGGCACTCTCGGGCGCACCGCCCCCACTGCCTTCCTCCACTCCACTCCTCCCTCCTCCCCTTCCCTCCTCCTCTGCACCTCCCGATGCATGATGGGGACTGTAGTTCTCCACCTCCCTCCAGAGAACGGACCGGACACTCTAGCGATTGGGGTGGAGCTTATGGAAGTCCCTCCCACTCTCCCTTGTTCGGTTCTGCTGAATAGGAGCAGTTTTAGGCTACGCCTGGGAAAGGCTGAAGTTGGGGGTGGGGTGAGGTGTAAACTGGCTCCTAGGTTCTCACTAGAACTAGACCCCCACCCGCTCAGTTCTCTCCCCCCACAGCCCAGTAGAATGGCTTCTCCTGGGACTGAGAAAGCTGCAGCTGGAGAAGATGGTGCTGACAGCAGCAGCCGCCAATTCAATGATGCAGGTGAGTTGGGTGGCCCCCTTGAAGCAGGGTCCTTGGTGTCAGAGGCTTTAGTTTTCTTTCCTGCCTTCTATTTCAGTCATCCCTGCTGTAACACAAACCCTCAAGTCAAACTGACTTCTAGCAAGAGCTAGCCAGAGCCTTAAAGGCTGAGCTCTCTGCAGCCACGTGTGTCCTGGGAATGGCGCTGTGAACCGGAGGAGGGCAGGAGGCGGAGGCGCATATTTGGCAGCTGTTTGCCTAAGAGTGGGTGGAGAAAGGAGGAGGAAAAGCCACCTCCCCTCCCCGAGCTGTTAGGGAACCCTCTCTCGGTTCTTCCCTTCCGGTTTTGAAATAGCGCCCGTCATGCGCTCCTGCCCATTCAATCGCTTTGGGTCGGTTTGGATTGATATTGGGGCGTGTATTTATGACACTGGAAATTAGCAAGTTCGCTCCACCTCCCTTTCCTCAGCCTTGACTCTTTTTGTGCATTGTTTGACATCAAGAAACTTTGTTTTATTTGCATCTTGCGTCTTCCAGGTATGAAAGGTTCGTTCCTGGATGTTCGTGTAGTTATATCTTGCAGTTTTCTACCCCGCTGGGGGAAGTGTTTGTGCCCGAGGAGTTCTCTTGGTTCTCTTCCAAAGGACCCTTGAGAGAAGAATATTGCTGCTGGGAGTCTTGTCAGAGATCCGAGCACTTGAAGGAAGGGAAGAGGAAAAGAGGTTGCACTCCTAGTTTCAGAGGCGAGACAGAGGTCTCTGGACTTTTCAAAGACACTCTTTTGGGGAGTGTTTTGGCAGTCACCGTTACTTTTACCATTCCATGGCTTTCGGGTCTCTGGACGACTTGGGTATCATGTCAGAAATAAGAAATTAAACTTTGAGGGGAAAGTACTCTGGACTAGAAGCTAAATTTGGGGGAGGAGCCCCTTGGATGAAAACTAAATTTGGGGGAGGAGCCTCTAGGATGAGTCTTTTCGGGGATAATAGGTGTAGAATTATAAGGAACATCAGAGACCATCTCTATCCAGCCTGCTCTTTTTACTGGTGAGGAAACAACCGCCACGAAAAAAGGAGGGGGGCGGAGTTAAATTACTTTCCTGAGGATACAGAAGTAGTGAGTGTCTCCTCCAGTTCTGCTCACAGGTCCCAGACTGCTCTCCTGCTTCCTGGTTTCTTCTTCCTTTCCCCTGGGCAAAAGGAGGTCCTCCACGCAAAGAATGTAGAGAGCTGTTATAGTAATTTGGAAGTTGCCATTTCTAGGGGCGAGAGTTATTTTTGCCCTGGCTAAGGTTTAGTACATCTCTGCTGAAGGTTTGTTTCTTGTTTTTGTTTTTGTTTTGTTTTGCTTTTACAGTTAATAACTTTGTGGTCAAAAACTGGGTTCATCTCCTCACCACAAAGTTTAAGTGCTGTTACCAACCACTTCTATTATCAAAATTCCCTAACCCTGAAATTATTTTTTAAAAATACCTCTGTCAATGCTATATCTCTTAAATTGGTTGCTGAGTCAAATGTTTATCCACCTCCACATCCTAGACAGTTAATTATTGAGTTATTTGGTATTCATTTTGGTGGACCAAGTGCTTGACCCAACTCTCATTTGGGGGGAAACATATAATTAAAGTTCTCTAGATGCTAACATCTTAAGAAGGTTATTTAAGACCTAGAGATGTCACATTCAGAATTGTCAACAAGCTGACTGTTGAAGAGAAAATGATGCCCAAACTTTCACATTTGGTCCTGCAGAAGGCTCATAAAATGGAAATGGACCAAAGAGAAAGCTGAATGTAAAGCTGACCCTCAGTAACTCCTGAATCAGAGTTTTGGGTTGTTTTTTTTGTTTTGATTGTTTTAATGCCATTAGTAGTCCAAATTTAGAAATTCCTGAAATCAGTATCAAAGGGGACAGTATAATCTAATGAAGGACTACCAAAAGATGCACTTTGAAACCATTCCCCAAAGACAGTTCACAAAATTACAGAAGATGCTCTCCTGGATCAGACCAACCCGGTTGTCTTTCTTGAGGTGGACAAAGGGATGTTTTATAGAGAAGCCATGGGGTCCATAGAATACTGACCTTAGAATCAAGAAAACCTGAAAGACCTTCTGTGACCCTAACTAGCCATTTAACCTCTTAGCCACAGTTTCTTCATCTATGAAATGGGAATAATAATTGTTAGCTTAAAGGATATTGTGGGATCAAATGAGATAATATGCATAAACAAGGCACAAACATTCTTATTGCATAAATGTCACATTATATTGGTTGACTTCTGTAATGTCACACCACATATTTAACGTTCTACCCCCAAACTCCCCTTTAGTAACCCATTCATAGCATTACATAAATTTTTCCAGACTACGCTTCAAAACTATAAATCACTATAAAATTTAAAGGAGCACTGTTATCAAGCAGATTTCTGTTTTTCCTAAGTGAAAACCCAGGCTAATAAATCACGCATGGTGTTTTTTGCCTGTTGTGTATTGTAGTATTCCCATTGAATTGATCTAAAATAACCTCCTTCAAGAGAGGCCTTCTAATTCTAAAGGTAGCATGCTGTCATGGAAAGAATATTGAATTTTGGGATCAGAAAGCCTGGGTTTGAGTTCTGGCTCCACCTCCTACTAACTTGGTAACCTTGGGTAACTTACTAAATATTTTTTAAGAACCTACTACGTTCCAGGCATTATATTAAATCCTGGGGTAACCAAGAAAGGCAAAAGACACTCCCTCAAGGAGCTCACAGTCTAAAAGAGACAACAACATGTAAACAACTATAAAGCAACTACTATGAGACTCCCATTTATTTATCTGTAAAATAGAGATAATACTTGTACTTTACGTACTGTGCATAAAGAGGTTTTAAAACTATGAAGTGCTATGTAAATCTAGGCTAGTACTTGTAAGTTTTTTAGCCCTAGCCTAATATTTTAGTATGAAGCCCATCACTATGAAATGGGGAATTGTGCTCAGTGTCTGAGGACATCCCATTGTTGCCCGGGTTCCTTCTTTGATATATTTGGTGTCTGGATCTTGCAGCAGTATAGCACTCCACTAGAGACCCACTGCCAAAGACATCTTAGAGAAACGTGGAAATGTTGCATTCACCCAGAATGCCTCTACCATAGATTCAGCTATCAGTCATACAGAACAGAACAAACACGGAGGAAAGTTGGCAGAAATACCAGACAACTTCAGGTGGTATACTTGTAAGCTTCCCCTGAGCCACACCTGAGTATTCACTCCCTCCCACACAAAGCATATGAAATTAGCCCTCTACGCCAGGTGCTTCTCCAGATCTCCTTTGCCCAACAGAGCCCCAGGTTCCTCAGGTTCCACTTCCCTTACATTTGATCCTAGTGACAGGTGTAGGTGGTAGGGTGGGTCTTTCAGCAGTACCTCCAGTCCTGTGAGAAGAAGTCTGGTAAAAACTTGCTCTCTGAGAAACTATAGGACTGGGACTACAAGAATCCCAGAAATTTCTCATGTCACCATCTACTACTTCTGAGATAATTTGTGATTACAGTTCAATTCTGTATATGCCTACCATGTGTGAGACACTATGTTAGGTGGCTAGGACTGGACTAGATGATCTCTGAGATCTAAATTCCAATTCATAAATACCACACAGGTCTTACCTTGCTCTTAAGGAGCTTAATGAACTGAGGACTGGGTGAGAACACACATACACAAACAATTATGATACAAGTAAGAGCCATTGTAAGTAAGGTTTTGGGCAAGATGCTGTAGGGTGATCATTCTTGTGATGGAGAGGTCAGGGCTGATCCCACAGGCAATAATGATGATGCTAGCAGACACTTACATAGCACCAAGTTTTACAGAGGGATTTATGCTCATTCTCAGCCATCTTGGAACAACACTGTTAGGTGAGTGTTCCTCTTACCCCTATTTTAGAGATGAGGAAAGAAGCTTAGCGAGGTCACACAGCTAGTGACTCGGACATTGGTATCTTCTGACCCACCCCCACCCCCAGTTTAATATTCTTGGGGCAGTGAACATAGTACTGATTGGACTTGAAAGGGGCAGGGGCTATCTCAGTTTTGAATTTGCTTCCTCAGCTCTTGGTCTGGTGCCTCACACATAGTAAGCTATTAATAACAGCACAGTGATTTATTAAAGTCAGAAGACTTATCTTCCAGGCCAGCTTTTCTCACTTACACGCTAGCTATGTGATCCAAGCAAGTCCATTTCCTTCTCATAGCCCAGGTTCCTTCATCGGTGAAATGAGGGGGTTAGAGGAATGATCTCTGATGTCTCTGCTAACTTAACATTTTGTGGTTGATTACTGGGTGAGGTCATACCAATTCATCATCATGCCCTCCCCATGCATATGGACCACAACCAGGAAGTCTCTATGCCCTTTAAAATCCAGTCTGGAGCATTGAATTATAAGTGAGGAGACAGTCTCTAGTACTGACTTGACTACCAGGCAACTTTGTGACAATCTTCGTTGTTGCCTCAGTTTCTCCATTTGTAATTACAGGACTACACCACTTGCCTTCTCTATCTACCTCATAAGAATAGGTAATGGAGCCCAAATAAGATAAGAGACTTCCAGAGTAAGAGCACTATACATTTAAGATATTATTACAATTCTTATCTGGTTGACATGTAGGAAAAAAGTCATCTTAGTCTGTCTCTGAGGAAAAACAGATCTATGTTGATATTATTGGGAAAGAAACTGCTCTGATCTTTAAAATGCATCCCAAAGGCGTCACAACACCAGTAATATCAGTTAATACAACCAGACTAGTTATCTTACGGCCTTCTTAGAGCTGTAGAAGGCAAGCTTTTCAGGAAAACCAGAAAAACATGATTACAGGCACATAAGAGGCAAAACAAGTTGGTAAATGGAAAAGGGAGAGAGAGAATGAATCTCTTATTTTGATACCTTTGTTAAATGGAGATACCATTTTAGGGAGAGTAGTGCTTCACTCTACCACAGTGAATTAGCTTTGTAAAAGAATATGTTAAGGCTGACCTGTCCAGTATTCAGTCTGTGGTAATGTCCTGCCACACTTTGTCCTTGAGGGCCCTGTGTCATCGTCTTTGAGGCTCTTGTCCAGATGGGCTGGGACTTGGATGGCTGTAGTTAAGCTTTTCTAACTATCTGTGGAGCAACATGCTATTAGCAGGCTACATGTTGTAGATCTGACGTTTAGTGCTTCTCTCTTTCAGAGCGGGGGGGAGGAAGAAGAAAACCAGCAGAAAAGGAAATCAACTCTCCTCTTTTTAATGTCTGCACTATCCTGAATTTCTAAGTTCTGCAAAATAATTCTGAGAAAGCTTAGAATGTGTTGATGATCATGATTTCTGCTACTAGTCGATACATTTCTAGAATTTCCAGACTGAGAGAGAAAATATTCATGGGCTCTGAAAGTTGTCCTCCCTAAATTCTTTCTCTGGATGTCCTTTACATACAACTCAGTCTCCAAGAAACTGGGATGAATGAGCTTGATGTGGCAAAGTGCATGCCAAAAGAGATCCAGGGAGGGCTTGGTGGGATGAAGGAAGGTAGAATGACACTACTCTTGCAGTGTTTGGGGTGAGATGGGAATGAAAGACAGAAAAATATTCTTTTTTTTTTAAATTAACTTTTGTTTACTTTTAGTTTACATCATTCATTTCCACAAGATTTTGAGTTACAAATTTTCTCCCCATCTTTCCCCTACCCACCACCCCAAAAGAGCAATAGCACTGTATACTCTCTCTTTCCCAATGTGTTCTCTCCTATATCCTCCCCCATCACCCCACTGACTTTCCCATAGCGCGAGATGGATCTTCTTACCCCAGTGCCTGTATATCTTAATTCCCAGTTGCATGTAAATAATAATGATAATAATATATACATACATATATATGACAGAAAAAATATTCTTAACTTCTCTACCAAAAATACTGAAGCCAGGCTGAAAGAATGCCTCTGTAGCTAAAACTTACAGTTGTTTTGTTAGTCTTTTTGGTACTTGAATAACCAATGGCACTTGAATAGAGTCTAACTCAAAATTTAAATTACCAAATTCTAAAAAAAATTTCATTCTAAATACCCCCCCTCCAAAAAAAAACCCTTGTAGCCAGAGCTGGCCACCTTTTTAGTCAACAAGCATTTACTTGTGTGCTAGGGTGTACAGGTATCAAGGAAGATGGAATACCTCTGGAGTGATGGCTGCTGGGCCCTTTTCAGAGCTGCTTTCCACCTTTGGTGTCCACCTGCCACCCAGTTCTTACCCGGGGCTCTAAGAAGAGGTACCATGAGGAGTGATCACACCCCTGTAAACCCTTTCTACAGAGAAGTTAAACCAGATTAAGGGTGACCAAGGGGCGTCCAACCTACTGATAAGTTAGGGGGGTATCTATCCCGAGTATGTGAAGACTTCCCTAATGAAATGGGAAGATATGAACCAAAGGACCATGAAGGTGGTAGAAGCAGGTGCTGTGGAGTGATTGGAGCTTGGTTAGACACTGAAGACAGGAGATCATCCACTGCATCCCTAGCCATCAACAGTCATTTTGCTTTTTGTCTTGCCACTGGACTTTGAAGACTCTGATAGAGTGAGGCCAAAAACTGTATGTAATGCCACCTAACTTAAATCTAATTTATGTTGGAATCAAAAGACTGTGTGCTAAGCACTGGTAATATAAATACAGAACCATCCCCCCAAAATACAGTTCCTTCCCTCAAGAGGCTTACATTCCAACAGGGGAAGACAACACATAAAAAGTAACTGAAATGCAGGGTGGAAGGTAAGAGAAGTGAGCACCAGGAATGAGCATGGCTGAAGGCTGGCCTGTGCACTTTCTCAAAGTGGAGGTTGTAGGAAGCACTCACCAATCAGAGAAGGGTGAGTGGGTGAATCTCCACCTGATCACAAGGATGGAAGGATATTTGGGGGTGATAAGGCCATATGTGGCCTTGAGGCCACAGGTTCCCTACCCCTGTTCTAGGCCATGGGGAGGGCCTTGGCAGAATTGTGAATTAGGTGAAATTGATCTTTGTCACTTTTCTACTTCTCAGAACAAGTTTGTTTTTGTTTTTTTTTACTTTATCTTGGTACCTTTGTTGTTACCTCTCTTCCCTTGCCCACGTCTGTGCCGAAGATCTAATATTAGACATATAATGTATATATGTGTTAAGGCCTGCTTCTACACTTAGAGTGATTGAACCAATACAAGGTAATTCTGGCTATAAGTTAAAGTTGAACCATTAGCTCAGCTAGCCATCTCCTAATGTCTTTGACGTTGTCCACACAGTGACACAATTATTAGAGCCCTAGAAATTTGCCAACAATTGTGGCTAACACTGTCCTTTAATTGTTCATTGTGTCCATATGGTCACTTTAAGCATAGGTTTCTGCTGTATTTCTCAGTAACTGAATTGTGTTGAGCTTCATATGATATAGGCAGAGGGGTTGATCTCTTTTTACCATAGCTCCCCTTTTTGGCTAAGTAACTGATCCTATTGAATAAAAAAAATGGTAGAGCCACTCAATTTATACAGTTCTGGCAAAGTCTTGCAACATCTCTAAATCCATGATTTAGCAAGCTTCCTTCTAAGTGTAATTCAGCAGCCATCTAAGAATGAGTAGGAAATTACAAAATGAACAAGCTCTCTCACTTCTGTTGGTTTAGTCCCTAAGTGTCTGTGCTTAGTTATGCATTTAGACTCTTACCACAAAGTGATGGGTTATTTTATGCTGCAGATCCTATATCAGACACTATAAACTAAGCTAGCCTGAAATGAATCAGTACTCGAGGTATAGAATATAGGCTGCTTCCTCTCCAAGAATGAAATGTACTCTCCTTTGTAGATGGAGATGACACCATTGAGCCATAATCAGTAGGTCACATATTTTGTATTTTTTTTCTAGTAGTGATAATAGATTTTGCTGATGAGCTCATACGCTCCACCAGCCCCATTCATTCATGCACTCTGATCTAATTCATTTTGTGAAGAGGAATATATTGGAAAACTTGCTCCCTAACGTTAGGAAGTAATTTTGTGGCCATGGAACAGAGCAAAGCTTACTGACCCACCTGTCTAGAAGATCTTTGAGAGCAAGGAACATTTTGCCTTTCTTCGGAACCCCAGCTCGCAGCATGGTATGTGGTGCACTCGCTTAATAAAACACTTATGACTTCTTGATAACTTGAGTGGCTTGAATGCATTAAATGACATTTAGGAGAAATGAGCAACTACTGGGCTATCCCCATAGGATGAATTTAAATCAGTCAACCAGTATCTATTGAACTCCTAGTACATGTCAATGTTGTATGAGATACAAAAGAAATTAGAAGTCGTGGTCCACAAGGAGCTTACAGTTCTACCTAAAAGGACAACATATATATGCATTGACTGTGATATTCTATAATGGCTATCATATGGTATAATTAGCCTGCTAGGAAGGAGGCAAATTTAATTCAGTGATTTATAGCAGTAGGCATAAAGCTTTAAGTTGTGTGATGTCATGTGGCACAGTGGAGAGAAAGCTAACCTCAGAATCAGGAAGACTTTCATTCAAGACCTGCCTCTGATACATGTGTGTGTATTGACTGTGTGACCTTGAGCAAGGAAGTAACCTCTCATCACCCCAGGCAACTCTCTAAGCCTGTCCTTTATGCAGTAGGTATCTGCTTGGGTAGAGGGAAGTCTTAGAGGGAATTCTCTTTTGGAGAATTCCCTCTAGAAAATTACAGGTCTAGGACAGAAAAAAAAAATCTATAAGTCACCTATTACAGAAATGGAGAAGCTTGAGTTTTTAATTATGTTCATTTTTACAAAGAAGAGAAGTGCATGCTTAGCCTCATGCTTTCTTCAGGCTTGATTTTTAATTTTTCTGCAATGAAAGATGAGTCACCTTGTAATTACAGAGGCCGCACCTGTTATAAATTATTTTGAGTGTGTTTATCAAAATATGCATAGATGTTTAATTTCTAAGACTGAACTAGTTGCATATTTAACACAATGCTCTGTTAAGCAACATGTTGGTATTCAACAGTAATAGCCAATTAGAAAAGAAAATATCTTGTACTTGCTGATCCTGATCCTGATTAAATCTCTAAATTAATTAATAGTAGGAATTATTTGAGTAATAATAGAACATCAATCAGACTTCTTACTGAAAAACACTGTAACAAAAGGCCTTCAAAATGGCTAGAGGAGAAGACAATAAAAAAAGGAAGAAAAAGGGTAATTCTTGTAATCTGGTTTTTCATAAAATTTATTTATCCTTCATTTGTGAAAACCCACTATTAGAAGATGATGTGCTTTTAGTTCTTTTTCTAGCAGTGGTCTGTCTTACACAATACCATGGGTGACATCATGACACACTGGACTGGGAATCATGAGATTGGGGTTCTGGGCCAGTATGGAGCTTCTGTGACCACTGATAGGCCAGAGAAATATTCTAGGCTGTTTTCTTATCTTTAAAATTAAGAGGTTGTACTAGATGATGATTCTTGGTGGGAAGGTTCCTTCTGGTTATAAAACTACCATTCTTTTTTATTCATTCATGCTTTCATCACTCTGTTTCCATCAATTCACCATCTTGATTACAGATCATACAGAGCTAGTGGAGATATTAGAGACCATTGAGGCCAAAAGCTTTGTTTTACAGATGAGGAAACTGGGTCTGAGAGAGGTTGTGACTTGCCTAGAGTCACAGGGCTAGTAAGTATCTGACTAGTAAAATCTGAAGGCTTTGAACTTGGGTCATCCTGACTCTGAGACTAGCACACTAAGGGCTATATGACCTAGCACCTCAAAAACATGCTCAGGCCCTTAGAATTTCTTGAGCTGACTTCATAGGATCATAGGCCATGAGCGACAAGGGCCCTCAAAGACCATGTAGCCAAACCTCCTCATTTTGCAGGTAAAAAACCTGAGACCTAGGCATATTAAGTGATGCACCTAAGATTACACATATAGCAGGCATCAGAGGTAAGACCTGAACTCAGTCAGGTTGTACAACTCCAGAGCTAGTGCTTTTTCTACTGTATCACCCTGAAAGTCAACTCAATAGAATATATTTCTGAATGTGGGTATAAATTTCATGACTTTGGCTTTATTAGCACCAGACTACTGAACTGAACATCATTCTAACATTCAGTTCCTTCTTCATGACCCCCAACCCCACTGTAGAATGTATCAGGAAGGGATAGGATATCCCTGAAAGGATATTCCTGGTCCTACTTATTTTACACACTGTAGAGAGCAAAGAAGATATAGTTCTAGATTTGCATTAATGTTATAAAAGTATTTGCAATCCAAGGGATTGTTTTACTAATGTATTTTTCTTGTTTATGTGGCTGCCCTTTTTGTGAGGTAAGGGAAGATGAATGCAGCTAATCATCTCTATATATTAATCACTGTAGGCTAGGCTGTCAATTAACTCTAACCTCCCATCATGCAGACACTATTACCAATGAATGTTGGGCAGTGGTCCTAAAAGAAATAAACTTCCTTCCTTGTTCATGTTTGGAAGGTTTTCACTGGAATGTTTACTCTCTTAGCTGTGCTGTGTGGGGAAAGTTGGATGCTGATAAGAGGGGAGAAGAGCCTTGTGGAGCGTGGCACATAAGGGTCATATGAGGGGAAAAAAGATTGGGATATTTTAGCCTACAGAAAAGAAGGCTTAGCCCAGACAGGATAGCTGTCTGCAGGGATTTGAAATACTGCCTTGAGGATGAGGGGTTAAATTTGTTCAGTTGGATCTCCAAAGGCAAAACTTGCAGCCTTAGGTGAAAATTAGAGAGACAGCTTTGTCTAACAATTTGTGCTTTCCAAAGGTGAAAATGATTACTTTAGTGGGTTCCCTTTCAGAGGTCTTCAACTGAAGACTTAGTGTCTTGTGAGAGAGGATATAGAAGGGGAAGGCAGGGAGAATGGTACAGTCCAAAGGACATTGGCTTTAGAGGACCTGGATTCATCTCCACCATATGAACCATGACCTTGGACAGTTCCTTTAATTTCTCCCTGTGCCTCAAAGTTCTTATCTACAAAATGAAGGGGTTAGGAGTGATGACTTTCTCAGGGTTTCTTTTTAGATCAATAATTTATCATTCTAATTGTATCAAATTCTGAGCCAAGGTTGCATTAGATGTTGTTTGAGTCCCCTTCGAGCTCTGAGATTCCCTAGGAACATTACTAATTGCAGACACTGTCAATGCAAATTTGGTGGCTGTTTATCCTTTTGAAAGTAAGTATCTTATGCTTTACACATAGGTAAGGACTTTGAGAAATCTCCTAGGTCGAGGCAGGGGAGTTTGGGTAGCACAGAACACTTACATTTAATCTGCATTGTTAACATTTTCTCTCTTTTTTAAATCTAGACAATTAACAAAACAAGAAATCAAGCCTTGATTTGTAGTTTGCCATTTCCAGAGTGTAAATGTTCACTGAGAAAATTTAATAACCTGCATTCCCCAGCAAGTTAGAGCATACTCTAGCACATCCATGCATTTAGGTCATCCTTTCAAAGAACAACCTATGTAGAGTTAGCACTAGAAGGGACTCTGGAAGTCATCTAGTCCAACCCTTCTCATTTTATAGGTAATAATATAAAATTGTCCTATTTTCAAAAACCTGAGAAAGGTATGATATACCTTATGGCTATAACCAATTTCAGTGGTTTATAATGGCAGAGAATTATCACTTGAATATAGGCAGCTAAATAGTGTAATTGATAGAGTGGTCGACTTGGAGATAGGAAGACTTGAGTTCCCATTTTTTTTAGCTATGTAAACACTAGCAAGTGACTCTCTCTGATCTTGAGTTTCCTTAAATATAAAGTGAGATCCCTCCCATGCTCAACTCTCATCATCTATACTGATTTTCACAGTGGAGTTAGGACACTTTTCATATACAACCCATAGTCAAATAGAATGGTACAAAATATGGTTTTCCGGTAGAGAGAAAGCTTCTTTCCATTTTGTCTCTGTAGCTCCAGTGACCTGTGCTTGGCACATAGTAGGCACCTAATAAGTATTGTTTGGCACCTCTGTCTAATGAGGCAATAATACCATAAGGTGATCCCAGTGTGGGCCAAGAAGTAGGATTTCATTACAGAATATCAAGAACTAAGATTTTTCTGAAATCCTCTACAGTATGTATGCATTAAACTAAATGTCTCTCTATACAAAATCATTCCAGTTTAGCACATTGTGAAAACATTCTCTCTTTAAGTCAGTATCTGTCACTCTGGTATTATAGTGCCCATTCCTTCGCACATTTGAAATAGAAGGACTTTTTCTTAAAAAATAGAACAAAAAGACAATGTTCTTAAATAACCAGACTCTGATATACTGTTCCAAAGTACTCAGGCCTAGGCTTCTTATTAATTCAGGTAACCATAGCTATTTAATGCATTATTTAGAGTCATAAAAATTTAATTTACATTCTTCGATCAGTTTTCATTTCCTTCAAGAATGTAGGTATGATGGAATTTTTTCAAACTGTCTATGGGACCACTGCTGGAAAAGTTGGGGAGAAGTGGAAACAGTCAGTGATTAAATGATTATTTGTCAATAAAATCATACATGTTCTATGTGTATCACAGGTGAGAAATTCGCCTGCTGATCTGTTTTGTTTGTTGTTTGTTTAAGAAGCATAGGATCATGGAATTATAGAATCAGAAAGGAAATGAGAACCCCTCTCATTTTACAGATATGGAAACGGGGCCCAGAAAAATCAAATGACTTGGTAAAAGTCACCCATCTGAGTGGCAGAGCTGAGACTAGAACCCAAACCTCCTGAGTGCCACAGCCATACATGTTGCCTTTCTTGTTTTACAAATGAGCTTAGGAATGATTCATGGGGCCTTCTCTAAGCTGCTAATTTGCTTTATCCAACTAATGTTTATTGAGGATAAACTAAAATGGTTAGGGCTAACTGGACAAACCTCAGTTTCTTCAGGATGCAAGTTCATGGAAAGTATGATGGAAAGAAGCTAGTTTTGACACAGATCTGGCAAACATTTTTACTCTGTTGGATTCTGGCCAAAGCAAGGCTGCTGTATGGTTGAGGATGTGACTCCTTGAAGGAGGGGAAAGGTAAGGAGGAGGGGGAGTAGCAAAGAGGCTGGTTGAACTAGGAGGTGAGCAAGAGTAAACCAAAAAGCTAGTCTGAGTTGGTATACCAGCAAGGACATGAAGAGGCAAAATGTAACAGTCCAAGGCAAATGAGAAAAGCTATTGCCAGAGCAGAGATTCAGAATGCAGAGATCAATGCTAAATCGGAATGAAAAATGCAGGGAGGGTAAAGGAGCTGATTTTTGTCAGGTTCTGTTTCTCCAGAGTTTTGGTCTTCTTATGATGGCTACTCTTCTTATCTCCCTATTCCAGTGTACTCGTATAGGGACATATTCAAGGCTAAGAGATCACTCCCATCCCCCAACTCATCAACTCATATACTCTTCTCTCTGATACCTTTAAAAAAATTGTATTTTTTTTGCAAGAAAAACAGTCAGGACATTCTTAAATCAGATTCTGTGTATACCTCTGTTCTGAAAGATTATTGATTCTTAGCTTAAGAAATTTCTATAAGCATTTGAAGTGTTGTCTAGAGCCAGGTCCCTTTTCAAAAATGAAAACATTCTTATAGAACATCAAGTGAACATGATTGTTGGCTAATGATAATTTGTGTTTTTCTCTTTACTGTTCTTTGCTACTTAGTGAGATGATATTTTTACACAAATGGATCTGTAATTTCATCAATAGTGGTATTCTCTCCAGGGATACAGATCACAACTTATCCAATGTCTAACTATCCTGTATGACTCTTTCTCATTTCCTCCCATAAGTTTACCACTGGAGGTCTACCCAATGTATTGGGAGCCTTCCTTGCTTTCTTTTAATAGCATGAGGAAGCCAAGAGAGCACTCAGGCTGTTCATCCCTTGCTCTTGATATGAGACCAGCCCATCTTTTTCACTCATATATTTCTTTGATGACATCCTTTATACCATTTTATGTTTTTTTCTTTCTTTTTTTAAAATGTTTTCTAGCCTGACTAGAGCCTTTATGTGGATATCCCTTGCCTTTCAAATGATCCTCATTTTAAAACTAGTGCTCCATAGTTTATAAGCTGTGAGGTAGCACAATGGATAGAGTGCCGAGCCTGGAGTCAGGAAGAACTGAGTTCAAACATGACCTCGGACATTTACTAGCTGTTTAACACCAGGGAAAATCACTTAGCCTTTGTTTGCTGCAGTTTCCTCAGTGGCAGAATGAGGATAATAATAGTAGCCACTTCCCAGGGTTATCATGAGGATCGAAGGATATATTTGTAATGCACTTAGCACAATGACTGACATATAGTAGGCATTATATAAATGGTATCTGCTATCATAATCATCAGTAGTAGTAGCTGTGGTTGTAGTAATAGTAGTATTACAGCCATATACCATCGCTGGAAGATTACTATTAAGATTTGCCTTTATTTCATGAGAAGTTTAAGCTCATTAAAAGAATTTTCCATTTCCCAAAGAAAATTCAATCTATTCTCCTCCTAATGTTGATCACTTAGCCCACATTATTATCAGTCTGCAAAATGTCTCCCAAATATATGCTGTTGGAATGGCTCTATAGCAGTGGTTCTCAACCTTCCTAATGCCTGCACTCTTTAATACATGTGTGTGAGTGTATCTGCATGGGGGCAGACCTGCCTGGAGACAGATAGAGGAGCAGTGTATCGATTCCTAAGACCATGAGAAATAGGTGTTTTCCTGTGGTCTTAGATGACCCCTGTGAAAGGGTCGTTGGACCCCCAAAGGGGTTGCAACCCACAGGTTGAGAACCACTGCTCTATTGGTTGCCCATTGACTTGAAAATCTTGGTCTGGACAACAGGTATTCTTCATGCATCTGGGTCTTCTGGTATAGTTATTTGAATATATTGTGGCTCTTATTTACAAGGTTTTGCCATGTTCCTTGATGCAACCAACATATTATCTTCATGAAAATGGAGAACCTTAGCATCTCTTGGGAGGATTTCCTTTATTTGACTTCTAGTAGGCCTCCATGACAGTGATGAACATTCTTGTTTTATGTCTCAGTGGAAGGAGCATAGTAAGATGGGTAGAGTTAAGGCCTTAGAGTCTGGAAAAAACTGGGTTCAGATCCCAGATTACTAGCTCATTAACAATGGGAAGTCACTTAACTTTTCTCAGTCTCAATACATTGCTAGCATGTATTACTTAATGAGTAAATCAAATGTTTGCTCATTACGGTGGCCTTTAACTCTTTTGATCTCCTTGTTATGGTCATTAATTTACAACAGTTAAACTTCTTCCATTTCCATTTTTTATATCCAAGCTTCATTTAGATAGTACACATTGGAGTTCATTTTGTGTACCATATTCTCCCTCTCACTTTAATTCTTCTATCTTTGTATTAACTTTGATCTTTTCTCCAGCGTCAGTGCTCTTTTTTTTTTTTAAGTTATTTGTTTTATTTGATAATGCTGGATTTTTATGCCACAAGGACGCAGGCTCCACCAACACCCTTGATTTTTTCCTCTGCTAGCCTGCTGAAGAACTTTGCCTTCACGATGACTGGCTGCTTGGGGAGTTTCCCTTTTCCTAGGACTTTGTAGTAGCCCGACCGTACAACATCAATGATACGGGCAAGGTCCTCCTTGTTTTTGGTAGCATTAATCCTGGCCTGCTCACTGACCAGTGTCCATAGCTTATCAAGGTTGACAGTTGGACAGTAGCTTTGGTTCTTCTTCAAGTGGTAATGCCTCATACCCACTTTACCAAAGTAACCTGGATGATATTTGTCGAAGTTGATCTGGTGATGGTGCAGCCCTCCTGCATTGCCACGGCCTCCGGGGTGCTACCTGTGCTTGCCAGTGCGCCCGTGGCTGTGGCTGACGTGCCTGCCGAGCTTCTGCATCTTCCTTGGGAAGGCATGTTGCAGGCCGCAGCAAAAGAGAAAAGTAGTCAGTGGTCTTATTGTAGAGATATATGGTTAAGGGGTGGCTAGGTGGCTTAGTGAATAGAGCACTGGCCTTGGAGTCAGGAGGACCTGAGTTCAAATCCAGCCTCAGACACTCAACACAAAAACTAGCCTTGTGATCTTGGGCAAATCACTTAACCCCAATTGTCCTCCAAAAAGCAAAAAGGAAGAGCTATCTGGTTAAAAAATGAATCCCATATCAGTAAGGGAGCATTCCCTATGCAATATAAAAATTTTAAAGTAAAAATAGAGTCTGTTTCCTTTCTTGTGATGTTATTTGGTGTTTGCCATGTTCAATGCCTTGATTCTTTTCTCGACTAGCATTTATTAAGTTCCTACTTTGTGTTAGGTTCTGTGTTATGTACTATAAATAGAAAGACAAAACTTAAAACCTGACCTCAAGGTTTCTGCATTTTAGTGGAGATGCACAATGAACATATCTAGGAGTATACAAAACACACACAAAGTAGATAACAAAAATATCCTTGGGAGAAAGGAAAACACTAGTAACTGGAGAAACTAGGAAAGACGTAGTGCCGAAGGTAGCTCTTGAACTAACACTTGAAGGAAATTAAATTTAGACAGAGAACAATTTTAGGAAGTCTTGAAATTAGGCAAAGTCTAATGTGTGTTTATATCACTCTTAAGAGGCAACATGGAATAGCGGACAGAGGACTAACTTTGGAGTCTAGAAGACTTGGGTTTGAGCCCTATCTCAGATGGTTTTGTCTGGATGACGATCAATAAATTTCTCAACTTCTCAGGACTCCGACAACTCCCTGAGACTGTAAATTAGTTACACATGAGTTGCTGATCTTTGTTACTGAAGGGAAATTTTCCACTGGGAGTTTTTTATAGGGATGAATCGCCAAATTAAAAAAAAAACATTGTTAAGTTGAATTAGTTAAAGCAATAGAGATTTCTTATACTTATAAGAATTATAGCTATAAATCTAGTATTTACGAAGAATGTGTCCATGATATATGCATGTGAAGTCTTTGTGTATCCTGTAAGTTGCTAGCATTTCCTTCCTTAATCCTGAATCATATTCTCCAATATATTTTTTACCACCTATATCTATTCCTACTTTTGCAATAAAGCCACCAAATTATCAAATTTTTATTTAATTTGGAGGGTCTTATTAAATTCTTCCTAAAATTCCTCTACTCCTTCATTTTTACCAATAAATGGTTCTATGTAAGCTATTATTATTTTTATGGTGGTCTTTTTGAAAATACCGACCAGGGGTAGGTACTATTAGATGACCAAATATCTCAGGAAATATTTTTGTTGCCTTTGACCACACATTAAAACCAACTGTCAATTCCTTTATTTGTCACCAAGGAGGACCTGAGTCATTATTCCATTTAACTACAGGTTTCTTTTGACTTCTTCTTTCATTAATAATGAAGACATTAAAATTGATATGATTCCGTTTCTCCTGTAGTGTGTCCACTCGTTGGTTGCTCACAATTAGGTTCTTACACATAGAATAAGCTAATGTTAACAGACAGCTTCGCAACTCATCCAGAAGTATGCAATCTGCATAGAAACTACACATCTCTACATCCTGGATATATTCTTTGATTGTATGACAGTAGATATCCGGTTTTAGTTGTAACTCATAATTGGAGGCATTGCTCAGAGCCCTGGCTCTGGAATCAGCCTATCAATGATGGATCTCTGTATTCTTAATGAGGTTTGTGCTCAGAATGCATTTTTGTTGCCAGGAGGGGCCTTACCAGAAGCTTTTCCAGTAGACCAGAATCTGCCAGAGCTTATGCTTCTTTGGAATTGCCTTTGAGAACCCAGACTCATCTCCATACTACACTGAGACATCCAAGTAGGACTTTGTGAAGATGAGGCTACTCTTTAAAAAAAGACACAAAGAAGATCCACAGCCACTTGAAAGAGCCCTGCCTTGCCAACTACACAGAATAGATAGAGATAAGGAATTCTTATTTTTCACACTGATTCAAGGTTGAAAGAACAGTCTATAGAGTTGATCCTTCAGTATATACATTTCAGGTGGATATTGTATACGGATAATAAACTATGTCCAGAATGTATAGGAGAACTGGGTCGCATCCAAGAAATTGCTTAGTGCTTTTTTTTAAGGTTGAATATTGCATCTTTTTATTTTTAATTTATTCTTTCTAACTGGAGCTCTTTGGTTTTTTTTTTAATTTATTTAAAGTTTTGAGTTCCAAATTCTTTCCCTCTCTCCCTCCTTTCCCCTCCCTGAGACAATAAGCAATCAGATATAGGTTATATATGTGCAATTATGTAAAACATTTCTATATTAGTCTTACTCAAAAGAAAGAAAGTGAAAAAATAGCATGCTTCAGTCTGTATTCAAACAATATCAGTTCTTTCTCTGGAGGCAGATTGTAGACTTTGGCATTGGTCCTTTCAGATTGTCTTGGATCATTGTATTGCTAAGAATAGCTAAGTCATTCACAGTTCTTCATCAAACAGTGTTGCTGTTACTGTGTACAGTGTTCTCCTGGTTCTGTTTACTTCACTGTGCTCAGTTCATGTAAGTCTTTCCAGGTTTTTCTGAAGTCATCTTGCTTGTCATTTCTTACAGTACATTAATATTCCATTACAATCATATACCACAGTGTGTTTAGCCATTCTCCAATTGAAGGGCATTCCTTTGATTTCCCATTCTTGGCCACCACAAAAAAGAGATGCTATAAATTTTTGTGTATAAATAGATCCTTTTCTCTCTTGTTGTAGGTCTTTGGGATATAGACATAGCAATGGTTTTGCTGGATCTGAGGGTGTGGCTTAGTGCTTTTAATGAAACATTATTACTGTTATTCTTATGTGGATGCTGTCTGAATGCAAATCATAGAATACTGTGATTTATGAAGGATTTAAGTTACTGGTCACCAAAAGATAATGGAGAGCTCTATCCAAGGTATATGTGGACAGGAAGACACATATCACCTTCAAAAAGCAATCCAGGAAAAGCTGTCAATTAAGTAAGCATTTATGGGAATACAAAGGAAAAAATAAATGAAATAGCTATCCCCTGCCCTCAAAGAGCTTACATTCTCTTGGCAGAGACAGTATGTACATATATAAATACATACAAAATAAATACAAGGTAATTTTGGGGAGTAAGGGTCACTAATAGTTGGGGGAGTCAATAAATTCCTTATGACATTTGAGCTGAGCTTTGAAGGAAACCAAGAATTCTAAGATATAGAGCTGAGAAGGGAATGCAATCCAAGGAATAGCTTAAGCAAAGTCACAAGATGGGAGATGGTACATCTTGTGGGAGGAACAGTAGGTCCAAGACAGTTCACCTGGACCATGAAGGGGAAATAATATAGGGTTTGACAGGCAGTCTGGAGCTAAGTTTCAAAAGACTTGAAATGCCAAACAGAGGTGGGTTAATAGAGTAGCATGAAAATTAAAACAAAGCACAAAGCAACCAAATAAAAATTAATATCAAGGAATGTTTAACAAGAAAAGGACTTGGGCTGATTGTGTAGCCAGAGTAAAGGATAAATAACCCACCCTTAACATTAGGAGATACCTAGATGCAGGATCCCAAAGTGTTGGATAGATCCTTGTTAAGGATTTATTGGACAGTACCAACCAGAGTAGAAAAGGATTAGAAGATATAGATGGATGATAGTCTGCATTGTTGGATGAAATACTTTGATTGGTGAGATAATTGACCTATCATTTATGGTGATAAATGACTTCAGTCAAGGTATAGCATACTGCTAAATTCTTTTTTAATGCTTCATTTTGATACTATACTTAAACAAAACTCCAGTTTGCATTTTTTGCTCATTGTTCTTCTCCTTTAAGGCCATTAATCAGAAACACTTGACACACTAAATAATTTCCAGTACTTTATTTTCCCTGATTGCTAAAGAATTCCTACCATTTTCCTCTTAAAGACCAAGAAAATTAGGAACAGGTTTGAGTATTTCCAAGGGTTATTCAATGAGTAAAGTTACAGATCAGAGCTGATAACCTAGTTCTCCATTTATGCTTATTATAATGAATGCCACTATCTCATTGAATAGAGGCTAATTTTAAATCAGTCAACTGGCTGGTATACATTAGATTGAACTATACACCCTTCCATATGTCCATGTAGTCTACCAGCTGATCTGGCCAAGAATTTTTTTTTTCCAGCCCTTTATAGCAGATGGTGCCTGCTGCTTGACTTTCTGGACATTCAGTCTTGTGTGTTGACCTTAGTTCTCATGAATATTAAACTTTCCCTAGACAGCCAGCCCTAAAGACTTTATCATTCATCAAAATCTTCCTCAGGACATTTTGCAAAGACCTGCAGAGGAACAGAATTTTCATGCTGGTCCTAGCTATGCAGACAGGATTTTTAAACTTTGTATTTATTCTTTTTCTTTGAGATTTGCCACTCCTGCACTGTGATTTCCATTATTATTTCAAGAATTACATATAGAGTGTGCAGATCATTTTGGTATTTGCTATTCCTCACAAGGGTACCAGGTTGTTACTGCTCACTCTTCCTTACAGCTGAGGAATTAGATGTAAATAGCTTGCCTATGTATTCCCCTCCCTCAAGTTGGGAATCTACTGCCTTAAGGCATATGGTGTCATGTCTCTGAAGCTGCCTCTCTTCTTTCTTGGTAAACTTAGCCTGCTTTGGAATTACCATTAGTGACTAAACAGTGTTAGCCATCCATGGCTAACTGTAAGGCAGGTCCTGTCATCTCCCTAGTCTTCTTCAAAGTGCCTCTTCGTTGATCATTTATTTGACAAATAGGTGTTGAGTGCCTTAGCAAGGCATTCTATTAAGCACTGTGAAAGAAACAAAGGAAGGATGGATCACCAGCCATTTTCTATGAGCTAACAGTCCTGCTGCCAGTCTTGAGTCAGAAGACATCAATTCGAATCTCAGCTCTACTTACTTACTACCTATGTGACTTTGGGCAAATTGCTTACCCTCTCTAGGGCTGTTTTCTCTCCCATCACTAAATGAAGGCTGCTTTGATCTATTTGGAGAAGAGATGTGTGCCCACATATACTGATGAATGGCAATACAAGATAAAGTACAGATTACTGGTACAGACAACAGTTGATCTAGAAGTTCAACATGTAAACACAGGGTAAATACATAGTAAGCACTTAATAAATTCTGACTGACAAACTGACCACTTCTGACAGCATAATCAGGGAAGGCTATGTGGAGGAAACAATACCCTAACTCAAAAATGGAATGTAATTGACATTAGAAGTCTCCATTTTAACTGGATAGGGGCAGAGTAAACTAAAATGGCTAATTTACCAGAAGAAATAAATTATTCATTGAAAAGTATTCCCTGGATGTGAACCCTAATCCAAACAAATTAAGAGATGATTGAAAAATGGGTTACATGTGTTTTAATAGTATGATTACTGTCATGGAAGAGTGTCTTTTTTTTTTCTTTAAAAAGAGATCCTCAAAGTTAAAAAGATTGGGGAACTACTGGATTACTTCATCTTTAAGGACCCCACCAACTTTGACATTCTGGGATTGATTTAAAAACCTGATTTGTTGGGAGAGAGGGGATACAGAATACAACAATGATACTTTTTTTTTTTGGTCAAGCCATTTTCTAGATGATTAACTTATGTGAAAAATAGTGGTTTTATAGGTAAGAAGTCTCATAATTGATTTCTTTCAAAGGAAATTTATTTAAATGCTTATTTAAGTCTGTGACTATACCAAGTTTGCTTAAAATTTTCTAAGAATATTTTCCGGGGCGGCTAGGGGGCGCAGTGAATAGAGCACCGGCCCTGGAGTCAGGAGTACCTGAGTTCAAATCCGGCCTCAGACACTTAACACAAAAAACTAGCCATGTGACCTTGGGCAAGTCACTTAACCCCAACTGCCCTCCAAAAAGCAAAAATAAAATAAAATAAAAGAATATTTTCCAATTGGTACCCAAATCAGAGCTTTTTCATGATACCCCTTGGATTTTTTTAGACACTCCAAAAATCTAAATTATATCTCTGTAGAAATGATAAAATTACAAAGGGAAAATTTTTATTGTTCTGCCATCCTATCTCTTTTTCTTACCTTTTTTCTTTGTCTCTAATATGTATGTATATATGATTCTAAACTTACCTAGTTGTATTAATTATTGTACCTCAAAAATCTTTTTTTTCCTCATTTGACTGTTGATAAATCCCAAGGTCATCCTTGGCCAGTTTTCCTGAGCTAAACCTCATGTTGCCACAATTTTAAATTTCAGAGTAGTAGCTCTTTTTCCCCTATAAGAGGTATGTTTTGTTAGTAGCTCAGCTACTTCTGAAGTATCTGATGAATGCCATCTGGTATTAATGATGTATTGCAATTTAATTTCTTATATTGTCTTGTGGCTTCTATCTTCTTATCTCCCTTTTCTTTTACATTTTCCTAATACTACTATAGATAATTATATAGCAATTTCAAAATCCATGAATTTCTTTTGCATAAATATATTAAAACTTAAAGTATTCTTTCTTTTGAACATTTTTTAAAAACTGAAATGGCTGAATTTCTCTTAATTTGAAAAGTAGTCTATATACAAGATCTAGTTCCTTGTGCGTTTTTTTGTTCCCATATAGAAACAGCCATAGACCTTATTTAATTCAGAGATCAGTGTACAAATTGTCTGTTGTGTATTCTTTCCTAATATTGAATGCATTTGTTGCGAAGAGTTAATTTTGGGGAAAAAAAGATCTAGCCCATTATTTCAAAAAGAGAAAAAGATAGTAGTTTCCACTTCATTAGGAAAGAAGATTGGTATCAATTTAAAGTGTTCCTCAGCTTTCTCCCAATTAGCTCCCTTGGTGAAAACAGCAGCCGTGTTTAGGGACTACAAAAAAATATTTTATTCCTTTGCTGAAAGCTATTTCAAAGCTTTAGTCACATAAGTGTCATGCAGGGAAGTCCCTGGACAAGAGGCTTAAAAAGTAAGTAATGAGGATCTAGGGAATTCACAGGGGATTGGGAATCAAGAGCAATTGGAATTAAGGTCTCCAGGGAAGACAAAGAAACACAGAATATCATTTGGGAGACAAAGGAACAAGGTATCCAACTGGAAGACAGAGAACGAAACTGTAAAATCAAAAGAGAAATGTCAGGCTGGAATACTAGGAGAAAGCGGTCCAACTGAATTAACTCCGTAGGTCAACACTTAACATTCACATAGGCTGTTGGGTTCCATTTTCAAAGAACTGCTCACCCCGGTTCATATTCTGCTCTGACTCCTCAGAAGCCAGGCAAATAAATTACTGAGAACAAACTCCAATGACTTTTACAAGGTCATGGGAGACATGCTTTGTGAGAATAAGGAATAGAACGTTTCCACTTCATGTTTGTTGATGAAGAGCTAGGCATCACAAAGAATGGATGAGGCACTTTGGCTGCTGTCAAAGAAGCCTCACGTGTTCATTTCATTTTCAGGAGATTATAAGATCAGATTTAGAGTTGTAAAGGAGTATCATTTTACAGTATTTTCATTTTACAAATGAGGAAATTAAGGCCCAGAGAGATTAAATGACTTGTGCTAGGTCACAGAGCTAGCAAGTGGCATAGCAGGGATTTGAATTTCATGTGCCATGACTTTGAATTCAGAGTTCTTTCCATTGTACTGTATTAGTAATTTCTAATTGCTATATCAGCAATTTCTTCATTTGCTGAACTTTTACTTAATGTTTACTTGTTTGCCTTGGTCCATATCTGCTTTGTACTTAATTTCTATTTATCTTATAGATAGCTATATAAGTATATGTTCTTTCCCTTATTAGAATATAAGTTCCTTGAGGGCAGGAACAATTTTTACTTTTTCATCATTCTCCCAGCACTGAACACAGTTCCTGGGACTTAATAAGTGCTTAATAAAACCTTTGTTAAGCATTACACATAATGTAAAAGTGAGCAACAGAGGGGCATGATCCTTATCCTGTCAAGTTCATTGCCACTCAGGTTTTATCCTTGGGCAGCAGAATGAATGTCACAGTATTCTTCTTGTGTCCATTTTTTGCATTTGATTGTTCCACAGATTTGAGGTCCAAGCATTGTCCCCATTCTTATCTCTGTACAGTATACTCATAAAGAATTTGAACTTACTCTTTCTTCTTTACTCTCTTTTCTCTTTCACATTTTGCCCTGATCATATTTTCACTTGAGGGGCCCCCACTTACCTGTGTATTTACATAAGACATAAAATAAACACTCATACCCAAGATTCAGGGAGTTGGAATAGTCTGGCTCTCCAATGCTACTTCCAAATGCTCCCTCTACCATCATAACTCAGCCACCTCTCCTCCTTTGAGAACCACACTATTCAAACTTATCAGCAATCCACCTGGTAGGTGAAGGGCAGCCTCTCTCCTCTTCAACTCCTGTCTTCATGCTTTTCCAGTTTGAACCCAGGGATGCCCAAAAATTTTGAGGTGGGGTCTCTTCCCACTCCAAAACTGTTGTGGTTTCATGATGTCTTGTGATGGAATCATCACAAAGAATTCAGAGTCAGACCACCTCTAATCCAAGTATAGACATTTATTGAGATTGACACCTCTCACAAAGTGGGCTAAGTTGCAAGAGGAACCCTCTACTTTAAAGAAAGCAAGATGGATTTTTATAGGATGAAGATGCAATTACATAACAGACAATATTAAAAAAGCAGTAGGGGTTTGTTAAGGGATTAGGTAATGGAGGAGGGGTCCCATCTATGGTTCAGTAGTTAAATAGTCTAGTCATTCTGCCCTCCAACTGGCTACCTGTTGTGGTACTAGTCTGCTCAGGATGGATGATGTGATTTTGATTGAATCCAAGAACACGCCTGTTTCTGTGGGAATGGATCTGGGGCCAGTGACCAGGTAGAGGCAGTAGCTAGGTCCCCATCACATGGACATATGTACTGTTTCTGTGCAAACTAAGAGTTCAGGAATATACCTGTTTTTCCAGTGAGCAGTGAGGCATATATGAAGAAGTTAGGATATTGGTGGGGGGATTAGGTAAGTACAGTGGGCTTGCTGTTCAGTGGGGCCAGGCCTATAATGAAGTTAGAATATTGGGCTGGGGGCAGCTTTATTAGGATTCCATCAATGCTAAGGAACTTCACCATAGATATTAATGCTCCCTCAAATATTCTAACTTCCCTGTTCCTCAGCCTATTTAATTCTCATGACCTGCCCCTTCATTCCACTTTAGTTTCACATAAAGATGATCATTTTCTTTGATGATCATCTTGACACCATTCAAAAGTATTCCACTTGCATCCTCTCAAAGTATTTTGTCTGGTCATGCTCTTTCATTATTGCATCTTTTCCTAGATAATTTTCCTACATTGTCACAAGGCTATGACTCCTAACCCTAGTATTTGTCTTTAAGATCTGTCTACCTCTCAGTTCTTTTGTAGGTCATCATTCCTGCACTGGCTAAACAACTTTTCATTCTATTCATCCCTTGATGAATCAGCTCAACTCTGTGCTACTGTCTACACCTGAATCTCTTGCTTCCTTGACTTACAGCTTATCAAGCCTTACCACAGTGAAGTTTTGGATTATTCCCACCATCTGCTTCTTTAATTCCTATTCACATGCTACTTAGCAGAGCTAGAGAAAATCATGAAACAGTGCTAACTGGGTCCACTACAAATTTATGTTCTCTAATCTCCTGGGCCCTCACTGCATCAAGGCAATCTTTTAAACATCTGCAATCAGTATGTTATCCCACTCACCACGGCTCTTTCTCCAAACATCCTCATCATTCAGGTGCCCCACAGCATGACTGCCCCATTACCCAACCTTCTCAGTCTAGGATTTTGCCACATACTTCATTGGAAAAAAAAAATTGAGGCTCTTTGATGAGAGTTCCTTCTCCTCTCTTCTTCATCTCATATAATTCATATTTCTTCTTCCACTACCTCCTTCATCCCTGCTTCAAATGAAGAAATAGCCCCTCTTGCCAAAGCAAACCATTGAACATGCACCTCTCTTGATCTCATCAACCTTGTCCTGTATCTTTCCTCTTCTCAAAGATCTCATTCCTCTCTAACCTGCTCTTCTGGCTTATGTCCACAGGACTTTCTCTACCATGCCATAGAAACCTCTTTACCTTGGAAACTTTCTCCATCCTTGGGCTGCTTCTCACATTCATTAGATGTATCTTCCAGCCTTTCTGGCCTCTCCCTCTGATTGAGAATCCTCCCAGAAACATTCATTTTTAAGGAGACCCAGACCAGCAATGTTTTCATTCTTTCACCAGGAATCATGTCATACTCATAAGACTTTCTCTGCCATGCCCCCTTAGGGGAAAAGCAGGGACCTTTACCACCATCATCCTTTTCAGTTCCCTTTTATATGTTTTCTTCTCTCATTTGAATGTAAGCTCCTTGAGGGCAGGGACTATCTTCCTTTCTGTTTGTATTTAAATTCCCAGAACTTAGCATGGTCCTTGGCACATAAGAAGTGCTTAATAAATGCTCATTGACCTGACTTGACCTGATTCAGTTGAATTCTTTGAGAAAACCTTCTATTACATATTCCTCTACTTCCTCTCTTCTTCTTCCTTTTTTTTTTTTTAATTTGCTTTTCAGAGGGAGGAAGGCTGGGCAATTGGGGTTAAGTGACTTGACTGAGTTCACATGGCTAGTAAGTGTTAAGTGTCTGAGACTGAAGAGGAGCCCAAAGAGGGTTAGGGCTGCCTGAGACCCCAAAATACCAACATGCCGGGTCCTGCTGAAAGAATTCCACTCAAGTCTTCTCAGCCAAGGAAAAAGTAAAGTTTATTGAAAGTTCAAGTTCGCC
>CM053597.1:110297699-110348461 GCA_028646575.1 Pseudocheirus occidentalis | reverse complement strand
AAGTTCGCCACATGGGGTGCTAGGCCATTTAAAGGTGCTCTCACAGAGCAAGTCTATGCCAAGCTATTCCATGGCGCTCTCACACACGTGGAGGGAAGATGGGGTTCTATATACAATAAGGTTGTGGGAGGAATCTAGGGGTGGTCCAGAGGAGGAGACTGGGGAGGGTCTTCAGGAGGAGTCAGATGAGGTCAGACTCCAGTAATGAGTGGTCCAGGGTGGGAAGTTGCTGGAGGCTACCTGGAGACCACAGACAATGGTGGGCCAGGCCAATTCAGGGGTGGGAAACTATTGGAACAAAGTGCTAAAGACTTGGGCAGAGGGGCATCTCAAGGCCCATGACCTCAGGCAAATGTCTTCCCTGGGAAGGTTTACTTTCCCAGAGCCTGTACCTCAAAGAATCAAGGAGAGGTCAAAAAGGGGGGAGGGGTCCCAGAGCCTACACCTCGTCAAGACTGGGTTCACTGTGCCACCTAGCTACCCCATACTTCCTCTCTTCTTACTTTTCTATGCTCTGGCTTCTGGTCTCATCATTGCCAGATATAATTGTCTTTTTCCTTCTTGATCTCTCTGAAGAAGTTGACATTTTTGATTACCTTCTCCTCTCAGTTTTTATGACCCTCTTCTCTCCTGGTTTTCCTCTTAAACGCCTGACCATGCTATCTCAATCTCTTTTGCTGTATATTCTTCCAGGTCACAACCATTAACTACAAGTATCCCTCCAGGTACTGTCTTGGGTACTTGGGTACTCTCTGCCCCCTCTAATAATGTAGAGTCTGTATTATATTATCATTCTTGGTACTCTCATCAGCTCCTATGACTTCTTTTGTCACCACTGTGCCCAGATCTATATCCCAGCTCAGTTCTCTCTTCACCAGCTCTCATCACCAACTCACTTTTGGACAACTCAGACTGAATGCCCTGTAAGCTATTCAAATTCAGAATGTTTAAAACCGAACCTATTTTTGTTCTTCCACTCCTTCTTCCCCTGCCAAAAAAAACCCTCTTCATATCATCAAGGGCACCACTATCATCTCAATCGCTAAGGTCTGCACTGTATGTGTCATCCTTGATGATTCTCTTAGACTCACATTCTGTGTCATAGTTTATCAGTCACTGGACCTAGAATTAGGAAGATCTGAGTTCAAATTTGGCCTCAGACACATACTAGTTATGCAATCCTGGGCATGTCACTTAACTTCTGTCTGCCTCAGTTTCTTCATCTCTAAAATGGGAATGAATTGTAGCTGTCTCTTAGGGTTATTATGAGGATTAAATGATATTTGTAAAGCACTTAGAAAAGCACACAGCACATGGTATGTGTTTAATAAATGCATATCTCCTTCCTTTCTTTTCTTCCTTCCTACCACCTTTACAACATCTTACAATGTCCCTTTTTTCTCTAGTCACATAGCCACCACCCTAGTGTAAACACTTCGTACCTGAACTACTGCAGTAGCCTTCTGGTTAGTGTCCCTTGCATCAAGTCTCTCCTCATTCCAGTTCATTCTTTACTGAACTGCCAAAGCAAACTTCCTTAAGTGTGTGCAGGCATGCGTGTACACACACACACACACACGCACGTGCACACACAAACACACACCAATTGAGTAAACTATAATGGATCCCCATTACCTCAAGGATCAAAACAGAAGATAGACTCTCCCTATCTTTTCCAGGCTGTAAATTCAGCAACCACTCATGGGCTAGATTCCACTACTGATCTGCACGGAAGCTAAGACCTGTTCTGTTTTTCACTTGGGTCAGTTCACACACACACACACACACACACACACACACACACACACACCCCTTTCCCCACTGCATGTTCACTCACATACACACATACCCCCCTTTCTACCCTGCATGTTAGGCAGCCTAGTGGCCCTCTACTCCTGGGGGCTTATTATACTGGTACTGAACTTAGTGCAGACACCTTAACAGCTCTAGAGCATCTCAGAATTCCTAAACTCATTTGATCCAAAAACCTAAGCCTCCCCTTTGAGAGGTATTACATGTGTGCTGACATACCCAACAAAACCCTGGTCTTAAGACACTAAATCCTTTGCTCTTTCCATGGATATTTTAGGTGTCAAGTAGGGAGTCAGGACTGAGGCAATAAGACAAGCTTCTCCTTGACAATTAATTATCTTTAAGACTGACCCTGAAAGCTAACCTAATTTAACTATTCTAAGATTCTTGGGTTAGGGGATGAGAGAGGAGTGGTTGAAAAGGGAACCTTTGACCAAACAATACCATTTTTAGGGCTGTAACCCAAAGGGATCATACAAGTGTGAAATAGACTTGTATGTACAAAAATATTTATAGCAGCTCTTTTTGTGGAGTCAGAGAATTGGAAATCAAGAGGATGCCCATTAATTGGGGAATGGCTGAACAAGTTGTGGTATATGAACATAATGGAATACTGTTGTGCTATAAGAAATGAGGAGCAGGCAGACTTCATAATAATCTGGAGAGACTTATATAAACTGATGTTGAGTAAACAGAGCAGAGCCAGGAGAACTTTGTACACAATTATACAGATACACATATCTGTGACAACTAACTTTGATAGACTGGGCTCCTCTCAACAATGCAAGGTTATAAGACAACTCCCAAAGATTGGATGGAAAGGGATATCCACATTCAGATAAAGAACTACAGAGTCTGAATGCATGAAGCAAACTAGATTCTCTCTCTCTTTTGTGTTTTGTTTTGTTTCATTTTGTTTTTTGTTTTGGTTTCATTTTAATTTTGTTTCATTCCTTCTTTCTCATTGTTTACTCCATTAGTTATAATTCTTCTTTACAACATGACTAATGTTTAATGTGAAGAACCTATATCAGATTGCATGCTGCCATGGGGGAGGGGAGGAAAAGAAGGGGGAGAAAATTTGGAACTCAAGGGATTGTGGAACTAAATGTTCATACTTACCTATCTCTCCAATACCCATGAATAACCTACCTCTTTATTCCTTTGGAGAGTGTGGTATTCCATGACTTACAGTCATACATCATTACTGGAAGAAAACTGATGTCAAAAATATGGGACTTTGTTTCTGGAAGATGCTTTAAAAGAAATTCACATCTCTCCCAGCTCATTGTCCTTCTGTTGAGTCTAACCAAGATATATAGATATAGATGATGGGTAGATGAATGAATAGATAGATACTAATTGACTGTCTCTTGGAGCTGTCCATTCAGCTACATATCACAAGATATTCTTTATACACTTTGTTTTTTTCAATGTGGACAGTTAGGCCAATTTTCAAATGAAATGTTTTACTAAAAAAGAGAAACATCAGTAATAAACTTATTAATTATTTGCATAAATTAATTTGAACATATAAAATATCATAATAGGTTTTCAGTCCCTCCAAATCCCCAATGAGATTCTTTGTTCATTTTCATGCACTTTTCCTCATGTGATCATAGTTTGTATTCCATTCTCCTGGCTCTGCTTTTTTCATTTTTATTCTTAAAGTCCTTGGTTTATCTCAATTGCTTTATAAAGTAGTCCATTACATTAATGTACTACAATTTATTTAACCATTCCCATTTTGTTGGACTTAGGCTAATTCCAGCTGTGTGTGTGTTTGATTACATATAATTCTACTATGAAAATCTTTGACTAGATAGCCCATTTTTTAAATAACTGTCAGAAAAAAAAGATTGTCAGATAATATTCCCAACAATGGAAAAACAAGCACACAAGAAAATTAAGGATCATAGTGAAAAGAAAGGTTGGTAAAGAGGGCCTTTTGAAATCTTAATACTTTTTAAAGCATATTACAAAATACTTACCATCAAGACTATCTGTCCTTGGTGAGAAAAAGGGAGGAAAATCAATGGAATAAGATAGAAACATCAAACATGGAAGCAAATGTGCACAAAAGATGAATGTTTGACAGACCTTTGGGAAACAAAAACCTTAGTAAGCTTTCACTACTTAACAATTATACTAGGAAAAATTGGTTGTCAATTCATTGGGGAAATAATGTAGACTTAAATCTTAACCCCTATAATGCAGAGAATCCTAAGAGAGTAGGAAACTTACTTTTTTAAAAAAAACAAAATTTTTTCTATTCAGGAAATGAGATACATGAAGTTCTTCTGAGTTATTATGGATCTTGTTTACAAGAATGCAATCAGCACAATGGAACCCCCAAACTGAAAACCTTCACATTCCATAGGGAAACCCTCATTCATTTGGCCTTGGGTAGAAGAGTCTTCCATGATGACAGCAAACAACTTTGTGAAGCATACACTTCTTTGTGTTATGTCCCACTGGATGACTAATAATCAGAAAAATGTCAGAGTTCCCTATTATTACATCTTTTAGGAATCATAGTAGCATATATTGAAAGGTAGAAGTGTCATTTATTATAACTTCCTAATTTTATTAGAGGAAACTTTTGGAAGCCAAGAGACATTGTGTGTTTTCATAGGTCATACATGTAGTTAAGTAGATTCATACCCAAATTATCTCCAAATCCAGTATTCTTTCTGACATACCCCGTTTCCTCCCAATTTAAAAGAAAATCAAAACCCAGCAACAAATTCCTGCAAAACAAATTCCCACACTGGCTATGTCTAGAATGTGGAAAACTTAGTTGAAGAGATCCTTTAAAGCAGTATTTTGCTCTACAAAATTGAGTTCTTTTTATAGTCAAACAATGACTGCAGTTGCATCTTGTATTCTTTGCACCATTCGGTCAATCTTGTAACCATAGAAATAGTCTTTGGCTGACTGTCATCTGTAAAAAGCTTGCACAATAATATCTTATACTTCCATCAAGCATACCCTCCATGTGGATGTAGATTATACTCATAAAAACTTTGTAGACCTAGGAAGTAGGCAAATTGGTCAATAGTTATTCCTATTTTTCTCAGTTGCCTTTATTTGGGGAGCAATAAATTCTTAATTTTTTTTTTTTTACCATTTAGTATTCTCCCTCTTTTCATATGCCTTTAAAATCAGTCCCTCCATCCCCTAAGAACTGTGTCGCCTCCAGCTTAGACTTTGGGTATCCTGGGCTGGTATAGCTGACTCTCCCATTTTTGTTGTCTTTACGTAGCACATATAGCACATTCTGATTTGTGTGATATTAGAGTACAAATGTAGTGGTTCCACTAAGAAAAGAGTGTGTTTCTAAAATCTTAGAAGATCTTTTCTGTTTCCTATCTGTTAAATGTCCTTGGAATGACTACTTACTTGGAACTCCGAGCAATCTTTCTGCAAAGTTTATTTTTTTAGAGTGACCTTACATTTTAATATGCCTGGGGAACCCAAGACAGAAACTCCCTGTTCTAATGCAGAACTGTATCTTCTCTGTACCTCAGTTTTAGTAAGTTGCTAGAGCAATAAAAGGTTAACTGACTTGGCCAGGGTCATACAGTCACTATGTGTGTGAAGAATCAAATAAGGCAAGATTTGAACCCAGGCCTTTATAACTCCAAGGACAAATCTCTGGCCACCATAACATGTTGCCTCTTAGTTACACTTGCTTTTTCCCTCCACACCTTCCTTGCTGTCTTATGAGGCAATAGTACTCAAAATCTTCTACCATCCTCCTCTGTAAGATTTTGTTCATGAGTTTATAGTCTAAATGAGTGCTGTGCTTGGCTTCCATAATCAGTTTGGCAAGGACACCATGGGTTTTCTTACTGAGACAGGTTTTCTGCTTTCTTTTGGTCTCATTGTGAGAGCTGCTTTTTATCAATTACCATTCTTTAGAATGTTATGATAGTCTTTGTTATCATCTGTCTTTCTTTAATAAGCTTCCCATTTGTTAGCATTAACAGTTTATTCAAGTAGATCATATTGAACCTCCCTTCAGTGTATTTTGATTCTTCTATATTCCAGATCTCTATTCTACCAGGTTGGCCAAAATCGTCTTATAGTACCAAAACTCCCATATCAAGAACTATGAGTTTTCTGTCTACTAAAATGTTCTGTTTCATTTTCTTTGTGTGATCTTATTTGGTGTTTACCAAACCCAGCAACTTAAGACTCTCATCTTCAAGGAAGTATTAATGACATAAAAATGTGAGTCTTCTGTATAAATTACAAGACTTTGGTACTCTCTTTTTATACTATGCCACAGATTCCTTCTCTAATATCCTAGCAATCATAAAAAATAACTATGCTCCTAAATCTAGATTAGATGACCCAGCAATACTACTTCTAGGGTTGTATCCCAAAGAGATCATAGAAGTGGGAGGAAGACCCAGATGTACAAAAATATTTATAGAAGCTCTTTTTGTGGCGGCAAAGAATTGGAAATCGAAGGGATGCCCATCAATTGGAGAATGGCTAAATAAGTTGTGATATATGAATGTAATGGAATACTTTTGTGCTATAAGAAATGAGGAACAGGTGGACTTCATGTTGTCTTGGAGAGGCTTATACGAACTGATGCTGAGTGAGAAGAGTAGAACCAGGAGAAATATGTACACAACTATAGACACATCATATGTGTGATGACCAACTTTGATAGACTGGATTCTTCTCAGAAGTGCAGGGTTATAAGACAACTCCAAAAGACTCACGATGGAGAGAGATGTCTATGTTCAGAGAAAGATCTAGAAAGAATAGAGTTTGAATTCAGATTGAAGCAAACTACCTGCTCTCTTTCTTTTTCTTGTTTTGTTTCCTTTTTCCCATTGTTCATTCCATCCATTATAATGCTTCTTTATAACCTGAGTAACGTCTAATGTCAAAGTAGTTGCAGATCCTATACTTGATTGCATGCCGCCATGGGGGTAGGGGGGGAGGAGGGAGAAAGGGAGAAATTTGAAAGTCAGGGGATCGTGGAATGGAATCTTCTTTTTTTTGCTTTTTTTTTTTTTTTTGGAGGGCAGTTGGGGTTAAGTGACTTGCCCAAGGTCACACGGCTAGTTTTTTGTGTTAAGTGTCTGAGGCCGGATTTGAACTCAGGTACTCCTGACTCCAGGGCCGGTGCTCTATTCACTGCGCCACCTAGCCGCCCTGCTGTGGAATGGAATCTTGTAAACTAAAAGTAAACAAATTAATAAAGACAAAAAATTTAAAAAAATAAATCTATATTAATGAAATAAAAATGAGGAGATAATCATGTCTGAAGAGAAAAAAGTTAAAGAACTGAGTTTAGGTTACTGAAAATCTTCATTTAGTTGCCAGTTTCTTCCATTCACAACAGAAGTATGACAATGGGAGCAAGAGCCCTGATCATCTGACAAAGTAATTATTTTGCTTAAGTACCTGGTTGAAAATTTAGATGGAAATTGTGGGGGGGGGGTAGGGTTGCAATCTTCTGGGTCTTTTATCTATGAGTATTCACTGTTGGGTCCAGTTATGATGAAAATCTCTTCACTATATTGCTTCCTAAAGATTTGTAATGGGTTTTCTTTAAAAATGAGATTGTATATAAAATGAATCCTCTTGTTACCATTTGGGCTACATCTCTTCTATTTATACTAACTGCTCCCTTGCCCAACTCTTTCAAATATTACAAAACACTTTTGTGCGCTGTTTGACAGATAGTAAGTACTCTGAATGATAGGGTTTTTTAGACTCACCTCACTGGTGCTTTAAAATACTTTTATACCTTAGCCTTTCAAAAGCTGCCTGCTGAGCCTCCAACCCCAGAGCACATCAAAAGAAAGGCAATGGCCATAGCCTTTTACTAGAGTGCACTAATGAGGAGCATGTCCTTGAAATCTGTGTTTTAGTGAGCTCTTTTAAAGGTACCACTCCTGTAACCTCTGCTCTTTTCTGATTCACAGTTTAACAGGTCAGTCAGTACAGGTGGGAATTTTCTGCTAAGTCAAAATTCTTGATATACTGGGTTGACAGTTTTAGAATGAAGAGAAGAATGTTCATGATGGAAGTAGGTGCTTTGTTATGGTTAACAGCCAAGATTTCATTATATCTTAGAAACTGCTACAAATTCTATTCTACTAATAATCATTCTTTGTTTCCTGTCTTAAAGACTGAATATCATGTATAATTTAAAAAAATGTTTTAAATACTTTCTTTATACCTTTTGTTTCTGCATCTCTCACTCACCAGCACTTTTCTAAAATAGAATTTGAAATCTTTTGTTTTTCATATCACCTAAATGTTCCCATGTGGTTTTCTCCACCACACCTCCCAGATAGCCATTTCTTATAATGAAGAATTTGTTTTGAAAATTAAATTTCAATTAAAATTTAAAAAGGAAGAAGAGAAAACATTAGGAAAACCAAAATAATTTTAAAATAGGCTAATATATAAAATATTCCACACTTGCAGATCACACCTCCAATGAAACCCTACTTTGGAGCAAAGGCAAATCATTAAGCAAAAAGAACTAATATTACTGTTTGCAACCAAGATTGTATGCAACATTCTGCCCTCAGTTACCCACCTCTCTCTTCTCTTGAAACAAGGTTATTTATTATAATTACTCAAGAGTTTGATTTCCTCTTAGCATTCTTTTCATTAATATCATTTACATCATTGTGTATAGCATTAATCAAATTATGCTCCTATCATTCTGTATCCATACACAGTTTACCATGTTTCTCTGAATTTTTCATATTCACTATTTTTTATCATCCTCAGTTTCATTACATTCATGTGCCATATTCAGTTGAGCCATTCTTCTCTAGGGGCACCACTTGGTTTATGGTTTTCTGGTACCACAAAAGTGCTGCTGTATATTTAACCTTTCTCTGTCCTTGACATCCTTGTTGGGAATCAATATATGATATTTTAAATTCATATCCAAAAAGTATCATTGATTAAAAATACTGCTTCCTGGATAATCTTCTGATTAGCATCAAATGAGGTATTTACAATGAGATATATGTTCACTAAATATATTTACCAATGGCATTCATTAAGCATTTATTAAGCATCTATAATATGACAGGAACTTTAGGCTTGGTACTGAAGATACAAAGACAAACCCAACAGTTCTTTCAATGAGGGAGGTAGGAAACAGCATATGAAGAAATACAAAATAATTCTCAGGGAGACTGTAACAACTAATTTCTTATGTAGGAGGTGGTACTTCAGTTTAGGAAGTTAGGGATAGAGCTGAGGAAGAACATTCCAGAGATGGAGGCTAGCCCATGGAAAGGCGCAGATATTGGAGATACAATGTGACATATGGGAAAAAGCAAGTAAAATAAAATCTTGCATGATATCTTGTTTGAAGGCTAAACAGAAGAATGATTTTTTTTTACCCTTAATTGATGAGGATGTTCTCCAAATGTTCCTCTTCACAAATACCAGAAAGCCTCCTAGGTGAAATCCAGTAACGGGAATGAGATTGGGCTGACTTGTTATTCTTAAACAAACAAAAGTGGATAACGACAGATAGCTGAATGGGTAACCTGTCAAGTTTGTCCATCAATAGTTGTCTCCTGTTCAAGTGCTGCAGATGGATAGTGATGAGCCTGTGTGACAGGAATAGTGCCAGTTTTATATAGAATAGTCTGGTTTCCCTTTAAGGGGGCAGGGAAGCTATCCCTGATATTTGGCTGACTTAATAGACTAGGGCTTAAATTATTGGTTAGTTTTCCTTCTCCCTGAGCCATAGTCTATGGTGAATGAGTACTCTTCAGGTTTTAAAAATGAATTCTTATTGCCATTAGAGTCACTTTTTTGTTGTTGACCCAGTATTGCCAATAGGAGGAGGCAGCTAGGTGGTGCAGTGGATAGAATGCTAGACCTGGAGACAGGAAGACCTGAGTTGAAATCTGGTTTCAGATTCTAACTAGCTGTGTGACCCTGGGGAAGTCCCTTAACTTCTGCTTGCTTTAATCCATTAGGAAAGGAACTGGCAAACCATTCCAATATTTTTGCCCAAAAAACCCCTTGGAGAATATTAGCATAATGTGGTCCACAGGGTCACAAAGAGTTGGATATGACCAAATGACTGAACAATAACAAATTGCCGATTGCTGTGGCAAATGAAAGAGTACGGTGGAGTAGACTTTTAGTTTAATTCAGTTAAAAATTGTATTGTTTTTAATCGCAAAACAAGTTGAGGTTGTTTTGTTGTTTTTTTTTTTTATTTTATATTGTGCTATCTTCTTGCTGAACCACAATTGGCTTCCTTATGTTTCTGAGTAGGAGTACCCTGAACTTCCATATAATTTGGGCTAAGGAGTTATTTTTAAAGAATTTTTTTTTTCTTGATTAGACGACCATTAAAGAATACCTAATATGTTTCTAGCATCTTCTGGTTCCCTTATCTGTTAGTAAAGAATCTAGATTGAAACTATCAGCCTTGTGAGTTTCTACTGTGTTGCTTAAACCATTAACCCACCCTATTTGTTTTTTAATACAAAGTGTGTGTGTGTGTGTGTGTGTGTGTGTGTGTGTGTGACAGAGAGAGAGACGGAGAGAGACAGAGAGAGAGAGATTAAATTGGATTTTTAACTTGGGACATTCTAGTTTTTTATAATGATATGAACTGGTCTATTTCCAGAAGTCAAGACAAAGTTAATTTTGCTTAGTTTGAAGCTGTCTTCACAGGCAAAGAAAAAGTAGAAAATTATCTGGATAACTAATTAAAGTTGAAAAGCATGTCTGAATTGTCTGTAAAATTGCTTCACTTCTCCATTTCACTAATGAAGACAAAGGTGAGCTGTCTTTTCACATGTATGATGCAGGGGCAGTTTGCATGAAATAGATATATATAATCCTATTTGAACCTTCATAATCTCATTTAATTTATATAACACATGAAATACTGCTAGAAAAAGGTTATGAACTACTTTTTTAAGCCACAGTATATATATTGTCTAAGGAATTTGACCCACGTACCGATAACATTCAAATCCCAGAGTTTTTAGCCACAGATCAGGACCAAAAAACAACTGCAGAAAATGCCATCAATTACTAACTTGTCTTTTAGCTCTATGAGATAGTAATACTACATGCTTACAGAGGATTTTTTAGGCTTTCTTATGAAAAAAAGTAAAAAAAAATACATGCCTCATGAAAAAGTGACATGGTATAATTCAATTCTATAAGTATTTAATAAATAGAATTATCAGGTACATTGCTAGTTACTAGAGATGGAAATGGAAAGACTCCCAGACTAATAGTCAGGAGACCTGGGTTCTGGTTTTGGTTGTAGCACTCCCTTAACTGTATGATCTTGGGTAAGCTACTTGATTTCCCTCAAAGCTTCTTCTTTTCCATGTATTAAGCTAACAGGGATAGTTCATGCTCTAATGGTTCACATTTTTTAGCTTCTAGAACTTTTATTTACACTGTTTGAGGTTAATATCAACAGTGTGGAGAAAGTACCAACTATGAAATGGATCAGTCATCTCCTCAGTGATCTTTGGTCATGTGATTCTTGTCTTTGTCCTTGTGTAAAGTTATACTTTGGGGTTCAACCTGCCATGCTGGGGGCCTCCTTCCCTTGCTTTTTTTAGTTTTCTTTTCAAGTTTTACAAAGCACTTTCATGTATTAGTTTATCTGATCCTAGATGTTATCACCATTTTACACCTACAAAAACTAAAGCTGAGAAAGTTCTAGTGGCTCATCCAGGGCCACACAACCAGTGACTGAATGACAAGGCCTTCCAACCAAGTGTAGAACTCTACCTACAGCCAACCTTAATGTCAGGAAACTTGACTTTTAATGCTTACTCTATATGACAACTGTCTGATGGTGGGCATATCACTCAGACCCTACTCCTGACATCATGAGAACAATAATGGACACTACAGGCAGTCTCATCATCTTCTCTTTTGCTTTTACTCATGACCAACTCAGCTTGTCTCTCATTCATTTCATTGATGACATCCATCACTAAAATTTCTTGAAGGCTGTGTCAGTGGTCCATGACTTCTGCAAGATTCTATTCTACTGGAAAAACCTCAGGTGCAGTCCCAGGAACTGAATCTGCTTTCCAAGAACCAATCTTACTAAATTCAGAGGCTCATTATCCTATGAAGATTGACTACTGGTGATGAATTCCTTAGAGATGAAAACACATGCCTGACTATTAACATTACTATCTCTTAAACTTTCTCTGAGCACTACATTCTATAAACCAATGAGACCCGCAGAAAATAAGAAATTCCCTTGTGTAAGCAGCACTTTAGACTTTAATATCTTAGCAGTAAAAATCTAACAACTTACTGGTAGTGAGAATAAACAAGAGAAATAGTAAAAGAAGGCCAAAATAGATATTTGCCCTACTTAAATATTCGTTTTTGAAAAAATTCACTGTGTCAGGTAGCAAACAGAAATACAGGAATGATGTTTGTGAGTTGTGTTTTTAGGCAATTTATCCTTTTTCATTATTCTCACATCCTTTTCTAGGGAAAGAAAGAGTATGAAGCAAAGCCTAAAAACAAAGCTAGTTTTTGTATTTTTTCTTATTGAAGAATCAATTCTCAATTATTTGGGGGCATTGCAGAGCAAGGATAGTAAGGATAGTTAAATTCCACATATTTCAACAACTATTTTACATTAGTCATTTTCATGCTATTCATAATAAGTATTATCAGATTGCCAGCTAGTAACCAATGGTACCACTTAAAGTTCCTTCTTTGTTTTATTTTTATTCTCTTTATAATGAAGCTTTTAATGAGTGGAAAGGCAGTACCAGGGAAAAGGAAAAAAAAACAATTGGCCAGAATGATCCATAAATTATATCAACAATCTCAGAATGCTCAGGAGTTGGCTTTATCTGAAGAGAAATAACAATTTTGCAATACCATAAAATTATGGAATCTAGAGTTGGAAAAGATCTTACAGGTCATCACATCTAATCTTCTGTTCACCATAGGCACTCCCTTTATGACAGGAGTTCATATCCTAGGGTCCATGGACTCCTAAGGGGTTTGTTGATAGATTTAGGGGGCCTGTGAATTTGGATGGGGAAAAAATTACACCTTTCTTTTCACTAATCTCTAGTCTACAGTATTGCACTCAGGTGGTCATTTCCTCTCTGTTTGTGACCCTTTCTTGCAATTGTCTACCTTGTACCAAGGACTGTGCTAGGAATTGAGAATATAAAGACAAAAACAAAATCACCCCTTACCTTAAGGAGCTCATTTAGGAAATAAAAAATAGGTAGAAACAGAAAAGTAACTGTAAAATATATACAAAGTATGAAACCTAGTGTCCTGCAAGGCAGGTATTTCCATTGTTGGACAGCTCTGAGTGGTTTTTTTTAATTTGTTTTTGTTTTCTTTTTGTTTTGGCAGGGAGGGAAGACTTAGACTTATTCTGTGAAGCTACTGAAATATGTTCATCCCTCTTCCTCATTTCAGTCCTTCAGATATTTATAGACGGCTTCCTTATCTCCCCTAAGCTTTCTACATATGAAGTGTTGTTCTTCAACAGTTCTTACTATGACATGTTCACAGTCTCATTTACCTGAGCAAGCTCCAATTCATCAGTGCCTCTCTTAAGTGTTATTCCAGGAATTGAAAAATGGGCCAACAAATTTTTTTTGGATGTTGTATATTTATTAATGCTTCCTGAGATTGAATTGGCCTTTAAAAAAATTGATTTTTTTTTTTTTGCTTTACATCACCTTCATTTCCCAACATAAGGGAAAGGCCCAGAGACCTTTCCCTTATAACAACAAATAAAATGGAAAGAGAAACAAAAGGTAGTTCAGCAAAACTAATCAGTAATTCAATCAAATCTCACATTATATTATATTCTACCTTGGTAGTCCCCAACTACATTGTCAGGAACCCCAAGGTTCCATTGCTACTTCTGACAAGTCTGGCTGTGTGAACTTGGGAAAGTCACATAGCTTCTCTGAGCCTCATTTTCCTCATCTGAAAAATGAAATGATTGAACTGTGGTCTCTATGATCCCTTTCATTTTTAGAACTTTAATCCTATGATTTTACATTTATTTGTATTAAATGTTTATCTTGCTAGAGAATTAATTTGGACCTTTAGTCCCAAGCTTTTTGGAATGATGATTTTGTCATTCAGATATCCCTGTAAGCTAGCTTTATGTCATCTGAAAACCTGATAAGCATTCTAATTATAATCCAAGTCATTAATTTTAAAATTCTATCTCCCCACACACACACACACACACACACACACACACACACATACACACACACACACACACACACATACACACACACACACATACACACACACACACACACACACACACACACACACACACACACACACCCAAGGGTCAACTATAGAGCCTTGCAGCTTATCAGTACAGATCTCACTTCAGTTTTACATTATTCATTAACGCTCTTTTTCCTATACACTTGTTCAAAACAGCTAACATGGTCTTTCAACTAGCAAGAAACATATCCTCGTTCCAACATTCCTCTCCTCCTTGAGAGAAGCTCTCTGTACTCAAACTCCCTTTGCTGTCTTTTTTCCTGATTTAGATTGTAGCCAAAGTGAACCAATCTCCTAACTATCATAGCCTATTGAAAAAAGATGTTTTTCCTTTTGGATTTAATGAATTTTAAAATGTAGAGCGATGATGAAGTTCTGAAGCCCAACCTGCTATTGTTGGTTTTATTTTACCACACCCTTCCTCCCTCCTAAAAGTATTACATAGTCCTAAAATTAAAGTGAATTAGTTGAGCAACACCAATGAAAGAGTGGAGACTCCCTGTTAGATTACATAAGCAGAGTGGAGACTCACTGATATAGTCTTACCTTTTGATTTCTGATGTGCTAATGGACCCTGTACACATTCACCCTGAGAATTAAAACAAAAAACAAAAACCAGCCTTGTTACTGTATTCAAGACATGATCAATATTTCCATGTTTATTTTTAATTGTAAATCATTGGATGATAGATACTTAGAATAATAGCTAACATTTGTACAGGGCTTTAAGGTAAGCACTTTACAAATGTTAACTCATTTGATACTCCCAACAACCCCAGAACACAGGTGCAGTTATTCTCCCTGTTTTAAGATAAACAAACTGAGGCTGACAGAGGTTAAGTTACTTACCTGGGGTCAAATAGCTAATAAGTTCTGAGGCAGGATCTGAACTTAAATTTACCTGACTCAAGGCCCAGATCATAAAGCTGCCTATAGGGGGCAGCTCGGTGGTGCAGTGAGTAGAGCACCAGCCCTGGAATCAGGAGGACCTGAGTTCAAATTCCACCTCAGACACAGAACACTTACTAGCTGTGTGACCTTGGGCAAGTTACTTAACCCCAATTTCCCTGCCTTCCCTCCTCCAAAAAGATTAAAAAAAAAAACATAACACTGCCTATTAAGTGCCTACTATGTGCCCAGCAAAGAAGTAGGCTATTGTAGGTAATTCAAGTTAATATGAGACATGATCCTTGACCTTAAGAAGCTTATAGTTCATTTGGAAAGACATGACTAATACCTGTGAACCAATATAGGATAACATAAAAGAATAGTAGATGTAGTAACCAGTCACCAAATGGTATAATGTAGATTATTAGTGTAATAAGCTTACAGAAACTAGGAAATCTGTCTTCATAGAGGGAGAAGGTGACCTTAAAGTACTAGTTGGATTTGGAAAGGCAGAGAAAAGAAGGGAAAAGTGATTCAGGTTAGAAAATGCGAGTACTCATTAGGAGAGAATACTTATTGGGATTGCATGTCCACAGGAGGATATGGATAAGAACTCTGAGGTTTACAACTAGAGCAAAGGTAGTAAGAACTAAAGTGAGGTCAGACAATGAAAGGTCTTTAAAGGGAGGCTGGGGAGTCAGGATGCAATAGGCAGTGGGAACCATTATTAGTTCTTGAGCAGAATAGTGACACATTTAAAAAAGTTTTCTTACCGGAAGCTGGATTATGAGCTAAAATAAACCTAAGATTTCAAATCAAAAGGCACCTCAGAGGTCATGAAAAAACTAAGACCAAGAGAGGTTATATGAGTTGCCTAAGGTCACATAGGTGCTGGTATATCTGGTGCTCAGAACCAGTTCCTCTGAATCCAAGTCCATTTGTGCCATCTGACTTCCTGAGGAGTCAAAGGAGTTTGTATTGAGTGTTTAGTTAAAGCAAGGTATCAGGTATGCAATTCTCTCCCAAAGAGAGAGCTAACAAATTACTTCAGAGGCTTCTGGATATTAGCACATGTGTGCCTAGGAAGTCACAAGTCATACACCTCATGTTCGTATAAAATTCTTCTATTTTTTTCTGTTTTCTATGATCTTTGTTCCCATTGCTCTTTATGTAACTCGATCAATCCTAGAGTTCTATCATTTACAAAACATCCCTGTGAAATAAGTAGTGCAAACACATATACTAATTTTTGCAAATGAGGAAATGGAGACTTAAATAGATTTAGTATTTTGCTCATAGTCATTCAGTCTTCATTCATTAAGCATTTCTTTGCCTACTATGTCCCAGGCACTGTGCCGGGCTCCAAGGATACAAAGACAAAAAACTAAACTGGCCCTGACCTCAAGGAGTTTATATTCTTTGTGTTGAAACAACACGTACATAAGCATTTAAATACAAAATATATCCAAAATAATTTCTCCTGCAAAAATCATCAGTTATTGGGGGGTCAAGAGAGGCCTCCTATAGGAGGTGATCCTTGACCTGACTTTAAAGGAAGGTAGACCTTCTAGGAATGAAGGTAAGGAGATAGATTCCAGGCATCATGTACAGAGTGTACAAGGCAAAGAGACAGAGAAAATGGTCCACATGAGTGGCAGAGCCAGGATTCAAACTCATTTCTAATGGCCAAGCCACTAGCTATTCTTGGATATATAGTCTGTGTTTGCCTCCAAGTCCAAAAAGATAACCCATCCTCAACAAAGTATTCATATAGTATACTAAGTATATGAGTATCCTTCTCTACTCAAAATTGATGACCTAATAGTCCTGAGTATGAGACTGTGATGTAAGTGCCATATGTGTTTCACTTGCAAAGAATCTTGGTAAGCAGGGGAGGAAACCAAGTTGCCATTTGTCTAGAATGAAAAAAAATAATTATAGTTTACATTTATGTATCACTTTAAGGTTTAAAAAGTACTTTTATTATTTGATAAGGTGAGGAAGGACTGTATTTGGGTGGTGTCAGTAAAGCCTACTTCACTAGCCTGTGGAAATCAACAGTATATTCACATATAAATAAGTAGGTCTGGCCCGAGGCAGTGGCTTGAAAGAAACAAAATTGTGAAGTACCTTTTGAGGACATAGATGGTAGGTTCTCATTTCCCCTTTTAACTGATGAGAAAACAGATGCAGATTTAATACTTTTTTTATTCATCATTAACATCATCAATAAAACATAGTTCCTGCCCTTGTGTCAGGGACATAGGATATTCACACACACACACACACACACACACACACACACACACACACACACACACACACACACACCCCTAACTATAGTCCCAGACAGGATATATATGATAAGTGCAATAGTAGAGGCTCATATGCTGCAGGAGCACAGGAAAAAGAGAAATCACTTCCATGTATAGAGTAATCAAGGAAGGTTTCATAGGGGATATGAAATATGAACTATGTTGAAGGAAGAATAAATTTTGGGTAGGCAGAGATGAGAGAAAAGAACACAGACCAAATACTTAGAGGAAACATGAAATTCAGGAGAACATTTTAGGAATGATACATCTTGGCCAATAGCATAGTTGTGTAGACATGATTGCCACAATAGAGATAAGGCTAGAAAAGTAGATTGGGTCAATGTTACCCAAAATGCCAAGCTGAGTAAGTAATCACTACTTATTTCAGAAGCAATGGAGGGGGGCAGCTAGGTGGCGCAGTGAATAGAGCACCGGCCCTGGAGTCAGGAGTACCTGAGTTCAAATCTGGCCTCAGACACTTAACACAAAAACTAGCCATGTGACCTTGGGCAAGTCACTTAACCCCAACTGCCCTCTAAAAAAAAAAGAAGCAATGGAGGGCCATTGAAGATTTTTGTGCAGAAGAGTAACAGGATTTGACTGGGCACTAGAGAGAATTATATGGAAGCCATGTATCCCATAGATTGTAAGAGGGAAGAGACTGGAATTGGTTTAAGTGATTTTAAGTATCAGTGGCAAGTCAAGGTAATAGAAAATGAAGATTTAAATTTAGGCTAGTATTGGTGGAGATGAAGAAAAAAGGATGGATACAAAAGATATTGTGGAGATGGAATCAAAAGAAATTGATGAGTGAGCTGAGGAGATAAGCAAGGGAAAAACCTAGATAACTGAGAGGATGATAGAATCATTATTAGACAGGAAAAATAAAGAGGAATTACAGAAAGGTTTTTATTGAGGACATCAGGCACAGCAGGAGAAAATAATGCACGTTTTGCAGGTGGATTTGAATTGTTTTCAGTGTGTATGTATATACACTTATATATGTATATGTGGGTCTAGGTGAGGTAAGCATTTATTAAGTGCTTACTATGTGCCAGGCACTGTGCTAAGTGCTAGGAATACTGTTGTTGTTGTCACCAGTCTCACTTTGTCCTCTGGAGCCATCTGGGTCCAGTGGCTGGATCTGGAACACTGGAGATGGCTCTAGATGCAGTAGGGACCTTGGCCTTTTCAAGCTAAGGTCTTTAACAGGTCTCAGTTTCACTCAGGCAACACCAATTCAGTGATTAGGGCTAAATAGGAATATGAATATAAACTGTAAGAAAAACTGTCCCAACCCTTAGTGAGCTTACTCTCTAATGGAGAAAGAGTACACATAAAAGAGAGCTGAAAAGCAGGAGAAAGGGAAGTATCCCCCAGAAGTGTCCAGAAAACAATATCTATGGCACTGTTGGAAAAGATGAAGTGGAGCTTAGTAGCAGATGAGTGCTAAAGATTTAGGACTGAGTGATTTGGACAGAGATAATAGTTGGAACCATAGGATTGGATTCAATTCTTTGAGAGCCATGTGGTCTAAGAACAGAGTCTTGAAGGAGTGGCTGGGGGGAAAGAAGCCAGCTAAGCAGACACAGAAGGGGTGATTAGAAAACAGGAGAAGTTATCAAGAAAGTGGAATTGTCAAGCAATATGCTACAAATGCTACATAAAGATAAAAAAGGAGTACTGAGGGAAAAAACCATTGGACTTTATCAGCAGAGTAGAAAGCATGGAAACCAGGGTTATTAGAATTTCAGCAGATGAACAAGAAGTAAAAGCATGTAAATTTTTCTTAGAAGTTTTGTAGTAAGAGGCATAACTTGAAGGAATGGCAAAGTTAAGGAGAAGGCTTTTGTTGTTTTGTTTGTTTGGTAGACTGTAGTTAGGATTCGATTGAAGGGGAATGAGACAGGGATCCTACATGATTTCCAAGCCACAGTAAGGCAGCAAAATAAGATTTTTTGTGAAGATACATAAGTATATATCCTGTGACTTCACTGGTAAAAGGAACTCCCAATGAACAAATATTCCTTGCTCATCAAGGCCAGTGAGCAGCTATTCTACAATTTAGAATCTTATTAGATTGCCTGGGGTTGTTGAGATTGTGATTTGCCCAGAATTAAATAGCTAGTATTTATCTGAAGCTAAACATGAACCCAGATCTTTCAGACCTTGAACTCAGCTTTCTATCTACAAGAACATCAAAGAGCTTACATTCTGTCTAGGGAAACTATATATACCCATCCAAGTAAATATTTGTGAATAAAATAAATACAAAGTAATGAAGAAGAGGGAGGTACTAGCATCTGGGGAAAACAATCAGGGCATAAAGTGGTGTCTTTATTTTTATTTCATTGATGACTTGGTAATTTTAACAGCTTTTTTATTTAGTCATTAACAATTTGTATTTTCACCAAGATAGAGGTAGTTGTTATTCAGTTGCTCAGTGTGTCTGACTCTTGGTGACCCCATGGACTGCAGCATGACAGGCCCTTCTATCCCCCACTGTCTCTTGATGTTTGTCCAAATTTATGTTTGTTGTTTCCATGATGCTGTGTATCTATCTCATCCTCCACCATCTCCTTCTCCTTTTGCCTTCAAACTTTCCCAATATCAGGGTCTTTTCCAATGAGTCCCATCTTCTCATCATGTGGCCAAAGTATTTAAGTTTCAGCTTCAGTTTTTGCCCTTCCAGTGACTGGCCTGAATTAATTTCATTAAGTGTTGACTGATTTGATCTTCTTGCTGTCCAGAGAACTTTCAGAAGTCTTTTCTAGCACCATAATTCAAAAATATCAATTTTGCAGCACTTAGCTTTCCTGATAGTCCAACTCTTGCAGCCATATGTTGCTACTAGAAAAAAAGCATAACTTTGACTATATAGACCATTGTTGGCAAGGTGATGTCTCTGCTTTTTAATATACTGTCCAGATTTGCCATAGTTTTCCTTTCAGGGACCATGTGTCTTTTAATTTCATGGCTGCAGTTGACATCTACAGTGATCTACAAGCACAAGAATGTAAAATCTGTCACTGCTTTTTCTCCCTCTATCTGCCAGCAAGTGATGAGACCAGTTGCCAAGATCTTGGTTTTGTTTTGTTTTGTTTTGTTTTTTGATGTCAAGCTTTAAGCCAGTTTTTACACTCTTCTTTCACCCTCATTGGGAGGCTTCTTAATTGCTCTTTACTTTCTGCCATCAGAATGATATCATTTGCATATCTGAGATTGTTGATATTTCTCCCAGGAATCTTATTTCCAGCTTTTGATTTATCCAACCTGGCATTTTACCTTATGTACTTTCTATATAAGAAAAATAAGGTGACAATATACAGACTTATACTCCTTTTCCAATCTTAAACTAATTAGTTGCTCCATGTTCAGTTTTAACTGTTGCTTCTTGACCCATGTATAGGTTCCTCAGGAGACAAGTAAGATGATCTAGTATTCCTATCTCTTCGTGGGCATGCTACATTTTGTTGTGATCCACACAGGCAAAGGCTTTTGTGTAGTCAGTGAAACTGAAGTAGAAATTTTTCTTGCACTTCCTTTCTTTCTCCATAATCCAGTGAATGTTGGCAATTTGGTCTCTATTCTTCTGCCTCTTCAAAAACCAGCCTATTCTAGTAATTCTCTGGTTATATATTGCTAAAGGCTAGCTTGCAGAATCTTAAACAATAACTCACTGGCATGTGAAATGAGTATAATTTCTTGGTAATTTGAACATTCCTTAGCATTGCCCTTCTTTTGTACTGAGGTATCAATTGATTTTTTTTCATTCCAGTGGCCACTGTTGTGTTTTCCAAATTTGCGGGAGTATTGAGTGCTGCATTTTAATAGCATCATCTTTTAAGGTTTTAGCATTTTATTTCATCACCTCCACTAACCTTATTATTAGCAGTACTTCCTAAAGCTCCTTTAGTTTCATTCTCCAAGATGTCTGGCTCTAGATCAGTAACCACATCACTGTGGTTATCAGTGATATTAAGGTCTTTCTTATATAGTTTCTTTATGAGCAAGAGAGAGAGAATTTCAAAAGATAAAATGGACAGTTTTGATGTCATAAAACTATGAAGTTTTTTGCAATTCAAAATTAGTCACACTAAAGATTAGAAAGGAAACAGTTAAATGGAAGGGGGGAAGAATCTTTTCAGAAAGTTTTCTCTGATAAAGGCCTCATTTCTCAAATATATGGGGAACTGAGTCAAATACATAAGAATAAGAGCCATCTCCCAATTGATAAATGGGCAAAATAACAGGCAGTTTTCAAGGTTAGAAACTTAAGCTAGTAATCACTAATAATTAGCAAAATACACATTAAAGCAACTCTGAGGCTCTACCTCATATTTATCAGCTTGGTAAAACTGACAGAAAAAGAAAATGACAAATGTTGGTGAAGCTGTGGGCAAACAGATACATTAATACACTATTATGCCAGACTTTTGATGGCTTTCATAATACGTTCCCCACTATTATCCAATAAGTGTCTTTTAATGTAGTCAAGCAAGTTTCTTTAGTATCTCTTGTACAAGCCATGAGGTCAAGTATATCTGCTTATCTAAATCCTAATCTTGTCTCAATTACTTGCAAATTGTATAGCCAAACAAAAAATGGCAGCATTTGGAATGAGGACCCAAGTTCAAATTCTGACTCAGCCATTATCTTGTTGACCTTAGTCATCATTTAATCTCATAGGACCTGTTTCTTTCTGTATAAAATGACATCGTTGAACTAGGTAGTCTCTAAAGTGTTGTTCAGCTCTAAATGTATTGTTCTCTCTTCCACCTCCTTCAACTAAAATTTAAACGTTTTAAGGGGTGGGAAGCCTGGTCCCTATCTCCCTTCAAAAGAATACAAGCTCTTCAAAAGCAAAGGCTACAATAGTTCAGAGCCAGTGCCTAGCAGTAACTGGAACTTGGTAAGCATTTAATAAAAGGTTAATGAATTAGGCTCTCCTGTACTCCTCTCCCCTGCCTTGCTTAGCACAGTAGGAGGCTCATGGCATTTCTAGAAAGTCAGAAGATAGGTTCAAATGATGGCTTTTGAGCTCTCTTCCAGCTCTAAAGCTATCAAGCTATTTGTAGTAAATACTCGTTGGTTGCCCTCATTTTTTCCAATTTGATGACGTGTGGTTTCATAAAACTAAGTCACACTCAGGTGTTAATGGCATAACAGATTGACCTTTTCTTTCTTTCTCCCTCCTTCAGGTAAAAAAAAAAAGTGAGTAGCTTATTTGACTATGGCCCTTCCCCATTCTGTCACAGACTAAATTTAACTGATTTGTTTAGTAGCAAATACAGAAAATCATATACCCCAACTATGAGCCCCTAGCCCCAGCATCATTGTGGCTCAATCTCTTGCAAAGTCTCAAGCTTTTCTCTCATTTTTTTCATCTTCCTCATTTTCTTTGCCTAGTCACCAATTCTTCCCTACTCTCCCCTCCCCCACTTTGAGAATTTCACAGAAATAAAAATCTAGACATCAGAAAGGGAGCCTCTGCCATTAAGAAGAGTTAATAAAAGTGAAATTACATATCAGTTGATATGATAATTGTTAACAGTGTCAACAAAATGTTCTTATACTTAGTTTAAATATGTTCTCAAGCAGTAGACTGTTGGGGGAATGGGCAGTATAGCTTTGTTTTATTTACTTTTAACAGTTATATATATATATATTATATGTATGTATATATATATTTTTTTACTCCTCAGTTCCCTTCTTTTCATTCACTTGTGTACTGATGATTCCACTCTGGTACCCATAGCAACACTTGTTAATGCTAATGAAACAGCAACATCTTCAGCTCTCCTACAGAGCATCTCTGTTAAAATGGCCATTAAACACATTGGCATTTTTGTGATTTCTTCCCCTGAAAAGATACCTGCATCATGGAAGCTCTTTCCCAGATAACCAAGATTTAGTAACTTCTTAGATCTGTCTGATTACTAGAAGGAAGTCTGGGTTTGTTTAGGTAGGTGGTGCAGTTGTGGTTTTTTTTTTTTCCCTTAAGCTTTGTGGGTACCATTAAGTATGAGCTTAGATGTATAAGCCCACACTGCATTTACATGAGATATCCCTATGATTCTCACTGTCAGAGGATAGGAATAATTACTCATAATCTGCCAGGTTTCTCTTTACATAGTTATATTTAGGGGAGGCTGTGATTTTAAAAGATTTTACTGAATTTGTTTTTATATCTCTTAGGCTTAGCAATATATTTTTTTATGTTTTAAACTTAACTACAAAATGGGAAAAGAAAAAAAACCACATTACCATGTACACAGCAAACTACAAGAGAGAATTCAACATAAAAAATAAATTTCCATTTCAAGGAAACCTATATAATAAATGCTACATATTGTTTTCAAAGCTGCCATGCTTCTTTTTGCTCCCTTGTTGGTTTTGTTCTCTTCTGTGCACTTTTTACTTTATTTTTTCTTCTTCCTTCCCCCTCCCACCCTAAAGAAGGCTACAATTAAGCAAGAATACATATACATAGATATCTATAAACATACACATACACGTTCATACACATATCTGCTTATTTCCACTTATCATCTGTTTCTCTGGAGGTGGATCTTCCTTCATAAGTCCAAGTCTTTCCATGTTTTTCTAAATCAACCAGCTCATCATTTCCTACATAATAGCAACGTTCCAACCCAATCACATCCTATCAGAGAGATTGTCTAGGAATTGCCCCCCCCCCCAATTTTCTGCATTCCTTCTGTTTCTGGTTTTATTTACACAAGGAAAAATTTTTTTAAAAAATCAAAATTAACCTTTTCACACTTCAGTTGTGCTCTTGCCTTATAATACAGTTTAAGATCTGATACTGCTGAATCTACTTCCTTTATATATATTTTTCCCTGGTTTCTTTGAAGTTTCTGATCTTTTGTTCTTCCAAATGAAATTTCTTTTTTTTTTTAACTCAGTAAAAATATTTTTAGTAATTTAATTGGGATGACATTGAATAAATAGGTTAAGCAAAATTATCATTTAAAAAATTATATTGACTTTACCTGACTTTACCTATCCAAGATCAATAAATGTAACTTCAATTATTTAGATCTGTTTATTTTTATAAAGCATTTTCTGTTTCTGTTCATATAGTTTCTGTGTCTGTTTTGGCAGGTATATATGTTCAAGTATTTTATACTCTCTAGGTATTTTAAATGGTCTAAAACAATAATGAATAATATTTCTGACATAGTATAGTTTCTCTATTTTTCATTTTTGATTAAATCTATTTTAACTTTAACTTTGTCTGAGTTCATGATCACTATCACTGCTTCTTTTACGTACTAAATTCTACTCCTGCCCTTTATCTGTGTGTGCCTCTCATTTTTATAATGTTTCCTGAAAGCAACATATTATTGAATTCAGATTTTTAATCTGTTATCTGTTTCTGTTTTATGAGTAAATTCGTCCCATTCACATTCTAAGCAACAGGCTTAGCAATATTTTTTAAAAATACAAGCAGGAATATTAATTTGCATTGAGTAAAATTCAGCAGTGGGGAGTCAACTTATTGATCTTTGGATACTAAAAGGAAAGTTACCTAATCCCCATTTTATCTGGTAGATGTTTTTAACAAGCAGAAGAAAAAGCTAAATAATTGTCAATAACTCTTTGCTGATAGGCAATGACTCAGGCTCTTAAAAGTGTCCTCACCCTTTTCTCTTTTTTTTTTTTTATGGTTTCTCTTGTTTCCTACATGGAAATGAGCATAATTTGATGTGTGTAGATGCAGAGACTGTCAGGAGTGTGACATATAATGATTCTTTCTTACATCATATCCTGAAAAGTAAAGAATGCTGTATATGATTCAAAGAAAAAATCTGAAGGCTCAATATGAGAGGACTGTTGAACTGAGAAATGAGGTAGAACTGAAAGAGAGAAAAACTGGTTTTTATATGTTATGTCATCTAAGGACACCTCAGGAATGGTTAAGGGGGGAGAGACTGAGAAAGCCAGGCAGACTGGGCAGAAGGATTTGGATCCTACTGGTATCAGACTTCAGGGAAAATGAGGAGTGTGGAAACCAGAGACCCCAAGGGAGTTTCAGTTCTCCATAGAAAGGGCACAAAATGAAGGGCTAAAAGGTCAAGGAGTCTATAAAGCAATAGAGTCAAAAAAAATCTAGAAGTTGAAGTATTTAGGAAGATATCAGTAAGCATTAAATCCAGTGTGAACTTAATCCTTGATCAGGGACTATTTGTTCTCTGCCCTTTTGGGGGTAAAAATATTCCTGATAAATGCATACTTCAAGTTTTTGAGAGTCATAAAGCCTAGGACTTTTTTTTCTCGTTTGTAAATTGAGGGGACTGCAGAAGAGATCAAAGAAAGGAAAAGGACATATTTGAACAAAAATATATGTGGAATCTTTTTTTGTAGTGGTAAAGAACTGGGAACTAAAGGAATAGCTGAACAAATTATGGCATATGAATAGAATATTGTGCCATAAGAAATGACAACAGCGACAGTTTCAAGGAAACCTGAAAAGTCCTGTATGAACTGATACAGTGTGAAGAGAGCAGAACCAGGAGAATAGTTTATTGAATAATAACATGTTCAAACAAATGACTTTGAAAGACTTAAGAACTCTGGTCAATGAAATGATCAATCCTGATTCCAGAGAATCATTGATAAATATTACCTACTTCCTGAGAGAAGGATTCAGGATACAAAATGAGACATACATTTTTTGGACATGGCCAATGTGGACTTTTTTGTGCCTGACTATGTAGATTTGTTACGAGTGTTTTGTTTTTCTTTTTTTTCTGGGGTTTGAGGGTGGGAAGGAAAGAAAATATATGTTTGGTCATTGAAAAAGAATTTAATTTAAAAAATAAATTGAAGGGGTTGGGTTAGATGGCTTATAAGGTTCTTTCTAACTCTAGCTTTGGGATGCTGTGAGCCATGCTCAGATTCTGACTGTAGCCCAGACAGAGGAGCTACTGTACTGCAAAAAGGGAAGTTTGTTTTTGCCATCTGTGAGAGCTCATGAATGTAGCATCTCACCTCCCCTTCTGCCCCTGGGCAGAACTGAATTTATACCATTTCACAAAGATAGCTGGTTTACCCTATTAAAAAAAATAACTCTCAAGAAGGTGAAAGAAACCATACAACCTCCCTTTCTTTGCTACTGCTGGTGGAGGATGGGAAGTAGGGCCATGAGGAAGAGGGCAGGTATGAATGAGGCTTGGTGCCATTCTCTCAATTTTGAAGAGAAATAGTCTAAAATGCTGTCCTGTTATTCCTCTGCCTCCTTCCCCTACCCCAGTATATCCCAGACTGAAAGTGCTGGGCCATTCTTCTTACCATCATCTACTCTCCTTCTGCCTCTCTCCACTTGTGACAGATTCTTTTGGTAAAGTATTCCAACACTTGATTTCTCCAGCATTATAAGGAAATGGTGTATTCTATCATATCAATTAATTTCTAAATGCCCCAATGCTTATGTTATTCATTTTGCACAATTGTTATTATGTTAATCATTTTGCATTTTATGGTAGTAATTTTACGAAACTTTTAAAATTGAATTAAATTATTCTCTGGCTTCTTAAATAGATATTAGGGGGAAAAAAGGATGGGAGAAGAGGTTGGGATCCACACCTGAAATTTCTTCAGTACCAGGAACTAATTCCCAATAAAGAAAGTCCTTCCTCCCAAAGCAGATCTACACTTGCTTGACAATTTATAGGTTTAGTTGACTGGGGCACCCACAGGTTAAGTGACTTGCCAAGGGTCACAGGTCAGGCATGTTTCAGAGGCTGAGCTTAAACCTAGGTCTTCTTACTCTGAGACTGACTCTCTAAAACAGCAGTTCTCAACCAACAGGTTGTGTTCAGTTTGTAACAATGAAAATACATCCTGCATGTCAGATATTTACATTACGATTCATAACAGTAGCAAAATTACAGTTACGAAGTAGCAACAAAAATAATTTTATGGTTGGGGGTCACCGCAACATGAGGAACTGTATTAAAAGGTCGCAGCATTAGGAAGGTTGAGAACCACTGCTCTAATGGATGCACTACACAGTGCTGAGTGTAGTGAACATCATAGAACCTTTCTTAATGACTCAGAGCCACAAATTTGAGTTACTGTATTGTGACACCTTCAGGAATAATAGAAGTGTGTAGGGTTATTTGCCTCCATCTGACACAGCACGAAAATACTATTCTCTTTCTCAATTCTCATGTCTGCTTTTAGAGTTTTTTCTGTCTTTTTCCCTGACATTGGGCTACCAGCTGTTATTTCTTGTGTTCTGTCAATGTACCTGCCTTAAGCAGCCTCCTGACATTCATCTAATTTTGTCCTTTAAATATATTGCTGCCTGGGAAATCAGGTTACTTTACTTAGTAGAATTTCATGTCAAATAAAAGTAAATAGGCTTTGAAAAGGGGCCCGGGGTGGGGGTAGTAGTTCTAGAGTGTAAAAAATCAAAACAGAATAAAAACGCATTATTGACTTTGTGACATCTTACAAAAGGTTGTTTAGGGCTCAGTCCTAGGAGTCCAGCTGTTTTCCAGATAGTTGAGACTGCTGGGTAATTGACCCCTGAGTAAGTGAGTTCACCAGTTTATTAGTCTTTTTCCCCCCTTGTTTGCCTTCACTGGAGAAAGTCTTTAAAAGGGAAATTTAAAAAAAAATAATGAATTCCTGGTCTAAAATGTGGGTGTGTTGGTTAAGTTTTAAAATAAGTACAAGCTCCTGCAAAGAGTGTCACTGTATTTCATTTTCATGGTGTATAATAGATTGTTTTGCCCCTGGTGTTAAATGAGCTTCATTTGTATCTGCACATTCATTACTATGCTACAGATTTCCTTGTACTGTATTTTTCCTTCTGTTTTTACCTATCTTTTAAATGTCCTCCTTTCTCATGTTAAACAAATTGACAGGAATTCTTAATCTCTGAAAAGCCAAGCCCTGCACCCTTTGTTTCAAATAGTGTTTTTGCTTCTGAACATTTGACTTGGCCATTGTTGCTGCACTTTTCGAAGTTCTCGGATTCTTCCTTTTTCTGATATTAACCATCTGTATTAATGAGATAATAAACCAGGCTTGTTGCTAATGAATTGATTCATTCAACTGCTGAATTTAATTAGAAAGACATTTAACATACTAGCAGATGTTCTGATTTTGTTTCATTATCCCCCAAATATAATGAAGCAAAACACAATGAATTTATATGTATTTTGCATAAATTAAACTCAGCCAAAGGTTGGTTACTGTTTCATAAATTATAAATGGATAAATCGGTGGGGGTTTGTAACCAATGTACTCTAAAAATAAGGGGTAAAGTATTTTCCTTTTTAAAACACCTAGTTAATGATAATTGGCAGTTGCTAGTTAGATGGTTACAGGAATAGAGAGATGACATGGCTACCAATTCCTTAGGAAGAAAACTTAGTCATAGAAGCACCCCAAATCTTATGCTGTGCGTTTTTGCAGCCTCCCACTAGCTAAGTACTTTTACAACTTAGAAAACACTTATTTTCCACAAGCAAAATGGGCTACTTAAATTCAGGAGGCAGTGAGTCCCCTTCCTTGGATGTCTGCAAGTAGAGGGTAGATGACCACATGTAGAATATATTTAAATTGAGGATATCTTTTAGGGTATTGGGTTGGCCTAAATGGCCACTGAGTTCCCGTCTGATTTTAGAATTCTGTGACCAGTTCTAATAGTACCTGAATGCTCTCTGGTTTTGTTTCTGATGTTTTATTTGGGACTTATATTCATGTGTGTGATTGAATTTTTTTCTTTAAATATAGTTTCATGGTTCATATTCTTGCTTTTTGATACTGGTGTCTAGATGTCATTCTTTGCCCTACAAAATTTTGAAGTTTTGTAGAATGGATTGATTTTCAAGAATAATTCTTGAAAACATTTCACGTGTGGTAAGGGATAGGCTAGATAGATTATCTAGTTATAAGTGGTTCCTTAAACATAAAAGTAATTATTAATGAATGAGATTAATAGCCAGGAAAAGTCATGCTATTGTGTTCTTGTGTTATATTAAGAGAGGCATAGTTTCCCTGAAAAAGGATCCCTGTATTCTCCTCTCATGAGATCTAGTGTATTTGGTTGAGTTTGGGGTGCTACAGTTTATAAAAAGGAAATTGATAAACTAGAGAGTGTTCAGAGGAGGGCAATCAGGATGGCAAAGGTCTTTGAGCCTGTGTCCTATGAGGATGTATTGAAGGAATTAGACATGATTAGCCTTGGAGAAAATAAAGCTCTGGGGAAGACATGATAGCTGACCTTAAATAACTAAAGAATGGTCATGTGGAAGAAGAGTTGGACATATTTTCTTTGGACCAAGAAGGCAGAAGAAACAGGAGCAATGGATGGAGTTTCAAAGAGGGAAATTTATACTTGGTGTCAGGAAAAATTTCTTAGCAATTAGAGTTGTCCAGAAGTGGAATGGGATGTTTCTAAAAGTGGTGGGTTCCTCTTTCTTGGAATTGTTTAAATGGAGACTGGTATATCATAGTGGAAATTCCTTTTTATGCTTGGGTTGTATTAGATGGCTTCCAACTCTCAAATTCTATGATTCTGGGTCAGTAAAACTTGTTTAACACAATTCTCCTTTTTGAATTTTGAGAAACCTTTAGCTATTTTCCCATCTCTGAGGGAGAGCTAAAGCAGTAATTAACACAGCACTGCAAAGAACAGAATACTATGAACCACACCTGGTTCATAGATACAGAGATGGATGGATAGCTAGAAATAAAATTCACTTTTCTGTGTATTTTCACTATGCTAATCTGAACTATTTAAGGAGGGATTAAAAACTTTCACCAGGAGACTCTACAGGTTTCCAGGACTGCAGTTATTCAGTTCAATATTTATTAAATACCTGCCTATGTGGTAGATTATAGCTAGACAACAGAGATTAAAAAACAACATAACACCTACCTTCAGGGAGCTTACAGTCTAATAGAAGGGTAAGACATGTACACAAATAATGATTAAGCCAAATAGAATATGATAAGGATGAAAGAGAAATCCAGACAAAATACTATGATAAAATTTGAGGGGGAAAAAGTTGACTTTCAGTGTGGGGAGAGGGGACAAATATAGGAAAGCTTCCTGGAGGAACTGGCCCCTGAACTGAGCCTTAAAGTAAGAGAGATTGCAATAGTAGGGATCATATTTTAGGGTGGAAACATCATGAATGCATTCAGGATGACTGGAATGAGAAGAAAAAATCAGCAAATACGTGATAGTCCAGTTTGACTGAAACATAATACATGTAAACTCTAAAATAATATAAAGGTAAGTTGGTGCCAAATGACTGAGGATGATCTAAGGAATTTGCATTTATCCTAAAATGAACAGACCAGCATTGGTGGTTCTTAAATGGGAAAATGTCATAGTTGAGCTTTTACGTTCAAAGGATTCTTCTGGAACTGTGTGAAGGATGAATTAGAAGTGGGCTACCCCATGCTCTGAAACTACATGGAAGGGTAAGAAGTTGAGTGAGTCCTCAGGTTCTGAAATATGGAGGAAGGTTCAGAGACCCACAACAGAAGAGCCATTGATCTTCCCATTAAGAAGTTCATCAGAATAAACTGAGTATCTTGCTACACAGAAGAGTAGGGGGGACTGGGATGAGAGGCAAGATGACTGAGGGGAAGGCAGGTTGCTGGAAGCACACACTTCAGTAAAGGGACAGGGACAAGGACAGGGTAGAGAATAGAACAAGGGGGGGTGGGGTAGGCTAGGAAAGAGGGACATATAATCAGCCTCTCACAATATGTCCACTGTGGAGATGTCCTGCATAATTACACATGAATACCCTGTATTGAATTGCTTGTCCTTCCAGTAGAGGTGGATGACAAGGGAGGAATCGAAAGAATCTAGAATTTAAAGCTCTACAATCAAATGTTTAATATACATACATACATACATATATATACACACATATATATATAAATAATAATAATAATTATTATTATTAACTACATGCAACTGGGAATTAAGATATACAGATACTGGAGTAAGGAGACCCTCCCTGCCCTACCAGAAAATTAGAGGGGCGTTGAAGGAGGACATAAAAGCAGATTGGGGGAGGGGCTGTACAGTGGGATCGCTGTTTTGGGGTTGGAGGTAGGGGAAAGATAGGGAGAAAATTTGTAACTCAAAATCTGGTGGAAATGAATGATGTAAACAAGAAAATAAATAAAATAATTAATTTTTTTAAAAAAGAAGTTCACCAGAAGTTAAGAAGGTCATCTGCTAAGAACTGAGTTGGTGAGGGTGCAGTTTGATTGAGGAATAAGAGTATAGTTTGAAAATGTGGGAATGTGATAAGGAATCAATCAAAGATGTAGAAGTTAAAGAAGGGAAAGGAGAACTGCTTTGCTTTCATTTTTTAAAGATATGTCTAGCCGGGGTCAGCCTCAGATATCAATTAACATACCTTAATTTTCATATTGGAACACACTAAGCAGACTCCTAAGGACCAAGATGAAGTACCTAGAATGTAGGGGTAAGTTAGGAGGCAATAAAAAGGACCAATAAGAGATAGAAGAAAATATTCTACTAAGGCCACACCTTAAAATAATAACATTATTATTTAGAGCAAGGGATACTTAACCTGGGGTTCACAGACTGCTAAAGAGTCTGTGGATAGATTTCAGGGATCTATGAATTTGAATGGGCATTTCCATTAATATCTCACTAAAATTTAGCATTTAATTTAGCATTTAATTATTGAAGAACACTATTGTGAGAAAGGATTCATAAGCTTACCAGCTCCCCAGAATGGTTCATGACACATAAAAAATGAAGAATCTCTAACGTACCCCATTCATTTAAAAAATGGGGAAACTGGGAGTCTTGAACACCTTCTGTGGCACATAGACTGTGGCAGTCTATAGGCTGCCAACCAGAGGGGTAGGTGCAGTTCAGTGGGAAAAGCACTCACATACCCTTGGGTAAATCTCATATTTCTTGGCTTTGTTTTCTTTATCTGTAAGTTGAAGTTCTTGAACCCAATGATATCTCAGGCCCTTTCTAGCTCTCAACCTATTATCTTTCTCATTAATCCTTATGATCACAAAAAGTCATCTCTATACCTTTGGTTGAGTTTTTCACTCAGAATTCAATTCTAGGTTGTCAGCATTTTACTTTAGCTCCTGATGGTTTTCTTTCATGGCAAGGTAGGCCTTGCTACTTTTGATGTCCAAGAGGACAGGGTAAGAGACTAGGACAGATCACCTAAAGTTTAATAAGAAGCAGTGGGTCCCATCCATCCTTCCAGCAGGAGCAGGTGTTTGGTTTCTTTTGTTCTCAGTACAGGAGTACTTGACATGATAGAGAGCAGAAGAATAAAGACAAGGGATGTGTTCAGGTCAGACCATACCTCCTGAGTCTATACCACTAACTTCTGGCCCAGCAGCATCTCAAAAATAAAATCAAGGCTGAGGATTCCAAGGTTCTAGATGGTACTAAAATAGGTGTGAAGCCCATTAGTGACCAAGAAAGGCACAGGGGTCAACCCATCCATGTGTACTGAGCAACACCAGCCATGGGGGAGAAGAGCTGAAAGGTGGCAAAAGCCAATTCCTCTGCAGCTTATTTCAGCTGCCTATCCAAAGGTTCTCATGGCTTCTAGAAGACCTCCTTTTAATGATTCATTCAGACAACCAGAGAAAGCCAGGAAAGCAAGGATGGCTAAAGTTCTTCAGCTGCCAAACATGAGAGGGATCTCTCAGCACATTTACATTCCAAACTGATGGCCCATAACCCATATAGGATAACCCTGTCTCCTGATGGTGCTCATTTGCAAAGCTACAGTCAGTTAGTCTGGGTCACATCAGTGGAAGTCTACAGGTTGAAATCATGCTTCAAAACTGGAACTCAAGTTATGCTAAGCTTCTCTTCATCACTATTTTAAGTCCAACCTACTTAATTTTAATAGCCAAAGATTCCCTCCTTTCCTGCATCAGAACATTTTGTCCATAAAAAGCATGAAATTATGGAAATTAAATTCGCTGGATTTCATAAAGGGCTAACAAATGGTGTGAGTTAATATTTCATATGGATGATAATAGCCAATTTATATCTATGCCCTGCCTTTTCAAAAAAAGAAAGAGTTAGTGAAAATAATCCATTTGAGCTCTCTATAAGGCTGTGTTTCAGAGACTAGCCATTTCTCCTTGCATTTCTGGAAAGAAAGACCCTGTGTACATGGGAAATAATAATGGTGACATTCTGTATTGAAGTAGGGAGGGGGGAAATGTCTTCAGTTTCTTTAGTACTAACCTCTGCTCTAATTTATTTTCATACTCCCTTGTGTCTGAATGTGACTGCATGTAACACTACCCCCAAATCCTTATTATCTTTTCAGTTTTCATATTCCCCCTAGAATTGTGTGTATCTCTATGAGGCTACTTCATAATCTTCTCTCCTTTAAAGACTTCAGCCCTCATTTGTCTAATCCTCTTGAATAACAAAGCCTCTAGTCAAAGCCTGGCTATCATTTTGCTTGCCCTTAGCTGTATATTCTATACTTGTTTAAAAAAAAAACTGCTTTTATACCAAGATGACCTGAATCACCCTTGTTCCAAATATAACTCCACTTATTTAGTCTTTGAATAACATCCTCTGACTTATACCAAGGTAATAAACATCCTCGAATTCTATTTTGTTTCTTAAACAGTGAGCTAAAGATTTTGGAATTGTATCCTCCACTAACCATTTATTCGTCTAAGCTCAGTGTTTTATAGCCAGTAACTTCCAAGGGGGTATTCATTTTTGATGGAATTTGTTGTTCCCAGCCTCGTTGTTTTCTATTTCTCCACAATGAGTTCCTTATACTTCCATCAGTCTTATTCAGTTTAATTGTGCTCCTTTCTACAGCCGGCTACCCTAGTTTTGACATTTCAATAGATTTCTTTACCTCTTTGCTTGTTCCTTTTTCAGAATTACTGGGAGTATGGGAAGGGAAAGGGAGACAGATGAGTCTAATATAATAGAGGCACAGTTTCCAGAAGCAGAAAGGTGCCAATCTCATTGTACATTGCCCTTATTGGACCTTATCTGGAGTATTGTGTTCAATTCTGCTCAGGATGATTTAAGAACAAAGATATGGAGCAGAGTATGCAGAGAGGGTAGGCAGAATTAGGAAGTGCCTTGAGTCCATCTCATATGAGGGATGCCTATTAAACCAGGAATATTCAGCAAAGAGAAGGGAAGGCTCAAGGAGACCATAATAACTTTTTTCAACTATCTGGAGGGCCATAATGTAGAAGACGAATTGTAATTACTCTGTTTGGCTTCAGGGGCAATGAAAGGAACTTTCAAAGAGGCAAATTTAGACTTGGTCTAAGGAATAACTTCCTGAAAATTAGAGTTTTCCAAAAGTGTGATGGGATACCTGAAAGGAAGATAGCTTCCCCCTCCTAGGAGGTCTTTGAGCAGAGGCTAGACAACACTTGTTGGTTAGATTGGGATTCCTTTGTGGTATGAAATGGACTAAATGGCTGCAGAAATTCCCTCTAGTGCTCATAGTCTGTGATTTTGTGCATCTATAACTGGGAGAGGGGATTTGTGACTCAGCAAATATGATCTGAATCCCTTTGTGACTTAATTATCTTTGAAAGTTCTCTGGGTGACAAATTCATCACCAGCCTAATGGTGAGCACCTTTGAACTTTCTTGGGAGAGAATTCTACATTCTGTCACCAAGCCTGTACTCAAGTCTTTCCAGTGTCTGGTACCTTATCTTGCCAGGTAATCTTTGGAATCTTCCTAAGACAATTCAAGTGGAAATAGTTCAGTTTTCTGGCACGGCACTCGTATACTGTGCAGGTTTAACAGGCATACAACAGTGAAGTAAGCAAGACAGCTCTCTAGACCTTCAATTTGGTATGCAACCTAATCCTATTCTCTCCCACTTTCTTTCCAAGCCTCCCATATGCTGAGCTAGCTTTGGCAGTGTATGCATCAATCAACCTTATCATCTATGTGGATAGGTTCCCTAGATCCATCCTGAAAACTAGAACTGCCTTCGCCTCGAATAGCGAGTTCAGTCAGAGAAGCTGTTTGTGAATCCCAGGTCTGCCATTTATTTACCTAGGTTAACCTCTCCACACCTGTTTTCCTTGTTTTCAAATGAGTTTGTAAAATGGCTTGGACCAGTTCCTCAGTAAGGTCCCTTCCAACTCTCAAAATTTTATTTTGTTACCTCATTAAATTAGATTATTCTTCTCAGTCTTATCCTGTCTCCTCTTGGCTCCATTCAGTTGAGAAGATTCCTAAGATCTTAGACTTCCAAACTGAAAGGAACCTCCCTACACATTTTTTCTGTTAAAATCTCTGCCTTCAAGGCCCAGCTTAGGTACTTCCTCATCCTTGCTATCTCCCACCTCTCAGTTGAAACTTTTCTCTTCTTCCTCATAAATAATTCCCTGCTTACATTAATACTAACTCACATTTACAATTAAGTATATCATTTATCAGGGCTTCAAGATGGACAAAGCACTTTCCTGAAAACTCTTATGGATTTTTGTCAATCTCCTTCATTTCTTTGCTTTATTTCCTACTTGGTATCATCCTTATTCATATAAGCATTTTATCTCCTTATTAGATTGTAAGTTTCTTGGGCAATTGTTTTTTTTAATTAACTTTTATTTATTTTTAGTTTACATCATTCTTTCCATGAGATGTTTGAGTTACAAATTTTCTCCCCATCTTTCCCCGACTCACCACTCCAAAACAGCAATCCCATGTTTAACCCCTCCCCCAATCTTCTGTCTCCTATATCCTCCCCCTTCACCCCTCTGACTTTCCATTAGGGCAAGATGGATCTCCTTACCCCATTGCCTGTATATCTTAAGAGGGCAATTGGCTTTCATCTTGGCAACTCCTACTACCTAACTTAGTGTTTTGTACACAGTAGATACTTACCTGAATTGAGATGTGAGATGTTAACCATCTCATTGGTTCCCTATTTTATAATCAAGACTCTAATAATCCATGTTCTATGTTATATGATTTTTTAAACAAATAATTGTATAGGGGAAGAATTTTTAAAAATAATTTATTGATAGTTTCCATTCTCTTTTGACAGTGTTCTCTGGTTTCAGTAAATGCAAAATACTGGTGGTTTATTTCACTTTAGCACTGTATTATGATCTATATAAATACACCCTGACAATATTTCATTTTATCTCAGTGTTATAACATTCTCTCCATAGAACCAAAAAAAAAAATCTGTCACTTTGGAAACATTGTAGTAATGCTCAGTCCTATTAAAGTGAAAGATTAAAGAGTTTTGGCATAAATAAATGATGGAAAGTAATCACTGTTCACATTCTGAAACAATTTTTCCAAGCTTACCACTTAAGTCATTTCCAGAAGTTTCTTTGTATTAAACTTGTTAAAATGAGAACCACATGAATAGTTACTTCAATGAACTATAGCTAAAAAGGGCCACCTAACCCTAAGGGACTTTGCCACTTACAGTGTCTTATACATATATATGTATATGTGTATATATGTATGTATGTATACATGTCCTTGAACATTTTAAAAAATTGTCATTTGTATCTGAAACTAAAGTCTACCAATGACAGATAGTTTGTAAATTTATTACATGTCTACTAAATCTCTCATGATGTAGTGGTTAAAAATCAGTCCTAGAAGCCTGTGGTTTAAGTCCCATCTCTAATGCATCCTAACCTTGTGACCCTGGGCAAATCACTTCTTTTCCCTAAGACTAATTTGCAGAGAAGTTTGCATTGGTAGAGAAAGTTTCTTTATCCAAAAGTTTCCTACACCAGTGAAATCACAGGTCCAGACCCTATGTCCATGTTGTTGTGGATGAGTCATTTCATTTATGTCCAACTCTTTGTGACACCATTTTGGGGTTTTCTTGTCGGAAAACCTGGAGTGGTTTGTCATTTCCTTCTCCAGCTCATTTTACAGATGGGGAAGCTGAGACAAACAAGGTCAAGTGACTTGTCCAGGGTCACACCATTAGTAGGCGTCTGATGCTAGATTTGAACTCAGGAAGGTGAACCTTCTTGACTCCAGGCCTGGCTCGCTATCCATTGTGCCACCTAGCTACCCTACAATATCCATAAGACTGTGCTATTTGGGATAAGGGGGAGAGGAGACGGAACTATTAATAAATAATGATAAATAGGTCATAGGTACCGCTCTAAAGCTTATACTCTAAAGGGAATACATACTTGTATAGGCATCTTACCTTAAATGAAGTGAAACTTCTTCCTTGTGCTTAAGTGTTTAGTCTCATGCTGTCTATCATATGTTGGACAACCTAACATCTTCATTTATTTGTCTTCCCAATCCTCTCTATATCTCCGTCAGTCAATAAGCATTTATTAAGTGCCTTGCTAACCTTTTCCATAATTACTGTGTACTTAACCTCTCTACCCAGAAAAGAAGGCCTCCTGGGAGAGCCACATCACAGACTACCCCCATAATACCCACCCCCTTGAAGAGTCTCCCTAGAAGAAGGGTTCTTGACCTTTTTATCTGTTGGAGCCCTTTGGCAGTCTATTGAAGCTTATGGACCCCTTCTCAAAATAATATTTATTACATCATGCATAAAAGAAAATACATAGGATTTCAAAGGAAATTAATGACTTTGAAATTGAGGCAGCTAGGTAGCATATTGGATAGAGCCTTGGGCCTCTATTCTAGAGGACCTGAATTCAAATTCAGCCTCAGACACCTAGCTGTGTTACCCTGGGCAAATCAGTTAACCTTGTTTGCCTTAGTTTCCTCATCTGTAAAATGCTCTAGAGAAGGAAATGGCGAAGGATTCTAGTATCTTTGCCAAGAAAAACCAAAATGGGATTACAGAGAGTCAGACGCGACTGAAACAACTCCAAAACAACACAATTGCTAAAATAGATTTTTTTTTTCAAAAAGATTCATAGGTCCCAGATTAAGAGCCCCTGCCTTCAAAGGCCTTAATCAGAATTGTTTTCAGAGCCAGTGAATGGACCTACTATGAGTTCATGAGTCTCACATCCTTCCAACCTGGAATTTCTCTAAATACTTCTTTTCACAACAAAGCCCTTGGTTCTTTTCATAGTTGATAATAAAAGACTTAAGTACCTACTATGTGCACATCACTGGCCCAAGATTTAGATAATGAAAGAGATCACTACTTACTCTCAAAGAACTCACATTCTGTGAGGGTACATAACATGTACATAGATAAATGAAATATAGGGTTATTTGAAAAGAAAGTGAGCACTTTTCATTGTGGATGAAGGATGGAGTGGGCAAACATTGGGAGACGGGGAAAACATTTTGGAAGTTTTTGTCCTACTGAGAGGTGAGGAGGACTTGATAGTAGGCACTTAAATGTTTGTTGACTGACTGACTATTTTAGGGTGGCTCGAGTGAAGATCATAGGATCTTAGATTTAGACCTGAAAAGAAGAATCAGATCCAAACATACAGTCCAAACTCATCAGCTGAACAATGAAACTTGGAGGACAGACAAGGTTACCTCATACTGCCTAATTCTAGATTCAGCATTATTTCCGCTCAGAAGGGGGTCTTATCTAAGCTTGTAGAGATTGAAATGACAAGCCCCAGCACTTGATGGGATGCGAGTATGAGCACAATTAAAGAAGACTCCCTGCTTTTGAGTAGGGGTGAGTTTGCCTGTCAGCATCTTTCTTCCCACTTCCCTTCCTCTCCCTTCCCTGGTTTTTCCCATTGTAGAAGTTAGTGATTATGCCAGCTGGCCAGGGAGGAAAATCACTTTTTATTTTTCACATTAGCCTTCCTTAGAGTAAAAACCCAAGATTTTTACTAGCAAGCAGAGTGATTGTAGAAAGAAGCATTATAATTCCTAAGGCATAAAATTCCCTCACCTACTGACATTGACTTTGGCCAGGCTACCTGAAGAACTGGACCCTTGGAATAGTCCAATGAGCAGCTGCGGCTGCTTGCCCAGACCTGTCATTTCCAAGGCTTTCACTGTGTGCCTCCCACAGATGATTGAAATTCTTAAGCAGCAAGCACTGCTTTGCTCCTTTCCTAGAAAAGGCAAGTAACAACCCCAGCTTTGTCTGAGCCCCCTTCAAATAAGTCTAAATGGATTCGTCTGCTTGTTTTATGCAAGAGTTGGTTCTTGTTTTTATATTTCTGAGGTGGGTGGTGGGACTAAAAGATACTGCATATGTAATTTGCTTTACAGCCTAATTTAAAGGCCCCTTATTGGAGTCATAGGACGATTTCACTCATCCTGAGTCACTGCAGCTCTTTTATTTTTTGTGGCTAATGAAACTGCCAAGAGGAAAACACAGAAGGGTAAGAAAGGAATAAAAGGATAAAAACTGGCCCCTAATAGGAAAGTTAGTGCTAGTTACAGATTTGAGAAAAAGCAGAATCCAAAACAGAGCCTTCTGCTTTGTTCACCACATCTAAAAGGATAATTCTTTCCCAATAATGAAAATCGGTCAACAAGCAGTTATTAAACCTTTCCTGGCAGTATCAAGTGCTGAACAGAGTCAGGAATATCTGGGCTGTTTTAGCTACTTCCTAGCCGTGTGATCATGGACAAGTCACTTAACTCTCAGGGCCTTAGTTTCTCATCTATAGAATGAGGGAGTTGGACTGGATGACCATTAAGGGGCCTTCTTATTCTAAATCAATGAACCTGTTTCCTACATGTACTGCACTCTGCCAGGCTATAAGGACACAAAGACAAAAAACAGAAATTCATTTGATTGAGGACCTCATCCCATTATAAAGGGTGTAAGCACATGCCAAGGAGATTGGAACACCCAGCTGGAGAGCTCTTGAAAATAATGCAGCATGGGGCGGCTAGGTGGCGCAGTGAATAGAGCGCCGGCCCTGGAGTCAGGAGGACCTGAGTTCAAATCCGGCCTCAGACACTTAACACAAAAAACTAGCCGTGTGACCCTGGGCAAGTTACTTAACCCCAACTGCCCTCCAAAAAAGCAAAAAAAGAAAAGAAAAGAATGCAGCACTGGTATAGGATGGTCGACCAGTAAAGAGAGAAGGATTTTGAATCAGGTTTTTAAGTCTAGACTGTTATTCATTAATTGTGTGACTTGAGGCAAGTCACTTAGTCTCTATATGCCTCAGTTTGCTTGCCCTTAAAATACGGGGATTGTACCATAAAATAGGGATCTAGAGGACAACCTCCAAAGTCATTTTAAACTCTAAATCTGTGGTCCTGTATGCTGTATATGGAGTATTTCAGTGATTTATCATGAACTATTTCTTTTTTTTCCCTCCTGTCTGGAACTTTCTGACAATCAGCAGGCCATCAATTGAAGAACACTAGGAATGTGGGCTTATCACTTTTTCTTAATTAAAAAGAGAAAAGATGAATTCACTGACTGGCTTTTGAGACAATTCATCATTTCTGAGTTTTTCTATGTTCTATCTGAATTAACTTTTTGAGGTCAGGAAAAAATAAATCTCTGTAATCAGTTTAACCTTCTCCAGATCAAAGTGTCCCATACTTGGTGGATGGATTACAATGATGATATTTAGGCTAGGCCCCTAATTTTTCTTTCGCTTGGTTGCTTGGCTTTATTTTATGAAGATAATGAAGGTATGCCAGTTTCATATGGCTTATGTGAACATCCGGTTAGGAGCTCATTAAAGGTAAATTGATTATGTTTTAATGACTTCAAGTAAACAGTTAGTTTAGTATTTTGTTTTAATCTCATTCATTATCTCAGGTGATTTCCTCACTTCTAAGATCTCCTTCTAACACTTTGATAATGGTATTTCATTTCATGACTCATTCTTCCAAATTTAATTGCCTGGGAACCTTCAATGACTTTTATCCATCAAGGAATTCAGGACCAGAAGACTCTAGAGGTCACTTAGCCTTATTCCCTCATTTTACAGACAAAGAAAGTAAGGTCCAGGGAATTTAAATCTTCTTACACCTTACACCACACCATTTAACTCTTCAGTCTAGTGACAATGGCCTCTTTGCTGCTGGACAAACAAGACACTCTAGATCTCAGCACTGGGCATTTTTTCTGGCTGTGCCCCATGCCTGGAATGCTCTCCCTCTTCATCTCTGCCTCCTGACTTCCCTGGCTGTCCAGGAAGTCTTTCCTCATTCTTCTTAAGTCTAATGTCTTCTCTCTGTTAATTATTTCCTATTTATTTTATATGTAACTTGTTTGTAAATATTTGCTTGCTTGTTTTCTCCCCCATTAGACTGTAAGCTCCTGGAGGGCAGGGACTGTCTTTTGTCTCTTTTTTGTAGCCCCAGTACTTAGCACAGAGCCTGTACTCCTGGACTGGCAAACTGTGGTCAGCACACTTGCCACCCGTCTTTCTCCTGGTCCCTGGGATTGAGTTACCAGATATCAGTGAGAAATGTTTTTTCCTTTGCCTCCTGTTACTGCTGTCACATATCTATCAGCTCATTCTTATCACTCCCCAGTTCCTGTCCTTCTTATTGTTTGCTAGAATACATAGTTGTTGTTGAGTTGTTTCAGCCATGTCTGAATCTTTGTGACCCCTTTTTGGGGTTTTCTTGGCAAAGATACTGGAATGGTTTGCCATGTCCTTCTCCAGCTCATTTTACAAATGAGGAAACCGAGGCAAACAGGGTTAAATGACTTGCCCAGGCTCACACAGCTAGTATCTGAAACCAGATTTGAACTCAGGAAGACAAGTCTCCTAACTCCATGCCACCACTTTAACTACTGAGCCACCAAGCTGCCCTATGTGAATAGTTTATAGTAGGCATCAATTGTGTTAACTAACTTACCCAGGTCATTCATTTTATATCTTATCTTCTAAAGTCTCCTGGCATCAAGATGACCCTGTGTTCTTAAAGACTTTACCTTTAAGTAGAGCACAATCTCTGGGAAATCTTACCAAGTTAAGTGAACTTTAAGTATAGTCTTGCCTGTGGTCTGAGGATCACCCTAGCCTAATGTTCAGCTCTGTAAGTTTAGAAAAGTTAGAAAAACATGGCAACTCACAAAAAACAAATACTAAAGTGTGAAGACTTAGAAGGGCTGCAGTCTTTGTCTGGGAAAGAAACACAAATGAATGAAATCACAGATCCTTGCAGTTTTAAAATACACATGTAAGTGAATGAAGAAACGCAGCATGATCCAGTAGATAGAGAAGGAAGACCTTCGGTGAAGTTCTGCCTCAATCATGTCCTGGCCATGTGACCTTAGGGAAGCACTAACCCAAGGTTGGGGAACCTGTGACCTAGAGGCCATATGTGATCTCTGGGCCACAGGTTCCCCACCCCTGCACTAACCTTTCTTTGTTCCAGATAGACCTGGAAGGATGCAAACTTGCAGAGTAGGTACCAGTCTACCTTAGTAAAGGGAGTATCTTCATCCAGAGTTCTCTATACTAGTGAAATCAAAGGTCCAACTCCCTGCACCTTCCCCCCCTCAAAAAAAAAAAAAAAGGCAGCACTGAACTGTGGGTGTTGGTAGATACATAACAGTAATAGCTACAAATAAGTAATATGTCAATTCTAATACATATTTTTTAAAGCTAATGTTTCTATAGCACTTTGAGGTTTTGCAAAGTGCTGCTCATATATTTTCTCCTTTGATCATTTGATAGAGTTTTAAAAAATCTTTTACATGGTAAATTAACATTTTGTAGAAGAGAATCTGACCCCAAAGAGATGGGAACATCACAGTTTGTGAAACTAAAATTTTTCTATTGAGAAATGAGAAGTATCATTGTACAAGTAAACAAAGAAATTTTAATATATCCAGAACATTTCATTACATCTTTTTGTTTCAAAAAAAATGCAGAGAGAGAGAGGAAGAGAGAGAGAGACAGACAGACAGACAGACAGACTAGAATTCAAGCTGGTAGAGCAGCTGGGAGAATAAGGATAAAGATAGAACTCTGTGGAAGTACCAATTTGTCAAATGCTGGACCACAGACTGAGACCGGGCCACCTGCCCCCAGGGGCTCCTATGTGACTTGAAACCAAGAAGTAAATCTAATGCTTCAATGTCTCTCTTAGTAATTAGACATTCATGTTGTTTGGTGTTACATATAAACCCATTTGGAAATGCTAGATTATACTCAATCTCAATGCAGCTTCTCGTGTTAAAATGATTTAGTGAAGCGCCTCCTCTCCCCTAATGGTCTCTGATGATCAGGCACTGTTTTTCTTTCTTTTTTCTTTTTTTCTTTTTGAATCCTCTACAATGTTTTAAATATGGAGGACGGTCAATAAATATGTTTGAAGTGAATGAAATGAGGAAAATATTTACTGGGGAATGTGGCAGAAGGATGTTAGTGGTAAATTTACTGTCAAGGAAGCGAGTTGATGGTCATTGACATTAAAGATCCAAAGACCCTATTTGATCTTCAGTTTTACTCACCTGTAAAATGTAAGCATTGAACCGGGATAATCTCTAAGGGACAATCTCTTCTAGCTCTGACATGCCTTTGGTCTATAAACCTCCTCCTGCCAAAACCAAGTGAAATCTCTGGAACACCTGGTTTGTACCAAATCTTTCTGGTATAGGGAACCTCGCCCAATGATGCAGATCAGAAGTTTGTCTCTAATTTATAGTCTCACAGGCTTTCCTGTGATCTTGTCCAAGGTCACAAAGCTATTATATGTCACAAGCAAAACTTGAAACTAGATCTTGTGACTATAAGACCAGCCCTTTATCCATGTACATACCAGAACTAAAAGAAAGCTTGATTGTTAATGTTAGACCCCCATTAAATGCCCAACCTTGAAGTGCATGCCTTTTCATGGAAATGCCTTAAATTATTTTGGTTTCTCAATAACTGAAACCCCTTGGACATAATGCCAGAAAGCCTGCCTCATATTAGGGTCACAGATAGAGCAGTCAGCAAATACACTTCTTCACTTCACAGTGAAGGAGACTGAGGCCTAGAGAAGTTATGTGACTTGCTTAAGGCTGTACAGATAGTGAACAAATGAGCCTGTATTCAAGCTAAGTCATTTGATTCTATCAAATACTAAATGTAAATGGTATAAAAGCGTTACACTGTATAATAATATAATTTTAATCATAAAACATTAAGAAGAAAAGGTTAGAACCAAAATATTTTAGTGTCTAAGGAGCTAGACCATTGCCAGAAGACTCCTTAGGTGTTGACAAGAATGACAAAGAATTATGTGATAACAATAATCTTTCCCCCTTAAGAAAATTCATTAATCAGGATGGCTAGGTGGTGCAGTGAATAGAGCACAGACCTTGGAGTCAGGAGGACCTGAGTTCAAATCCAGCATAAGACACTTGATACACTTACTAGCCATGTGACCTTGGGGAAGTCAACCCCAATTGCCCTGCCCTCTCCCCTCCAAAAAGCAAAAACAAACAAGAAAACTCATTAGTCAAAATTTCTTCTAAAGGAGTCTCTAATTGATTACAGGGGTGGGGGAAGAGGGGTTCCATACACACAGTTCACTTGATCATGTCTGATAGGCCTCCACAGAGTCTTAGTCTAGTGCCTCACTGTGGTTTGGAGGTGAGCTTTCATTCTGTATAGCACATAGCAGGAGATGTAGTAGATCCTTAAAAACTGGAACGGCTTTCAATATGGTACTGACTAGCCTATCTAATTACAGACTTGCCCACAGTAAGTAGATCACTAGGTAGTAAATTTTTTTTTTTTTTTTTACCACTGAAACCCATGAGAAGAATAAAAATTTAAAAGGCTACCCATTAGTCAGTAATAATTTATTAAGAACTCTGGGCAAATTGGTAGCTTCATGTACAATTCTTCTGTTTTCTATGGAAATGCCCATTTTATGTGGTGTTTGTTAAATTCAGAATCAACGTAGTAAAGCAAGGGCTCTTTACAATGTTTTAAAAAAAGAAAGAAAGAGCTATGTACTAGGCACAATTCTAGGCACTGAGGATATAAAAACCCAGAAATTAAGCAGTTCTTGTCCTCAAGAAACATTCTATAGGGGAAAAAAAACATGTTCATATTTAAGTATATATATATATATATATATATATATATATATATATAAAATAAACACAAGATAATTTTAGGGAAAAGGGGTATTAGCAGCTGGGCAGACCAAGAAAGGATTTATTTAGAAGATGGTGCCTGAGCTGAAGTTTGAAGGCAATAGGCTTCTAGGAAGGATTCTAACCTATATTTGTGTCTAACACAAGATTGTTTTTTAAGAAAGCTTATTTTCGAAGAAAAAAAATTAGTGATTCATTGAACAGATAAGATTCTCATATTTCTTATAGGGGACCTCTTGCCATTCATGTATATAATTTTACAAAGTATAGATACTAAAATTAGAATATAGGCTGGGAAGTCTTGAGCAGAAGATGGAGTGGTTATAGATATTTTTTAAAATACTCACATACATTGCTTATTATTTTTGTATACATGTACCTAGAAAACTATCACCATTAAGCTATGCCATAGAAACAGTCATTTTATATGTTGAGAAAGAACTTGATAGTTAAAACATTGAATACTTGAAAGTAAAATAAAACCCTAGAGAGATGGCACAACTATTTAATGTTTTAGAGATGTATTTGTCCCATAATTCAGAAATTTATGCTTCTGTCAAAGGTACTAATTATACTTAATAGGGAGCACTGGACAGGTGATTTACAATTTTCAAGTTATTGACCCATTTCATTAAAAAATTGACTACAGGATTTACTCCATAATAATTGCCTGTCAGATCAAATCAAGTAAGTCACATTAAACTCAGTCTCACCTGATGTCCTATAAAGCTTCTATTTGACAAAAACTCATTTAGAAAATGGAATTATAGAGCACAATTTAGAAGAAAAAAAAACAGGACTGCCTGTCCTTTGGGGTCAGCCATCTCTTGTTCTCTCTTCCTACATTCTAATATTCAGAAAACTGAGGGGTAGAGGATGAGATAGACTAGAAGTATCCATGTCCCTTTCTTTTTTTCATATTAGAAACAAGTTGGTCTTTTCTTAAACTACACTTCTCTAAAAGGGACATTACCAGGTGAACATGCCCTTTACGTTCAACAAAACCCTTATTAATCCCAAATGATAGTGAAATGCATTTGTGTAGTTAATTGAATTGATGGTTAACTGATATTTAGACAGAACTCCCATTTTCATTTCATGGCTTACTGCTGAAAATTTTCTTAAACCCTACGCAATGTCAAACGACTAGTCTTTCTTCTCTAGCTACTAGCTGCCCTCTACTGGTGGATGGGAGATAGTCAAAGATTCCCCCAACTCTAGGGTGGAAGGCATCCCAATGGAAGCCATCATTTCTACCTTGGCCCTGCATCCATAAAATCTGTTGAAGCTCCATCTCTCCATGCTCCAAAAAGTCTTTGATCATGAAGAGTGGGCATATTAAAAGAAGATCCTGACTTACATTTTAAAAACCTATTAAGCGCTGTATTTGTATTTTAAATGTGCATCATACTTAAATGTACTAATTAACATACCTTATCTGTAACTTTAAATTCGCTCCCATTCTTTATGGTTGTAAATGTCTTAGAATTTTTAAAGGTAATTGTAGACTGTGTATATACTGTTCCTGTCCTTCTGCTTTTTTTTTTTACTTTGCATTATTTTGTAAAGGTCTTTTCCATATTCCTCATACTTGTCATTTTAAAGGACTATATAGTATTAGATTAGAGAGAAAAAGTGTTGTGTGGTAATAGATTAATGAGCTGCCCTTGAAGCCAGAAAGACTTGGCTACTTATGATATATTCTGGCTCAATGGTCCTAAGGAAGAAGACCTTTTGCCTCTCAATGCTCTAAATCATACTCAAAGATCCTTAGTTGCAAAGATGGTACCAGTCTAAAGTAGTTTATTCACATGGGAGTTCCCCTATCTGAATCTCAGAGTGGGATTCAGGAACCCCTGGTGTTCCCTGAGACCCTTTCAGTGAATCTATGAGGTTCAAACTCTTCATAATATCACTAAGATGTTTTCATTTTTAATATAGTAATTATTTATAGATATAATCCACATAAACAAAAGCTCTTTGGGGGAAGTGCTAAATAATTTTTAAGAATATAAAAGAGCTTAACGTCTAGTCACTATCATTATCTTGTGGAATTCTATTATATTAACAGAACATGGTTTGTTCAGTTATATTCAGCCATTTTCCATTGAGGTTGTTTGTAATTCTTAGATAGTACAGACAGTATAGCTCTCAGTATCTATAGACACATCTTTCTATATTTCTTTTTAATTACTTCCTTAATGGTATATTCCCAGTGGTTGGTGTAAGGGGTCAAATGATCCAATCAAGTTAATGATTGTATGGTATCATAGATTTTGAGCAACTGTGCTATCATGGAAGAGACTGAATTAAAGGACAGAAGGCCTGGGTTCATATTCTTGCTGATACCTGCTACTTGTATAGTGATGGTCAAGTCATTTCTGTCTATCTGAGCTTCATTTTCCTCATCTGTAAAATGAAGGGATTGAACTGATTGATCTCTCAGGTCCTTCTACCTTTAAATCAGTGCATTCTCCAAAAAGACTACACTTATTTGCAATTCCATTATAATGTATACCTTATTACCCACAGTTCTGCCATCATGGATTTCTGATTTTTATTTGTATTTGCCAGTTTTATAAGTAAGGTCCTTTTTTAATAATGTGATTTTTATCTCGTATTTTATTTATAATTTATGTTTTCACTTTGTGAAATTGAGAGTTGATATAATTTGAATTGAGGGGGTAGGTGTTGTTCTTGTAGGTTTTATATCAGTTCTTTGTAAATTCTGTTTGCTGATATTTTAGCTGTCATATTGATTTTTTTAAAATTCCCAATCTGTTTCACCTCCCCCCCCCACACACACTTTTTTGGTTATATGGAAACAGATACATGGATAGATAGATAGATAGATAGATAGATAGATAGATAGATAGATAGATAGATAAACAGATGGATATATCTACTTTGTCCACACTACTTATTGGGTTGTTGTGAGGAAAGTGCATTGTAAACCCTAAAGCATTATGGAAACGTGAGTTATTCTGTTTCTTCAACAAAGACAACAATTTTGTGTCAGTCACCATTATGTTTTAATATTTCTATAGATCCATCATCTCATCCATTGATGTAGATGGAAACCCATCCGTATTTATATAACCTTCTTGTCCTGTATAATTCTTACTCTCATCCTTCTATAAAGCCTCCACAGAGAATCTACCTACTTTGCTGGAGGTCTTTTGGTAGGTCTGTTTGTATCCTGTGTTTACTGGTGTAATATTTACCCTCTGCATCAGTTTTCCCTTGATCTTGTTCCATGAGTGGCCCTTTTCTCTTTCTCATAATATGCCCCAATGTTATCTTTTATGTCACTTCTTGTGTTTAAGCCATTTATGGAATATGGGGCAGCTTACTCACACTCACCAAGGATCATCTCAACACCCTTTGTATCAACTGCAATTCTGAATCTTCAGAGATCATGATGTTCCATGAATCACAAACATACAGAAGATAGAGATGATTGATTTCAAATAGGGGTTCTTAATTCTCTTTTGTGATGGAGCTCTCTAGCAGTCTAGTGATACCTAAGTACTTATTCTCACAGTCATGTTTTTAAATACTTAAGGTAAAATACTTATAAAGGAATTTGGTTATAATCTATAGTCTCTAAATGGAAAAACTAGAATCACAAGATGTCTAATGGCAATTCTATTAACCAGATTAATAATCCTGTTTCTAATTAACTACTTTCAAAGTAGTAATGATTGTAAATGACATTTTGAGATATAATCAACAGTTGTAATGTTATATGAAAATATTTGTAATTTCTCTTGTTAACAAAGTAAACAGACATTGTAGTTACTACTGTGGTTTGTTACATACATCCATAATTAAAGAAATACTACATTTCAAAGTGTAGTCAAAATGAAGATGTAATTTTTCCCCCATCCAAGTTCATAGCCCCCTAAAAATCTAGATCCTTTGAGAGGAGAATATGGGCTTTTGTGGTAGGGAACAATCTGGGATTATTGAAAGCCCTAATATAACAATTTCCCAAATAAAACCCAAAGTGCTATTTTCCTCCTATTCAGTTTTGAACCCATCTCTTTTCCTGTCTGCTATAGGAAGCAGTGTCTATCCAAGCTGTATGTAATAAAAGACTAATTCTCTAGGCTGCCCATTTAGTTGCAAAATCATAAGCTTAGCATCATATATTTTTTTAACAACAACAACAACAACAAAAAGATGTATTTTACAGGTGCTACTTACACCTAGCCACAAAGAAGAAGCTAGTCAGTCTAAAATATCAAGAGGGCCCAAGATTAATTGAAGGGATTTCAGGCAAATGGACCTTCCTGATGGAATTAAAGGACAAAAATTCCTCTGTCAGAGAGGATTCAAGTAGTAGAAAAGGTTCAGAATGAAGCAGAAAGCTGGTACGTGACATTTCCAGAGACTAGCCAAGTATAAGTACAGGTCTGGCATTGCATCTCTCTGTTTCTGTGACCTCTGTGGTAAGCCACCGTCAAGCTTCTTGGACTCTTGCCTCATATTTCTCCTTTTTCACTTCAACCTGCACATTCGCACCTTGCTACACTTGGCTCCAACACCAGAGTAGAAATCAGTGAAATGGCACTAAGGGAAAATGGCAACATACAGTCTTTACCCACATTGGGTTTTCCTGTGTTGCTTACTGAGCCAATCTTATTTGAGTGATTGTGGATCTGACTGAAGACGCCCCATAATCTTCATTTTATTATATATGGTTTTCTGTATACCATTGATTACTTTTATTTGATTTGTACTTAATTTTATTTACTCTAATATGAAAAAGTTTATTAAAATTTGTGAATCGTTCTCTTTCTCAGGTCCCTATCCTATCCCATTGATTTTTTTTTTTGGAGGGGGGAGGGATGAGGTGTGGTAGAGTGTGTATGTATGTGTGTGTGTGTGTCTGAGTGTGTGTGTCTGTGTGTGTGTGCATGCACAAGCATGTTTTACTAGTATCAGCTAAATAAAATAAGCTAAATAGGAATGGATTTCACATGTGCCTTCTCTAACTCAAAATGCCTTACAGGCATGGAATATTTAAAAAGATGAAAGATCTCTAGAGAACGGAATTCAAAATTACGTTTTCCCCTGTGTATTTTTGTAAACACCAAGAAACCTCAGGTTCACTGTGCATATCTTTATTGAAGCACAACGTAAGACTCTTAAAGAACCTCTTTTTTTTTTTTTGGCTGGGTAGGTGATTCTTGGTTTTAATCTCAGCTCCCTTAATCTCCAGAATATCATATTCCAGGCCCTTCAATCCCTCAGTGTAGAAGCTGCCAGATCCTGGGTTATCCTGATAGTGCTTCCGCAGTATTCAAATGGTTTTTTTCTTGGAAGCCTGTAATATTTTTCTCCTTTAACTGGGTATTCTGGAAACTGGCAATAACATTCTTTTGGGTATCTTTTTGAAGAGGTGATCAGTGAATTCTTTCAAGTTCTATTTTGCC
>CM053597.1:110202160-110297199 GCA_028646575.1 Pseudocheirus occidentalis | reverse complement strand
TACAACTTTACTTTCATTTACTCTCATTGAATTTGGCTTAGGAAAGGAATGACATAAACTCTAAACTGGGTATCATGCCACACAGGAGAGTAGGGGGCATGGGGATGAGAGGTAGGATGATGGAGGGGAGGGCAGGGTCTGGAGGAGGGTTGCTGGAAGCACACACTTCAGTAAAGGGACAGGGTAGAGAAGAGAACAAGGGGGGGGTGGGATAGGAAGGAGGGACATATAATCAGCCTCTCACAATATGTCCACTGTGAAGATGTCCTGTGTAATTACAAATGCACAGCCTGTATTGAAGTGCTTGTCCTTCCATTGGGGATGGATGACAAGGGAGGAACCAAAAGAATCTAGAATTTAAAGCTCTGCAATACATGCAACTAGGAATTAAGATGTACAGGGACCAGGGTAGGGAGACCCTCCCTGCCCTACCAGAAAGTTAGAGGGGTGTTGGAAGAGGGCACAAAAGAGAACAGATCAGGGGAAGGGCTTTACAGTGGGATCGCTGGTTTGGGGTTGGGGGTAGGGGAAAGATGGGGAGAAAATTTGCAACTCAAAAATCTCATGGAAATGAATGATATAAACAAGAAAACAAAAAATTTATATTAAAAAAATCACTGAAATAAAATTAATTAATCAGGTATACATGGAGTACCTACTGCAAGCTCAGTACTTTGTCAGGTACTGTAGGAAGCATAGAAGCATAAGACATGGTTCATCCCCTAAAGCAGCATGTAAGAGCTTGGGAAGATATTCTATACACAAAACAATTAGTGACTAATACAATTAAATTTATTTAAGTGCTAAACCATGTGGTGAGAACAGTAAGTTCTGAGGAGGAGATTGGGATGAGAACTGGAACATTCAACAAGCCTAGCTAGCTATGTGGAAGAAATTCAGATTTGAGCTTTGCCTTGAAATGTAGGCATCATTTATATTGTTAAAGTATTCAGGTAAGAGCCATGTAATCAAGGGTAATGATGCAGGAATGAGAATCATATTGTTGTGACATAATGTGGAAGCCAACAATGGCTGGAGTTCAAATATGTTTTAGGGAGTAGGTCAAACAAGATTGGCTATGGAGGGGGAAGGGAGACGAGTTTAGACTTAATCTATTAAGAAACTAGGAGCCATTGAGGAAGTTTAGCATAAGTATTTATATAAGATAAATTCATCTGGAAGTAGTATATAGGATGCTTAAAATCAGGTAAAAACCGACATTAGAGAGAATATTGTAGTAATCCTGTTGTGATGCAATGAAGACCTAGAATACATGCTTGCATTTGGAATGAAAAAGTAGGGGAGGGAGAGAGGGATTTAAGAGACATTTTAAAGCAAAAATAAAATCAATAGGACTTAATGATTGATGACTGCATATGGAGGAGGAATCAACAAGATGAATCAAAGATGACTCTCAGGGTTTTTAGCCTGGATAATTATAGGAGTGTTTGTTAGTGGTGACAGCAACGGGGAAGTCAGGAGAGTGGCTGAGCTGATTTGGAAGAGAAGATGATTAGTTCAGTTTTGAACATACTGAGTTTATGGTGACCGTGGGACATTCAGATAGAAATGTTCAGTAAGCAATTAGAGATTTAAGACATGAATTTTGGCAAGAGAACATTGCTGAAGGTAGAGATTTAGGATATTGTCAGATGCCCATTCTCCCTTTGTGTTCTCACCTCAACTCCCATTCACACTTTTTTAAAAAGTAGTATTTAGATGTATTTATGACAAAACAAGTAAAAAATAATTCAAAGGCACTTAATCATGAATTTGCAAAACTACTATTGATCAAATCTGCCCTTGTTTTACAGAAAGAAATCCTAGAGCAGCAGCAGCATGAAAGATATGATACTGGTTTCCACGGAGTGTGTATGTTTTGCAGTGAAGAATTCACAGGAAATAGGTTGAGTTTTTTGCATCTTTAAATGCTTTGTTGTTGCTGTTGTTGCAAACTTGTGTGTGTGTATAAGAAGGTATATTCTGATTATAACTTATTTTGTTGGTCTGTATTCTCCCTTCCCTGTTTTTTTTCTTTTCTTTAAAATAAATAAATGAAGCAAAACAAAGAGCTATAAGGAGATAACAAAATACTTAATGATCTGGTTTCTAAAACTCTGTCATTTAACAAAGATCTGCTGAGACACGCATCAGATAGCCAGCAAGATGAGGGAGAAGTTCTTCCCTGACAGCTTCTCCAGTCTCAAAACCTAAAAAGAAAAGAATTGTGTGCTGGGTATAGAGCTGTTGAATCCAAATAATAAGAAGAGCCACCCTCTTTCCCAAATAGGTTTAAAAAGTGAATTGACACTAGTCACTATTTAGACTTCTCGTTCAATATCTCTCAACCTACACTGTACCCACTGCAGTGAGGACAGATTCACAGGAATATAACCTAAGTTCTGACTGTAGGAATTCTCAATGGCAGTAACCAGATCAGAACTAATATCCCCAGTCCTGCTCTTCAACTGTCCCCAATTCATCAAGAGACAGGTAGCAGATACTGTTCTGGCTAGCCACACAAAGGAAAGGTGTAGTGACCAGATTATGACACTCAGGCTGGGTGGGAAATGAACACTATAATCAGAAACACAGACAAGAGGGGAAAAACAACAGGCCTGAGGGAAAGGGGACTGGAAACTCAGCTGGGGCCAGTACTATCCATTCCCTTTCTCTCCCAAAAGTTACTCAGTGCAAACACCCAAAACCAGCCAAAAAGTCTATCCTCCAACCTAAAAAAGTTTGAAAATGGCCAGTATCCAACCCTCAAGGGGTTTGTGTAGCTGTGGAAGGGGGAAAAGGTCAAGAATGGGAAGAAAATCCAGATACAAATATAGCAGTAACCACAGTATGGCATACCCAGGATGGCAGCTATCACAGGTTCATAGATCTACTTTACTAGAGAAGATAAAGGGTCAACAGTCTTTTTAATTACATTCATTAGTTCAGGGAAAAATCACCACCCTTTACTTCAAAGAAAAGCCAAACAAAGAAAATAGAGAAAAAGACCAATAGACAGATCCAATTGTCTGACCAAGGCAATATATACTTAGTAACCAGAGAGAGAGAAGCACCAACATCTGGGTCTCCTTAATGGCTACCCAAAGTCTTATCTGACCAAATTACACCAATACTCTTCCAATGCTTCCACTGTTTTGTTTTGTTTTGTTTTTTTAAGATTAAAAAACAAACAAACTGACTCAGTTGATACAACTTGGTCCTTTCAGGTATTCTTAAATTCTGGACCTCCTAGTATTAAAGTTTCTTCTATTTCCAAAATTTTATTCCTCAAATAAGTCTTTAGTGGTTCAATAAACCAAAAGATTTTCAGCTAGAGCTCCAATCCTGTTGCCTTTTACAAATAGGCATTTTCAATTCTTTTCATTATCTTCAAGATTTCAAGGTAGCATTAGGAATGCTACCTTGAGCGTGAGTGAGTGGGTGGGTGAGTGGGTGAGTGTGTTGTGGGCATGTACACATACACATACCCTTACCCTTTTTAGAGCCAGAGGGCAACACAAGCTTCAGGACTCAGTGCCTAAGTAGAAATTAACAAAAGGTGTGAAAGCCTTCCTACAAACAAGCCTCCCCTAAGCAAGCTTTCCTTAATGGGCTCCATGTGAGGCTTATTAATGTGCAGAGAGGATCTTATATCCCATTAACATTGCAGCAACTGAGGGAGAATACAAGGGAAAGGCTAAAACACCAAAAGATCTATAGAGAGACTGAATAATTACTTACTTTACAAGTAAATAAACCAACAGAAGAAAGGATGTGTAAAACCTTAACAGAAAGGAGCCAAGCTCTTTGAACAAGTATTATAAAGGAAAATTAACCAAATATTACCCCTTGAAAGGGGCAGATAGGGTTGCATAGTGGATAGAGCACCGTGCTTGTACTTTAGAACATTAATCTTCCTGAGTTCAAATCCAGCTTTAGATACTTACTGTGTGACCCTGTTTGCCTTAGTTTCCTTATCTGTAGGAACTGAAGAAGGAAATAGCAAACCACTCCAGTATCTTTGCTAAGAAAATTCTAAATAGGGTCACAACAGGTCAGACACAACTGAAAAACAACTGAACAACAACTTCTTAAAAGAGAATCAGGTGAACTCCTCAAAGAGCAAGGAACAATAGCAAGAAACTCCAGAAAGATACAAAAGAGAAATAAAATTCTTAAAAGAATAAATTCATAATTGCTTGTCCTTCCAGTGGAGGTGGGTGAGAGGGAAGGAACCGAGAGAATCTAGAATCTAAAGCTCTGCAATACATGCAACTGGGAATTTAGATGTGCAGGGGCTGGGGTACGGAGACCCTCCCTGCCCTACCAGAAAGTTAGAGAGCAGATGGGGGGGGAGGGGCTTTACAGTGGGATCGCTGTTTTGGGATTGGGGTAGGGGAAAGACGGGGAGAAAATTTGTAACTCAAAAATCTCATGGAAATGAATGATGTAAACAAGAAAACAAAAAATTTATATTAAAAAAAGAATAAATTCATAAGGAATTTAGTTCAGAAATGAGAAATCTCAACATAGAATTTAAAAATAGATATTTTTGAGCCCATGTAAGTATCAAGGTCTGATACCTTTCCAAGGAAATCCCACTTTTTTGTCATTGCTCTGAGGCAGTGGCTGTTGAGGATTGAGAGAGGAAACTAAGTAGATTCTTGGTGAAATTATTTTAGCCTGAATTCAGGATTCTTTCTGAGGAGTTTAAATTGGTCCCTTTGAATGTTTCAAAGAAATAGCCTTGAAATCTTGAAGATAATGAAAAGAATTGAAAATGCCTATTTGTAAAAGGCAACAGGATTGGAGCTCTAGCTGAAAATCTTTTGGTTTATTGAACCACTAAAGACTTATTTGAGGAATAAAATTTTGGAAGTAGAAGAAACCTTAAATACTAGAAGGTCCAAAATTTAAGAATACCTTAAAGGACCAAGTTGTATCAACTGAGTCATTGTTTTTTTTTTTAAATCTAAAAAAAGAGATAGTAGGTTAATGTTTTTTTTTTAATTTCAGAGTTTTAAAGACAATGTGTTGATTGACAAGTCAGGCCCTTCAGGTGTTAAAGATTACTGAGTTTGTTTTACAGGTGATTAATCTGGTTTCCATAATCTTCTTGCCATATTCATTGGGAATGGGTCTGATCAAAAAAGAAACATATTTGAAATAATCAGAAGCCTGAGATTAACATGAAAATAAACTTTTAAAAGCCTCCAAAAAGTAAATCCCTGTTTTTGTGTTGAGGGAATTGCCTAGATGGCTATCTGGTAGACCATACCAAGCTAGATGATTTTTAAGATCTCTTATCTAAATTGTTAGCACCAAACTTCTGAGGACTTTCATTTTTCATTTAGTAACTTAAATATTATAACTTAAGGAAGCTTAAAAGCAAACATAAAAATGCAATTGTATGCCCACAAACATGAATCCATATACCAACATCAAATTGTAACTTCTTTATATTTTCTTCTTCCCTATACAAGGGGATGGGGGTTGTTTACAGGGGAAGGCTCTAGGCATAATGTGGTGCTCTGTAAGGATAGCACAGTACCCCATTTAAAACAATACATGCTTTAGAGGCAGAGAACAAAGAAACAGGAAATACTGGTACAGAGAAATCAAGGAGAGCTGGATCATACTCAATTAAAATTTAGATAAGAGGTTTGGTTCAGATTTTAAGTATGTTATAAGAGAGTCCAATGCCCAGGGTCCTCTGTTCACCAGGGGCTCAGAACCTCAGAGTCATTAGAGAACATCAGGCTCCCTTTTCCTTGTCTTCCACGTCCAATCCATCAGCAAATTCAGTTAGTTTCAACTTTTCTTTCTCTTACCCCCTGATCCTCTCACTGCCTCTACGCTTGTCACCTCTGAACTTAAATGTCAAAACAGGTTACTAATTTATCTCCAGCTTGATCTAACCATTATGCGGATCTCCTCATATGGGTCCACTCTTTCATAGCCTTCAGTATCTTCCTATTGCCACACTCATCATCTTGCCATTCAGGATCCCTCACAATTTATCTCCATTCCCTCTTTCTACCTTTATGTCATACTACATTCTACGTTCTACTTTCTAGCCAAACCCAACTATACACCAGTAATCTTTCCCTTATCTAATATCACTTTGTATTCTTCATGCTTATATTCTAATTTGTGTTATATTTAACATTGTAAATGTGTTATCTCTTCTCTTTCAGAATGTAAGTTCCTCAAGGGTAAAAATTGTATCTAATCCATCTTCATATCTCTCCTAACACTTAGAACAAATAAGTTAAATGAATAGCTGGATAAATGAAATCCAATTAGCTTTCCCAGTTAAAGGGTCAATTCCATTGTCATTAATTATGTACCTAATCCTGCCCAGCCTTCTCAAAACTGATGTTATTATTAGTAGTGGGGACCATGTGCCTTAGTACCAGAACATTACACATCTTCTTTTCACATACAAAGAATGAAACATTTATTTCATTGTAGTGGTGGTCCATTGAACCAATTCCTGTAACATTCAGAGACTATTATTTTGTCAGTTGCCTCATCAATCAGTCAACAATTATTTCTTAAATGCTTAATATGTGCTAGGCATGTGCTACCTGTTGGGGATAGAGAAGCAAAAATTAAGGAGTACCTGCCCTCAAGGCTCTTCCATTCTATCATATGTAAGAAACTGAAGGAGTTGTACTGGATGACTGCTTAGTTCTCTTCCAGATTGAAATCTATGATCCTAAGAATCATTACAAAAGATAGAATTTGAGTGGCCCTTCCTTAATCTTAGGAGTCACCCAACTTTCAGTTACTCAGTATCAAACTGATATCTCTGAGTAGTTACAATGACATTTTTATTCCATGGCTGAGTTTTCCCATGGATAGATATGATAGTTGAATCTTTAATCCAACAAACATTAAGCATCACTACAAGGAACTAAAAGAGGCACAAAGATAGATTAAATATAGTCCTTATTCTTAAGGCACTTAATATCTAAGGGAAGAGGCAGATGGATTTCAAAGTGATCTGAAATTCAGATGATACAGACATCTAAGTACTGGGAATTTGGGACTTTGGATTCACATCTTCCTAAGATAGGCATCAGTTGGTCAGTCAAGAAGTATTTATTAATTATCTACTAGCTGCTAAGTGATGAGAATACAAGCAAAGGTAAAAAAAGGACCTCAAACTGTCCCAGGGTTCACAATCTAATGTGGGAGACACTATAAAGACAACCAGGTATGTACAGGCTATATGTAGGATAAAGTGGAGATAATCAACAGAGAGAAGGCACTAACATTAAGGTGGACTGGGAGTCTTGTAGAAGACATGATTTTAGCTGGAGCTTGAAGGAAGCCAGGAGGGAGAGACTCCTAGGTATGCAGGACAGCCAGTGAAAATGCCAGTGTCTTGATCAAGGGACGAGAAGGAGGCCACTGTCACCGGATCACAGAGTACGTGGTGGAGTGTCATTTGTTAGAAGATTGAAAAAGTAGGAAGAAACCAGGTTATGAAGGCCTTTAAAGGTCAGAGGATTTTAGGAGGAAGAGGAAGAAAATAAGCATTTATATGGCTCCTACTATGGGCCAGACGCTGCATTAAATGCTTTTACAAATATTATCTCATTAGATCCTCACAACGACTCTGCAAGGCAGTTGCTATTATTATTATTCCCATTTACAGGTAGGGAAACTGAGGTAAACAGAAGTCAAGTCACTTGCCCAGGGTGACAAAGCTAATAAGTATCTATAGATGGATCTGAACTCAGATCTTCCTGACTCTAGGCTCAGAGCTCTATCCCACTGCACCACCAACTGTGTTCAATCTTATGTTGGATCCTCTATGTTTTCTCTGATAATTTCCCACAAAAATAAGGGAAGAATTATGTAATGAAATCTTACCTCTGTCTCTCTTCTTAGCAGAGGAGTGAAAAAAAATCTTAAATCTTTCAGCATCAATTGTTATCCAGATTTCTTAAAATTTCTTCTTTACTTCAGAAGTTCTACATGTTCAAAAAAAAATGTTCAATGTTGAATGAGAAACTAGAGCCCAGCTAATTCAGGCAGCTCTCCACAGGTTAGATTCATTATGAGTCCTCATAGCCCTATACTCGCAACCCAGGCTATAACTGCTCCTTTCTTTATCTCTATAATTTGGAAAGATCCAAAAAGTGCAATGAAATGCTAGCGTTTCAGCCCAGTGGAAGAAAAAGTGAGACAGATGAAGAGGAAGAGGGCTAAGAGGCAGCTAAGTTTAAAGAGAGAAAGAAGTAAGTGATAATTGTTCTCATCTCTACACCTCAGTCAAAGGAAAGCAGCTGGGTAGTCATGAACTTAACCTTTTGTCTGCCCAAAGCTCATTCTATCAAGAGTATAAAATGTCAACAGGGAAATAAAAGTAACATAGAAGTTGGGGAAAACTGTGCAACGAAATCATTTTCTTGAAGTGTAGAAGTGGGAAAATATGTAAATAAATACAGTAAGAATTGCAGCTCTGAAAATTATGACCAGTCTCTGAACTCTGTGATTCTAAGAATTCTTTAATTCATCAGAATGCCCTGCCTAAAGGGCTGATCTGTAATTATGTTCAAAAGTAGACTTTTGGACCCAAGATAAAATGTTATAAGGCAAGAAACTGAAGTGTTGGCTGAGATAATTATAACAAGGAGATGAAGCTGACTTTGTGGTGATGGTGAAACATGATGAGAAACTTAAAATATCCGGCTTGATTGAATCCCATCAAAATGGCGAATACAGAATGAGTAAATAAAGACAACCCTTCCTCCCAATCAAGTGATAATCACATTAAATTGTCAGATGCCATGAAATCAGAGGACAAAGGAGACTGAGCTCTTCTTTTTCCCCCATGCCGCTTAAGTTGAAAGATTATATTGAGACTTGTATTGTACTAAAAATTCAGTTTTAAGGTGAAGAGATGCCTGTATTAAATGTCCTTCTGTGATGTCTCATAGTGGCATGGAGTTGGATCATGGATTCCCAAAGGCTCAACCAATGGAGCACAAGCTCTGATATGTCTGTTATGATAGAGAGCTTCCTGAGTATAGTCCCAGCAGTAGTCAGGGCCTGCTTTGCAAGAAACAGAGTAGCTAAGCACCAAGAAGCTCATCAGTAAGAGGCTTGCCGCTGGGTGATAAATTCTTTGGCCTTGGGCAATTTGTGGGCAAAAAAAGAAAGATACAAAATGGCCCTCGGGCCATTGTACTTTTGCAGTAATGGCATCCCTGGTAGGAGGGAAAAAAAGGACAGAGTGTTGAGGATTAGTCAGTTTTTAGGCTATTCTCATGATTTTAGATAACAGCTTCAATATAACAGGGCACTGTCTCCTTTCCTTCCCCCATAACTCAGAAGAATAAGTACATAAAGAGCAAGTTATTTTGTAGATTAGAGAGCAAATGCATAGCTGATCTTTAGAGCCACGTGATTCTCTTACCCGAGTAGAAAGAAGCACACACTTTGGTCTCCTAATTCAGACACAGTACAATAATAACTCATGTACTTCTGGTGCACATTCTACCCATTTATGCCTTCTACTTCATCTCTTACTGGCTAGTCAGCATATGTACGATATCATTTAATAGCTGTTTGTCTCTCTCAAATGGTGTTGATATATGTGATACATTTGCTATCTCCTCTGCCTGGCATGTTCTTCCTCTACAGCTCTGCTTTATTAAATCCCTAGTTTGCTTCAAGATACAGCTCAACTGCCCTTTTCTACATAAAGCCTTGCCTGATCTCGCCTACCCAATTTCTAATATGCCCTCCTACCCTAACTACCTGGTATCTAACTATAGTATAGATACATATGTAGCGTTTGTCTCCCCCATTAGAATATAAGCTCTTTTAAAGAAAGAATTAATTCATCCTTTCTCTTTGAATCTCCAGAACAGTACCTGGCTCATAGTGGGCAAATAATAAGTGCTTATGGATTGAGTGATTTTGTATTTATTCTGTGTAGTTTTGTTCTGTGTAAACCTACATGTATACGTGTTGTTTACCCCAAGTGTAAAGTTTTTGAGAAAAGAGACTTGTTTCGTTATTGTATTTCCTAGCATAGTGTCTTGCATGTACTAGGCATTTAATAATTGCTTGTTGATTGCTCTTATACTTCTTAAAGATATATATTTTCATATTTCACATATTCTTCAAATCTTTATCAGGCACCTACTGCATTCAGAGCATTGTGCTAAAGTGCTGGGAGAAATGCAAAGTTTAGAAAAGGCAGAATTCCTACTCTCATCATCTTACAATCTAGTAACACTAACTGTATGACTGTGGACAAGTCACTCCCTGGACGTCTTGTAAAATAATACTTGCAGTCTGTCTGTCAAAACATATTTATTAAGCACCTGCTGTGTGCCAGACATCCTGCTAAGTGCTGAGAATTCAAAGAAGGAAAAGACAGCGAGAACCTACTCTGAAGGAGCTTACAGTCTGATGGGAGAAAGAGCAAACACATAACTATGTTCAGACAATATGTGTACAGGGTAACCTGGAGATAAAATCTCAGAGGCTAGGCACGAAAGACTAAAGACCAGAAAGACGACTTGCAAAAAGTGGGGTTTTAGCTGAGACTTGCCTACCTTCTTATTGTAAAGAACATACTTTGTAAACCTTAAATCACCATAAAAATGGTTTGTTAAATGATTAATAATAATTATTAATTATAACAAGAATAATTAATTATTGTTGCTGATAACCCACTCACTCTCAAGGGAGCCTTGAGGTAGTATGAGATAAAAATCTGCCAAATGAATCAGGGCATGTTTGACCTGAAGAAGAGAATCCTTAGGGAGACATGTTAGTGGTATTCAAGCCTTTCAAGGATTGTCACGTATAAAAGGGGTTGGATTCATTCTGCTTAGCCCCAAAGGGCAGATCCATGGATTTCAGCTTTCTATAAGAAAAAGCTTTCTAAGAATGCAAACTTTTCAAAACTTCAAAGGATTGCAAAAATATGCAGTGGGTTCTCCCTCACTAGAGGGCTCTACTGCAAGTTGGGTGACTGTTCTTAAGGGATATTGTGGAAAGGTTTCTTAGCCTACTGTAGATTGGACTGTATTGGTTTTACTGAGATCCTGCAATAACATACCAAGAAAACTAGAATTCCTGGTGCTACATGATACATCAGAATGAGACATACTTTTTTTGTATTTAATTAAAAAAAAACTTAATGGGAGGCTTTTGTCTTTTACATCTAAGTTATTTTAAGCATCCCTCCAGAATGAACTCTTGTGACAAAGAAAAGCAATTAAGCAAAGCACTGGGTATAATGGCTATATCTGACAGTGTATGCAGTATTGTGTCCTAGGAGACCTCCACCTCTCTGCCATAAGGTGAAAGCATATTTCAATATCTATTCTCTCTCATTTTCTCAGAATTTATTATATATATATATATATGATCTATAATATAATATATAATACTTTTGATGATCCTTTCATTTATATTATACTCCATGGCCAATGTGGAATTTGTTTTGCTTTACTATTCAGATTTGTGAGAAGGGTTTTGGTTTTCTTTTCTTTTTTTCCTATTTGGAGGGGAAAAGTGACTGGCTATAGGAATAAAAAATAGAGAAAGAAAAAAAAGAAAAGAGTATCATTGAAGCAATACACTAAGATGGCGAAATCAAAAGGAAGGAGCATATATACAGGGAAACACAAGAAGCCCAGTTTGAAACGTGTTGAATTTGAGGTAGATGGAACATCCAGCCCTGAAGGCAACTGGAAATACAGGTGCCAAGTGCAGAAGTGAGGTCAGAGCTAGATATATAATATGACAGATTGAAAACCAGAAGCAAGACAAACTGAAACCAGGGAAAGACCTAAATGTAGAAAGGTCAAAGTCCCAGGCCATCACCAGTTGTCTTGACTTCTGTCTTGCCACTGAAGGAGAGGGAAGCTGACAACTTTGCACCACTCTGCCTCACATCCAACTCACAGGCAAATTAAGACATTACCCTCGTGCTGTCATTGTTCTTCCTGAATCATCGAGTCCAACCCTTCATATTCTACAGATAACATAAATGAGTCCCAGGGAGGTTATAAAATGATTTTCCCAGAGACATACAGCTAGTGAGTATCTGAATCAAGGTTCAAACCCTGGTCTTCCTAACTCCAAGGGAGTCACCCTTTCCCAATATTCCAAACTTTTGGAAGTCACCTGTGTAGATATGGTGATTGAAACTGTGAGAATGAATGAGACAAGGCAGAGAGTACGGAGGAAAACTACAATCGATTCTTAGGGACCACCATTATTAAGGGGTAGGAGAAAAATGAGGTGTCCAAGAAGGTGGCAGAAAAAGGAACATCCAGAGAGGGTGGTATCCCTGAATCCAAGGGAGAAGAGAGCATTCATTAGAAATGGTTGCTGCCAGGAGCAGGAAAAAAAAATAATAATAATCACAAGAGAACCTTAAAAAGAGTAATTAGATTGGTGATTAAGGGATCATTTGTGACTTTTAAGACAGTAGTTTCAATAGAAGGGTGGTGGCAGAAAATCTAGATTGGAAAGAATTGAATGTCCAGTAGGAATTTTAACATATAATTATAGTGGGCAAAGTCCCTTTGGTTTTGAGATTTTCTTCATTGATGTTCAACATATTACTAGAATACAGTGATAGATTTTGAACAATAAGGGAATTATCTACTAGAGGTCATCTGCTCTAACCCCCAGATAAAGTTATGAAGGTCCAGGAGAGTTACACGACATGTCTGTGTAGATAATAAGTAGAAGAGGTGAACTTTCTTTTTTTTTTCTTTTTGGAAGGCAGTTGGGGCCAAGTGACTTGCCCAAGGTCACACAGCTAGTTTTTTGTGTTAAGTGTCTGAGGTTGGATTTGAACTCAGGTACTCCTGACTCCAGGGCTAGTGCTCTATTCAATGTGCCACCTAGCCTCCCCAGAGGTGAACTTTGAATCTAGTTCCTGTGACTCTAAAACCAGTCTCTTTCTGCTACAGAAATTAGATGCTGGGAGAGAATTACTCACAGATGAGGAATGCAGGTCTAGACTAGTAAAATGAATTCTAATGTAATAAGAGTAATAATAATTACTAGTATGTATATTGTGTAAGATTTGCAAAGTACTTCACACATACCTCATTTTATCTTTACAACCACCCTGGGAGATAGGTGCTGTTGTCCCCATTTTACAGATGAGGAAACAGGCACAGGATAATTGACTTGATGACCACATAGCTGAGAAGTATTTGAGACAGGATTTGAACTTTAGTATTCCTAACTCCAGGTCCAACACTATCCACTGCACCACCTGTCTTCTTCACTATTGTTGTTCAGTCGTGTCTGACTCTTGGTGACCCTGTTTGGAGTTTTCTTAGCAAAGATTCTGGAGTAGTTTTCCATATCTTTCTCCAGTTTATTTTACAGATGAGAAAACTGAGGCAAATAAAGGTTAAGTGACTTGCCCAGGGTCACACAGCCAAGGCCAGGTTATAACTCAGAAAGATGAGTCTTTCTGATTCCAGGCCTGGTACTCTATCCACTGCATCATTAGCTAGTGATTATTTCCAGAAGTAATCTCATCTGATCTCTAATTGTATTGTAGGTCTGTCCTTTTGAACCACATGGCAAGAGAGCACGCTTTCAACATTGGACTGCCGGACAATATTGTACACTGCAATGAATTTCTCGAGACATTACAGAAGAAACTTGACAAGTAAGTGCCATTTTATGAAACATCCCCTGAAGTCATGTTAATCTCACTGGAGTTTTTTAAAATCAATTTAATAGTCAAAGGTAATTAACGAAGCATAACCTGCTTATTTGTAATATTAGAAAAGTTGGAGTACTGAAGAACAATCTCACTCTTCTAAATTATATTCCCATTTAATTTTAATTTTAATTCACATTGACTGTAAAGGCAGCTTAACCAGAGATCATACACTGAGAAACATTGATTATCTGGGATGAAATCAAAGATCTGAAATGGAGATTCTGAGCTGCTAAAAGAGTAGTCACCAAGCCCATGCACTAACTCCCCAAACCTTTACTCTGTAACAACTTAGGTCCTTACACAGAGACTTACTTTAACCACAATTCTAAATAACATGCTTATCCGGTTTAGTAGCCCATAAAAACTGAAAAATGACAAATTAGAATGATAACCTGGAAACAGGCTTACACAGTTGAAAGAAATAGTAGTTAACAACCAGGAAGGAAGAGAGGAGATAGAAAAACTATAATATTTTTAACTTAATAAACTTAAAACTGCACTAACACTTTTAGGACAGCATATATATATATAAAACCTAAAAAAATCCATAATTGGGGGCCATCTAATATAGGGATAATTAGCCCCACACATCTCAGTAGCTACTAAAATGATTATCATAGCACTGCTCTGTACCTCATTTGTGAAATAAGGGTTTTGGTATAATCTTATTTGAGCCCAACAATAGCCTGTGAAGTAGGTCATTCAGATATGATGATTTCCTGTTCTCTGATATTGGCATTCCATCCCCTGCCTCCAGTAATGGACTTCACCTTTTTGAATTCTTCCAGGTTGAGCTTACATTCCACTTCCTATAGGACAGTGGTTCTCAACCTTCCTAAAGCCACAACCCTTTAATACAGTTCTTCATGTTGTGGTGAGCCCCCAACTATAAAATTATTTTCGTTGCTCCTTCATAACTGTGATTTTGCTACTATTATGAATCGTAATGTAAATATCTGATATGCAGGATGTATTTTCTTTGTTACAAATTGAACATAACCCACAGGTTGAGAACCACTGCTATAGGAATTCTTTCCTGATCTCCATAGTTCTCGGTGCTCTAGCCTGCCTCATGTCACCATGTGTATACTTAACTGTCTGCATGTCGTATTTTCATACTACAGTGTATGCTGAAGACAGGTACTATCATGCTTCTCCATTTATACCCCCAACCATCTAAAAGGTACCTTGTAGGAGCTTAATAAAGGCTTGTTGGTTTGGAGAGACGAGAGGCTTTCAGTTGTAAGACTGTGATTACTTCACCCTGTTTTTAAGTATTTGGTGTAAGTTGACCTTTCTAACTTAATTTTTAAAAAACTCCTTCCCACTTTCTGTAGTTCACTGCTTCCCAGTGTCACTCCAGATTTCTATTATATCTACAAGCTTGTTTAATCATCAGTGTCTATCCTACCTTATCAAGCAGCGGTAGGTAGGGGAATTTTTCTCCAATACCTAAGTGCCTTTATCTTTTGAGACCGAAATCAAGGTTCATAAGGGTGACTCTGAGTCATCAAGATTAAGCTGAATTATATTCAGCTTACCCTGTTTAAGAAGATAGGAGAGTGTGTGTGACATTTTAGAAGAATTTCCATCAGAAATGGTTAAACTTTTAAAAGCATCAGTGCTTAAAGGGCTTAGCTTCAGTTATTGGGGAAATGCACTTATGTAGAGCACCTGCCTTCCTGGTAAAAGCAAACCAATGGGGTGTTACTGAATATCCTTTTTGAAGTCTTTCCGGAAAGTCACCATAGCCCCAAAGAAGCAATAAACAATTCTCAACAGGCATTTAGTTCTAATTTTCATGTCAACACTGCCTGATCCCAAGCTACACACTTAACTCCACCATGCCTCAGTGTCCATCTATAAAAACGAAGATAAAAACATCCCCTAGTAGAAATTGTAGTGAATAATTCTAATCCCAAAGGTAAAATCCTATTAAATTGATGATTTCAGTATAAGATTTTTAAGCCTTACCTAATGATCCATGAATTCTTAAAAGTATTTGCTTGGCCCTTTAAAGCTTGATTGACTGAGAGCAGGTGATTATAAATAATGCTGAAATCGGTGATTTTATCACTCTAAGTAACTTCTTTATTGGTACAGAGAGCAAACCAATCCCACCTGTACATTTTTGTTCATGTTTTCCCATTAATCCTCATCTAACTGATTCTGGAGTCCTTCCTTTAGGTCATCTTATATTTCATGGATACGAGTAGACTATAGATACTAGGGCTGACCCATATTACCCCTACATGATTAACTTACCTCATTTTCTAGTCACAATCTCGTGCATGATATCTTTTACACTACTTGTATTAGCCATTGTTGAAAATGGAACTCTTTTGTGGCTCGTCATTGATTATCTGATAATGTCAAATAAGATATAATGCAGGGAGATGTCTGCTCACCAGAGTTCACCACTATCATGATGATGACTTAAGCATGTACATAAATGATGAGGTCCTCCAGAGGTGCCTGTTTGTAGGTGATATTGTGCTGATTGCATCAATCTCCATAGTATGACAAGGTATCCTCAGTGGGATCAATAATTACTCAAAAGTGATTGACCTAACCATATATTCAGGAAAAACTAAATGGATGAAAAAAATGCCACTTGTCCAGATCATAAAATTCATTTGAACAGCTAACAGTTTATTTACACATTAATACAAAAAAGCATCTCAGATAGACAAATGAATTGGACCCAGAATTAAATAGTTAAAAGAGGCTGATTTACAATTGGGGAACTTGTACAATGTTTTCAGTTATTCCCAAGATATTACCCGGCACAAAAACTTTGCCCTCCCCCTTTTTTTTGTTCTAATTGACTACAAATAGTTATAAATCAGACAAAATCCAAAAATCTGCTGGTAACAAAAAGGATAATGAAAGGATAATGAAAAGTGACCATAAAACTTCTTACAGTCAAACGTACCATTGTAGTGCACTTTGGGAAATTTTTCAGTTCAGATACCATCATTTATGTTTTTATTTCAGCTTGCAGTGCTTGTACTGTGAAAAGTTCTTCAGAGACAAAAATACACTTAAAGATCACATGAGGAAAAAGCAGCATCGCAGGATCAATGCTAAGAATAGAGAATATGACCGTTTTTATGTCATTAATTATTTGGTAAGGTTTTTCCTTCCTAATTAAAAAATTGATTGAAGTACCACAAACTAATTTTTTAACAAGCTAATTAGCACAAAGGTCAAAATGCAACTGAAGAGCTCTTCAGAATTATATTCCCTCATAAGAATGGTGAGTTTATAAAACAACTGAACAAACATTTGTGGATTACAAAAAATAAAATAAAATGTCACCCACATTAACTTAATATGAACAATTTAACTAAAATAAATTTCAAAGCACTCATATGACTTTTTTTTCATGTGAAGTATATTGATTTTAGGCCTTACGGTTACCATAGATTCAAAACCAGAAGAGAACTTTTGAATTCGTACTTCCCTTATTTTATAGATGAAGAAAACGAGGACTGTAGAGTTGAATTAAATTTCTCAGGGTCATATGGCTACTATATGGCAAAGTCAAGATTCAAACCTGGGTCCTCTGACTCCAAGGCTGGCATCCTTAATAGTGGGCTACCACTGCCTCACTTCCAATTTGGTGACCTCAAGTGCTCCTTCTCCCTTCCTCACATCTCACTTTACCCTACCCCACCCTAACTCCTGCTGAGGGTAGGGACCAAATCCTGTCCTGACCAGGAGGGTTCCTACTAGCAATTTTAAGCCATAGCTCACCAAATGCCTATGTGGCTTACTTTTTAGCAGCACCTAAAAGTCCTGCCTAGGCAAAACTATTTCCCACTCGACTGCCACATTAAGACTATTGTGTCCAGAAAGACCTTATCAAAATATAAATATTACATGAGAGAAATAACAAACACATTAACTCAAGAAATAACAAGCACGTTAACATTGTCATAGTACAAGTAAATTTTTAAGTAAGGTTAAAAGGGAACAGAAGTACAGAGCATGAGTTATTAGCAGAGGGAGCAGAAATTCATATGTGTGGCCATGGTCAGAAACCCCGGGGTATCCCATGGTTACAGAAAGCCTAAAGGCAGAAAGAGAGGAAGGACCCACCAGATCTACTTCATAGTTCTGCCTAGACAGTGGCAAGAGGGTGTAATGGCTAAGGTGTTGTATGGGGCAGGGAAGGCCCTGCCCTCCATGGAGCGTAAGTCTCTAAAGTCAGAGAACCTACCCTCCCTGAAAAATCCCTATTACTCTTAGCCTGTGGGACATTGCTGTTTAATAGTGTGACTTCACAAAGATTACAGAGCTCAGGGCACCCAAACATAACTGGGCGACCAGGTGGATGTGAGCACAAACGTGGTTGGGTTGCTTCCTTCATTGTTCTTCTTCACTTGCTTCAGTTGCTTTGCATCTAGCTCTTTGCAACCTCATCTGGGTGGGGTTTTTTTGTTTATTTTGTTTTGGGGGTTTTGGGCAAAGATATTGGAATGGTTTGCCATTTCCTTTTCCAGATCATATTACAAATGAAAAGACTAAGGCAAACAGGCATAAGGGACTTGCCCAAGGTCACACAGTTAGTAAATGTCTGAGGCCAGATTTGAACTCAGGAAGATGCATCTTTCTGACTCTAGGCCCGACACTACCCATTGCACACCCTAGCTGTGCTAGAGCTGCTTCCAGTTTTTTACAATTACATATAATGCTTCTATGAAAATTTTTTTTGGTTTTATCTTTTTTTCCTTTTTCTTTTCTGTTCCCTCCTTTCTTATTCCTTTTTTTTTTCTTTTCTTCCTTTCTTTCTTGACTCTGTCCAGGCTTCAAGTACAACAGCCATTCATGGATCCAATCTCATTACTGCTCAGGACAAGAGCTTCGACCTGATCCATTCCCAAATAGAGCTGGTTCAGCCCTCTTTAGGCAGCTTAGTCTTGGCTCCCCATTCCCAAGGGTTGATACCCACTTCTCTCTAACCCTATTGCAGCTCAGCAGGTAATCCACCACCCCTAGTTTTTTTTCTTATTGTTTTTTTCATAATGCTTCCAGGATATAGTCACAACAGTAAAAAAAAAAAAAAAAAAAAAAAAAAAAGAAAGAAAGAAAGAACTTGGATTCAGGAAGATCTGAGTTCAAATCCCATCAGAGACAAGTGCTCTCTGTGTTATTCTGAACAAGTCACTTAACCTTTCTTAGGCTCAGTTTTCTCATCTAGAAAATGGAGATAAGAATAACACCTAGTTCAAAAGGGTTGTTACAAAGCTCAGTGAGATAATCTAGGCAAAGTGCTTCATAAACCTTGAAGTGCTATATAAATCTTAGCCATTATTATTAGATATCCTGTCCTGGGGGCCAAGGTGTTTATTCCTGGATCTGCTACCATGCCTCATTCCATACCTACCTTTGCCCAGATCTCTGTTAAGTTATGTGAATCTCTGGGGTATCTTTGGGACATACTACTAGTACTAGGGATGTCATAGCAGCTACAAGCATCAGACTGAAAGAGCTGGCCCAGGAACATCCCCATGGTGACATGGCACCAGGATACAACTAGCACCAGACCAGCCTAGAGTTCAGCCACCCACCTCAGCACCCACTCATTTTTAGTTGCATATGGCAGATTGGTAGGCAGTTATGCATAGCAGGTCTGTTGACTTCAAAAGGGAATCGGATGCCAGATAGAAGTTTTGTCTTACATTGACATTTCCTCTAAGCAAATGGGAGAGGCTTTTTCCTGTTGATATGAGTGCTGAATTAAAATCGATAACCATTGTCCACAAAAGCTTAATTGGATCCAGTAAAGTTGTTTTCTTTTAAGGGTAATACTTTTATCTTCCAAAAAGGAACATGTGTGTCCTGAATTGGGATGTAAATCTTCTTCCTGGCTCCAGGGAGCAATTTCTGCCTGTTCTAATCCTTTTGGCATTTAAAGTTTAAAAAAAAAAATTTTTCCTCATGAGGCTAGTTTAGCGTGTGTTTGCAGGCTGGCTCTGTGAGTTACCATGGTGCACGACAAATGTTTCACAACTAGCTAACGGCAAAGCCACATGCATCATGTGAAACCTTCAGTCTTCTGAAATCACTCAATCTCATCTCCTCCAGCAAACCAGCCCTCAGGGGTTCAGAAGAATTCATTAGGGAATGGACCTTAGTATTAAACCTCCAAGAAATAGGGAGATACAGCAAAAAGCGGAGAATTGAATGGGGCTCCTTCCTTCTGAAGGAAGTCTTTTAAGCTAATACCTTAGCATGAGATTTAGGGGAATACCAGATGGCCAGAGGAACTCATCTTCTCAACAAGACTTCAAAGAACCAGATCTCTTGAGCTCATTAAGCATCCTCCGGCACTTGTAGAAAAGGAAATGTACTAGTAACCCATAGTTCATTCCATCTCCTGTGGTTATAAATGGTCTGTCCTTAACAAAACCATCTAGCCTCTCATTTCCTGGTGTAAGTTATTGGGTGCTGTCAGACTTCACCTTGACGTTGCACTCCAGGGCCTGTTGCTATTAACGTGTGTGTCCTGTATGTGATGCTTCCAACTTCTGAAAAACACTTTGGTAAAATGCTTCAAGATCATATAATTACTGGTATTTGTTTACTTTCAAGCTTGCAAAGCACTTTATGTGTCATTATATTTGTTGCTGAGTCGTTTTCAGTTGTGTTTAACTCTTCATGGCACCTTTTTGAGGTTTTCCTGGCAAAGATACTGGAGCAGTTTGCCGTTTCCTTCTCCAGCTCACTTTACAGATGAGGAAACTGAGGCAAACAGGCATAAGTGACTTGCTCAAAGTCACATCACTACAAAGTGTCTGAGGCAGGATTTGAACCCTGGTTTTCCTGACTTCAGGCCCAGCATCCTTGTCTGTTGGGTCACCTACTTGTCGGATATTCCAGGTAGCATTCTTATTTGCCAAATGACTGAGAAACTGTAGCTGCGATACGCATAGCATCACAATGTAGTCACAGTGTCACTTGCCCATGGTCATACGGCTAGTAAGTGTTGTGGCAGGATGATTTGACCCTGGTCTTCATACACTGACTCTATTACACTATTCCTCATGCCAGTCTTCCTCTTTTCAAATATAAAGCTGGACAAAATGAGAGGCAGCACAGCCTAATGGCTAGAGAGCCAACACTGCAGTCAGGAAGTTCTGAGTTCAATGACCACTTCTGACTTATACTGACTTGTAAAGGCCAGCCCTTTAATTTCTTAATTTTTCTTTTTCTTTTCTTTTCTTTTTTTTTTTTTTTGCTTTTTGGAGGGGGTAAGGTAGGGCAATTGGGGTTAAGTGACTTGCCCAAGGTCACACTAGTTTTGTGTTAAGTGTCTGAGTCCAGATTTGAACTCAGGTCCTCCTGACTCCAGTATGGGTGCTCTATTCACTATGACACCCAGCTGCCCCTAGTCCTTTAATTTCTTAGTACCCTCAGACAACTTTCTAGGAGAATAAGTCGCAGAACTGGTACTGATTTATATTGGTAGGGAGAGTTTCTTCACTGGGAGTTCCCTACACCATTATAAGTCCAATTTAAAAAAAAAAGATATACAACCCCAAAATTTTAAATTTAATAACAATGCTGAGATAGTAATATTATGACCAGGAGGAATATAAAGAAATGCTTACTGTGTTGTACTCTGATATGATGATAGTATCTAATAGTGATAAGATGTGCTTTGAGTTGTTCTTGTAGTAGCAATAATGGATTTGTACCAATGCCTCCCTCCACTCTGGCCTAGTCCTCCTTGTGGTTCATGGTTTCCATTGGCCACAGTTGTCATTGATACCAAGTGGTCTGTGCAAAGATCAAACCTCAGCCTTAGCCTCATTAGCACCATATTCTGCCCTACTGAGGAAGACCATGAAGTGCTCAGAGCTTAGTGAACCCTTTTGTTCCTTAGAGTTATGTGGTGATAAAAGTGAATGCTTTCTAACAGGGCCAAAGAGAGTTGTGAAGAATTGCCTACAGGTATGTTTGAGGAATGGGCATAGAGAAGCTGCTTCCCAGGTTACCAGCTAGATAGCACCATGGGAGATGTGACCAACATGAGAGAGATGGATGCTCATGACTTTCTTATGCCATTGGGATTGAAACCATTTTAATTATCTGTAAAATGAGTAGTTGAGGGAGGGAAATCTCTAATATTGAAAAAAGAATCAGAGAAAACTGGGCCATAAAGACTGTAGGGTTGTCTGGTTGTAGTCCTCCTCCCATAGTGAAGAAACATTCCTATTCAGTAGGAGGCAGTACGGTACGTTGGAAAGCACCTCTGATGCCAGCTCTCATTGTCACCTTGAGTTATTCATTTGAAGTCCCTGAGCCTCAAGTTCCTCACATGGTAACTGGGATTAGGCTGAATGGCCTCTAGGGTCCTTTTTAGCTCTAAATATGATCCTCCTAAATTATTAGTTATTTTAGCTATTTAATAGAATTTTATTTCTAAAGAAAGTTGACCAAATATAAAATGAAAAGGAAGGCAGAAAGGAGATGCTCATTGCTTAAAAGTGCTCCTTTAGGAGCAATCAGAAGGGAAGATGAATTGTGTTCATATAGCCGTTCCATGTTCCCCTTCTCAGTGCTGCTTCCTCTAAGGCAGTATTTTTGGCGTGACATCTATAGACCTCTTCTCAGGCAGGTATTTTAAGGAACTGGTTTCTATACTGGGCTGTGAAGGTCATCTAGTCCAATCTACTCATTTAATAGCTAAGGAAACTGAGGACCAAAGAAGTTATGTAATGTGCCCAAGGTCTCACAGAGAGTAAATGTCAAAGTCAGGATTTGAACCCAGGTCTTGTGATTCCACTTGCTTCAAAAGGCCTTTACACATTCTAAGTCACTCAGAGAAAACTCTTGTTTAATTTCCCCTTACAGAAGGCTGAAAAGGGCTGAGATAACACTCAAGGTAGTTAGGCCACTGTAAGTTATCTAACTTAATAAAACTATCTAGCTTTCTTCCCAGCTTTTCCTTCCTTAAGGAGCTGGGGTGAGGAGAAGGAAATACGTGTTTATATTATGCTAAGCTAATTATAAATATTATCTCACAACAACCCTGCAAGTTAGGCACTATTAATATCTCCATTTTATAGGTAAGGAAACTGAGGCAGACACTAGTTAAGTGACTTGCCCAGGGTCATACAGCACATAAGTACATAAGGCTGGATTTTAACTCTGGTCTTCTCAACTCTTCCTTACTTTCACATCAACATCCAGGCATCAGCTACATTATCTTCACATGCCAGGTTTTGTGGGGCTCTGGTTTTTATTTTCACTAAAGCTTCAGCATTCCTTGATTTAAAATAAATTTCTGTTCCCTTAAGACACACAAAAACAAGCTGCTTCTAGTGACTTGGAGACCTTGAGTGAAACTTCATGGATCTCCCTTTGTAGGTCTCTGTCATAAAAGAACCCATTCACACTTACAACACATTGCCTTCCTCTTCTGTTCCTAACCCACTTTTGTCTAAGGGCGTGGGTGTGGGGCTGCCTTTCCTCTCCATTCTCTTTCCAGCACTCGCAGGAGCCATCTGATGCAGAGGTTTGAGGGGGTGGACCGCAAGGCTTTATTGACATGCCTTCCCAACTTTGTTTTTCTCCTGTTCTGTACTTTCGTGATATGATTCATTACCAGACACGATCTCTTAATTAGAAAGTTATGTGTGTTGTTTTTTTCCTCTGAGTCCTGGTCCTTTAGTAAATGGCTAACTTAGCTGCACCATCAGAGATCTACATAAACCTCTGGGTACTTGTTTTGTTCAAATAGTCATTTTCCCAGTTTACTGTTTGGGTTCCATTTCCATTTCCTTCCACAGTTGATTGTAGTTTATCCTATACTTCCTGGACACTTCTCTGAATGTTGTACTGAGTTCAAAGGCTATTACAAATTACTTAGGCAGTGGGAGATATTTTCTTCTCACTTTTTCATCAAGCTATACAATGATAAGCAGCCGTCTAAGGAGATGATACCCACAATGAGCATCCTTGGGTACTTACTGGTAAAACAGATGTGATTTTTGTACCCTCCACCCATGTGATCAGAACCTCCCTAGAACTTAGGAGATACTTGGGTTTTAAGAAGAGCTTAAGTGACTTGAGCAGAAATTATCAGAAGTTGGAATTGGAATCCATGTCTTCCTTACTCCAAGTGAGGAATTCTATCTCCTGCCTTCACCTGAGAAAGCCAAGTGGCTCAGTGGAATAGAGTACTAATAGAATGGAGTCATGAAGATTTATCTTCCTGAGTTCAAATATGGCCTCAGACACTTAGTAGCTGTGTGACCCTGGACCAGTCACTTAACCCTGTTTGCCTCAGTTTCTTCATCTGTAAAATGAGTTGGAGTAGGAAATGGCAAAGCACCCCAGTATCTTTGCCAAGAAAAACCTCCAACAGAGTCATGAAGAGTTGGACACAACTGAAATGACTGAACAACAAGAACAACTTGTCTTGGTCTCTCCCCTGTTCCAGAACTCTTGACAGTGAGACAGACCATAGCCAATAAGTCCTCAGTTCAGTTCCAGATTAAACAGTAAGTACGTCAATACCCAAAGGAGTTGATGCAGCTCCAGATATAATGTTGATAGAGTGCTTATCATGTGCCAGGCATTGTGTGAGGCACTTTACAATCCATCTCGTTTGATACTCACAACAATGGGCATAGGAGGGGTGCTATTATTATAACCCATTTTACAGATGGGGAAACTGAGGCAAACAGGTTAAGTGGCTTGCCCAAGGCCACACAGCTAGTAAGTGTCTGAGGCTGGATTTAAATTTGGGTCTTCCTGCATCTAAGCCCAGCACTCTATCCACTGTGCCACCTAGCTGCCCCAAATATATCTTACTTCTATCTCTGAAGATCTGGATGATTATGTTGTGGCAGAGTTATATAAAGGTTCTTGCCGGTGGTGTGCTCTTTATAACATGCTACATAAATATACACTATTACTGTTATTGTGCAGAGTTTACACCATAGTTGTATGTTTCTGAATTAACTACCGCATCTTAACTCCCAAGACCTAGTGTTAAAGAACATCCAATGACATTTAAGTTTATGCATCATTAACTTGATAGATTGTGACAACTCTGAAACTTCTCATTAACTTGACAAATGATGTATTAATTTTATTTTTCTCTTTTCACACCTATTCCCAACTCTTTTCCCCACTCCCTCAAAAAAGAGGAGGAAAATGCCTCTGGTAGCAATAGTAGTCCTTGGTTTTGAGAGGATATTTGAATACCATAGTCTGCTTTATATGAATATTAAATTCAGCAAACGTTCATAAAGCCCCTACCACAGACAATTTCTTAGGCACTGCTATTCAAAGGTAATACCAGAACTTGAAAGTTTGGGCCAATTTTTTTTTTCCATAAAAGCATAGGGCTGTGTCAGTAGTGGGATAGTAGGATCGTAGATTTAGCTAACCTTAATTCCAAGGTAATCATATCTATCCCCCTCATTTCACAACCAAAAAACTGAAGTCAAGAGAAGTGTCACACAAGTGATAAGTGGTGTTCGTGGGATTGACACTCAGGTGCTCTGACTCCCAGTCCAGACTCCTGTCTCTGCCAGTAGCCTTATGTAAGTCATTTTATATCTGGGGGCCTCCGTTTCCCCATCTTTTTTTAAAAGCAGGGGGAGGAAATCTAATGCCCCATTTGCTCCCATAAACTCTCAGGCTTGACTTGCCTTGGGAAAGGTAATGTTTCCACTACACCCTATCCTTCCCAGACTACTATGCTGTTTTTGCCTAGATCACTGGAGCAGAAAAGGGCAGAAAAGGAACAGATGGCATGAAGATGGAATAAATAAGATCTGCTGAAACTGAGGGGCAGGATTTGAGGAGAAAATGCAAACTATTGAACCAAGCATCCTTGGTCCAGCTTCACATACAAGTGATGAGGCTACTCAAGCATTACTTTCTCCAGTACATAAGGGAGAAAGGAAATGGGTTCTAGTGTAGCTTCACAATTTAGATTTTTTTTTTCTGGAAACAATGGAAAAGATGTGTAATGTTGTCAATAGATCAGTATTCCTCTATTCTAGCCAGTAAGTAGTCTCTGAGAATTACTATGGCTGAAAGATTCATCTCCTCCAGATGAGGAAAAAGTTCTCATTAACTTGGTTGTCAGATGACAAACATGAGACTTGCCATCATTCTCTCATTAGGCCTAGTTTTGAAGATGCAAACCATTCTTTTCTCCATGGTTAACCCAAATGCAGTAGAATACATTAGATTTAGCAGAATGTAAGCAACTCAAGGGCAGGGACTGTTTAGATTTTTCAAACTGATTTCTAGTCCCTTGCTCTCAGGAGGTGGTTTAAAAATGTAATTGAATAGTGATATAGGTCTCATTTTTAAAGAATCCATAGAGTATATTTAATCTAGAATTGTCAATTTTTAAAAAATAAGCAATTTAAAATAAGTGGGATGATTTTTTGGCTCATTTCTAAAGTGAACTTCAATCTAAATTGTATTTATTGAAATTTTAGAGAATTCTTGTTCTCCCTTCCTGAAGGGAAGACATTGTCAGAAGGGCAAGCATAAAGTCTGCATAAATTTTTCAAAGTTGTATTGCTTTAAAGTCAACAACAGAACTGCGAATCTTCTAGCAGCTTTGTGAACATATTCTTAATCCTTTTCTTTATCTCTCTGATCTTTTTGTCTTAACTTACACAGGAACTTGGAAAGTCCTGGGAAGACGTTCAGTTGGAAGATGATCGGGAGCTGCTGGACCATCAGGAAGAGTAAGAATTGTTGCTATTGTCCGTGGCCACTTCTTTAACTAGAATTAAAATCTGTATTTGGGAATGTGTTGCCTAAATAGAAGTAAGAGAGATGTGTTTCACCCTGGACCATGAATTCAGTGACTTGACTGTTATTTAATGGTGTTTGACAGCAGATGTCTCAGTATAATTAAACAAAACTTCATTAATTTGATATTGGTTAATTCAAAATAGCTTCTAAAGCAATAGCAAAGGCAATTGCTATTGCTACTAGATAGGATTTTGCCATTAAGGGTATTTGGTTCATCAAGAGCGTGTGTGTGTGTGTGTGTGTGTGTGTGTGTGTGTGTGTGTGTGTGTGTAGAGAGATACATAATTCAAAGAGGAAATTGCATCCTCGTGTGTCTTGCATTATTAAATTGGTCTAAGAACTTGAAGTGAATGATGTGATCTTTGGACTGCTCCAATTTTTGTCAGCTCTGCCCTGCTCAGTCCACATCTAGAGGATCATGTTCAATTCGGGGGGCTATATTTTAAGAAGGACACTGATAAACTGGAAAGAATTCAGAAGAGGACAGTGAGAATGAATGAGATTATTACTATTATAAGGATTAACCAAAGGAACTGAAGATGTTTATCAAAGAGAAGAGAATATTGGGGTAGGGGAGGACTTCAAATATCTGAAGCAGTATCATATGGGAGAGAGCTTAGACTTGTTCTCCTTGGCCCAGAGGTCAGAAGCAGGAGGAGCAAAGGCTGGGAGTTACAAAGAATCAAACTGAGACAAATTCAGAACTTGCTAACAAGTAGTTATCACAAAGTTGTGTAGGATGGCTGGGGAAGGTAGTGGTTTCCCATCACTGGAAGTGTTCAATCGCGTGCTAGACACTTGACAGATACATTGAAAAGAGGATTCTTGTTTAAGTATGTGTTGAACTGAATAGCCTCTGAGGTCCCTTCTAACTCTGATAGTCTATCTGTGAAGTGGAGAAGGGGGAATAACTGTTCATCCTAGCTTAAGACTAACTCAAAATCACCTACATCTTCTTCATCTCAGCTATCAAATTTAAGCAATGCTTGCCTTGGGGCGGCTAGGTTTCTTAGTGAATAGAGCACCAGCCCTGGAGTCTGGAGGATCTGAATTCAAATGCAGCTTCAGACACTTGACACATTTACCAGCTGTGTGACCTTGGACAAGTCACTTAACCCCAATTACCCTGCTTTTCCCCCTCCAAAAAAAAAGCAAAGAAAGAAATGCTCACCTCTTATACCATTTTCTTTACCAATTGTTGGCTTTTTTTCTTGGTCTCCTGAGGCTTGAATTAATATTTTATCAAGTTGAATGGCAAAGTTGGGTAACAGAAGGTCTGCCATATTTGTAAATGTGGACCTGGTTAGTAGATTCTCTAGACTTTGGAAAACAGCATTTCTTTAGAGCACCTTCGTTAGTGTATTTTACAAAGTAAATGTTTACATTTTCGTTCCACGGTATCTCATGAACAAGAGGGGTGACACAGAATGAGGAGCTCATTGACTACTACCTCTTCTCACACACTGATGGGGAAAAAAGGGAAAGAAGGGGAGCATCAGTCTTAATTTACCAGGGAAAGGAGATGAGTCACCTAAGACCCCACCAGAAGTTAGTGGCTTCTTGAGTAGCCATTGATTCTAAGCACTGTTTCCTCGCTCTTTGGGTAGGATTGAAGAAGAGTACATCCCCTAACACCTACCTCCCTGAAAGGAATTATTAGCATTTCAAAAGAGAAAGGAGGAAAAAGGGATGTCTGCTCTACTACAAGATTCCCCAGCAGCTCCTGGTAAAATAACCATTATTTCTGTGATGGAAAGAAAAAAAAAAAGGATCATTTTGAAATGCAGCATGCCCCATTTGTCATGCAGAAACACGTTCCCAGCATCTTGCCTGACTGTGTGTACACTCACTGGCTGTAGTTAACATATCCCTTGATATATCTCCTTGTGCAAATTAGACCTAGTTGTCTCAGAACAGAGTCTGCCAGAAACAACTGCTGTTTCATGATTCCCACTCGTTCAGTAGTGGGGTAGCTGTTCAGAGGAGAGGAGAATATGAGAAAAAGGATCAGCACCTGTTTGTCATTTATATTAATTTCATGGTACTTCTTAGAATTTCAAAAGCTGAAAGATAAACATAATGTGTTGTGACAATCTCTGGGTAAATGTCAAGGTTGAAAAAGGTTTGGCTCTTTTCCCTCTGGCAGACTGGGAGGGCAGAACCTAATGGTCATTGCCACCCGCCTATGAACCACTGAGCTGAGAAGGCTCGGGCACACCTCCCACATACACACACTGTTTTTAAAAGTGCCGAGATTTGTTTGTTTTGAATGTTTTATCAAAAGCATTACAGTGAACAGCAATATAACCAGCTAAATTTGCCTAATAGCCATTTACCTTCAAATTAATTAATTTCAGTCAATGGTCATAACAGTTTACCTATTCGCTCCAAGTCCTTATCAGGGTTCTCTGTTCATTTTTATATACTTTTCCTCCTGGTGGTGATAGCTGGTCTGTAGTCCCATTCTTGGTTTGCTCATTTTGCATTATTTCAGGTCTTTCCAGATTTCTTTGTATCTCTCATTCTCAGCAGTCTCCACTGTATTACAGGATTCCATGACATTCTTCTTCCACAGTTTATTTAACCATTCCCCTACTACTGGACCTTTAGGCTGTTTCTGGCTTTTAATGATTTTATACACACACACACACACACACACACACACGCACACATGCACACATACACACACTTCTGCTGCTGAAATCTTAGAATAAATAACTCTTTTTTTTGTTATTCTGACGACACTTACAGATATTATTTCCAAAGACAGATGGCTTTATGGCTTTTATCACATACTTTTACTTTTTGGACTGCAGTGCAAAAAGATTCTGCATATTTGCAATTCCACCACCAATGGATGAGTGTATCTCTTCTTCTATTGCCCAGCTACCGCTGTTTTGCTGCTTTTAATGCTTTGTGGTCTGATAAGCTAATAATGAAGGCAATCTGTGTTTTATGTTTTCTGCATACAGTGACTGGTCTGATTGGGAAGAACACCCTGTCTGTGCTGTTTGCTTGTTTTGTGAAAAACAAGCTGATACTACTGAAAAATTACATATCCACATGGAGGTGAGATGTTCTATCGATCATTTGGTTTGTACTTTGCTGCATAAAAAAGAATACAGATCATTACTTCAACCTTAGCCACCTATAACTAGGACCTCTTCTTGTTCATTCATTATTCAATCATGTCTGGCTCTGTGATCCTCTTCAGGGTTTTCTTGCCATTTCCTGTTCCAGTTTATTTTATACAGGAGGAAACTGAGGCAGAGGTTAAATGACTTGTCCAGGGTCACACAGCTAGTAAGTGTCCGAAGCCAGATTTGAATTCAGAGTTTTCCTAATTGCAGGCCCAGTGCTTATCCATGGCACTATCTAGCTGCCTAGAGACTCTTACGTGTCCCTGTTCTGAAGGCAAAATTTGAAAATATGGTGACACATGTAATCCACTCAATATGATCTGATGATCCAGCATGTGTGGCTCAGCTTTTAGTCAAATATGAGTCAAGATAAGCACTCAGATTAGTGTAGGTAGAGATATATCCAAGTACCGAGTCTCATTCCAGTGCTTCCTGCCCTGGGCAGAGATTGTAGAAATCTCTTCTATACTGTACAAAGCTGTAGTGCAAGCAATGTGAAAAACAGGGCCAGGGTCATACTTTTATAAAGAAAACTGGGAATATCCCATGGTTAAAGATTTTCCTTTTCATTCACTACAAGCTATTTCTATTTTAAAACAAAATTAAAACTGCAAGATGAACAAGGCTAGTATCATATGCGTGTAATTTGTCTCTGCCTAAAAGGCAGTCATGGGGCCATGAATGTTAACTCCTGTGGAGGCAGAGCTCCCTGAAGCAGGAATGCCCTTCAAGCTCCCTCCTTCAAGCCTAAGAAACAGGGTGGCACCAGTTCACTAATGCATGATTGTAAGTGAGGTTGCCAATTCATAGACCCATAGAGTCACAGAAGAACTTAGAAGTTACCCTGCCAAACAATAAAGAAATATCCAATGCAACATCATTAACACATGGCTATCCAGCCTCTACTTAAATACTTCATAATGAAGTATCAGTGGAATAAATTTTCATATATATGACATAGGGCAGCTAAGTGGCACAGTGTAGAGAGTGCTGGAAACTCAGTTTGAACCTGAGTTCAAATCCCACCACAGACATTTACTAGCCATATGACCCTGAACAAGTCATTTAACCCCTCTCATCAGTTTCCTCATCTGTGAAATAAGGCTAAAAATAATATGTTCCTCATGGAGTTGTTATGGGGATGAATGACATAATATATCTGAAGCAGTGGGCAAAACTTAACAGTACTATAGAAATGCTAGTGATGATGATGATAATGAATTTGCCTAACGCATGGAGTGCCTATTTTAACATAATGCTTAGACTAGACATTGTCTAAAGTGAGTTAAGAATGGGCATTGCCTATTGTGAGCACGTAAGTCAAAACAGCAACAAAATATCCACAAACGGTGAATCTATTGTTCAAGCATGCCGTGGGCTGGGGGACTTTGTGGTGGGAACCTAGGTTCAGATCCTGTCTTTGCTACTATCCCATCTTGTTATTCTGACGACACTTACAGATATTATTTCCAAAGATAGATGGCTTTATGGCTTTTATCACATACTTTTACTTTTTGGACTGCAATACAAAAAGATTCTGCATATTTTCAATTCCACCACCAATGGATGAGTGTAGCTCTTCTTCCATTGCCCAGCTACCACTGGTAGCTCAGCATCTGGTTCCTTATGAATAAAATGAGGGGGTGGGTTAGCTAATATTTGAAATCCCTTTCAGCTCTCACTCTTGGATCTTAACAGCTAAGAAGAAGGATCTAGAATGTAGATAGTCAAGTCCAATCTAAGTCAAAATCTGATCTCTTCTCCTTCTTGGAAGACAAAGAGTCTAACCAGGATCGGAATAACCCAAAGAAAACAAGTACAAGCATCTGGCAGCTCCTGGGGAACTGTAAAGGATGCAAGTCTGATCCAAGAAGAGCAAGGTTCCTTAACCTTTGTATGTGGCGGACTTCTTTATCAGTCTGATGAAGCCTATGAGCCCCTTCTCGAAATAATATTTCTAAATGTATGAAACATGATACACAGGATTATAAGAATAGGTCCAATCATATCTCTCACACACACACACACACACACAACACACACACACACACACACACACTTCAGTAAACTCTAGTAGCTTCTTTTGCCTCCAGGATCAAACACAAAATTCTCTATTTGTCATTCAAAGCCCTTCATACCCTAGTCTCCTCCCACACTTCCTGTCTTCTTATACCTTGCTCCCCAACACATACCCCTCAATCCAGTGACACTGGACTCTTAGCTGCTTCACCATCAAAACACTACAGTTATCCTTTCCACATCTCAATTTTCCCCATCACAATTTCAGTATATTGTGGGTTGGCAGAAAAAAATTAAATGAGAATATTTGGGGGAGTTTTACAGAAACCATACATGACATGTGAAGACCAGCAGACAACAAAGAAAAAGTTTAGAAACTCAGAAATGCAGAAAATATATGTGCAGTATTGTATAATACAGCTTTTGACCAAATACTTAACCCAAATTTTACAATAAGGTCTGTACACACCGCATAAAAGAAAAAAAAGAATTCAGACTTGTCTGGTATGAAGGGAGGGTCAAAAAACTTTTATGCAGATTTCCTAGATTATACAGGGGCACTGTGCCCCTAACCCCTGCAAAGTGGAAGGAATAATGTCTTACATATGTAAGGCATTACATATGTCCGTGTCTTAGCTCTGAGCATTTTCTCTAGATGTTCACCATTCCTAGAACACTCTCCCTCTTGTGTTCTGACTACTGACTTCTCTAACTACCATTAGGTCTCAACTAAGATCCTGCCTTCTACCAGAAGGTTTCCCTAAAACTTCTTAATTCCAGTGTCTTCTCTGTTAGTTAACTGCTTTTTATCTTATATATAGCCTGCTTTGGGTGTATTTGTTTGTGTTTTGTCATCCCCTTTAGATTTTAAGCTCCTTGAGGGCAGAGACTGTCTTTTGCCTCTTTTTGTTTAGCACATAATAGGGGCTTAATACAAGTATATTATTTATAAGGGAAACCAATTCTATTGAAATAAGTTATGAAAATATTTTTCAAAAACCAGTTAATAAACCCCAGGTAAAGAACTCCTAATTTATGACATAAGAGTGATCACAAGAGCTTCACAAATATGGAAACATAACAAAATCGCAGTATTGAAAAAGGCCTCCACGGTTATCCAGTTCATTCTGCCTCCCCGGATTCCCAAGGCACCCTCCTTAGCAGGTTATTTCATAAATGATAAGAAGGTTTATGTTAGAGAAATCAAAGAAGTCAGTGTATTTTGGGGGGAGCCTGGGGAGATGGAGAGGGAGTTGACTGTTTGCAGAACACACTCTTAGTAAAGTAAAGTAAAAAGGGAAATTTTTCAAGGTTATCGAGTATGGTGGATTTCTAGTACCTTAATACAGAGTGCAGAAGGGACAGACACATGCTGCTGGAAGGCTGAGGACATCTTTCGTCAGATGATAGAATATATGCAGGGCATGCTTAAGTAATAGTCCTACCACTGTCATAGCTGCTGAAGAGGTTTTTCAAGTTCATGTGATGAATTTCTGCTGGGCTGTGTTAAATAGCACTTAGATTATAAAGAATTCAGAAAAGAAAGATGGTGGACATAGCTTGAGCATCCAAGGAGCTCAAACTACTAGGAGTTCTTGGTAAGCTCACTTTCTGTAAAATTTCAAGGTGAATGATGAAAGAACTCACTGGATTATGGATTTGTGTATCAGTGTATATAAATGAATAATGAATATTTCTTTACAGGATGCACATGAATTTGATCTTCTGAAAATAAAATCTGAACTTGGTGAGTATGGTATGCTATAACTGCAATGACATATTTTTCATTAAGAGTCCTATAAAGCAATCCACAAATCTTAAATGTGCTTTCTTTATGTACTACTAGAAGGTGGTAAGATTAAGTTGGATTCTTTTATCTTTTTTTTAACTACATAGATATAGATATAGAGACAGAGAAAGAGAAACTATATGTGTGTGTGTATTTTTAATTTACATATATAGAGAAAGTGAGGGAGAGAGAGACCTACCTTTTCTTGACTTTGAGCTCTAAATGTACCTTCTTTTAAACTATAATAGTACTCTATAGTCAGAGATAGAAACTGTCTGCCCAAAATGTTTTCCACATCTATGTAGTAGAGGATTCTATTTAAAGTAATTTTTCCCAGGCATTATGAAATTTCATTCCCCCATTGTTTTTTTTAATTCTTTTTTTTTCTTTTTCTTGTCTTTATTAATTTGTTTGTTTACTTTTAGTTTACAAGATTCAGTTCCACAATTCCTTGAGTTTCAAATTTTCTCCCTCTCCCTTTTCTCCCCATGCACCATGACAGCAAGTAATCAAGTATAGGATCTGCAAATACTTTCACATTAGACATTAGTCAGGTTGTAAGGAAGGATTATAACCAAAGGAATGAGCAATAGGAAAGAGGAAATAAACCCAAACAAGTAAAAGAAAGAAAGCAGATAGTTTGCTTCAGTCTGCATTCAAACTCTGTTCTTTCTAGTTCTTTCTCTGAATGTACACATCTCCTTCCATTATGAGTCTTTTGGAGTTGTCTTATAATCTCACATTGCTGAGAATAGTCCAGTCTATCAAAGTTGGTCATTACACATACATTGTGTCTATAATTGTGTACAAATTTCTCCTGGTTTTACTCTTCTCACTCAGCATCAGTTTGTGTAAGTCTCTCCACGTAAATATGAAGTCCATCTGCTCCTTATTTCTTATTGCACAATAGTATTCCATTACATTCATGTACCACAACTTGTTTAGCCATTCCCCAATTGATGGGTCTCCCCTTAATTTCCAGTTCTTTGCCACCACTAAAAGAACTGCAATAATTTTTTTTGTACATACAGGTCTTCCTCCCACTTCTATGATCTCTTTGGGATACAATTATTAATGGGTCAAAGGGTATGCAATTATTTATAGCCCTTTGGGCATAGTTCCAGATTGCTCTCCAGAATGGTTGAATCAATTCACAACTCCACCAACAATGCATTAGTATTCCAATTTTTCCACATCCTCTCTAGCATTTGTCATTTTCCTGTTTTGTCATCTTAGCCAATCTGACCAGTGGTACCTCAGTTATTTTGATTTGCATTTCTCTAATCAGTAGTGACTTAGGGCATTTTTTCATATACTTATAGATATCTTTAATTTCTCTCCCATTGTTTTTTAATCTGACTTCTCCATACCCTTTATTGGTCCTCTTTACAAGTGCTTTATCCCAAGCTGGCCACCCATATGCAGCCTAAGAGCCAAAGGTATATAGTGCCCAGAATCCCTAGGAATACAGATCTTCTGAGATTTTTTCTTAGAGAATGCAAAAACTTAGTTTATTGGCACACATTAACACTAGAAGACCCAGCTACCACTCACCCTGTTGATACCTTATGCTACCATAAGGACCAGGGATTGAGACTAGGATTGTCATTTCATTGGTGTAAAGAGCTCCTGAGGAAAGAATATCCTTCCAGTGCAGGGCAGCATCCTTTTTGAAACTTACAGTATTAGAGAGTTACCTAGAGCACTGAGAGATTGACTTGCCAGACCACATAACCAGCATGGGTAAGAGATGGGACCTGAACGCAGGTCTTCTTGTTCTCTATCCACAATTGTGGGACTCCTTCATGCTACCATACTTGGATCAATTAACAAATGTAATTAAAATTAGAGAGGTAGCATGGCAAGATGGATAGAGGAATGACTTTGGAGTCAGGAAAACCAGGGTTCAAATCCTAGTTCTTATGTATACTGGCTACATAACCACAGGCAATCACTTAACCTCTCAGTGTGCTAGACAGCTGTCCAAGACTGAATTACAAGAGTGTTGCCAGTATGAATCAGTGGAACAGTTTGGATTCCTGATCACATGGCCGACTATTGAGAAACATGATCCTTCCCCCTAATCATGTACTATATTTTTATTTGTATATAAAGTCAAATAAAAGTATTACCCCTTCTGTTTATCTCCTCATGTAATAACCGGACACATTTGAGTCTTGTGGAAAACAGAGTCAGGAATCACTGATGTAAAGGGATTATTTGATTCATTTTGCATATTGATGATCCTTTGAGAAGCTCCAAATTAACCTTCTTTGGCATACTACTCAAAAGCGCAGCCCTGAAGAATTCAATAGTTACGCCGAATATAGCTCTAGAACTACTGAGAAAAAATGTTAGCTAATTGAAACTTCTAAAGTCAATATGTGGCACCATCCACAACCAACCCAGGATGTCTTAGGTTTGAACGAATTGTGTTACACATTTCTCAAGCTCGAGGGAACAGAAACATTACAGTACAAAAGGACTGGCAACTTGCCTGTCAGTAACAGGTGCAAACCCAAATGACCATTTCTTGCCTCTCAGCACCACTGGACTTTGTATACATCTTTTTTCTTGGGTTACTTTATACTTCTTAAGTCTTACACATGCTTTTCTTGTTAGACCCAATCCTCTCCAACACCCCCTTCAGTCCCACAGACAATCAAATCCATTCTCTATACTTCTTAGTTACTGTGAAAATGAGTTTTTAAAAAATTCTAACAGTGCAAAAGTGATTGTCTAATGAATCATCCAGCATGATTTTACTTCCTGCCATCTTCCCAGGATTACATTTCTATCAGCAAGTAAAACTGGTCAACTTCATTCGGAGGGAAGTTCACCAATGTAGATGTTACGGCTGCCATTTGAAATTTACATCCAAAGCCGAATTAAGGAATCACATGGAGAAAACTAAACACATATCAATGCTTCCTGAAAGAACCACATGGGATCAGCCACAGTAAGTACTGATCTATCACATGCATCTATCTTCCTTCTCCCCCATCTTCCTAGCTCCACATTTCAATCATTTTAAATTGCTGAAAAACTTACTAACTAGTTTACAGCTGCTTGGATGTACATTATTAATCCTATAAAACATCCCTTAGCCTGGCACATAATTCAAGCTTGTTTTGAGGGACCCTGGAACTGTCATATATGATCTTATATATCCCTTGGATAACACCAGTTCAGAAAACTCCTTGGAAGTTGAAGTCCCCCAAAGACTCCAATATGGAAACTTTGGGTCATAAATTTAAAGCTGAAAGAGACCTTTGGAGGCAATCTTTTCCATCTCCTTCATTTTACAGATGAGGAAACTGAGACCAGAAGAGTCGAGGTGACTTGTTTAAGGTCACACAGGTAATAAGTGACAGAGTTAGAAGTCAAATCCACATCCTCTGCTTCCAGATCCATCTCTCCACTGTACTTACTACAAAGTGCTTGCTGCAGTGGAATCCACAGAACACTATTCTTTTCTCCCCCCTCACCCCCAGATTCTTTAGAAAAGGACCTTATGAATTCCAAGAGTCATCCCTCAACTAACCATCTTCCCAAGTGGGCAGAAAACTCAGATGAATTCATATTAGGCATCTCCAAATGTCTTCATGACTCTTCAGTGCAAGTGGGTGTAGACTTGTTCTGTGTTTCTCCAAAAGGCACTAACACTTGAACAAATGAGTAAGAGTTACAGATAGGCAAGCAGATTTCAGCTCTTTGAGGGAACTGACCGTCTCATAAGATGATGAGTTTTTGGTTCATGGAAGTTATTCAAGTGGAGATTGGATGGCTATCTGTTGTAGAAAGTTTTCCTATATTGGGAGGAGGTAAGATTGAATCAGAGGTATCAAACGTGTGGCCCACAACTCTCCCATCCAAACCAGATTAAAGTTATAATTGGGATATATTTAGCAAAATAAATAAAAATTTAATAAAACAAATAAACATATAAAATATAATAGGTGTATTGTCTATAATAATGCATAATATAATTATGCATTATTAGATTATATATGTGATATAGATTATAATAGATAAAATTTATATGTGCTCTCCTAAGTGACTAAAAAGCCAACAGGGGTCCTTGTGTATGATTTAGTGACCTCTGTTTCTATTTGAGCTTGATACCGCTGGACTAGATGATCTCCCAATATCCCTTTCAATTCTAAGATTCCATGTTGCTCCTCCAACTTGGTACAGGGTGTTGCATCTTGCTTTAATTTTCTCTTTTTTTCTCCTTCCTTTTCCCCTATGTGGGATTCCCCAGATCACCAAGGTCATGTGAGCAGCATCATAGTTCATGGCAGGTTGGTAAGTGTTGGACTTGCCTGCTCTTGGTCTCAGTTTCTTAATCTGTAAACTGGAGAGATAATAACACCTAAAGAACTTACCTAGAAGAGCTGTTGTGATAATTACAGGAGAGCCTGTATATAAAGAACTTTGCAAAAACTATGTCATTGTTAACTCTTATTACCCCAAAATGATCTGTGTCCTTGCATATGGTTCTGATTGAATACTTTAGGCAGATCTATACCAATCCCCAGATGATTGTGGCCCTAAGGAATGAGGGCTGAGAACCGGATAATAAGATATACAGGTACTGGGGTGTAGAAATCCATCTTGCCCTACAAGAGAGTAAGGATTGGGCTCAGAGAGGACATAAAAGAGAACACATTGGGAGAAAGGGTATTCAGTGGGCTTGCTATCTTGGGGTGGGGGAGGGGAGAGACAGGGAAAAATTTGTAACTCAAGATCTTGTAGAAATGAATGCTGAAAACTAAAAAATAAATAAATAAATTTATATATTTAAAAAAAAAAAAGAATGAGGGCTGAGGTAACCTATAGGCCCAGCACGTAACTGGATGTGTTTTATACACACACACACACACACACACACACACACACACACACACACACACACACACAAACACAAACACATGCGCAGCAGCAGCAGCAGCAACAGCACTCCTCCCATTCCTCAAAAGGTAGAGAAAGGAACCACATGCCATAGTTCATGGCAGGTTGGTGTCTGAGTCATGCCTGGAGTAATTGCTGGCAACACAGTTCCACGTTCCACCACACACATCTCATGATCCTCATCCTCATGACCATGGTTGTGTAGCACTATGTCTTGCTTTAATTTTCTGTGCTCTATTTTCTCTCTTTCCCTTCATCTTCTTTCTTATACTTTCTTTCTCCTCTCCTTTCCTTCAGTCTCCCTTATCTATCAGTGCTTTGGCTCTGAAAGTGGCACCAACAAGCCATCACTTGGACTCAGCAATGGTACTCAGAGTTCAACAGATTGTTGATCATTTCATCAGTGTGTGCACCTGTACGTACTGATAAAATGCCAGAATGTTCCAGTACTTTCCCTCTAGTGTCAACCTTTCCTTTCTGTCCACTCCAATCCAACAAGCATCTTTTTAATGTCTGTTATGTGCAGCATTCAAAGGATACAAACACAAAATGAAAAAATAGCCCCGGTCCTGAGGAGCTTTTTTGCCCCTCTTAAACTGAGGGATACAACATGTGAACAAATAAGTCTACACACAGTAATTTGAAGAGGAAGAAGCAAATGCTAACTATAAGGGGAGATGGGGAAAGAATTCCCATTTGAGGTGGTGCTGGAGCCAAGCCTTGAATTAAACCATGGTTTTAAGAGGTTAGGAGGGAATGCAGGACAGCTTATGCAAAGATGAAAGGCAGGCCTGGTTTGGGGAAGATGAGTTTGAGCCACATCACTGTGTAATAGGACACTGAACTTGTAGTCAGAAGACTAAACCCACCTCAGACTACTTGTGTGATCCTGGTTAAATCACTTTACTTCTCTGTTTCTCAGCTACCTAATATGCAAAATGAGACCACTGGACCCTGTAATCTTTAAGGTTCTTTCTAGCTCTTAAATCTATGATCTTCTAAATAAATAGAAGATTAACTAGAGTGATAGTTATGTGAAATAAGCCTGGGAAAGTAGATTGTCCTCTCTTTTACTCTGTTCATTTCTTTTCTTTCTTGTTCCTTCTTTCCCTTCCCTTTCTCCCCACATTTTGGTTTTTAATTCACTTTTATTTTTCAAAACTTTTGAAAGCATTCCTTCCTTCTGCTGTGGATACCATTGTCTGCTTCACTTTCCCTAATATCCTGTGAAATAATGGGTAAGAATGGAATAGGAATGCTTCCTGAAATCATCCAAATGCTTTCTTGAAACCAACAGGAATCATTCTGATATTGAAGTGTGTCCATGATTCCAGAACCTTTAATTTCCTCTAATTGGTTTGAATGTCACCCAGGGAACAACTAGACCTCAATAAGTGTATTATGGTGGTCTTTTTCTCCTCAAGTCATATGTATTTAGAAAATCTGTATTCTGAGTGACCTGGAAAACTGACCCAGAAAGGGGTGAGGGAAGCCAAGTGGGCAAGAATCCCAGGGCTTGGGGAAAGGGAAACTCCCTTTACTGCCACATATTAGGAAGAGTTGCACTAGAAGAAAAGGAAGCATGACATTTTGGAATTCACTGGGATTGTCCCTGGTCATCATCCAGCATAAAGGTTGTCTGCCAGTGAAAAAGAAAGTGTAGACAATTCAAATGTTGTCTTACTTGCAGGGTTTACAAAATTCTGCATACATTGTTGGCAAGTGTTTTACCTCTCACTGTCAAGAAAAAAATAGACTACAGCTGACTGCAATTGCCCATTATGGATGAAGCTATTTATGCCTTTGTGGTTGTGTTTTCAGGTATTACTTTCCAACCTATGAAAATGACACCCTCCTGTGTGCACTATCTGACAGCGAAGGTGACCTGAGTGCCAAGGGGCTGAAGGAAGATGACATTCCCATCATCAGTGAGGATGTGTCTAGTCTGCAAGCTCTGAAACAAAGCAGTGTTTTGAACCAGCTGCTCCAAGGAAAAGGCTCAAAAAGTCAGAGAAAACTGTAGCCCACAGCAGGAATGTTGGGCTAGCTTTAAAACCCAATCACAAAAGGACATTTCAAATTTCAACACAGGTTTTAAACTTAGAGAGAACTTTGGAAATCATCTTGTTCAACACTATCATTTTATAGACAAGAAAACTCAATTCCCACGAGATTTTGTGATTTGCTTTGGAGAAGACTAGGAGTAACTAGCAGAACCAGATTTCCAACTCAGGTCCCCTGATTCCAAGATAGGAGATCGATCTGAGATCGATCCCAAAAGAAGAAAACATGGAATTTTGGTCCAGAATTCAGCAAGTCATTATTAGGCTTATGGTCACCTGCCAAGGGAAAATGAAGCCCAGACAACTTAAATGTGCTTATTCTTTTGCAATACTTGTAACTTCTGCCTAAATTATTCTGAATAAAATGTCCACATGAATTGTTCTGCAGAACAGTGGCTGACTTTTCACACTGTTCTGTGTTCTTGAGAAGGTGACTGTAGGCAAAGGGGACTCCTGGGATGAAAGCATAGGGCAAAAATCTCCCTTCTCCATGACTTTGTACAGGTTCTCTCTTATACTTTAAATGTACTTCTTTCTTCTCACCTTTACCTCAGAGAATCCCTAGCTTTCTTCAAAGCTAAACTCAAGTGACATCTACAGGAAGTAAGAAAAAGCAAATCCTTTTTATGCCCTCATCAGGAAAAGAGGTTTTTTAAAAAAAATTTCCATAAATGTGGTGTTTGGGTTTTGTTTTGTTTTTTTACAAATGGAAAAAATATATATTTCTTTTTGTACAATCAAAAAATTTTTTTCTTTTTCTGTTTGTTATTAGCTCTTGCTCTCATCTTTTTTTTTGCTTTTTTTTTTTTGGAGGGCAGTTGGGGTTAAGTGACTTGCCCAAGGTCACACAGCTAGTTTTTTTGTGTGTGTGTGTGTTAAGTGTCTGAGGCCGGATTTGAACTCAGGTACTCCTGACTCCAGGGCCAGTGCTCTATTCCCTGCGCCACCTAGCCACCCCTCTTGCTCTCATCTTAAAGGCAAAATCCTATAAGATTTTTATTTGTATTTAAAGCTTATCAAAATCTGACTCCAAGCTGTCTTTCTCCAATGATTTAACAATAATGCCTTCCTACACATATTCTCACTCTCTATCTCTGCCCCTCCCCTTGTCCCCCACACCCCCATCCCAGCCCCATCAAACTGGACTGCTTGCTCTTCCCCAAGCATTGAAGTCCCTCTCCTCCCTCCCTCTATCCTCCTAGCTCTTACCTCTGCCTCTTGGAATGGCTTCTGACCCACCCCCTGAAATGACTGAATTCACTCTGTGTATGTGTTTTCATTTACTTGTCTAGATATGTGTTATTTCCTCTCAGTAGAATGTAAGTCCCTTGAAGGAAGAGTGTATCTCACTTTTGTATTTGTAGTCCCAGAATCTGTGTGCATGATATGCAATGAATGCTTAATACATTCTTAATGAACTTTACTTTGGAACAATAATGGCCCCTAATCTGAATGACAGTAAAGCAATACGGGGAGCAGTTAGGTGGCATTAGTAGAGTTCTGGGAGTGGAGTCAAGATGACCTGAGTTTACATCTGACCTCAGGTATTTACTAGCTATGTGACCCCACTGGGCAAGTCACTTGACCTACTTTGTCTCAGTTTCCTCATCTGTAAAAGGAGTTGGAGAAGGAAATGGCAAACTATTCCAGTACCTTTGCTAAGAAAACCCCAAATGGGGTCACAGAGTTGGACACAACTGAAAACAACTAAACAACAACTGCAACACTTTATGTTTTCTGCTAGACTCAAGGTGCTGGAAGAGAAACGATTATTATTTTCACTGTAGTTCCAATGGAATGTCTCTGTTGCAGCGATGTCTTACTCCAACTGTATTTTTAAGTATGAGAAAATTAAAAGGTGGTGTAGGGAAAACAGATTGCCTACCTAGGCACTGAAAGCCGGGTAATGCACATTACAGGAGAAAAAAAAATCTGTCTCAATTACTCTAAAACTAATCTAACATCTGGTGTAGCATTTAGTTTTCTCCTACAAATAATTGCAAGCAAAAAAAAATTATTTCAAAAATTTTCAATGTATGTATGTCTTTGTAAAGAGTGGTTTCTTAAAGCTGTTTAAGTTTTAAGATTACTGTGCAATGCTAAATAGCAGAATTTTGAAAATAGAATGAGAAATAAAAATGAATAGAAAATAGAATGAGAATAGAAAAATTTTCAAAATTTTCTATGATAATAAAAAAAATATTTTATGAAGACAAGTTACTACAAAAAGTGCCATTTGCATCAGTGGAGAAAATATTCATCCCAAGAGTTCCCCACATCTATAAATTATAGATTGGGGCCACCAAAAAAAATGCTTTTCTTTACACAATCTGTTTCAGTAATCATGAATTTCTGAGTCCACATATTTCATAGTTTCCTGATCATAATGCTCTGAATCAATATTTTTATAGGGAGAAAAAAATAATGCCAAGACTTCTTGTAGTATGGTTACATGTTGCCCTTTCTGACTAGGCTTTACAAATGCCCCCATCCCAAAGGATATATTAAACTGAAAGGGAAAAATTCTTGCCTCAGGAATTCTATCATTTTCCTGATTCCACACATTTTCTATCTTGCTGGGTTTAACAGTCAGTAAGCAGTTAAAGAGAAAACTCAACATAGCCTCATGGCTCAGCTGAAATTTTTATTGAATAACTGCTATTTGCAAAACACAAAAGATACTATGGGGAATACAAAGCTATGTGTGTCATTGATGAGGTGTAGGCTCTGGGACCCCTCCCCCCTTTTTGAGCTCTCCTTGATTCTTTGAAGTACAGGCTCTGGGAAGGTGAACCTTCCCAGGGAAGATATTTGCCTGAGGTTATGAGCCTTGAGTTGCGGCTCTCCCCAAGTCTTTAGCCCCCTTTGCTCCAATGGTGATTCTTTCAGGTATAGGCTCTGGGAAAGTAAACCTTCCCAGGGAAGACATTTGCCTGAGGTCATGAGCCTTAAGTTGTGGCTCTGCCCAAGTCTTTAGCCCCCTTTGTTCCAAAAGTTTCCCATCCTTGAACTGGCCTGGCTCACCATTGTCTATGGTCTCCAGGTAGCCTCCAGCAACTTCCCACCCTGGACCACTCATTACTGGAGTCTGACCTCATCTGACTCCTCCTGAAGACCCTCCCCAATCCTCCTCTGGACCACCCCTAGATTCCTCCCACAACCTTTTTGTATATAGAACCCCATCTTCCCTCCATGTGGTGGGAGAGCACCATGGGGAACTTAGCATAGACTTTGCTCAGTGAAAGCGCCATGGAATAGCTTAGCACAGACTTACTCTGTAAGAGTCTACCCCATATCTTTCAATAAACTTTTCTTTTTCCTTGACTGAGAAGACTTGAATGGAATTCTTTCCTCAGGACCCGGCATGTTGGTATTTTGGGGTCTCAGGCAGCCCTAACCCTCTTTGGGCTCCTCTTCATCATGACCCCTGCTCTCAACAGGCTTACAATCTAGTAAGGTAGACTTGTCACCTAATAACAGGCTTTCCCTCAAAACTTTAATTAACTTTTTGCCTCTATCTACACTGCATTGAACTTTTTTGGAAATTTTTCTTGGAAATTTTCTTGAATTTTTTTCTTGAAAAAGATGCTGGAAATGGAACCTGATTTTCTCATGAAATAATCTTATGTAATAAGCAGTTATGCACCTTTTTTCCCTAGAAATAATCACAAGCACTATTTTTTTAATCAACTATAAGTGATATGACTGTAGTATTTATACTCTCTGCCTCAAGTCTTCCCCATTCGAATCCATCTATCACACAGCTGCCAAAATGATTTTCCATAAATAATACTCCCCTACTCAATTCCAATGGTTCTCTATTCCCTCTAGGCTAAGATAAAAAATGCTGGCTTTTAAAGCAGTTCATAGATTAGCCCCATCCTTCCTTTCCAGCTTCATTATATATTACGCTTCTGATACTCCCTGTTCCTCACATGGATTTCTATCTCTCCTCTCCATATCTTTGTATGGTCCATCATTTCAGTTCATACCTGAAATGTTTTCTCACCTCTACCTCAAAAAAGTCCCTCTCTCCAAAGATACAGTTCAAGCTACCACTTTCTATATCAACAGGAAGGTCTGTATACTTTTCTATAAATATTTTTGATGATTGTATTTCCATATAACAGGTTACCTTCCTAATCTTCTCTATTTTGTGCATTTAAAAACATCATTCTCGAAAGGGGTCTATAGGCTTTATCAGACTACTAAAGGGCTCTGGCACTGAAGAGGTTACCCACAAAGAAGGTTAGGGTTGCCTGAGACCCCAAAATGCCAACATGCCGGGTCCTGCTGAAAGAATTCGACTCAAGTCTTCTCAGCCGAAGAAAATCAAAAGTTTATTAAAAGTTCACCATATGGGGTAGACTGTTAGGGAGCCTAGGTATCTGTGATGCTTGCCTTGGGCAAGTGGGCCAGAGCAAATCTGACAGAGTGAGTCTATGCTAAATAATTCTATGGCGCTCTCACACCACATGAAGGGAAGAAGGGATCCTATATACAGAAAGGTTGTGGGAGGAATCTAGTGGTGGTTTGGGGAGGGTCTTCAGGAGGAATCAAATGAGGTCAGACTCCAGTAATCAGTGATTAAGGGTGGGAAGTTGCTGGAGGCTACCTGGGGACCACAGACAGTGATGGACCAGGTCAGTTCAAGGGTGGGAACTGGAGCACCAAGGGTAGGAAACTGTTGGAACAAAGGAGGACTAAAGACCTGGCCTGAGCCACAGCTTAAGCCCATGACTTCAGGCAAATGCTTTCCATGGGAAGATTCCAGGAGAACTCAAAGTGGGGGGGGGGGAGGTCCCAGAGTTGCCCAGAGTCTGTACCTCAAAGATTCAAGGAGAGCTCAAGGGGGCTCCCAGAGCCTGCACCTCATCAGCATGAAAAAGGTTAAGAACCCCTATTTATATGAAGCCTTACTGGATACTGTCAGTTGCTAGTACCCTTCTTACTCATCTACCTTTATTTATTTTGTATATATTCTAAAGATACTTATTCTCTTACTTAGGTATGTACATTTTGCCTCCTCCAATAGAATGTAAGCTCTTAAGAAGAGGAATTATTTAATTTTCTATCTGTATTCATAGCAACCAACACATTGTCTGGCATGTGGTACTTAATAAATCGTCATTGACTGATTAATAAATTCTAAAATACTAATTTCAGAACTTCAAGGACCTTGTACTTCATCTATGTTGGTTTCTCCCTCTATCAATGAAGATTGCATCCCCTCTGTAAATTAGTATAGTGGCCTCTGGAGTGGGATATGTCCAATATAAGGTAATAGGTGTATTGGGCTCCTCCCCATGCAGGTAGTCATTACCCACCCTGCCCCCAAACACTCTTGCTCTTTACCTACAGCAGTAACATAGATTGTATATGTGTGTATACATATATATACATACACATATGTATACAAACGTATGTCTCCTGAGCCCAGATTCATACATGAACAGAATATTAACTCTTTGCTTGCCTACCCAGACCTAAAGTTCATGAGAGATACTAGGGGTGGGTAGATGTTTCCCAAGGCTCTGTCCTAAGCGAGTCCCCTTTGGGAGCCCCCTTTGGCTTTGCGAGCCCCCTAGAGGTCTCCATGAATCTTCCCAAGGAAAGGCCTAAGGTTATGGGCCTTAGGTTGTGTCTGTGCCCAATTCTTTAGCCTTCCTTTGTTCCAATGGTTTCCTGTTCCCACCCTTGAACTGGCTTGGCCCACCATTGTCTGTGGTCTTCAGGTAGCCACCTGCAACTTCCCACCCTTAATCACTCATTACTGGAGTCTGACCTCATTTTGACTCCTGAAAAACCTTCCCTAAACTTATTCCTGGAGTCTGACCTCATCTGACTCCTCTTGAAGACCCTCCCCAAATTCCTCTAGACCACCCCTAGATTCCTCCCACAACCTTTCTGTATATAGAATCCCATCTCCCCTCCATGTGGTGTGAAAGCGCCATAGAATGACCTAGCATAGACTGGCTCCTTAAGAGTCTACCCCATATGGCGAACTTTTAATGAACTTTCAATAAACTTTACCTTTCTTTGGCTGAGAAGATGAGTCGAATTCTTTTGGCAGTGATGAGGTGTAGGCTCTGGAACTCCCCCCTCCTTTTTGAGCTCTCCTTGATTCTTTGAGGTACAGGCTCTGGGAAAGTAAACCTTCCCAGGGAAGACATTTGCCTACGGTCATGAGCCTTAAGTTGTGGCTCTGCCCAAGTCTTTAGTCCCCTTTGTTCAAATAGTTTACCACCCTTGAATTGGCCTGGTCCACCATTGTCTATGGTCTCCAGGTAGCCTCCAGCAACTTCCCACCCTTAATCTCTCATTACTGGAGTCTGACCTCATCTTGACTCCTGAAGACCCTTCCTACTGGAGTCTGACCTCATCTGACTCCTCCTAAAGATCCTCCCCAATCTCCTCCTCTGGACCACCCCTAGATTCCTCCCACAACCTTTCTGTATATAGAATCCCATCTTCCCTCCATGTAGTGTGAGAGCACCATGGAATAGCTTGGCACAGACTTGCTCTGTGAGAGCACCTTGAAATGGCCTAGCACCTCACATGGCGAACTTGAGCTTTAAATAAACTTTACTTTTTCCTTGGCTGAAAAGACTTGAGTGGAATTCTTTCCGCAGGACCCGGCATGTTGGTATTTTGGGGTCTCAGGCAGCCCTAACCCTCTTTGTGGGTAAAACCTCTTCATAAGTAGGCCCTTTTCTTCCTTTCTTCTTTATCCTCTCTTGATAACCTCATTCTTTCTCATGGATTCAACTCTAATATCAAATGTAGACAAATCCTACATCTATCTGTTGAGCCCCATTGTCTCCCCTGAGCATCACCAACTGCCCATTGGACATTTCAAACCAGATGTTCCTAAGACATCTCAAACTCATTATGGACAAAACTGAGGTCATTATCTTCTCCCTTAAACCTTCCCTCTCTCAAACTTCCCTATTTCTGTTGAAGGCAGCACCATCCTTCCAGTCTCCTAGGTTTGTAATCCCAACATTTACCTTGACTTTCTCATTCTTCCTCACTCCATACTGCCAATCAGTTGCCAAAAGTTGCCATTTCTACGCCAACATCCCTCAGCTAACCCCTTTTTTCCCCTTACAGAGCTATTACCATCCTTTGCCTCCTCATCCGGCCTTGCCTAGATTATTCCAACTACCTCACTGGTCTCCAGTCTCAAGTCTCCCCATTCCTATCTACCTTACACACTGATGCCAAAGTAAATCTCCTTAATTGTAGGCCTGATCATGTGACTCCTCTACTTAATCAACTCCAGTATAGAACCTAGCTCTTTTCTATATTTCTAGTCTGAGTTGGACAAGATTCCCTCTCCTATACTTTTTGATTCAGCCAAATTGGCCTTCTTTCTGTTCCTCACACATGATTATATAGTTCATCTCTAGTATCCATGCCTTTGTAGTGGCAGTCCTCTGTTTCTAGAATGCACTACAGCCTTACCTCTCCCTCATGGAGCTCCTCTCTTTTATTAAGCAGTATTTTCTACATGAAGACTTTTCTGATCCACCAAATTACGAGTGTCCTCACTTCCTAAACTACCTTGTAAACTATTTGTTGTATATATACATATATATATGTTTATTTATCGATATTTATGCAGTATAAATTCATATAGGTACTTAGAGTCTCCTGCATTACTCCTGGAGAGTAGAGATTTTTCATTTTTTGCATCCCTTCACCTAGAAAAATGCCAGGGGCACATTGTAAATACTTAATAAACATTTATTTCTCTATTGTTATCTGTGAGTCATCTACATAGAGATAATAGCTGATACCACAGGAGCAGATGAGTTTACTGGGAGAGAACTGAGGAGAAGTAAGGACAGAATTTCAGGCAACACCCACTGTTAGGGAGTGTGATATGTAGGATGAGTCTGCCAAGGAGTGGTTAGGGGGTGATTGTTGCCCTTCATTCTCAAAGTGGACCATGACATCAGGAAGGTGACAGCATGACTTGCAAATGAATTGGATTTAAGTGAGGCAGTGCTGTGCAAAGTCAGCAGACTTGGTAGAACTAGGAGAGTTCAGTGTCATAAAAACGCAGAAAGGAGAAAGTATCCAGGAGGAAGAAGTGGTCAACCAGGTGAAATGCAGCAGAGAAGCCAAAAAAGATAAAAACTGAGAAAAGACCATCAGATTTGGTTGTTAAGATATCATTGGTAACTTTGGAGAGGGCAGTTTCAGTTGAGTGATGAAGTTAAAAGCAGCCTGAAAAAGGTTGAGGAAAGAACAAGAGGAAATGAAGGCAACAGATATAGAAAGAGAGGAGAGATATAGGACAATAGCTTAAGAGGGTGGCAGTGGCTAGTGAAGTATTTATAAGGATAGGGAAGACTTGAGCATATCTGAAGGCAGTGGTGAAGGATACTCTCATTTTCTGGGCAAGAATCTAATGTTTAGATCTTCCCCAGCATCTAGCATTCACAGTGCCATGCATATAGCAGGTACTTAAAACATGTCAATTGAATCAAATGATTAACACTTTTGACATGAGATTGAAGAAAAATAGATGTAGATCTTTTATCAATGGTCTTGGTATAAATGTAGTACTTACAGTTACAATATAAAACAGGTACATATACATCAATGTTCATATGGGTGAACGTATACATCAATACAAACAGCTTTGTACAAAGAAAGGAAAGGGCAGAGAGAATCCAGCAAGTTATGGATGGACAGACAGTAGCTCTATTTTTCAGACTGAATCCCAAGAAAATTAAAAGATGTTACAGCCACTGCAAAATTTTGCCCAAATGCATTTGCAAAGCTGAAACCTAGATTGTAATTTTTGGCTTGATCAACCATGCTAATGGATGCTTGAATATTGCCTTCCCCCACCTTTGGCAGTTTAATTCTGTTATGATTGACTCTTCCTTTTTATTTTCCTGATTTCTGTCTGGCTTTCATTTACTTAAGGGATGAGGTCTCCATAGGTCTCAGATCCTCACTAGGTTGACATTGCACAATTTCCTTACTCCCTGAGCTTCCAAGAGTGTCTCACTCTCTGGCAAAGAGAATTTTGAAGTGAATAATAATGTTTGATGCTCTCTGAGGGAGGGCTGTTTTTTGCATCCATTTTTATATGAGTTTATCCAATTTCACAGATTCTTGCATTTAGATCAAGCTGTTGAAATATATGCAGGATGTTGCCACTGTTTCAAGGAATGTTCAGTTTATTTGTGAAAATGGATGGCATATAATCTGTACTTCTGAAAAGTGTTTAAAGAGATATAATGGTTTCATAAATGCCCAAAGTTCTTTTGTAGAGAATTTGGGGTGATGGTCCTGCAGTAATAAGCACATTCTAAATACTTCAGCATTCCGAACAGGTGGCTGACTACTTGAGCAAGCCTGATCACTCAGGAAGGAAAATAGGGTAAACAGAGAGGAAGAGTAATAATAACTTGTTAAGAATAATAATAACAATAATTAATAATAACTAGGGTCTGGAAGAGCAAGAAAAAATCTGCCAAGAGAACGTGAGTGGTGTGGGGATTCTTAATAGAAGTGGTACGTGGGATCTGGTCAGTTAAGCAATGAATGGGACATAATTGTGATTATTGTGTATGGGACTTGATCATTGCTTCTTAATTTCTGGGCCTGAGTCTCTTCCTATAGCTTATATACATATTGGTCAGCTAATCACTAACCTGATTAGCTCATTAGGAGAAAAAAGTGGATAAAAACTACTGGACAGAGTGCTTCCAAATGAACCCTAATTAGGAACGATCCTGTAAAATTAAGTTAAGAACAGCAGTGACAAAATTATTCTCTATAAAATAACTTCAGGAGAAGAGATGGACATTTTTTATTTCATCAGCAGAGGAAATCATTTCATGTGGAAACTTCTTTTACCAAAGCAGGTCTTAGACAATGATGATGACGATCACAATTTATATAGCACATTAAGGTTTGCAAAACACTTTGCAAATATTAACTCATTTTATCTTCACAACAACCTTAGAAAGTAGGTATTATCCCCATTTTATAGATGAGGGAACTGAGGCTCGCAGAGCCTCACCCAGGGTCACATTGCAAGTGCTTATCTACAGTAGGACTTGAACTCAGGTCTTCCTCATTCCAGGTTCACGGTTCTATCCACTCTTAGGGTTATCTGAGGCAATGAGAGGTTAAGCATTTGCCCAGGTTCTCAACCAATATAGGCTGGGCTTGAACCCAGATTTTCCTGATAGGTCAGGCCCCTCCCCCATTCCTTAAATTATCTTTTAAACAAAATTTGTTATTTCATTGGTATAGGTACATACACATACACACATATACACATACATGTATACATATACATACATATACACATTTCCTGGTAAGAAAATTGCCTCTTCAAATACAAACTGGCACCTGCTCTCCAGTTTAGTCTTACAGATTTGACCATAGATGGCACTAAGAATTTAAAATGGGCTCAGGATTTCTCAGTCAATATATGTCCTAGGTAGCACTTGACCCTAGGTCTTCTTTCATTCCTGACATGAACCAGTTACCTCTAGGACCAAATGCAAGCACTTCTGGTCTGGCATCTAAAACTCTTTACACCCTAGTCCTACCCTACATTTCTAGCCTTCTCCTCTCCACCCAGGATGATACAGTAGATATAGTAATGAAGTCAGAACCAGGAAGACCTAAATTCAAATCCAGCCTCATACACTGTAACTGTGTGACTCTCAGAAAATAGCTTAGCCTGGGATATGCCTCAATTTCCTTACCTATAAAATGGGGAATAATAATAGCACCAACCACTCAGGCTTGTTGTAAGGATAAAATGACATAATACATGTTTTAAAAATGCTCTGTAAATCTTAAAGCACTATATAAGTGATTGCCATCCTTATTATTATTAATCTGTGGTCCAACCAAACTGGCCTAAGTACTAAATGCTCCTGATTTTGTAAGCCTACCACAGTCTACCACAGACCCTGAAACATAATAAAAATATACCTATTATGCCTATTAATTCACTGATTCCTTATTCCAGAGCCAGCTCATTAACCACTATAACAAGGTAGCTTTCATGAACAACAACATAATACAAGAAAATGATATGGAATTATAGCATGGGTGAAACGTCCAAATTGACCCTTATTGCATGCTTGACTTTTTTTTAAGGATCCAAGGAATTATAATTTTTTGTATGTATATACTGCTTTCAAACCATAATTACAAGGATTTATTCTTTTGAGAACAAAGTGAAATTGGAAACCAAAGCATGAAAAAAAAACATGCATATATACACATACCCATATACATACACACACACATAAACAAATACACCTAAGGTCCTAATTAGAGTAAATAATGAATCCCTAGAAGTGGTCACATTAATTGAATTCACGCTGCATCTGTCTATTGTGTCTAAAAGAATTTCTGTATTTTACATAATATTACCTTGGAATAGTGTGTGTTTGAATATATGCAACTACTTCAGAGGATTCAATATTTGTAGTAATCAGAATCTAGATGTATATACATACTTATGTTTTTACATACACATATATGTGCATAAATGTATATGTGTATATAACTACATATGTGTGTAAATGTATATGTGTGTATACATATGCATACACACACACACATACAAATACACACACATACACACTTTCTAAAATTTCTTGTCAGAAATAAAGCTATGGCATCCATGAAGCAGGAGTCTTGCTCCCAGACCTCAGAGGAAATTGATCAGCTTCTACTCTTTCACTTACACTCAATAAACCAGGAGAATAGTCAGTAGCTGCCACTGAACTAAAGTATAATTGGTGATAACTGAAGTTTTAGAAAAGATAAAGATAGGTATTTGGTAGAGTGGGGCAGCTAGGTGGCACAATGAATAAAAAAATTAAAATCTTTTTAGGGGCAGCTAGGTGTGCAGTGAATAGAGCACCGGTCCTGGAGGCAGGAGGACTTGAGTTCAAATCCAGCCTCAGACACAACACAAAACTAGCCTGTGACCTTGGGCAAGTCACTTAATCCCAATTACCCTGCTTTCCTCCCCTCCAAAAATAAAAAATTAAAAAGCAAAACAGTGTTAGACCTAAACATTGGTGACACACATCTATGTGTCTCACTACAACCAGGGAGGCTGAGTTCAGGATTTTGCACTGTAGTGGTCAAAGGTCATCAGATGTCTGCACTAACTCTGGCATCATTATGATGAATCAGGGGGACAAGGGAGCAATCCAGTTCCCCTAAAGAGTGGTGGACTAGCAAAAGTCAGAAACAGAGCCAGGCAAGATTTCCATGCTAATCCGGAGTCAGAGGCCAGACCACACTCTTGGTCCCCCAGTTCCCAAAGACCACACTGACCTCTCACTTTTTCTTTTTGGCATTTATGGGTTGATAATTCTGGAAATGGCCACAACTGTTGGTTATCCACTCTCCCAAAGTCCCTCCAGCCATGGCTGATCAGGCCACCCTGGGGATAAAACCAGGGGATCCTACACTCCCAGTGGGCTGCAATGAACCCTTTCTGTCTACCTCCTAGGTTGCCATCAGTGGGAGATTTGTTTCTGTCACTTTGTGGGTTCTATAGCTCTAAAATTTGTTTAGAGTCATATTTTATAGGAACCGCATCATATAAACCATTACATATTGTCTTATTTGACAACAAAAGGATTCCTCAGCTATTCCTTCCCTTTACTCATGGCCAAACAATTTTATGTGGTTAGTGGGGGATATGGTTACCAAAATACACTGCTTATCTTTCCTTTGCATCAGTGTTGTAGAAAATTGGTTTGATATAAATGTGTTTTGGGATGCTGTTCTATGTTCCAGGAATCATCTGCAAATCTTGGAACCAGGAGGGTAGGTCAGAAAGGGTAACACAGGAAGTCCTAGCCCTAAAGAGGCAAAGTTGTAAAATACAAGTGTGTGTCGGCCTGAACACATGGTGTGTGGCCAGTGGTGTTGTGAATAGATAGCTGGCCTCAGAGCCAAGAAGCCTTGAGCTCAAGGTCTATTTCTAAAACATTATGGCAGTATGATCCTCTGCCAGTCTTTTAACCTCTCATGGCTCTAGTCCAATCTTCAAGACTCTTAACTTACAGAGAAAAAAGAGTTTACTTATTTGGGAGTTCCTTATTCCAATACTACCAGTGAAGTCGCTCTTTACAACTATGTAAATGGAAGCAACAACAACAATAATAAGACATAAAATAACCCCCTCAAAATTGTCAGTCTTTCTATAGAAAATCCATCAGGAAGAGATAGAAAAATCAATTCCATTCAAAATAACTAAAGTATATATGAAATATGTAGGAATTCAGTCACTGAAATATATACATAGAATTATTTGAATATGGTGGTGGAATGGATAGACCGCCTGACCTGAAGTCAGGAAAACTCATCCTGAGTTCAGTTCCAGCCTCAGATACTTCCTAGCTTTGTGACCCTGGGAAAGTCACTTAACCTGTTTATCTCAGTTCCTCATCTGTAAAATGAGCTAAAGAAAAAAATGCTGAACCATTCCAGTATGTTTGCCAAGAAAACTACAAATGGGGTCACAAAGAATTGAACATAACTGAAATGACTGAACAACAACTATAACTTTACAGATAGGCAGACTTAAATTATTGAAAAGGGGCATGATAATATAATAAAAAAAAGCATTGCTACCTAAATTAATTCATAGATTCAGTGCCATACTATACCAAAGGTTTACTTTATAGAACTAGAAAAAATAATAAAATTCATACAGAGGTGTGGGGAGTCAATTTTAGGGAGCCCTGCCATCCTGCAGCAGGGCTGAGAAAGTATGGGAACCCTGTCATCCCCAGGCAGGGCTGAGAAAGAATTACCAACCCAGAGGCTGCTAGTGCATAAAAGAGAGACGCGAACTTCAGAATGGTGAAAGTAGAGAGCCAACTTTATTACCCTGCGTCCAGGCTTTTATAGGATGCTTCTTAATTGCTTTCCCCAGTGGATGTTGCATACTTCTTTGTCGCAGGCCATGGGTATATTTGCCATGCATGTCTCAAGTACCTAATTCTCACACCAGTATGCTTGAGCATCTTCCTGGTGGATGGGGAACCTATCCAGGCCTATCAGCAGGCCAAACATCTTTGAGGGTTTGTTCAGCCGTCAGGATCTGAGTCCCACTGCCTGTGGTCCTCCTCACAGAGGTATGTGTGCTAATGCAAGTGTGTACATGAAAGTATAAATGTATAACGCTTGTTTTACAAAAGTTTTAACTCTCTCTTTTAGACTAGAATCTCCCTGATTGGAAATTGAGGAGATGCCCATCAAATGCAGAATAGCTAAAGCAACTAAGTCATTTACAGTTGATCATCATGCAATATTGTTATTACTGTAGATAATATTTTTGTGTTTCTGTTCACTCTACTTTGCATCAGTTCATATGAGTCTTCCCAGGTTTCTCTGAAAGCATCCTGCTCATCATTTCCTACAGCACAATAGTATTCCATCACAATCATATACCACAACTTGTTTGGCTATTCTGCAGTCAGTTCCAAAGGACCCAGGATGAAAAAATGCTATCCACCTCCAGAGAGAGAACTGATTAATTTTGAGTGCAGATTGAAGCATTTTTAAACTTTCTTTATTGTGTTTGTATGTGTGTGTTATATATGTGTGTGTCGCAACACAACTAATATGAAAATAAGTTTTGTATTATTTCCTTTGTGTACTTGATATCATATTGCTTGCCTTCTCAAGGGGAGGGGAGGGACAGGAGAGAAAAAGAGAGTTCAGGACTCAAAATTTTAAAAAATGAATGTTAAAAAAAATTTGACATGTAATTGGAAAATATTTAACAAAATAAATAAAAATATTTTAAATTACTATAAGCTCTTTAAAGATGGTGCAATGTAATTTTTTATCTTTCTATCTCCAATGCCTAGCATAGCACCCCCAAATTGTTTAATGAACTGAAATTAAGTACCCATTAGAAATCTGCCATATAGAAATCCATCTTTGTACCCCCCCAAAATCATAGAATTTTAGGTCTGGAAAGGGGGTATTGAGGATTATTTATTCAAAACCCCTTTACCATATAGAACAGGAAATCCACAAAAAGTGGATTTCAGAATGAAAAAAAGTGATAGGGTTTGTTTTTGTGGAGTTCTTTTGGTTTTTGCTGATAGCTCTTGGCTTAAAAAATGTAGCAAATTCCCTTGAGACAGTAAAAATGATTCCATTTAAAAAAAACTACTTACCACCAACACCATTTCCACACTCTGACAAACACTCCTGAAAAAAACAGTCACTTGGTCTCCCACTTCCAAAGTTTGTCTAATGCTGGCTCTAAATTGATGATTTACTGTGAAAGGCCTATAATCTATGAAGCACACTCCTCAGAACTTAAAGCCTTTCATGTGATAAATTTTAAATGAAGAAAACCTTCAAACTTTTCTCCTAAACATTTTAAAAGTTGGAATCTATTAAGTCAGACCTCAGGGTAAAACTTAGTGCTTGCTCTCTCTCTCTCTCTCTCTCTCTCTCTCTCTCTCTCTCTCTCTCTCTCTCTCTCTCTTTCTCTCCCTCCCTCATTATGACATGCTTCTCTTCTTAAGTACCCAACTTACTTCTAAAAAGTAGTTTAGCCTCTGGGGACATTTTAGCTCATTGATTTATAAAGTAGCTTGCATTTCTGAAAAGTATTCTTTGGCTCACTGTGTATCTACTTGATTATTTCAAATTGTCCTTGAAACAAATAACATGGGTGGCCACTATTTCTGAGAGGGATTTTTTGGTGAAGGGAAAAAGATTCTTTTATTTATGTCCTTGTCCATAGAGAGAGAAGGGTAGTTTCTTTCATAAAGTAACACTGTTAAGCTGGCAAAAGAGATTGTACTTACATTTATGTGTAAGAGTACGAGATTTGAATTTCAAAGATGGATTCAAAGGGACCATTCCTTACGGAAAATACAGAATTAAAGAATGAATACCTTCAAGCACTAGGTCACATCAAATGGCACAGAGCATTACTTCTATCCATAAGACAAGGAAAATGGAGACAGAATAAAATTTTTTAATCTCAAAATAAACTTACATTAAAATTTTTGCATCAATTGATGTGCTTAGTCCTTTTAGTGCTAATATAATAAATAAGATTGATCTAAAACCAAGAATTAGCATTATCTATAATGGAGAAACACTACAGACCTTATCAATAAGATCAGAAGTAAAGCAAGGATGTTAACTGTCATCACCATTATTTGTTACAATTCTAGAAATTCTAGCTGTGCTAGATGAGAAAAAATATTTATAGGCAAAGAGGAAACAGAATTATTCTTTTTTTTGCAAATTACATACTTTATTTAGAGGAGACTAGAAAGTAATTACAAATCAAAACAATAAATAGCAAGATATAAGATAAATGTCCTCAAAATCAGCTTTTTTGTGTATTACCAGCAAAATTCAGCACAAAGAGATAGAAAGAGAAAATCCATTCAAAATAAGCACAGAATGTATAAAACGTACAGAAATTCAACTACCAAGACCCACAAAAGAATTATGTGCATATAACTATAAAAGAATGTTTACAGAAATAAAAATAGATCTAAATAATTGGAGAGACTTTACTGTACATGGCTGGGCCATGCTGATGTAATAAAAAGTAACAATACTACCAAAAATAATTTATAGATTCAAGGTCATACCAATCAAATTACTAATGAATTACTTTACAGAACTAGGAAAACCTAAACTAAAATTCAATAAACACAAGTTAAATATCTTTTTAAAGGAGAAAGGAAGGGAGACTAACAGTAATAGAAAATAAATTACATTATAAAACAACAATCATCTATGATATTTAGTATAGGAAAAAAAAGTCAATCAATTGAAAGGATAAAACAAATTAAAAGCAATCAAATATAGTTGTATTTGACAAAACTAAGGACCCCAAGTAGGTGGATAAGAAGTCATAGTTTAACAGAAAATAATGCTGGAAAGCAGTCTGGCAGAAATTAAGTTTAGGCTAACATCTCACATCATATACAATAAGCTCCAAATATATTCAAGACTTAGATATAAGAAGTCCTATTATAACCATGTTAGGGGAGTAGAGAGAGATATATGTTCACAATTATGGAAAAGAAAAGTTCTTTAGCAAACAATGGATGGAGAAGAATCAAACAAAATCAAATAAATAATTCTTATTATATAATTTAGAGAAATTTTAAAAATTTTAAGCAAAATCAATGCAGTTAGAATTAGAAAAAGAAACTGTTAGAAGGGGGAAATGCTTGCTTCAAATTTCACTGAAAATGGTCTGATATCCAAGAAACATAAGGAACTGATATAAACATATAGGAGCAAGAGTCACTCTCTAAAGGAAAAAGCCAAACTGCTCTCTTCCTTTCCTATCAGTTTTATGAAAATATGAAATATGAAAACTGTTCTAAATTGTTAATAAGAGAAATGCAAATTAAAACAATTGTGGGGTCCCACCTCAAATGAATCAGATTCAGAAAAATGTAGAGAAAAGGGGTTATAACAATTGTTGGAAAGGATCTAGAAGTATGTTAATATACTGTTGGTGGAGCTATGGAATAGTTCAGCCATGCTTTAAATCAATCTGTTTAAAATTCAGTAAATTGTGTATACCTTTTGATCCAGTTGATGCCACTCCTAAGAAAAAGACTACAAAAAACTAGCTACAAAAAAGAAAGAAGAGGACACATATGTACATAAATATTTGTAGCAGAATTTCTTGTTGCGGCAAAGAACTAGAAACAAAATGAGTACCTATCAGCTGGGAAATAACTAAACAAATCATGATATATGAATGTAATGAAAGATTACTGTGCCCTACAAAATGACAAAAGGGTTAGATTCAAAGGATCCTGGGGGGTCTTTGATGTACTGCTATATACATATGAGCTGAACCAGGAGGAAAATTTATACATCATGTCACAGGGCTTTGATACATGCCCATTTCATCTACGATGGAGATGCCAGAGATCTGCTTCTGGGGGAAAAGTTCTGTGTTCCCCACTAAATGGATAGGAATAGCTCCACTCCAATTTGCTTCATACCTATAACAGGCTACATCTTTAAAACTACCAGTTTCATTCTTTCTTTCCAGAGGCATGGGTCAGATGGGGCGGGGGGTGGGGGGAAGGGGCAAAGGTCCTGTTAACCCATGGCATGGTCACTATGAACTGAGCTAGTTAAGGGAAAGGACCTTCCCCTCCCACAAACTTTTAGGCCCTGTGACCTCTAGAAACAGGCTTAGGGTTTTCTTCTATTTTGTTCTTCCTTTTCGGTTTTCATAGCAGGTAGTAGAGTCTTAGGACTTGGATTCAAGCCATGATACCCTTGAAGCAAAGATTCGAAGCCAGATATTCCTTCAAGCCCAATGTGGAAAGCCCTGAAAAGCCAGAGTCCCATGATATAAGCCCAGGTGGACTTTGGATGTGGAATTTGTTAGGACACTATATAGGCACTTAACTAAGCTGTGAACCTAATCCCCTCCTTTTTTTTAGAGACCAAAATGGTATAAAGGAGAGATTATGCTCCCCCCATACCTCAAGGGGAATATTTGTATATTTATTCTAGCTATAGCTTTTAAGTAAGCATTCCTTTCTAAAGCTAAACTATTAAGTGTTTAAATGAAATTGGGATGCTGGGAACCCCTAAAATTAGGGGAACAGCATCAGTGTGGGTTTGAGCTAATATCAGAGACTAGATACTTTTAAACACCCAAACACCTGCAACCCTGGGAAAGGGGTGAAATATAATACACCTGCCTCCTGAGCAAGGGCAGCTTGATTAATCACTGTTGTAACTGTGAAAGGCTTAAGCATTATTATCAATGCAATGACCAACTATAGTTCTAAGAGACTGATGAAGAACCATTCTTCTCACCTCTTGACTGAGAGGTGATAGACTGGCATCAAGCCAACAACAAGTATAACACTGTGCTGAGCACTAAGGATACAAAGAAAATCCTCCTGCCTCAAAAAAAAAAAGTCTGGAATCTGGAGTCATGTTTGGATTGCAGAGTATGTGAAGGGGCATAAAGTGTAAAAAACTAGAAAGATAGGAAGGGGTCAGCTTATGATGGGCTTAAAGGTCCGGGAATTTTATATTTGATCTGGAGGAAAATAGGGAGACTGGAATTTATCAAGTAGAGGTGGGATATAGTCAGACTTTTCCTTCTGGAAAATCACTGCTTTGAATGAAAGGTATACTGGAGTGGAGAGAGATGAGGCAGAAAGACCAACCAGCAGACTGCTGTAATAGACTAAGTTCGAGGAGATGAGGATTTGTGCCAGCCTGGGGGGCATATCAGAGGGGAAGGGAGGGAGTATGAACTAGAGGTAGAAAATTAAACAGATTCTCAGATACCGTCAAGGTGTGACTTCATTTCATGTACCTATGCTTTATTTAAGGGCTTTTTTTGTCTTTGGGGGGAAGAGGTTTGAAACAGAGGTAGTAATTATTGTTCAGTTATATCCGACTGTTTGTTACTTCTTTGAGGATTTTCTTGGCAAAGATACTAGAATGATTTAATATTTCCTTCTCTAGTGCATTTTAAAGATAAAGAAACTAAGCTAAGCAGTGTCAAGTGACCTGCCCAGGTTCATAGAGCTAGTAAGCATCTGAGGCTAGATTTGAACACACACAAACACCCTGAACTTCAATGATTTCCAGGACTGTCATTGCCTCTCCCTATTTCCAATTGCCCTCCCTTCAGCCTGTTTTAATGACTTTTCCCCACTAATTAAGGTTGCTTTTGGTGTTCATTTTAATCTGATTTCCCCTAACAGTGGAGCAAACTATGATTTGCTCCAGACTTGTGTCCCTGTATTGCTCTAGGGTTAATACTAGCTCAGAAATCATACACAATCCCTTGAAAGACAATTGGTTAAAATATAAAAATAGAAATACTAGTTTAGCACAGTTGTAGTTTGACCCTGGTGCTAATGAGACCAAGATTCTTTCTAGGAACAGATGAGTTTGTCTAGCTTCATTACACAGTTGCAAACAGCATCCCTAACCCCTGCCATCTATCTCAAAAATTTAATGTTGTTGATTGTGAGAAGAAACAGACAAAATATAAAACAGGAAAAAATCCATTATACTAGAAAACAAATTCCAAGCACAATGTAAACCAAATGCGGGTTAGTGATGACACCTCTGTATTCAAAGGACAGAATGTCTTGTAAAAATTGTAATAGAATCCGAGACTTAGCTTGACATCACCAAGAAAGTAGGTAACAAGCTAGCAGACAGTGAACCTTGCCTACAGATGGTTGGATTCATTTTATTTTCACCACTTCGTAAGAGTTCAAAAACCTATTATGTTGGATCCTAACTCAAAAATGCATGTTAATCACCTGTTCCAAAATGTGTCTTTCTCACTAAGTCTACACTTGTACAAGGCTGAGGAAGACCTACAGAAAGAAACCTATTAACTTTTCCAAACTCTCACCAAGTGAAGTTCTGATGGTGGCAGAATCAGGCCTAAATATAGTTCAGAAATAAAATTTCCAATTACACTTGGAATAGTATGACAATAGAATTAATATAAAACATTACATTACCATTAAATACATTATAAAATATACAATTACAATTATAGATTATAACATAAAATAACATAATAAAAAAGAAATATATAATTTTCCTCCTGTTTCTCCCCCAGTATACTTTACAGTTCATTCAAGCCAAACAATGTCTCATTCTTTCAGTGTAACTCTACCTCTTTGCTTCTTCCTCCCCCCACAACATTTCCATTTATTTATTTGTTTTAGTTTTCAATGTTCACTTCTACAAAACTTTAAGTTCCAAATTTTCTTCCTATTTTTCCACGCCCCCTCCCCCATGGTGGCATGCATTCTGATCACTCTTTTTCCCCAATCTTCCCTCCTTTCTATCACCCTCCCCCCTCCTCCTATCTCCTTACTCTTCCATTTTCCTTTAGGGTAAGCTAAATTTCTATTCCCCATGGCCTGTATATCATATTTCCCAGTTGCATGTAAAAACAATTTTTAACATTCATTTTTTTAAAACTTTGAGTTCTGGGGGCTCACTTTGGAAAGAGTTGTGTGATTTGGCCAGACGAGACTCTGGGAAGTCGTTGAGCCACTTTGAAAACCCAGATGTTGGTGTTTCCCTCTCTGGTGACTAACTAGGTATGGATGTAATGGTCAGACGGTTGGAAGCTGTCTGCTGATCTGTTTATCTGCTTGTTATTTCTGCTTCAAACCTGTGTTTGTATTCTGTTTATATTCTCTGAAGTTCAGGGTGCTGACTTTTCCCCCCGAACTAAGTAAATGATATATGTTTAATTGATTAAAGTAAGATTGTTAACTCTTTTTGAGTTGCTTTCCTTTTAGAAAAGCAGATCTAAGAACCTGCGCTAGCAGCCACCCTGGTCATGCTAGGGTGCTTGCTGCTACAAGTACGCAGCCTTGAGTCAGAAAAATTCATCTTCTTGAATTTAAATCTGGCCTCAGACACTAGCCATATGATCTTGGGAAAGTCTGTTTGTCTCAGTTTCTTCACTTGTAAAATGAACCAGAGAAGGAAATGGCAAACCACTACAGTATCTTTGCCAAGAAAACCCCAAATGAGGTCACAAAGAGTTAGATATGAGATGACTGAAAAATAACAAAAATACTTATGTTATGTTGTATTATATTGTATTACATTATATTATATGTCATATATCCATTACATATTTATTTCATTACATATAACATCATATTAGATTATGACATATATTTCTTACATTTATAGTTTAACATATTCTTCATTTTTATAATCACTACTCTGTCTTCTTCACCTTGACTGAACTTCTTAGCTAGCTGATTTTCCCCAAATATGTCAGCTTTGATCTTACCCAGTATGATTATAGGCAACACCTAGGTTTTTCTATAATGTTATGATGCTAAGGTTACCAAGCCAGAAGGCAAAAAGAAGCTAATGTTGAGAATAACCAGACAGGATGGAGGAAGGGGAAGATGAGTGCAAGAAAGCCTCAGTGACAAAAGTCAAAGCATGAGGCACAAGAACTCTGAACTATAAAAAGTATGACAATGTTCTGTTTATTCTGGACTGGCATGTGCTCTTCTTATAAAGAGAGGAGACTTGTCCAAAGACTATACTAGCATGGCACAGAGTAGAATGAACATTTCACTGGCATTCAAGATTCCTGAGCTCTGTCATTTTTCCAGTCAAATGATGCCAAGCATTTCACCTCTATTTTTTTAAGCCTCAGTTTTCTCACCTGTAAAACATGGTGCTATGGTCTAATGGACAGGGAGCTGGCATTAGAGCCCTAAAGACCTAGGTTCAAATATTACCTCTGAAACACACTAGCTGTGTGACCTTGGCAACTTTCTGAGACTCTACCTTGCAGAGACCATGTCAATTTGTATTGGTAGAGGTGGTTTCCTTAGTGGGAGTTCCCATTACTAATGAAATCACAGTTCATCTAAAAAATAAAATAAGAAGTTAGGAAAAAAAAAACTTTGGGTTCCAAATTTTCTTCCTTCCTCCCTCCCCACCCACCCTCATAGAGAGGGCAAGAAATTCTCTATAGCTTATGTGTAGTCACGCAAAACACTTTCATAATAGTCATAGTGTGAAGGACTATTTCCCTTCATCCTATCCCACCCCCAATTTATTCTATTCTCTCCTTTCACCCTGTCCCTCAAAAGTGTTTGCTTCTGATTACTCCCTCCCCCTATCTGCCCTCTCTTCTGCTATCCCACCTTTCTTATCCCCTTCCCCCTACTTTTCTGTAGGGTAAGATAGATTTCCATAACCAATTGAATGTGTATGTTACTCCCGATGAGAATAAGGTTCTATCATTCCCTCTTACCTTCTCCCTCTCCCCTCCATTGTAAAAGTTTTTTCTTACCTCTTTTATGTAAGATAATTTACCTCATTCAACCTCTCCCTTTGTCCTTCTCCCAGCACATTCTCTCTCTCATCACTTAATTTTATTTTTTAGATATCATCCCTTCATATTCAACTCAACCTATGCAGTGTGTGTGTATGCATGTGTGTATGTGTGTATTCCCTACAGCTACCCTAATAATGAGTAAGGTCTTGTGAGTTACAGGTATTTTACCAAGGTCTGACAGACCTTTCCTACTGATCTTCTAAGCTCTCTTTGGTGTTTGTGGGTTAAGAAGTGTGGAAACACCTCAGCTGCCAATGATTCAGGCCCCTGAGGTCTGCTCAAGGTTTGCTGGGGCCCAGTCTGTGCAGTCCACACTGAACTATACTCCTCTCCCAGTCTATCACAAGATACCTTTCTCATCAACCATCCAGGTTGCCTTGGGCTGGAAATCTGTTTCACTTTGTAATTTTGTGGGTTCTGCTGCTCTAGAATTTGTTTAGACTCATTTTCTACAAGTATTTGGAGGGGTTTGGAAGACAGCTCAAGGAAGTCCCTGCTTTTACTCTGCCATCTTGGCTCCTCTTTGCTTCTTAATAACAGCATTATTGTTTTAAGAACAACTTTGAGTGAATAAGTCATTTTGATTATTATGAATATACAAATTAACTACAAAAGATATATCAAGGAAGATGCTATTTGCATCCAGAGGAAGAACTGATAAATAGAAATATATACATATGTACATATTTGTCTCTAAAGGTAACCATCTCTAGAATGGAAGAAAAAATAATATATATATGTAAGATATATGTATAACATATACATACTATGTATAAATACATATGTATATATCACATACATACATCCATATGTATATTATATATAATATATACATGACAACTTTATTACATATTTCAAAGGAATAGCAAATTGTACATAAGAAATTTGCAGTTTCACACACAATCATTTTAAAATTATACTATATTATGTAAATACTTGCTTTATTCCATACATTTTAAAAAGTGAGTAAAAAAACTTTAAAAAGAAACTTAGAATTTCACAATGAAGTATATAACGAGAGAAACAAAACAAAAACAATATGAAGAAGAGAACTTTTTCTACATGTAGTATAATAGAACAAAGAGTGGACTTGGAGCCAGAAGTTGTGGGCTCAAATCTCAACTCTATTGCTTATTCTACCTGTGGGAATTTGGACTAGTAACAACCTCTCTGGGCCTCAGTTTCCTCATTTGTAAAATGAAGGGTTTGAGAGAAACAAAAGTATACATTGGAAAGCTCAGTCTCTGGAGTCAAAGGACCTGGGTTCAAATCCTACCTGGGATACTTATTAACTGTATAGTCTCATGCAAATGACTTCAGTTCTCTTAGGCCTCAGTTTGCTCACCTGCAAATGAGGGAGTTGGTTTAGATGCTTTTTTAGGGCCTTTCCAGCAATAGATCTATGATAAGTACATTATTTTAAACCCAGATGGAAAATTTTATGTATCTCTTTAAATTCCATCTCATTAGATAGAGTCCATTGTTCAAGTCTTTCCAGATCTCTTTGTATTTTGATTCTATCTTCCAATTTGTGATATCTATCTATCGATCTATCTATCTGAGCTTTGTGTCTTCTCCAGGTTTTTTTTTTACTCATATTCTTAAGCAGTTTATCCTGAGTCTGGCAGTTTATAAGAGTCACATTTGCTTTGTTTTGTTTTTTTTTCCTGGTGTTCACAGTATATTCATTGTATTTAAAGGTACGGACACACAAAGGAGGAAATGGAATCATTCCAAGAGTCTAAATCTGGGAACCTCCTTGTTTAGGGAATCTCAGTGTAGGTCTAGCATCCCACAATAAAAACTTTCACAAGGCTCTCACAGATTTGTAATTATGCAGGACTGGTCCAGTTCTGGAAGTTCCACTTGTGGGTTTGTTGGGTTTTTTTTCTAGGGTCTCCAACTACATAGGTCCATGGTACTGAAGATGACAGCAGGACAGATTTCTGAATGTTCACTGACACAAAGGGCTTAAAAATGCTAGAAAAGAGTTCCTGTCCTTTCAGAGCAAATCTGATATTCAAGTTCAAATTTCTTGCTTTTTCTTCCATGCTTTGATACCATAAAGGATTGGGTTCTCCCTGATGGTAGTTGCCACGGGACTCAGGACAGCTCTCTATAGCTTTCAAAGTAATATTTAGTACTGGCCAGCACCCTGAGTGGGATTCCCATCTAAAGATAATTTTCTCCAGTGTTCTCTGCTGTTCCAAATCTATTGGTAATGGTTTATGTCATCTTTAACACCTGCTTAAACTTCACATGGAAAGATTCATATAAGGAATACAGTCTGCTTTCTTGTCACATTTAATAGAACTTTTTACTCTAAAGTTCACACTGGCTAATATTTTTACACATGGTCCTATGATCTTAAATGGTTTAGACCAGGGATGGGAAAACTGTGGCCTCAAGGCCTCTAGGTCCTCAAGTGCAGCCCTTTGACTCCACACTTCACAGAACAAATCCCCTTAATAAAAGGATTTGTTCTGTAAAACTTGGATTCCTTCAAAAGGTCACACCCAAGGACCTAGAAGGCCACATGTGGCCTGAAGGCCACAGCTTCCCACCCCTGGTTTAGAGCTTTCATTTTTCTCCCAGCCATGTCCCTTTAGTGAGAAGGAGTATGAGGTTATCAGAAGCTGAGCCTCAGTGTCAATTCCTGACTCTAACACACACACTGTGTGACCCTGATCAAGTCACTCTTCACTAGAGCTAAGTTAGACTGACACCTGATATTCCTCCTTCAGCCTCCAAGTCTTTGCATAGGCTGCCTCCCCAACTTAAGCTCAAAGTTTGTCAATGAATCTCAATAAGATTAAGTTTCTTTTCTGGCTTAAATATTTCCAAGGTTATCAGTGAGGTTAATGTTTGTCATAGCATGGAAAATTGTATATCACTTAATGGTGCAGCATGAGGAGTGCTGGATTTGGAGTCAGAGTAATTGGGGAGAAGCCTTGACTTTGCTACTTGCTACTTGGTGGCCTTGGACAAGCAACTTTAACTTTCTGTACCTCAGTTTCCTTATTTGTAAAGTGATTATAGTAGACTAGATGACCTCAGAGTTCCCACATCCAGTTCTCTGCAACTAGGTAGCACCATGGACAGAGCATTCGACTTGAATACAAGAAGATCTGAGTTCAAATCCCTGCCTCAGACACTCAGTAGCTATGTGACCCTGGGCAAATTATTTAACATATCTCAGTCTCAGTTTCCTCATATATAAAAAAGGAATAAGAGTAAAACCTAGTTGTGAGGATAACATGTACAGTGTAATGAGATAACACGAACCGTGCTTTGCAGACCTTAAATAACTATATAAATGCTAGCTATTCAATCTAGTGTCATCCCATTTTGTGCTTATACCCAAGGGTAGCTTGGGATGCTAGAACCACATAGAACAGATCTAGGATATGGGACAAAAAGGTTCCTGTTTCCCTAATTGGCATTCTCTCTAGGCTACAGATGGAATCACGACTTGATATTATTTTGTCCATACTTTAAAAATAATAACTAACATTAGTATAGAGCTTTAAAGCTTGAAAAACATGTTGAACTATATTATCTCATTTAACCTTCACTACAATTCAGTGAGGCTCAATGACTGGCACAAAATTTGAACTCGGGTCTTCCCGACTCCGAGACTAGCACTCTCTGCTCCTCTAGCTGCCTTCAAATTAAAGTGTCAATTCCCTGCTCCAGGACATGTAACTCATTCAACAGTGAGATATGTGCTATCCTCCTAGTAAACTCTTTTTCCAACTCTATTGTGGAATAAATGGGAACTAACAGAGGGTAGAAGCACTCAGAATGAAAAGGGGGTTTGAAACTAAGAAAGGGGAACATGGTGTTGGGCATCCTGTAAACTATGTTGTCTAATACAGTAATGGTCTGATGAGATTTCCATGCTCCATAGATGCCTTCATTACCTGCTTTTATATTGAAACTTTCCTTTTGAAAAACTCCCAACCTTGTCCAGATTAAGCTAAAATGGAAAGGAGATTGTTCACACTAAGACTCATGGAGCTAGCTAGAAGGTCCAAATTGTGCCTTTGAAGCTCAGTAGGTTAAAGAGAGTAACCATCTTTTCCATCAGTGGGGCTATACCAATGATTTTGGTGTGCTAAAAAAATAGTCAAAGGAAGTTCAGCATTTAATCATATTTTCCTAATAGTATAGACATACCATCAACAGATACCCACAATCCTTAAACCTACAGTTTTACCCAGTAGCACTTTTTTACATCAGAAAATAAAATAAAGCCATATGATATGGGGAGCATGAGGAACTGAAAACAAGCTCTTTGCTTCCATCAGTAGTTCACTCATAGAGCAAAAATCCACACCCTTGCTCCAAATCCATTTAGAGCTGAAGTATCATATGCCTTAGTGAGGCAATGGGATAGTTATTATCTCTATGTGCTTTTAAAATAATTGGCCCTCACTGTAGATGGTGGAATGAGACTAGCTAGTAGCACTCCATGCAAAAATCTAATCCACCAATAGAATACCTGTTTTCTTGTTCCCACCAAGTGCACAAGCTGAGAGTTTCATTCTTGCTGTAATTGTAGGTTAACCATTAAAGGGGAAGAATGGAAAATGTCCCTATCCATTCAAGTTTCTAACACCTAATCATTTTCATTGAAAGTCTGTGACATTATTTTAGACCTTGGCTATTGAATAGTGCCTTTTATACTTTGTTCAATAACAAAACATGTGAAGAATGACTGAGGTGGGGGTGGGAGAAGAGAAATTTCCTTTTTCTATAGTGAGTCACAGCATGTGATAGTATTCATGATCTCCATTCACAGCAACTTCCATTTTATGTCATGTCACTTGGTATGAGAGCGGGATCAGGGTTACCCTCATAACTATGAAGTGGATTTGAGGGATTTAGGGAAACTTCTCCTCCCCTCTCCTGTTCCATTGTCAGAAAGTCTACCATTTGGGATTGTTCCTTTTAGGTTAAACAAATTTCTTTTAAAACACAAATACCCCCTGGGAAATGGTCTTTTTAAAAATGCTAAAAACGATTCCCATATCAAATGTTCTTTTTTTATTTGGGGGAGGCTAAGTGTCTGAGGCTGGATTTGAACTCAGGTCCTCCTGACTCCATGACCAGTGCTCTATCCACTGAGTCACCTTGTTACCCCTAAATGGTCTTCTCCTAAGATGCAATGGGAGAGAGAAGAATGACTGCCCCTTGGCAGTAGGCTTTGTTTCACTAATTGTATTTGTACTCTCGGGGCCCAGCACAGTGCAAGTGTGATAGTAGATATATAATAAATATTTGCTGGCTCATTAATAAAGGATCAAATGAGATGTATGTAAAGGACTTTGTAATCATCGAGTACCATATAAACATGAGCCATCTATGCATTTGAATCTCTTGTTGGGCTGGATAGGATGAAAGCACATTTTCAATTCAATTCAATAAACATTTAAACACCTCTATATGTTAGACACTGAGCCAGGTACTGGTGATACAAAGATAAAAATAACCCTGCCTTAGCCCTTGATGAGCTTAAGTTCTACTGTGCCAAACACCAGAACCTTGACCAACTTTGTCATCTGTCTGAACAACTGAATCCCACTGAGTAGCCATTTGAGGATCTGTGATATAATCTGCAAATCACCTAGTTCCTCTGTTTGTAATTCTTACTCCATCACCTAACTTGTGGCTTTTCCTTAGCTAAATTGCTTCTGGGACATACAACACCCTTGCCTTTCTGAGGAGTTCATTTGCCATGTGATTTTGCAGAAAGATTCATCTATTATTCCATTAAATGAGTTATTATTATGAATAATAACGATAATACCATCAACATCAGTTATGTGGCATAGTAGGAACTTACACCTTGGCTAAAAAAAGGCCCTGAGGCAGCTAGGTGATACAGTGAATAGATCACCTGCCCTGAAGTCAGGAGGACCTGAATTCAAATCCGGCCTCAGACACTTGACACTTACTAGCTGTGTGAGCATGGGCAAGTCACTTAATGCTGATTGCCTTGTCTCCCCCTCCAAAAAATAAAAATAAAAAGGCCCTACTGTGTATTTGAACTGGGTTAGTGGTTATGAGGAAGGTGAGAGGAACACAAAAGGGACAAGAGACGATGTAGAAGATAAAACCCACATACTTCATAATTTTATAGGGTCGGCCTTATATAAGACTGTGGACCTGTGCTATCTGTGATACTCATACTATAGTAGTCCTGTGGTATTTATGAGAGGGTTGAGACTAGCTATTACTTTATAGGTTTGGAGTTTTAAAGCTCTTGGACTAATATATCCTTTTGGGTCCTATTTGTACACAATTTATACAAAGTGCCACAAAATGGACAGTTTCGTATAGCCTTATGGTCTGAACAGCCAAACTTCCATGCATGTATTTAGTTGAAAGAAAAAAAACAAAACAGGAAAGCCTCTCACTCACTCCTGATGTCCCCTTGACTTGCTATAACTGAGGAATGTTGGCTGAGACTTGTATGGTCAAAGGCAGTGGTTCTCAACCTGTGGGTCACAACCCCTTTGGGGGTTGAACAACCCTTTCACAGGGGTCACCTAAGACCATCAGAAAACACATATTTCCGATGGTCTTAGGAACTGAGACACCACTCCTCTATCCGTCTCCAGGCAGATCCACCCACATGCAGATATGCCCACATATGAGTATTAAAGGGTTGTGGCATTAGAAAGGTTGAGAACCACTGTTCTAAGGCATCTCTGACATGGGACCAAGATACTCATTCAGCTCAGTGCTACTGGAGATCATGAATCCAATGCTTATTCTCTTTTTCCCCCTCTTTCCAGTTAAATTAGTTGTTTTTGTTCAGTTGTTTTCAGTCTCTTCTGACTCTGGTGTTTCCTTGGCAAAGATACTAGAGTGGTGGTTTGCCATTTCCCTGTCCAACTCGTTTTACAAATGAGGAAACTGAGGCAAACAGGTTAAGTGATTTGCCCAGGGTGACACAGCTAGTAAGCGTCTGAGGCCAGATTGGAATTCAGGAAGATGAGTCTTCCTGACTACAGACCCAGGACTCCATCTATAGCACCACAAGATTCCCTTTTCAATTAAATTACCTCCTCCCATTTTTTCCTTCTTTTTGCTTCTTGCAAAAAACAAAATCTTTTATACTGTTAACCTTTTAAAAGAAACAGTTTAATAAATAATAAGAATACCTAACTGCTTACTGTTAATAAAGCACCTTTATAAATTAGCTTTGAGGTCAGGCATATATTTGGACGTTTATTATTATTACAATGTCAATAGCTGATTGCATGGCTATTTTCTGCAAACCATCAAACATATGTTCCACAGACAAAGTAATGAGGAGAATCTGGAGCCAGATGAAGTCAACGGACTAATTACTTCCTCTGCAGAGGTTTATTTAACCTAGGTCTCCTCTTTAGAGGATGTTTTATTTCCTAGATTTTTTTAATCTGCCTTAAGAGACTGGTTCTGGTTTTCCTGTATGTTAATAGCAAGAGAGCTATCTAATTGCTTGCCCTCACCTCTTCAATCCTTTCCACGCCTCATGGTACTTCAAAAATACTAAGGGTGGTTTGGAGTTGAATGTATTATGTTGACTCTGCATTCTCATCTATCTGAATGGCAATCATAAATGGCATTTCTATTTTTCCAGGAGTCACTCTCTTGCACACATGTAGTAGTATTATATCTGATAAGTATTGCATTATTAAGCATCACTTATTTCACTATTTTATTGTATTTTAACCTGTTTGATTAATATTATTGAGTATTATTAAGCATCACTTATAACTTCTACTATTTTATTGTACTTAACACGTGATTAACTTAATTGTACTTCAATAAAGGGTCTGTTAGAGGCAATGGCTCTAAGGCCAACACCCTCTTAGTTCAGGTTTGATATTGTGAGGAAATAAGGCACTCATAAACCATTGAACATTTAAGAAAGAAAGAGGTTTACCCTGTTCTAATATAACATGAACATGCAACAAGAATACAGTTGGGGTAGCTAGATGGTGCAGTGAATAGAGCATGGGCCCTGGAGTCAGGAGGACCTGAGTTCAAAGCTGGACTCAGACATTTAACACTTACTAGCCGTATGACCTTGGGCAAGTCACTTAACCCCAATTGCCCTGCCTTCCCCCCTCCAAAAAAGCAAAAAAAAAAAATATAGTGGTACTTAGCTTCTCTTAGGGTGTCCCACCTCATCTCCACCCTGCTTGTCTCCATTTGAAAACAGTATTTGGAAACAAGACTGGATACTCTCTGCTCTTGTCTATCTCCTTTTGGGAACACGGCTGGACAGCCACTCTTGGTGACTGCCATAGTATCAAACATTCACCAAATCTGTGAGTCCCAGACTATGTGTAACTGGTGTCTTTTATGCCCCAGAGTAAAGGAAGCTGAAGCCAATCAGATTTTATGGGAGGAGGAAGGGGCAACAGGAAGTTGGAGCCAATGAGGTTGCACAGGGGAAGGAAAATGGACCCATCTGGGAAGGTGAGGCCAAAAGAATTTGTGTCAGGAAAATGCTAGTCTTATCTCAGCTTCCATTGGCAGTGTAATAGATAAAAACAAAAACACTGACATTTTCTCATACAGGAGGCTTGCAATTTCCACAGGCGATAGATTCTGAAGGTCTCAGGTAATTGGGGACTCTAGCATCATTAAAACAAAAGACAGGGAGAAACTCTGTTCACCCCACCCCGATCTAGAACTCCCCTTACTCAGGGATCTCAGCTATTTACTGATCCATCAGAAACAATAAACACAAAGATATGAATGACCAGTAGACAGCTCTCAGTGGAATTTTGCTTTTCAAAAGAATAATTTCTAAATAGAAACTCCACTCAAGAAATGTGGAGGAGATTTGTATTTTTGTTTGTTTGTTTTTTTTAACAAATAGGCTTGTTTAACTCTGAAACTCAAGAATGACTCTAACTCTGTACTTCTTAGACACCCAGTATTAATGGGTAGTTCTATTCTGCAGTAGTCAAAGTTAAGCAAATGATCCAAAAATAGAAAGATATAAATCCCTCAGTCAATGCAACAATAGGAACATTAAATTCAATTCAACAAAAACTGACGGAATTCCATTAAGCCCCTACAATGTGCAAAGCACCATATTAAAAGACTCCCAGGAATACAAAGATAAAAGATGCAACAGCCCTCCTCTCAAGAAGCATAACCTACAAGTTCTGTCAAAGAGAAGCAATCAACAGTTTTCAGACCTACATGTCAAAATAAGAGGAAATAATTCCAAGGGGATGTTTATTTCTGTAAAGAAAACACAAAGGTTTTAGTGTGTGTGTGCAAAATTCCAAATCATGGTCCCCATCAAACTGAGAATTCTCAGTTGATAAAACCTGTACAGTTAACTTCCACCAGAAATACCCACAGAGCTATGCTTGGGGGAGGAGCCAGCTTGGAAAAATATAGCCCTTCCCATTGCATAGATGGCATCATTTCCTATCAGGCACTTGGGGAACTATTTTACCTTCCCTCTTTCCCAAGCTTAGAGAGTGAGTATGGCTGAAGCAGGATTGATGGGACAACTAGATGTTGGAGTGGATAGAGTTCTAGGCCCGGACTCAAGAAGACCTGAGACAAAATCCTGCCTCAGAAACATATTAGCTGTGTGACTCTGGGCAAGTCATTTAATCTCTATCTGCTTCAGTTTCCTTAACTGTAAAAAGGTTATAATAATAGAACCTACTGTTGTAATATTAATATTTAACATTTGTTATATTGATTATTAAATCAATGTTAAAAAGCACTTACTATGATGCCTGTCAAATAATAGGTATTACATAAATGCTAGCCATTATTATTGCAGTGACCAGAGAGTTAATTGCTCCTGCCGCTTGTCTAACGTGGGGCTTGATGAACTCTATACTTTTCCAATAAATGCAGACTTTCTCTTCCCAAGACGATAGTAGCATTCCCATCAAACGGTGATGACTCCCAGGATGCGAGAAAGCTACAGCGACTTATAGACGTCATGGTCACGGTGTTGCTGTGTTAAATAGCAATGTTTGGGGTAGGGGGCATGGAGGTGACAGCAGTGCGGTGACACTGAGCAAATTGTTACCCCCAGATTCTCAGCTTCTCTAGTTTGGACACAGAGCCAGGAACAGGCCAGACTTGAAACTTTCTATCTCTAGGGGGGTTGGGAGGAAATAAGAGTGTTTGCTGAGGTTGTGAGGAGTCTATTATTCATGCATTTCTTTTTTTTTTTGGAGGGCAATTGGGGTTAAGTGACTTGCCTAAGGCCACATGGCTAGTAACTATGTCAAGTGTCTGAGGCTGGATTTGAACTCAAGCCCTCCTGACTCTAGGACGGGTGCTCTGTTCACTGCACCACCTAGCCACCCCTGCGTGTATTTCTTTGATATATGACATTTTCTATTGAAAAATTTTGTTCTTGTTCTCACCATGAATTCATACTGTCATTGTTCTAAACAGGGAACTTTAGTGACTGGGGGCATTATTGTGAGTTTTTTAACTCAAATTCTGGTAAATTCTCAGGATAGCAGTTTTGGACAATTTTATAATTCCATCTGATAATAACTTTTTTTTCAGCTGTGGAAAATTTCCAGGAGAAAAGGAGCTGAAAGAACCCAGTGTAGAAAATACCTCAGACTCAACATGCACGCCATCAAGGACAGGGGAGAGGAGGTTAGGAGAGAATGTAGTACCAGCAACGGAGAGGTCGCAAACAAAACAAAACAAAACAAATTTACCTATTGTAAAGAGGAGGGGGGGTAGGGGTAGGGCGCAGAGATTAGGAATGAGAATAGGAAAGAATTAGTGCTTTAGATCACCTTTTAGGCAATGAGGAAATGGTTAACCAATTGAGGTATATGAATGTAATGAAATGTTATTACACCATAAGAAACGATGAAAAATCATTCTAGAAAATCCTGAAGCTGAATGAAGTGAGCAGAACCAGGAGAACAATTTATACACAGACAACACTGTAAAGAAAAACAATTTTGCCAGACTTAGAAACTCTGATCAAAGCAATTACCTCAATCATATCTTCAAATGACCTATTATGAAGCATGTTACCCACCTCTCCATAGAGAAGTGAGCAACACAAGGTGCAGAGACATAAATATGTGGACTTGGCCATTGTATGGATTAATTTTGCTGGACTAATTTGTTAATTTGTTACAAGTAAATGACATGTAGAATTTATTACATGTTCTAAAAATAGCAAGCCCTAAAAAACGGAGATTCATGTTTTCATAGAAAAATCTTTTTGTATTCTGTGTATGTGAGAGTTTTCTTTTGTTGATTTTAAACAACAAACTAAGTAAATAATGCAATTAAATTCATTAATTTATTTGAAATACTACAGTTAAACATTTAAAAATAGAGTTGATGTAACTCAGGAAAAAAGCCAGTATAGGAGAAATTAGTCCTTGCAGCATGGATAGCATCTGTTAGTCTGGATATGTTAGTAGTGGGACATGGGGACATCTTCTTTAGCACTAAAGGTCTAATGAAAAGTATTTGGGGGATAGAGACAAACTGTGAGAAATTTGGGCAGTACTGAAATAGACAGAATAAAAGAAGACAAGAACCTCTCAATTCCATGAATCATTTGGAAGTCCTTTCATGTTTGTTGGTGGCCCCTTTCAATTGAGAACTGTCCTGAGAACTCTGTCATAGGTCCCAAGAACTGTAGCACTTCTTCCTCAAGCTTGTCTTTCTGTAGCTTTAAGAATAGGTATATTGAGTATAAACACTGGAGGCCAGTTTTGTTTTGTTTCATTTTTTATCAAGATAACCTGCTGGCTGGATTCTGATTCCCAGGGGATCAGAATATTATTAAAGTATCCAGCTATTCACTGATAAAAAATGTCAAGAAAGCATGAGTTCATGAAATGCTATTTTACTTGGTGCTCTCATCAGCTCCCTTGAATTTCATTACCATCTCTACGCTGATGATTCTCAAATCTACCTTTCCTGCACCAATCTCCCTGTTGTCCTCTGGCCTCACATCTCTAATATTCTTTGACATATCCAATTGGATGTCCAGTAGACATCAAAAACTCAATATGTCCCAAACAGAACTCATTATATATCTTTACCCCTAAACCTTCCCCCAGCTCTACCTTCCCTGTTACTATAGAGGGCAACACCTTCCTCCAACTCCCTCAGGCTTTCAACTGAGGAATCATTTTGAATCCTTCACTATCTCTTACATGCCATATCCAAGCTCTTACCAAGACCTGTGAATTTCAGCTTTGCAACATCTCCCAAACACACCCCCTTTTCTCTTCTGACACTGCCACCAATCTAGGACAGGCCCTTATCACCTGATACCTTGATAACAGAAATAGCATATTGATGGATCTGCCTTCCTCAGGTCTCTGGTCTCTCCCAACTCCAATCCATTCTGCATTCAGCCATGAAAGTGATTTTCCTAAAATGCAAGTCTGATCATACACACACACACACACACACACACACACACACACACACTCCATACTCAATAAACCCCAGTGGCTTCCTATACTTCGGCCTTCAAAGCCTTTCATAACCTAGTCCCCTCCTACCTTTCCAGTCTTCTTGTACCATTGTACTCCCTGACACATACTTTTCGATCCAATGACACTGGTATCTTGGATCTTCCACAAACAAGACCCTCCATCTCTTAGCTCTGGCCATTTTCTCTGTCTGTCCCTCATTCCTGGAATGTCATTTTCTGCTCTGACTACCGACCTCCCTGATTTCCTTTAGGTACCAACTAAAATTCTATCTTCTACAGGGAGTCTTCCTTCACACCTCTTAATTCCAATGTTTCCCCTCTCTTCATTATTTTTTATTTATACTATATACAACTTATTTTCCATATATGTTGGCATATTGTCTCCCCTATTGGATGGGAAACTCCTTGAGGGCAGGTTTTTTGTCCTTTTTTGTATCCCTAGTCCTTAGCACAATGCCTGGCACATGGTAGGTACTTAATAAATGTTTATTGAATTGAAATTATTGACCATCTAAATTCTGTTGTCTCTCTCTCTCTCTCACTTTTCCTGCAGTTCTCTTGGCAGTGGATAGAATGGAACCAACCTAATGTCCTAAGTACAGCCTAGGTTATATTGAACCAGCAACTTAGCCCCCAAGATCACTGAAAACACTGGGTACTATGTGATGCCTAAAGTGTGGCATTCACCATGTTCTGATGTCTGGTCCACAAAAGCTGGTATCCCGAGAATCTGGTCCTGATTTGAAGATATTAATGGTAGACCACTGACTCTACTTTGTGTTTTAGGGATGCCAAATCCCAATTATGTCCATTTTATTTCCAAGAAGTTTTGTGTTCAAGAAGTAGGCCTCAAGCCTATCAGAGCCTACTCACAGCTTTCTTTTGGTAAATTCTAGTAGAAAGAAAACAATCAACAAGTCACATTTCTGGGGGCGGAGGTGTGTGTGTGAGATTTGGTTCCCCTTCTGGCCCTGCATCATGAAACCTTACTTTCCCCCTTTGGACACTAGGCTGGTCATGTTTCTTCAGAGGACCCAGGCATCTTACTCTAGAAACATGGTCCCTCTACAATGAAGTGGATCCATCCTACCAGTGTCAAAGTGAAGCCATCTATGGAAGGGTGGGAGGAGGTGAATCATGGGATCAAATGGGAAGAAAATGAACTTGTGGCACTTGAAAAGTTTATTGTGGGCTTGGCAAGGCATTGAGCCAGGTCTTATCTTATTGTTTAATGAGCTCTGTCTACAAGGTGTCCTCAGCTCAGTTCTTGATTGCACATTTTGGAATATGTCTGCCAAATCCTCCATAAACTGGTCTATCAGAAACATCTGATTCCATTAGAAATCCTAAACCAGTGGTTCTCAACCTGTGGGTTGAGATTCCTTTGGGGGCTGAACGACCCTTTCACAGGGGTCGCAGGGGTCACCTAAGACCATCGGAAAACACATATTTCTGATAGGAACTGAGACACCGCTCCTCTATCTGTCTCCAGGTGGGTCCGCCCACATGCAGATATGCCCACATACAAGTATTAAAGGGTCCCAGCATTAGGAAAGTTGAGAACCACTGTCATACACCAATACTTATTTTGGAGACCATAGATCCATTTCTTGTCAGCTTCAGCAATGAAGCTTCATTGAAAGCTTCCTGTAACTTCTAGAAGAAGGCCTCAAAGGTATGAGCATGAAGTGTTCATGGATCAAACAGCATCTGGTCTGGGGAGTAAATGGCGTATCAGAAAAAATTATTGATAAGCTCAGCTGAAATCCTGAGGTCAGAAATTAAACAATGGTATTAATTGTGTAATGAACACAGGAAAATTTGTGACTCAGATGGGGAACTTTTCAGGAAAGATTATCAGGAAGCTTAAACTACCCCACAAAACTATCTAGCCTTCTCTTCATGCAATTTAGCCATCTTGCCCAGAAGAATCACATTCTCAATTGCAGAAAGGCCAAATTCTTGCTATAAAAAAATTCTGAATCTGCATTTCTACCTATTGGAAAGTTATCTTCGTAGGAGTATGAAATTGCTGTGATATGACAGTATTGAAATGTCTTATAGGTCCCTGGATGGAGGCTGGACTGGAATTTACTGAAGACCATGGGTCTTCTTTGATGAAGATCATATAGCTGAACCTAATAAAATAAAATACAATCAGGATAAATATCCAGTCTTGCTTTTTGTTTTCTGACAAGTCAGCTTCACATGCTCAAGATGGAAGAGGTATGGTGTGATAGGCCAGCATTTTTCTCCTCTCACCAGTATAGGTTAAGCTAATTATTTTTCTGAAAACCAAGGAAGAAGTTCCCAGGACTTGATTGACCCAGAATTCTAAAACTGAAATCAACTAATAACCTTGGGGGATATTAACCTAGGTTCCTCTTCATCTAAGGCCCAGCCCATCTAGAGTTGTGACTTTTCAGAATTAGCAGATGTTCCAACACCACATGGATCTTTATTTCCCACCTGGTGATGCTCCTCTGGTCTTTTTTATGCCCAACACCTCCCATCCTTTTTCAATGTCCTTTTGAGTGTTGTCTTTACCAATCACATTTGTAAGCTTCTTGCCTTTACTATATTTGTATCCTCAGCTCTTAGCACAGTGTTTACCATATACTAGGTGCTCAATAAAAGTTTTTTGACTGACTAACAAAGTGGGTTGACCATATACCTTTCTTTCTGGAGGTGAAGAGAGCCATGGCCACCCAAGATGAGTGCTTTTCCCTCAATGAGTATCGTTTCTATGCTATGGCTAAGTAAAGCTCCTTTTGTTAACTGCTAAATGCTCTATGAATGTCTCATTTCATTCCAGTACTGAAATTAGACTACAAAGGAATCAGCTTGAATTAGGTTCAGCACAGTAAGAAGGTGGGGGTAGGTGGGGGAGGAGGTTAATGTAATATTCATCAAAAGTGTGATCTGGCAGCCCTCAAAATTAATTGCTTTCTTGGACTGTATTAAGAGAGATATAGTTTCCAGGAATAGAAAAGGGGATAGTCCAATTGTTCCTTCTCCTGGTCAGATCACTTGTAGAGTACTGTGTTCAGTTCTGGGCACCAAAGTTTAAAAGGAGACTATCCAATGACCAAAGAAGAGCAACCAAAAGGATGAAGGTCCTCAAGTCTATGCTTTGTGAAGTAGAGAAGGAAGCAGAGATATTTAACTTGAAGAAGATTAAAATGGAACACAATAAATATTTTTAAGCACTTTAAAGGTTGTCATATGGAACAAGGACTGGAATTATTTCATATGACCCTAAAGAGCAGAATTAGGCAGTCAACGGAAATTGCAAAAGTAAATGTAGCCTTGATATCAGGGAAAGCTTTCCAACAGAGTCACCAAAGGTTGGAATAGGCTATCTGGGGAGTAGTGAGTTTTTCTCTCATTGGAGGTCTTCAAGAAAAGGCCCCATGATCACTAGTCTGGTATGTTGTAAGGGGATTCTTTTTCAGGTGCAGGTTAGAATAGATGGCCACTGAGACACTTTCCAGCTCTGAAGATCTATGATTCAGTGACTCCAGGGATTGAGTGAAGGAATCAACTGCTTAGAAAAGCCAGAAACAGGAGGTAGTAGCAGAGACAGAAGCAGGATCCAAACCACAGTTTGAGGAGAGTAAAAAAAAGGGGTTCTATGGGAAGTAAAGGCCAGCTTCTAAACTGCATTACCAGGAAATAGAAAGGGACTGAGAGACAAGGGCATAGGTTTATTTTTTTCTCCCTCAGAGTTTAATACAGATGCAAGTTAGTTTCAAGTTCAGCTGTGTGCCAGTGAGATCTATTTCCTCAGTTCACCCCAAACCCCCATGAGCTGGAAAACCCCTCATTCCAGGGCTGCTTTCATTAGCCTCTTTTCAATGGGACAGCAAATAAATGAGTCCCACCAGTAATTCTATAGGAGATTTTTAGAAAACTTGCATAACATCTCTGTCTATCTGATTAGCCCTCTGTAGAAGAAGGGCAATCATTCTTGGCACTTAAATGTGGCATGAAGTAGCTCTGAGTTCCTGGTACTAAAATTGAAATTGAAATTAATGCCCTTGTTATGAGCATCACATCCAATTTTTCAGTAGTTTCCAAATAAATATATGTCTCTTTTAAGGAGCAGTGGACAATCACATCCAAAATAACAACAAAAAAAGTTGTTTATTCATTCACCTCATATAGGTAACTTTGTCCTACTTCTTCTCCAGGTCTTTGAAGAGTCAGTTCCACACTTCTTAAGGTAAGGTAAGAAACTTTGAGAAGGACTAGACAGCTGCTTCTACTTTATCAGCTGAAAATGTTATCTGTGGTGTTCTATCTTCCTCTGGTTACGAACAGCTCTCTGCATACCCCTATAATCTTGCATTCCCATCCCTGATATCATTTACCCACCCTCACAGAGTTGAAAGTGTAGAAATGTCAAAAAAACCCCCAAAACTATCTGTTTTAAGTTGGAACTCACCTTAAGTGCTGTTCTACCATATTCTGCCTGTCATACTTTCCTTCCCACTGTCTTCTCCTGGGCATTGCCCAGAAGACTTGATGGAGTGGGCCATCCTCTATATGTGCTACTTCCACACCTTTGTTACATCTTCCCACGGTAGTCCTGATCAAAAATGAAGATAATGTGGCACCTAGGTGGACAGTGAATAGAGCACCGGCCCTGGAGTCAGGAGGACCTGAATTCAAATACAGTCTCAGACACTTAACACAAAAACTAGCTGTGTGACCTTGGGCAAGTCACTCAACTCCAACTGCCCTCCAAAAAGCCAAAAAAAAAAAAAGGAAAAAAAAATGAAGATATTACCTTTACATACTCAGCTCCCACACCCCTCTGCCCTCTCCTGGGGATTGCCCAGAATGACTTCCCCCAAAGGGGAAGAACTATACTTTGCATTCCACCTCACTAAATTTACCTCAATGGTTAGAATACCTAGATATGGCTTTGGCAATAATGGAAAAAAAAAACCTGTACCTATAATGTCTTCATTTTTTTTTTTTGGCCCACATTTCATTGAATAAAAGAGTTCTGAAAAACATTCTGGGAAATATTATATTCCATAAGGGTGTGTGTGTGTGTGTGTGTGTGTGTGTGTGTGTGTGTGTGTATTTTCAACAACCCATATTTGAGGGTTAACTGCTGGTAAACTCATGTAACATAGTGGCATTATTGTTCCTGCTAGTATAAATCACAACAATCAATGTGTGACTTTTATTAAAAATTATTTTTGTTGTTGATGTTGTATTCACTGAAAACCACATTTATAATTAAATCAGTTGATAACACAAATACACATCAAATTCTTATATTACTGTAACAATCTCATGTTTACTTATTGCTAATTCTATTTCAATGTAATTAACTCTTTTAATCATCCATTATTTGTATTTAGCCTGGACTGAAGGAGAGCATACTCTGGGGTTTTTGGCTGCCTGCCTAGGCAGCTTAGCATGCTTGACAAAATGTTGCCAAATTCTACAGTAGCTCATGTTTTTTCTCATTTCCTCATTTTTGACATGTTGCTTTCCTCCTCCCTTCTCCCCTATGGAGCAAATGTTTCATCTGATCAATTAAAATTTGCTAGACAAACACCATGCTGTGGTAGGTGAATTGTGAAATGCATGTAATGTCACCAAGTGTAATAAGTACTCATTGGAAAGGTATTTGGGTGACTATTATTACCAAATTGTCATTATTTGATTATTATTCAGTTTGATTGAAGACTACAGAAGAGTATTCTACTGAGTCTTTGCTTTGGATCTCAGTCTGGTTCAAAATAGTTTCTGTCATTAGAGACAGGAAGTAAACTTTTAGTAGACTCTGAAAACTGGTAACTGTACCCAGTGATACATGTCATTTAATTCTTTGGGGAAGCAACCAAAAAGAAAGTTTCCTGCTTTGTATTAATGAAAAGTTAAATGTCCCAGCTTTGCTACAAAAAAATGCAAGGTGTTGCATAGCGTATAACAATCCCAGAAATGCCTCTTGGATATACATCCTATGTCTCAGTACTATTATTATTTGGGGGGGGCATACTTTTTCTTACTTTATTTTTCTTACAGTTTTTTTTTTGGTCTGTGTTTTCTTTCACAGCATAACTAACATGGAAATGTTTTACATGACTGCGCAGGTATAACCTATATCAAATTGCTTGCCTTCACAATAAGGGGAGAGGGGAGGGAAAAAAGAATTTGGAACTCAAAATTGTAAAAAAAAAATTAATGTTAAAAACCTTTTGCATGTAATTAGAAAAAATAAAATATTTGAGAAAAATTTAAATTTAAATTAAAAAGATATAGGTGTCCTTTTTCCCTGGAGCAGTACAAAAATGAACCATGCCCAGTGAAACAAATAAAATCTCTTTCCTTCAGGAAAGAGAAAAAGGAAGAACACATTTTAAAGTGCCTACTTTATGCCGGGCACTATGCTAAACACTTGACAAATATTATTTCAATTGGTCTGAACAACCACCCTGGGAGGTAAGTGCTATTATTATCATCCCCATTTTATAGTTGAAGAAACTGAGGCAGAAAAGGATTAAGTGATTTGCCCAGAGTCAGGAAGCTAGAAGGTCAGAGGCTGAATTTGTCTTGTTAAAGAAATCTCTTTACTTTTTGTTAATTGAGTTTAATTTCAAAGCATAAGGAAAGCTAAGTAAGAACTTCTTCCTTAAAGATATGTTTTCCTAGCAATTACTAAAAGTAGATCAATTTCCTACTAAGTCTTGTAGTAATGAATTTCCTGTACCCTTCTTTGTATATATTCTATGCTTTTTTATTTGTATTATTCTAGTCACAAAAACCTCATATTGGAATACATATCTACATATATGCATATATTTCTTTATACTGGGTTTGTTTTTTTTTTGCTTTAAAATACCCCTGTGGTTCCCTATTCAACACTGACTTTGAATTCTGACAGCTGATACAAGTCTCTGGTTACCCCCTTTATTTGATGAAAAGTATGGGTTTATATCAATAAAATGCTTATCTAAGCAAGTGCCCTTTTTCATCCTAGTCCTGGAAATCCAGAAATGCCCCTTCCCAGATCCAGGTCCAAGTACAACTAATTTTACTGTCTAACCTCATGAGCTCCATATGCTGAAGACTTACACACAAACAGAAACAGGACCATTAACTGTACATAAGGACCCCGGCAGACCACATAGTGACTTATGAAAACTACATATTACTATCATCTATATCCCAATGAATCTTTTATTTTTTGGAGGGCAGTTGGGATTAAGTGACTTGCCCAAGGTCACACGGCTAGTTTGTGTGTCAAGTGTCTGAGGTCGAATTTGAACTCAGGTCCTCCTGACTCCAGGGCCAGTGCTCTATTCATTGCGCCACCTAGCTGCCCCTTCTCCCATTGAATCTTTATTTATCTTGTTAAACATTTTTCAATTACATTCATCGGAAAATGTTTAACAAGATAAATAAAGATTCAATGGAATGTAGATGATACTGTTATCTTTTAATAAACACAATAGGTTCAATCTTGGGGCTAAAACCTTTCTGTTTCATTTTTCCCTAACCAATTTTCTCTGGGAACTTCACAATTTGGCTTGAACTATGTCTCCACTGCTATGAATAAAAACACACAAAACAAAACCCAGCTTCTATGCAAGGTAACAATGTGTATCAGACACAGAAGAGCTTTTATTTTACCTGACAGAAAATGAAAAGTAAACAAAGAATACACACTAACCCATAAATAGTTTATTCGACTTTTCTCCCCTTTCCAGTGAGTTCTACCTTTCTCCGAGATCTATGTAGCCTTCTCTCAGTAATTGTGTAGAGGGCAGAATTCAGGGAGACCTGGATTCAAATCTTAGCTTAGACATTTATTAGCTGTGTGATCTTGGGCAACATTTTGTCAAGCATGCTAATGTCTCTGACATTTGTGGGTTGAGATGTTTGGAAACTGCCATGGCTTCCCGTGATTCAGTTCCCCAAGGCCTTCCCTCAGAAGCCTGGTCTGAGCCAGCTCCAGCCCATGCTGGACTATGCTTTTTTCTCAAATCGGTACAACAGACCTTTCCTGTTGACGTACCAGCTGTCTTGAGCTGCAGGTCTGTTTTGCTCTGTCATTTTGTGGGTCCTGCTGCTCCAGAATTTGTTTAGAGTAATTTTTTTACAGGTATTTGGAGGGGTTTGAGGGAAAGCTCAAGCACCACCTGCTTTCACGCCACCATCTTGACTCCGCCCCCCTCTTCATCTCTTAAAGAGGGAGTTGAGCTCAATAACCTCTGAGGTCCCTTTTAACTTTAGGTTCACGATCCAAGAACACTGGGGTTTTCCTAGGAAGGAAAATAAATCTAAAGTTCTCAGGCAACTTCCCCCCAACTTTCTGGTGAGTACAAACTTCAACTAGGCACAAATTCAGCTAGAATGTCTGGGCTTTTGTTATCCTAAAGATCCAGATGACCCTCAAAGGAAAATGAACTAGGATTGCTACAGAGGGAATCTCTTTTGTCCATTAGACTAGAATGGTGCAACTAACCGACAGTCATGTCAGAGGTAAAAGTACAGGTAGTATTTTTGTTCTTCTACATCATAACTGTCTCTTGCTGCTGAACAAACTCCAGAACTACATAGTAGAACCTCAGTCAAAAAACCCAATACCCTTAATCTTCCAGAAAGCCAAAGTTAGAGAATGCCTACCATGAAGTGAGAAGGGATGGGCTTGGCACTACTATATCTCAAACTATACTAAAAAGGAGTTACAATCCAAGCTATTTGTTACTGGTTAAGAGAAAGAAAGTGACAGCTGGAAGGCACAGTGGATAGAGCTCTGCACCTGAAATTAGGAATGTTCCTCTTTCTTAGTTCTGATCTGATCTCAGACAATTGCTAGCTGTGGGACTTTGGGCAAGTCACTTGGCCTTCTTTGCCTCAGTTTCCTCATTTGTGAGATGAGCTAGAGAAGGAAATAGCAAACCACTCCAGTACTTTTGACAAAGAAAACCTCAAATGGGGTCAAAAAGAGTCAGGCACGACTGAAAAGACTGAACAACAACAAGACGTAGAAAAGCTGATCAGTGGAATATATTAAGTATAAAAAAATAGAAGAAAATTAACTCTACAGCCTAGTATCTGATAAGCACAAAGACACCAAGATGCTGGGAAAAGATTTCACTATTTGACAAAACTTCTGGGAAAATTAGAAAGCATTTGGACAGAAACTAGGATAGATCAACATCTCACACTGTATAGCAAGATAAATTCCAAATAAGTATATGACATTAAAATTTTTCTTCTTCTACCTCTTCTTTCCCTATTAAAAAAAACGTTATAAATATGCATAGTGAAACAATGCAAATTTCTACATTAGCCATGTCCAAAAAATATATGTCACATTCTGCACCCTGCACCCTGCATCCAACATCTCTTTGTTAGGAAGGAGTGACATTAAAGGAGTACCTTTAGTATTCTTAATTTAGTCCTATTAAATTGAGAGTAAATGAAGGAGTACACTAACATTAGTTAAGAGGGTGAGATGTTAAAAAAATTTAGAGGAAAGCAAAGGATATACTTTTCATATCTATGAGTAGGTAAACAGCTCATGGTCAAAGAAGAGATAGAGGGTTCCACAGAAGATAAAATGGACAGTCTTGATTAAAGCAAATAAAAATATTTTTGCACAAGCAAAATCAATGCAGCTACAATTCAAAGGGGGAACAATAAGTGGGGGAAATCATTGAAGTAAGCTTCTCTGAAAAAGGAAGGTCTCATTTCAAATAAAAGGAAGTGATCTAAATATATAAGATAAAGAATCATTACCTAATAGGTTAAAATTCAAAGGACATGAATAGTCAGCTTTTAAAAGGAAGAAGTTCTGCTTATCAACAAACGTGGAGCAATGTTCCAAATCACTAATTATTAGAAATACATAAATTAAATCAACTCTGAGTTTCTACCTCATACTCGTCAGACAGGCAAGGATAACAAAAAGGGAAAATGACAAATGTTGGAGGGCCTGTAGGGCAATAGCATCAAAGCACTTTTGGAGAGCTTTGGAGCAATTTGGAACTATGCCTTAAATATTGCTAAACTATGCATATACTTTGACCCAGCATTACCACTACCAAGGAGATGAAACAAAGAAGAAATGTACATGTACAAAAACATTTATAGTAGCTCCTTTTGTGGTGAGAAAAAAATGATAACTAATGTATTCCCATCATTTGGGAAATGGCTGACAAATTATGGTATATTAATATAATGGAATATTACTGTACCAAAAGAAATTACAAAAGGGATAGCTTCAGAGAAATCTGGGAAGATATGTATGAACTCATGCAGGGTGAAAAAAGCAGAACCAAGAGAATATATGCACATAATAACAACAATATCACAGAGAAAAACCATATTTAAAGATTTGACAACTCCAATCATTCTTCCAGAGGACCAATGATGAAGCATGGAATACACCCTCCTAACAAAGAGATGTTGGATGCAGGGTGCAGGGTACAGAATGAGACTCGTAATTTTTGGACATGGCCAGTGTAGAAATTTGTACTGCTTCACTATACATATTTATCAGGTATATTTTTTTCCAACAGGGGAGGGAGAAGTGGGAGAGAAAAAAATAAATTTTTGTCAATTAAAAAAAGTCAGAACTCAGAAAGATGGTCTCTCTCTCTTCATAGCTGCCATCTCTAGGGCTGAAGGATCATACCATTTATGCTGTATAGTTGAGGCCAAAATCTTATGCCCAGGAATTCTCCTGGGGAGATGTGGTTTAGAGGTCTGCCACTTCCTTTTGCTAAAACCTCTCAGACCATGTGGATGAAAGCACGCATACTTGTAGTATGTCTGCTCCAAGGCTGTCATTAGTGACTCCAAGAGGAAAGATTCTATTACTGTACAGTTTCCTGCCCCTTCCCTGATATTCAGGCTCAAGCTAAGATCTGTGGTTACTGATTTTTGTCCAGCTTTCTCTCTGAATCTCTCAAAAGAAAAGGTCATCTCAGGTCTTTTAACCTCCTTTTACAGGCTCAATTATGACCTACAGAACCTAAAGCCAACTCAATAAGCCCCAGTCATAGAGAGCGAAGGAGATGCTTTCAGTCCTCTAAAAGAAATGCTAGTGGGCATGTTCCTAATCTCCATAGGAAGATGTCACCAAAGTACCCCCCCACCACCAAAAAAACAAGCTGTTCACCTACACATAAACTCATAAAGTTGCTCAAGTTGTCCTGATCAGTGGGATTTCTTTCCCATTCCACATCCTTCCTCCGTCCCTCCCTCCCTCTCTTGTCTCTGGACTTGACACATTTGCACAGGCTGACCCTACATCAAGGAGGCTTTTCTCTATCATCTCCCTGCCTCTGAACTCTTCATTTCCTTCAAGGCACTGCTCTAGTACCATTTCTTACAAGAGGAATTTCCTGATTCCGCAGGTTTTCATTTGCACTCAACACATTTTTTTTCATGTTTATTTTCTCTATATTTTGCATTTACTTCTCAATATAATGTTGTTCCTGAGCAGAATGTAATCTCCTTAAGTGTAAGGATTGTTTTGTTTTTGTCATTGTATCCCATCACCTAGCACAGTGCCAAACATGTACCATGCACTTGATAAGTGCTTGGAGACTTGAATTGAATTGAATAAAAGCCAAATGAATGATATAAATCAAATGTTGTAAGAATTCTTAAGAGGGAGGGATTACTTCCAGCTAGAGTGAACAGAGAAGGAGTCTTGCAAGAGGTGTCACTTGAGCTGGTCCTTAAAGGATGCATAATGTGGGATTGCCGTAAATGAAATGTGCTATCCTTCAAAGTACTCCTCCTGAGAGGCCACCCATTGATTCCAACCTTGCTATTGAATGGCGTTGTTACACTATCATTGTTTCAAATGTTTTCTGAAATTTGAATTTAGGGAAAATTTCCTTCAGAGTCAACTTCTGAATCACAGAAGGAACTTAGTCTCACCATTTTATCTCACTGCCTAATTTTTTAAAATCTAAATCAGGATTACTCTCTTAGCTTAACTGTCAGATGTGGAACTGAAGGACTTTGGGGATATTTAAAATAATAATAATAATAAAATCTACTCTTAGTGAATCAGGTTTGCCATTTAAAGGATATTTAAATCATGTGTTATAGGTCAGAAGGAAATTCCACAATTAGATTTAAAAAAAAAACAATGCTTGAACTAGAACATTGTACACAATTACAAACACATTGTGTCTGTGATGACTGACTTTGAATGACTGGACTCATCTCAGCATTGCAAGGTTATAAAACAACACCAAAGGAGTCAGGATGGAAAAAGCTATCCATATCCAGAGAAAGATTTACAGAGTCTGAATGCAGATTGAAGTAAACTACTTGCTCTCTCTCTCTTGTTCATTTTGTTTTGTTTCTTCTTTCTTCTTGTTCATTCCATTGGTTATAATCCTTCTTTATAATGTGACTAATGTTTAATGTGAAGGTATTTGTAGAACCTATATAGGATTGCATGCTGCTGTGTGTGTTGGGGGGGGGAGGGTGGCAGGGAGTAAAGGGAGGGGAAGGAAATTTGGAACTCAAAAGCTTGTGGAACTGAATGTTGTAAACTAATAAATACATTTTTAAAATTATACTTCGAACAATCTAGAATAGTTGTGATTGATATAGATCCCTTCAAGGCATCTTCTTCAGGCTGACACTCATTTGAAAGTATATGTAACAAATGTTCTGAAGCTACTATCCTTACTCCTACCCAGAAAGTGGCTACTTTCCCCTCCCCCCACTCCAGGGCTCTAGGGGTACCCTGAGTGGGGCTGAGGAAGGGTAAGATTATCTTTATAGTACTATCAGCTCAAGCTCCCAATCTAATGTGGTGGGGGGGGGGGAAGTGAATTGATGATTAGGTTTTTTGTTTGTTATTTGTTTCAGAAAGCAATATTTACTAAGGTGATACAAAATATCCCCTCCAAAAGTCTTTTGAAATACTCTCCATCAAGTACACACTGAAACTAGGGGGAAAGTGGCCTCATGTTTAAGAAGCATATCTGAAGAGTTTCTTGTTTCTAGAAGTACCCTCCTCATCTCAGGAGTGCTCAAGAAACTTGCCTTAGGCATGCTGTAGTTTCTTTGCTGAGCTCTTTGTAGAGCGGTGAATCTGTTTCCAATCTGTTTTTGATTATTGATATAGACACTGACAGCGGCTACTACTATACCATGGAATATTGCTAAGATGCCAAGGGAAAGATGGGAAGTCTAAAATCCTCTGAAAACTTCAATGTGTGTGTGTGTGTGTCTATGTGTGTCTCTGTGTCTGTGTGTCTGTGTCTGTGTTTGTGTCTGTGTGTGGGCGTGCGCTCATGGGAGTGCATGTAGGGGTCTGGAGAGACCTAGGCCAAGGTCAAAACAGAAGTCTATACTTCCCTGTCCACTGGTTACTCCTCAGGGATTTTACTGAAATACCACACTCATTCCTAGCTTTGGATTAACCTCAGTTCTCAACTTGTTTGATATTTCACAGATGACTCCTGGGGTCTGCCCGGGTTTAATCATTCTATCCAAACGGGATTCCTGTACAATGTCACTCTAGTTTTAAGGATTTTTCACATCTAGCCTAAAGCCCATGATTAACTGATTGATTGAAATCAAAGTCTAGGAATGAGGTCTATTGCATGTTGTCACCTGGTTAAGGTACCAGGACATTTATTGCTTACTTTAAATAGGGAGGGAGGGGTGACTTGATTGATTCATTCAATTAACAACCCACTCTTATATTTAAGTTCTGGTGAAAATATTCACATCCTACATCCTAGGTATCTCCCTACAGTGATTCTGAAAGCCTTGTAAACCCCATTCAACAAACATTTATCAAAGAACAACTACTATATCCAAAGTACTGTGCTAGGTTTGGGGAAGACAAATGCAAAAGTGATACATTTATATTTTAGGGGGCAGATACGGCATGCATGTAGAAAGTATAATATGAGCTGATTTGAAGAGGGAATAATATAATAATATAATGTCAGAGAAGATAAGTAAAAACTCAGAATGAGGTGGCACCTGAACTGAGCTTTAAAAGTTGTCAAAGATTCTGAGAATTAGAACTGAGGAGGGAATACATTCCAGGAAATGGGAGGCCAGGAATGCAAAGGTTGGGGATGTGTGGGAGAGTCATAAGTGGGAAAAAAATGTTAAGTCAGAGGAGCAGCTAATTGGCTAGAAAATGAAGTGCATGAAGGGAAGTAGTTTAAAATACAGATGGAAAGGTAGGCTGGACCAGATTGTAGATGTTCTTAAATGCCAGACTAAGGAGTCTGTGTTTTATCCCAAAGGCAATAAGAAGCCAATGAAGTTTTTTGAGCAGGGAAGTAATACAGTGAGATCTATGGTATGGTAGCTTGGTGGAAGATGGAGATGGGAGCCCCCAGAAGCTGTAAGACTAATTCAAAAGCTATTACGGTAAGCCAGACAAGAGGAGATGAATTTAGAGAAGGGGTGAGGGATAGTTTACAGATAGGACTGAAAAGACTCAATGAATGATAGAATGTGGGCTAAGAGGGAGGAAAAAAGGGGGAAGAAAGCATCATATTACAAATATCACCCCACATCTCACCCCTTTTGTGGCTAAGCTCCTTTACACCTTCTGCAATAGGTACCTCCATTTCCTTTCCTCTTACTGTCTTCTTAACTCTATAATTTGACTTCCAACCTCATCAGGGAACAGAAACTCTCTCTCCAAAACTGTTAATGGCCTCAATCACCAGATCTAAAGGTCTTTTCTCACTCTTCATCTTTCTTCACCTTTCTGCAGCCTCTGACACTCTCGATCACTGTATTCTTTTTGATATTCTCTTCCCTCTAGGTTTAGACAACATTTTTCTCTCCTTGTCTAATCCCTTCCTTCTTCTCAGATTCCTTTGCCAAATCTTTGTCCAGACCACATCTGCTAACTGTGGGTGACCCACAGGGCTCTCTCTCTCTCCTCTCTTCTCCCTACATACTATTTCACTTGGTTTTCTCATCCACTCCCATGTATTCAATTACTATCCTTATGCTGATTCTCAAATATGATTTATCATATTTGATGTATCACATGTGATATATCAAATATATAATTCTCAGATCTAATTATTATCTAATTATCTAACATCTCTACTGACCTCCAGTCTCAATTCCCAACTGCCCAATGGACATCTTGAGCTGGAGGTCCTGTAGACATCATAAACTCTACCTGTCAAAACCTGAACTCATCATCTTTTCCTCCAAACCCTCCTCTTTTCTTTTGTGCCTGCAGAGGAGGGCACCATCTTGCAGCTTGCAGCCTGAATATCATCCTCCACCTCTCACTCACTCTCTCTCACCCCACTCCCACTCCTATCCAATCCATTGCCAAGGCTTGTCAGTTTTAACTTTGTAATATCTCTAGTATATATTTCCTTCTTTCTTCTGACACTGCCACCCACCCTGCTATAGTTCCTTATCAGTTCATGCCTGGACTACTGCAAAAGCCTACTGTTTGAGTTTTTTTTTCCTGCCACAAATCTCTCCCCTTTCCATTTCATCCTTCACTCAACTATAAAAGTAATCTTCACAAAGCATAGTCTGACCATATCATTCCAACCCCCTCCCCACCTTGTCCATCAATTCCAATGTCTCTCTTTCATCTCTAGGATCAAATATAAAATCCTGTTATTCAAAACCCTTCATAACTTGCCCTTTCCCTTTCTTTTCTAGTCTTCTCACACCTTACACTCTCCCCTCCTCTTGCCAATACTCTTCAATCCAGTAATACTAGTCTCTTTGCTGTACCTGGAATGAGATTCTTCATGTCCTCACTGCAGGTATTTACAGTAGTTGTCCCCCATATCTAGAATGCTCAGTCCTCATCCCCATCCACCTCCAAGCTTCTTTCAAATCCCGGTTAATACCCCACCTTCTATAGGCAGGCCTTCCTCATCCCCCTTAATTCTAGCGCCTTTCCTAGGTGACTAGCTCCCTTATCTGTTGATTATTTCAAATTTCTCATAAATATAGTTTGTACTTAGTTATTTTTGGTTCTCTCCACATCTCGAGCTTCTTAAGAGAAGAGACTGTCTTTTACTTTTCTTTGTGCCCCTAGTGCTTGCTTAGCACAATGCCTGGCCCATCAGAAGCAGTGAACACATTTTTATTGACTGACTCTTAGGAAGATGGTGGTCCCCTCAAAAGAAATAGGGAAGTTTGGAGGAAGAGAAAATTTAAGGGGGAAGATAATGAGTTCCGCTTTGGAAGTGGAGTTTGAAATGTTTTGGAGACATCAAGGAGCTATCCAGTTGGTGACTGATGGTGGGGGACTCGAATTCATCTGAGATATGAGGGCTGCATATATTGATTCTGGAGTAAGGGAGCCCTATAACAACAGTCCTGAAATCAGAGTAATAGGATTGCTTCCTCAATCCTATCTAACTCATGGTTCAACTCATTCAGCAAAGAATATTTAAGTATTATATTTAAGGCTTCACAAAACAGTAAGCTTCCATGTAGAATCTACAGGGTCAGCACATTATAAGCAATGGCATGATTTTAGGAGCACTTGGAAGTCCCTCCTTCCCCCTCCCCAAAATCCTCATCCATCTGCTCACTGCTGACAAAAATGCTGTTAAGTAGGAGAATCCCAAAAATCAGAGAGAAAGCTCAAATGCAAATATTCCTGGGACAGGTAATATGTTCCTAGAAAAGTTTAAGTGATCATTATCAGGCCCTTTCCTTAAGATCCTTTTTGAAGTGGTGGGGAGCAGAGAATGGGCAACTTAAAATGGGGAGGAAGAAGAATAGGGTACCAGGAGTGGAAAAATGAGAAAAAGAAGTAGAAAAAGGAGGTTTTCAAAATTGTCTCAGTTCCAATTTTTCCTAGAGCTAGCTCTTAAAGTACTCTCTGAAGGTCACAAAGAATTTACTGAAGATCAATCACTCAGCACGTAGAAGAATAGGAGTATCTAGTCTGGGTTAATTATGCCTGTGGTGCTGGTCTGCATAGAGAAAGTGCTAAAGTCCGCACTTTCCTTTCCTGAGGTGCATTAATGACAAAGGAACAACCTTTGCTTTGTGGGTGGGCTGGGTATCTGTTTATTTTCCAATTAAAGAGTTTCTGAAGGCTTTATTTATGTGTCTACTTATTTGTTTATTGGTTTGTTTGCTTACTTTTCCCAAATTTCTAGCTCCCAAATTTCTAGCTACAAATCTTTTGTTCTGAAAAAAAAAAATTTGCCTGACACAAAACATAGACATCCTGCATTCCCTTAGATACTTTACATACACTTTGATGGCAGTTCAAGACCCATTATCATCAGAACCTTAACTAAAAATCTTGGGGCCAGGGACAAGCTTTGCAAAGTGTAACTAGCCCAAGGAGCAATAAACATACCCTACAATTGATTTTTTTAAATACAAATTCCTTTGATGGGCATTGGTATAGATCGCCGGACAAGAGGCCCTGTGACCAAAGAGACTCTGGAGTACCTGGTACCTCACTGAGGGTGGAGGAGATCAGGAAGGTGGCCCAGGCAGGTGAGGCCAGAGAGTAGCTTACTCTGCATAGTTTCTCCCCTCCTGTGAGGGGTAGGAAAATGCCATCTGGTAGGTTCCTATTTTAGCTCATTAATCTTGCTAACTGGGTGCTAAGCTCAGTTGTTTCTATTCTTGAGCTATTCAGATTTGGGGAATTCAAGGAAAATGATTTCCAAATAAGGTAGTCAGACTTGGAAATTCAGAGTGGAGAGCAACAACATTTACCTTAGAGTGACCACAAGATCTATTGGATAGTAGCAGACAAGCCACCCGCTGAATTATTCCTCCCAGTGTGGATGGTATAGAGGACGCCCAGCCAGCAAAGTGTCTTTTATCAGTGTAGATCCGAATTTGCTCTGTTACTTCTAGTCTTGTTTGTTAACTTACAGACTCTAGAAGAGAGTGGAGCTGATGACTTTGTACAGCTCTGCCTCTCTTAAATCCGATTCACTTGCAAGTCAAGACGTGAGCCTTGTGATATCTTTGGTCCTCTTTGAGAACAAAGGACAAACAGCAACAGCAAGGTTGGCTTAGAGAATTGCCTGAAGCGCTTAGAGGTTAGACTACTCCCCCAGAGTCACTGAATCAGTAAGTATCAGTCCAAGGACCTAACCCAACAACTCTTCCTGATTGACATCAGTTCTTTAGCCACTTGGACATGCCACCACTTTTGCATGGGTTACTATTCCACATATTCCTAAGGAAAGGGTGCAAGACACGTATGGACAATTTATACATTCTCTCTATCTTCAGGTTCCTATTTTGACCTGATATAAGGGAGCAAAGCTGCTTACAATCCAGTGATCTAAAAGCAATTATTAAGCACCTACTCTGTACAAGGCACCGGGAATACAAAAGTGAGACAGTCCCTGCCCCTAAGGAGTTCACATCCTACAGGAGGAGCTAACTAGTTGACATACACCATATACAAAATAAGGATATATGTAATGTATATATGACTTCAGGCTGGAGGGGATGGGATTACCAGCACAACTCACCCTCTTACTGATAGATTGGGTCTCCAGAGCCAGACTACCTTCCCCCTCATAATCTAAGGGTAACTTTGAGGGTTTGTGGGGGTATCTTTCTCTGTGACTATTGTTCTTGGGCTGCCATCTAGTTTATTTTTCTGCAATATCAGTTACTAGCTTCTCAATGTTAATTGACCAATTAGTATTTGCAGCAGTTACTGTACTGGAATTGTGACCAGTGATCTCTAAATTATCTTTAACAAAAGGATATTTACGGAAAAAGTGTAGGAATGGGGTACCTGGAGAGAATGGATTCAAACTCAACTCAAAGAATTCTCCCCACTAAGTTCACTTCTGAGGGTGCCATAATGTATGATAAGTCATTCTCTCTTTAGAAGGACATGGCATCTTGGCTGCTGGGCCAATTCACTGTTGGGATGCGTCAAAAAGTGCACTCCTCAGGGCTTAATCCTCACCAGGATTGGTAGCTGTATCTACCAGAAGACTCTACTATGTAGTTAAGAAAAAATTAACAGAGTTTGACTTCGTAAAAAAAAACAATGTATTTTAACATTCTTTTCTTTTCTATTATGTACTTCTAATATTGGGCTTCTGATAGTTGGCTTTGTTTTTGTTGTTGTTGTCTGACCCCCGCCCCCCCCCCCAAAAGCTCACAAAGTCGTAACCTGGTCCATCTTATCTCTGATACTCATTCATC
>CM053597.1:110171814-110201660 GCA_028646575.1 Pseudocheirus occidentalis | reverse complement strand
AGAGGGATGGGGGGAAGAGAAAGGGGAAAAAAAGAGAGAGAGAAAGAGAGACAAAGGTGGGGGAGGGAGGGAAGGAGAGAGAGGGGAGGAGGAGAAAGAAAAAGAGAGGGAGAGAAGGGAGTAAAGAAGAAAAGGGAGTAAGAGAGAAAAGGAAAGAGGGAGAGGGAAGGAAAGGAGGGAAAGAGAGTGGGAAAGAAAGAGGGAGGGAATGAGAGGGGAAGAAGGAAAGAAAAGGGGAAAAGGAAGGGAGGGAGAGAAAGAGGGGGAGGAAGAGAGAGGGTTTGGGAAGGAGGGGAAAGGAGATAGAGATATAGACAGAGATTGCAAGGGGAGGAAGGAAGAGGAGGAAGGGGAGGAAGATGAGGAGGGGAGGAGAAAGGGAGAGGGAAAGGGGAGTGGGAGTGGGAAGGAGAGGGAGAGGTGAGAGACAGAGAGACAGAGACAGAGAAAGAAAGAGACAGAGAGCTTTTGTCTATTTGTGCTTATTATGTATATACAAAGTTCTAGCTCTAAAGTTCTGGTTTAAGAACAGTTTTCTATTATGGATTTTCTATTATGATTTTTTATTATTCTATATGGATCAAGTAGTCCTCATCCTACATACAGCTCTGATTACTAACTATATACCTATCAGCCTGCCTAGTAGCTACTTGTTATATTCAGTAATACTCAATGCCAACACAATACTTCATACCTAGAAGCCCAGTAATGTTTGTTAAATGTAATTGTTGTACCCGGGAACTTTTAGAATAGAACTATATTAAGTCTTTGGTTATACAGAATTATTAGAAAACGAATCATGGAAAAAGGACTTTTCTGAATAGTGAAGAGTCTATATTTAAGTTCTATAGCAAGTACTATATTTCACACTTCCCCACTTGAACTCCCTTTGTAAAACATTCACATCACTAGACTGTTTGTGAATTCAAAAAGTAGAATTGTGACATGAATTTTTCTGCTGTTGGGAATGAACTTCAGGATGCAGTGACTAGATATAAAATGTATTCTTGAACTTTTATATTCTTATATTTATAACCCATGTACTAGGATAGGAGGTAGGGAGATGGATCAGTATAGTCAGAAGAGCTCCCAGTTAATCTCTAGAAGGCTGGTATATACCTTCTTGACTCTAGTCCTGTGAGAAAATGATTTTTTGTTTTCCTAAGTGAAGAAGTCCGGTGATATCGTTCTTCTTAGATTTGGAGGCTACAAAGGGCCACTGTTTAACATCAGTCTGAGGGAACAAGATTAAGGAACAGTTTTGCTGTGGTGGCAAGGAAGGGGGGGATGTCTGGGAGGTAAGGAGGTTGTCATTGAGGGGCACTGGCAACTAGGTAGCACAATAGATAGAGTACTAGGCCTGTAATCAGGAAGATCTGAGTTCAGATTTAGTTGTAGTCATTACTAACTCTGTGACCTTGTATACTTAATGTGTATGCCTCAGTTTCCTCAACTGTAAAAAAAATAGCAACTACCTCCCAGGATTGTTGTGAGGATCCAATGAGAAGATATTTACAAATTTGGGTGGCTAGGTGGCGCAGTGAATAGAGCACCAGCCTTGGAGTCAGGAGGACTTGAGTTTAAATCCGGCCTCAGACACAACACAAGAACTAGCCGTATGACCTTGGGCAAGTCACATAACCCCAATTGCTCTCCAAAAAAGAGAAAAGAAAACATTTACAAATTGCTTAGTATAGTGCCTGGCATGTAGTAGGTGTTTAATAAATGCTTTTTCTATCTCTTGTTGTACTGTGCAATACATGTAATTATAGATGCAGATGGTATGGAATACAGGGAAGAATAATAGTTAATTATCCAAATTAGCATGACTTTAGTGTAACACACTGATACCCTTAGGAGCTATTTAATGCTAGTATCTTCACTCTCTAGATGATTACCAATTTATCTTGTATACAATGTATTTGTACACAGCTGTTTGCATGTTGTCTCCCCCATTGGGCTGCTTGAGAGCAGAGACTATTTCCTGTTGTTTTTCCTTTCTTTGTATTCCCAGTGCTGATCACTGAATGCCTGGCACAGAGTAGGCCCTTAAATGTTTATTGACTGACTGACCTGGTTTCCTCTTCAGCAACTCCCCCACCCCCATCCCAGATTCCTGGCACCTGTTCTTCAAGGCTACATACAGAACCGAGTTACTGACAGCTGTTTGCCCTCTTCCCCATGCTTCAGTCTAGACAGAACTGCTCGATCTTGTCTCTGTTAACAGCTCTCTTCTCTGCTGTCAGTATCTCCTGCTGACAAGCACTCTTGCTACTTCTAATCACCCTCGGTGCCATTGGGACTTTTATCAGCTCCTTCTGCTATCAGCTATGTCTTCCTCTCCTCCCTCCTCCTTCAAAGCTTTTGTGTAAAAAGGCAAGATTAAAAAAAAAATCAGAACAAGTTTTTCCTTTCATCAACAAACTGACCAATCACACCAATTTAGGGATAATCTTTAGGTTTTTGGTGCCTCTCAGCTGTTTTCATCACTATTTGTTGCTGAAAGCTTAATGAAAATCCCTAGGAGGAAGTTTGATTTTCTCATTAGGCTTGCCTTCTTCTCTTTCCTTTTTTCTTCCTTTCCTTCCCTTCTTCCTTTCCCCGCTCCTCAACCTGTGTTGTAAGCCTAGTTTATATTATAATTTCACAAGCATGATGTTCTAACCAACTGAATTAAATAGCTATGTAAGTCAAGATTGACTAATATAGGTATCAGGGAAGAACAATTAGGAAATTAACTAATCACCCTTCTGGTTATACTTCAGTTGTAGGAACTAAAGGTAAATCTGGTCAAATAATACTTTCTGCCTAGAAGATACATGATAACATAAAAAATGTTGAGACCTACTTCCCAAGTCTGAAATACAAGAAAACATAGGTGAAGTGAAAAGAACATTGCATTTGGTATCTGGAGGAGCCTGGATTAAAAACTGCCTCAGACACTTACTAGCTACATGACAACCTGTCCAAGCTCTATCAATCAATCAATAAACATTTATTCAACACCTACTATATGCCAGGCACCAAGCACTGGGAATACAAAAGGGCAAAAGACAGTCCCTGCCCTCAAGGAATTTCTGTAAAATGGGAGTTATGTCTGTAGTATTTGCACCCCACCCTACCCCCATATTGTCATGACAATCAATAATGGATGCAAACCTTGAAGTGCAATGAAAATGTCAGCTATAATTGTTTCTACCATAGCTATAAATAGTTTAATTTACTAGTGACCAGTAATGATTAATAATGGAAGTACCAAATGTTAGTTTAAAATTAGCTTATTTGTTTTAAAGTATAAATGGCATATGATTCAGATGTTAGTTGTTATTACTTTTCATGAATATTAGCAGCACTTAGTCTTTTTTCCATTTTGTTTTGCTCTGAACTTAACAAAAACCAAATAAAATAAAAGCATCTAAATAAATGAGCATTCCCATAAACATCCTACAGCAAGAGAGATTTGCACATGTAACTGCAAATCTCTAGTATACAGAGTTTGCTTTTCTTTTTAAACATGTAATGAATTCAACATGTAATTTCAAAGCTTTACTATGTGTCTATAATTCCTTATGACCCTCCTTCCATTCTCTTCTCATTTGAAGGGAAGGGAGACAATTTCTAGCCCTCCTTCTCCTTCCAACTCCCTACCCCAATTGAAAAAGAAAGAAAAACAAAACTCTTGTAATAAATATATATAGACAAGGAAAACAAATTCCCCCTCTCTGCCATCTCCAAAAATATATGTTTATTGTGCTTCTTAAGTAGATCATCTCTTTATCAGGAGAAGGGTAGCACAATATTCAGTTTTCAGCCCTGATACAATACACATTTGTAACTGTAAGAGAGTGAATTTATAATGCTTTTGTCTATAAACTGATATATTTGAAAGGTCCTAGGATTGTGTTCTTGTACACAATTTCTCCCCAATTTTCTTTACTGCATGCCTCTGTCAGGGTATGAAATGGACTGACTTTAGTGAGGACAACCATCCAGGAAATGAACCAGATTGATTTGTCCTTCCTTTTGTCCTTTACCACACATCATCAATTGCTTTCCTGTTGTTTAACTCAGTAAACTGAGCATAGATTTAATTGGACTCACTGACCCTAGTTTTGGTAACCTCCTGAAGGGGACAAGTACACTCCAATGCTCTTTAGTGTGTCACATGTAATAATAATAATAATAATAATAGCCACTGACATTTAGATTTTGTTTTGCAATTTATGATAGACTTCACATATATATCATTTGATCAAGTATTATTAGATCAATTTTACAGATGAAGTCACTGAAACGGAGAGATTACATCACTTATCCAAAGTCATGTTAACTTCTAAGTGGCAAACATAGGCTTTTAATCTGCTGATTTGACCCCAAAGCCAATGTTCTCTCTACTCTACCACCATATAACCAGCAGGTTAACTCTGTCCAATATACCAAATGAAAACTATCAGACAGTAGTAAGGAGCCACAGTTTCAATTCTATGTTCATAGTCAACATTTCTTAGCAAGATAAACTTTAAATACTATGAAGCCAACACATTGATTACAGTATCACAGAATGTCAGGGCTGGAAGGAACTTCAGAGATCAACTAGTCCATCTTTTCATTTTGCACATAAGGAAACCAAGAAAGGATCAGTACCTGGCTTAATTAGACTATGAGCTCCCAGAGGGCAAGCATTGGCTCCATTTTCCATTTGTACCCTAACTACTTAGCAGAGTACCAAGCACTTAAGTGCTTAATAAATACTTTATTCACTCTTAAAATTCAGCTACGTGCAGCTATATACTCTCTCTCTTTCTCTCTCTCTCTCTCTCTCTCTCTCTCTCTCTCTCTCTCTCTCTCTCTCTTCTCTCTCTCTCTCTCCTTCCTCCCTCCTTTCCTCTCTCCCTGTTCCTCCCTCCCTCCTCTCTCTCTGTTTCTCTCTCTCTGTCTCTGTCTCTCTGTCTCTGTCTCTGTCTGTCTCTGTCTGCCTGTCTGTCTCTCTCTCTCTCCTGGATGGTTCTGACTCAGTGTTTTAAGAATCCCACATAAAGATTTATTCTGAATTGCTTTTATACCAAGATTTAGGCAGATGTGAGTGTGCATATGCTCCCCCTCTGAGCCTCAAATTCATTTTCAGAAGAGTTAACTACCTGATGCTCCTTTTTCTGGGTGGTTTATGGCATTGCATTGAATAGGGTTATAAATTTCTGCACAAGAAATAAAAATTCCACAGTAAGCATCCATTCCCATGTCATTGGGCTTCCTTTATCCACAACAAATATGGTCCATTCTGTTTATGTCTGCAATGGAAGGTGGATATTGGCTCTGAGTATTTCGCTGTTCAAACCAGAAAAAAAAATCATCCAAAGAAAAACTTCTAGCAATTTAGAGCAGCAGTTCTCAAAGTATAATCTGGAGGCCCCTAAGACCCCTTCAACTGAAAGGGGTTAGTACATTAAATGTGCACAGTTCAGAATTCAGAGTTAGAAGAGCCTGAAAAAAAAGGGGACACCTAGTTCAACCCCTCATTTTATAAATAGTAAATCTATAGCATATGGAAATCAAGGTGACTTTGGACAAGGTCAGACAAGTAGTAACAATTTGACAGGATTTGAACCAGGTTCTCTGGTTCTAGAACCCCAGCTCTTTACTTTGTACCATATTGCCTCTTCCAGAGTTCTCAGGGTGCTCTGGTAATTAGCATCCAAAGTGAACTTTAGTCCAGATAGATAGCCAATGATTAGAACTGGTGAACTTTTGTTCAGTGGAAGAGACAGACAGACATCAGTGAAGGTAGTGAATGTAGGGAATGTCGTGTAATTCGACTTATCACTTGGCCTCATGAATATAGAAAATTACTTAGCTTAAACCTATAACACCAACATTCTGAATATATCTCTCTGGAGTACTTCTGAAATAAAATAGCTAATTCTTTATGATCATAAATTATATAGAGTAACGGGAAACAGGGACCTGCAAACAGTGGCCACAACTTCATTTTGTCTCTTTCTGATAACGGCTAAATACTTTATGGCATCAAACCCTTACAGGTTCTGGCTCACTCATTAATTGTTTGCAACATGTCAATTTATTCTGTTGGCAGATGCAAGAGGATCTCATAATACATTGAATAGCAAGCAAAAGTATTTTCTCCTAAATTATACAGATAGTGTTTTCTTAATTTTTTCACTAACAGGATACTTAACTGAATTCTAAGAGAGCAGCTTCATAATCTTTCAAGCAATTCTCTTCTATATGGCCTTTAAAAAAAAAGAAATGGTTTGGTTATTAAGCAGTAACTAGCATTGGATAAAAGACAAAGATGTTTGTTAGGCATAGCAAGCTAAAGAATCTACAACCACCTAGAGAAACATTGATCCCAGGCAAGGGTAATTCAGAACTTGTGCCAGTTGGCTCACTCTGACTGTTAGATTTTTCAGTGTGAATGTTTATTCCTCAGAAATCAGCAAAGGCTACAAATAAGGACTTGATTTATTGTTGTGTTGATTGTTTAGAGTGACTTTAAAAAGTTGTGAAGAAAATGTTAGCAATGCAAATCAAATTTAAAAGTGTATTATGAGGTGGCTAGGTGGTGCAGTGAATAAAGCACTGGCCCTGGAGTCAGGAGGACCTGAGTTCAAATCCGGCCTCAGACACTTAACACACACACACAAAACTAGCCATGTGACCTTGGGCAAGTCACTTAACCCCAACTGCCCTCCAAAAAAACAAAAAAAAAGTGTATTATGAGAACATTTTTTGGGGGGAGAGCCTGTGGTTAAACATTTTAACAGTAACACTGATCCCAAGACCAAGTGTTATTTAGACTTACTTATAAGCATTGTACATTTATAATGTAACTTCCTTGAGTTTTTGCCTTTCATTGTAACCCAGTACTTAGTACAGTGCCTAACATGCAGTAAGTGGCTAATAAATTTTTATGGAGAGATGGAGATCCTTATGTGCCATTTTCATTGGCCTAAATGTATACTAATCAGGCAATTATTGTTTTGTTGCTAAATAGTATATCTTCCAAAGGTGCCTAACTCACAACCAGAGAATAAGTAGTTTAGATATGGATAGAATTTGGCTCAAAATATGTTAAGCATCATTTAAATGGATGTTCTAAAAGAAACAATTTTTCAAAAAAAAATTCATGACTGACCCCTAAGAGTTTAAATGTAAAAAAGAGAGAACTCCAGATACATTATAGCAAACCAATGATAAACCTACAAAGGCAAAATAAAGTTGACATTGTAGTTGCACATGTTTTTAGGTTTGATTGCCTCATGTTTTATATCTCCCCTATCTGTGGTGTCTGGGTTCACAGCTGCACAGATTCAACTGAGTCACTTGGATCACCCAAGCTTCCCTCAACACTGTCCCCCACCCTACCCCAACGAGCATATACATCACCATACATTCATACTCTCACCAATTTTCAATCTCTCTTTAACAATTCAATTTAAAAATATTAATTTAGTCTCTGAAATGTGCCGAAGAAGTAAAATAAAATGAGCTATCCAAGGACATAGTAAAGCAGATGGTTTTGTCCACTATTGTAAAAACTATTTGTGTAGTCCTTGGATAGGAGACACCTGTACATATCTCTAAAAGCCAAGAATACAGCAAGGATCACCTCAAACCTGTGTTTGTAGATCAAATGGACTTCTTGTTTGTTTGTTTGTTTGTTTTTTGCTTTTTGGAGGGCAGTTGGGGTTAAGTGACTTGCCCAAGTTCACACGGCTAGTGTTTGTGTTAAGTGTCTGAGGCCGGATTTGAACTCAGGTCCTCCTGACTCCAGGCCGCTCCTCAAATGGACTTCTTTAACAATAGTAAAAGTATTTGGTCTCCTCTTCTTCTTTTAGTGCCTTGAACAAGGAATTCTTGCTCTCCTTCCTTCTACCCTATCCTGGACTACTGACTCCCTGGCTTCCATTAAGTCCCAACTAATATCCCATTTTTTTATTGGAAGCCTTTCCTAATCCATCTTAATTCTAATGCCTTCTCTGTGTAGTTTTTTCCCCAGTTATCATGTGTGTAGCTTGTTCTGTATATATTTGTTTGCCTGTTGTCTTCCCCATTAAGCTCTTCAAGGGAAACTGTCTTTTGCCTCTTTTTTTTGTACCCCAGGTGCTTAGCACAGTGCCTGGCACATAATAGATACTTAGTAAATATTTACTGATTGATATTGATCAACTCTAACAACAATCCTGCCAGTTGGGTGCTAAATACTTCTCCAAACTCCTTTTTCTCCCTATTATGTTCACCCTTCCTCTGCACCTACCTCTCCAGTGAAAGGTGTTACTTATCTATCCTAAATTACAGCAATGTATTCTAAGTAGACCTGAAAAGTTACAAAAATCTATAAAGTCTTCCTTAGCATGCTATTAAAGCTTCTCAAGGTTGGTTTCTCTTTTTTTTTTTACCTCTAGTTAGCAGATCCAATTGATGAGTGAGATATTCCTAAGGCTCTTCAGGGACCCAAGCTGAGAAATTTTCCAACAATGTCAAGCTAGGAGTACATAGGAAAAAAATGAGAACAGCCTTGTCTTCAATGAACTCGTAATTCTACTGAGAGGAAAATAGGATGTACTCAGATAAATATACAAAATATGTATAAAGTAAAAAGCAATTTGTAATGTGGGAAACACTAGCAAATGGGGAAAGACCTCATGAAGGAGGTGGTACCTGAGCTAAGCTTTAAAGGAAGCTGGGGACTCCAAGATGTGGACCATGGTGTAGAAGGTCAGCATCCAGACATAGAGGACATACTGTAAGAAAGCTCTGAGAAAGGAGATAGAATGTCAGGAGGTGGAGAGTGGAAAGCAAATATTTCAATTTGGCTGGAACACAGAGTATGTGAACTGTAGTAATGTGAAAAATTAATTTGGAAATACATTCTGGAGGTAAGTCAGATGGTAGTTTTTTAAATGCCAAATCAAAAAGTTTGTATTTTAACCCAGAAGCTAATAGGGAGCCACTGAAGGCTTTTGAGCAAGAGTGTGACCCATGTTTTAGGAATATTAGTTTGGTATTTTCTTAACCTTGCTCCATGTTGACCTCTCTTAGCATTGGATCTTTTGATCTTGAATTCAGTGTATTTTTTTTTGCCTTAACCTCTTAATTGTTTACCTTTCTGAACCTCTGGCTTTAAATGTGGCATGTCTTTTTGTTTACCTGTTTTACCCATGGTTCTGACCATGCCCAGTACCCCTCAGATGTGTTCTTTCCTTTGGGACCTGGGAAGTGCTACTGATCTCTGCTATGTAGTGAATCAGATCTTATTTTCTCATTCTTCTCCATATATGGCTCCAAATAGCTAGTATTTGAGAACAAGTGCTAAGTATGCTCTCCTTTCCCCTTTCTTCATTAATGATGATTTCACTAAGGTTTATAGGAGATCTTTGAAGCGTGGTTAAAAAGAGAATTAGCAGAGATATTCTACGATAGAAGAAATCACATTGGAAGAAATCACATTGCAAGAAATGTTAGGGCTCAGTGAGAAGCCAGCTGCCAGGGCAAGTAGTGGGTTAACCTGTAAGGTGAAGATAGACTGAGAAAGACATTGCTTACTATGGCTGGGAACATAAGACCTCCAATTGCCTTATTCTGGGATATGAATCAAATTTTGCTATAACAATGTGAATAAAGTGCTTTATAACTATAAAGTACTAAATCAATGATTTATAATTGTTAGTAGTAATAGTATTATCATTATATTATGGACTATGAAGTAGTAGAAGTTGAGCTTTAGAGTCAGGAAAACCCGAGTTCAGGTCTTTCTACTGATAGATATTGGCTGTGTGACTTTCAGCTAATCACTTTACGTCTCTGTGCCCCTGATAACTTTTAAGACTATAAGTTACAGAAAAGCTGCTGTCCTGTATAGGTATAGTTTTCCTCATCAGGAAATTCCTATGTCATTGAAGTCAGTGATATAGAAGAAAAAATAAAGGAGGGGAATGAACAGAAGAATTCATCAGAGCAATCCATTATTACTTTTGGAAAAGCAGCTCCAGGATCATGTCCTACTGTTGTGTACCAAGGACAGCACATCAGATTGAAATAGTCCATTTAAAACTTTTATCATAAATCTACAATGTTATTTTTGAATGATCCGTTTCATCAGACAGAGAGAGTCTATTTTTCATTCTCTATCCTGAAATATACCATATATACTATGAAAAATGGAGACAAGGAAGGGAGGTGAAGGTTCTGTGTTTAGATGGATATGAGATTTAAGACATTAGTTCACATGGAGACTGTCAAAGAGGCTTGTGTTCTTGCCCCTTCAAATCATGTTCTGCAGGCATATATGTGTGGGCATAAATGCATATAAATGTGTACACAAATGTATATATGTATGGATATACACATTCACACATGCACATGTGTGTGCCTGCATGTGTATTACGCATTTACAAATACATGTGTATATGTACACATACATGCGCGCACACACACACATATACATATTCCTGAATATTCTTGAGGACTTGAGAAAGACTAGTAACCTATATTTGGCATCTTCACTGCTTGTGGTCTATGCCAATGATGATCTACCTGACAAAGGCTAGGGAATCAAAGTGGCCAACTCACTTAACTTCTCTTGGCTTTAGTTACCTTATCTGTGAAGTGTTAATAATAGTGCCTTCCCTACCTCACTAGGTTGTTGTGAGTCTCAAATGAGAATATGGATGTAAAACTATAAGGGACTATAAGAAAGGTTAAGCCTTTGAGGTTTGTCACAAGGTTGCCAGGGGCAGCTAGGTGCCACAGTGGATAGAGTACCAGGCTTGGAATCATAAAGACTCATCTTCCTGAGTTTAAATTTGGTCTTAGAAATTTACCAGCCATATGACCCCGGGCAAGTCACTTAACCTCATTTGCCTCAGCAGACCTGTCTAGCATCTTTACCAAGAAAATCCCAAATGGGGTTTGAAGAGTCAGATGTAACTGAAAATTACAGAAAAAGCATTTAGAGATATAAATTTTCCTCTGATTATAGCCTTTTCTGTATCTCATAAGTTTTGATATGTTGTCTCATTATCACTTGACAAAACTATTTATTGTTTCTTTAACTTATTCTTTAACCCACTCATTCTTTAAGTTTAGGTTATTTTGTCTTTAATTTTTAATGTTTCCATGGTTCTTTGTTAAATATAATTTTATTGCATTATGATCTGAAAAGGATGCATTTAATATTTCTGCTTTTCTGCATTTAACATAAAATTTTTATGGCTTAATATATGACCAATTTTTGTAAAAGTACCATGTGCTACTGAGAAAAAGATATTCCTTTCTATTCCCATTCATTTCTCTCTGGATATCTATCACATCTAACTACCTATTTCCATCTGTAATTTGTTTACCTTTTCCTTTTAAAATGTGAATGTTATAACCTTTGGTGCATATATGCTTAGTGTTGATTTTACTTCATTATCTACGTACCTTTTAACATAATGTAGTTTCCCTGTTTATCTCTCTTAATTAAATCTATTTTAGCTTTAACTTTGTCTGAGATCATGATTGCTACCCCTGCTTTTTTACATCATCTAAAGCATAAAAAATTGTACTCCTGTCATTTATTTTTACTCTATGTATCTCTCATTTTAAAATTTGTTTCTTGTAAACAATATATTGTGGGTTTGGGGTTCTGATCTATTCTGCAATCCCTTTCCATTTTATAGGGGAATTCACATTCAAAGTTGTAACTGCTAGTTTTGTATTTCCCTCTATCCTATTTTTCCTCCCTGTTTATCCTTCTCTCTCTCTTTACCCTCTTCTTCAGCAGAAATCTAATTAATTTCTGATCACTGCCTCCCTAATCTGCACACTCTTCTAGAAATTCCTTCCTTATCTTAACTCCTTGCCCACCTATTTCCCTGTAAGTTAAGACTTTTATATCCTACAAAATGCATACGTGATTCCCTCTTTAACATAGTTCTGAGGAGAATAAGGTTCCTGCACTACCTGCCCTCTGTCCTATCTCCCCACCATTATAAGAATTCTTCCATTCATAACTCTTTTGTATGGAATATTTGCTCCATTTTACCTCTCCCTACCCAATTACATTTTTTGGGATGATCCCATCATAATCAACTCAAGCTTTTTATCTACATATACTTTTTTAAAACTACCTAATAATAATTTTTTTCCCTTTTTAACAGTATTTTATTTTTTCCAATTATAAGCAAAGACAACATTAAACATTCATTTTTTAAAATAAAATTTTGAGTTCCGAATTTTCTCATTCCCTTCCTGTCCCTAAGATAGTAAGCAATTTGATATAGGTTACATATGCACAGTTATGTAAAATCTATTTCCATATTAAACATATTGTGAAAGAAGAAACAATTTGCAAAAAAAAAAAGTTTGCAAAGGAAAAAAAACAGGAAAAAATGAAGTGAAAATAGTATACTTTGATCTTCATTCAGACTCCAAATGATAACATTCTTGTGTGTGTGTGTGTGTGTGTGTGTGTGTGTGTGAGCGACTTTTTTTTTTGGAGGGGGGAAGGCAGGGCAATTGGGATTAAGTGACTTGCCCAAGGTCACATGTCTAGCGGGTGTACTTGAACTCAGGTCCTCCTGACTCCAGGGCTGGTACTCTATTCACTGTGTCCCCTAGCCAACCCACAAATAATAACATTCTTAAGAGTTACAAATACCATTTTCCCATATAAGAAGTAAACAATTTAGTCTTATTAAATCCCTTGTTAGTCCTTCATATTTATATTCTTATGTTTCTCGTGGTTCTTGCAAATTAAATTTTCTGTTTAGTTTTTATCTTTTCCTCAAGAATAACTGAAGGTCCTTCAGTTCATTAAATATCCATTTTTTCTATGCAGGATAAAATCCAGTTTTTCTGGGTATGTTATTCTTGGTTGCAAACCCAGCTCTTTTGCACATTGGAATAATGCATTACATGCTCTTCAGTCTTTTAATGTAGCAGGTGTGTGAAATCTTGTGTTATCCTGACTGTAGTTCCATAACATTTAAACTGTACCTTTCTAGTTGCTTATAATATTTCTCATTGATCTGGGAGTTCTGAAACTTAGTTATAATGTCCCTACTTGTTTTCATTTGGGATTTCTTTCAGGCAATGATCAATGGATTTTTTTTTCTATTTTATTCTACTTTGGGGCAACTTTCTTTAATAATTTCTTGAAGCATAGGGCCTAGATTCCTTTTTTATCATAAATTTCAGGTAGTTCAACAATTCTTATATTATCTTTTCCTGTTTTCTTGATCAGTTGTTTTCCTGATGAGATGTTCCGCATTTTTTCTATTTTTCATTCTTTTGATTTTATTATTTCTTGAATGAAGTCACTAGCTTCCTCTTGTCCAACTCTAATTTTCTTTGGAGGCAATTGGGATTCAGTGACTTGCCCAGTGTCATACAATTAATGTTTGAGGCTGGATTTGAACTCTGACCCTCCCGACTTCAGGGTCAGTTCACTATCCACTGTGCCATTTCTTTTTTTTTTTTTAACCAATTCTAATTTTTAAGGAGTTATTTTCTTCAGTAGGTTTTTAAACTTTTTTTCCAATTGGTTGACTTTTTTTTCATAATTTTCTTGAGTTTCTTGCATCACACGTATTTTTTCCCCAATTTTTTCTTAACCTCTCCTTTTTAAACTCTTCTAAAACCACTTCTGGTTCTTGTGACTAGTTTGCATTTTTCTTTGAAGCTTTATAAGAGGCTATTTTGTCTTTTGATTTGAACCTTGATCTTCTCTATCACCAAAGTAACTATGGATCAGGTTTTTTTTTCTGTTTTTTTACTCATTTTTAAATGGCTTATTTCTTGGCTGTTAGCTTTATTTTAGAGTCCAGCTCTGCTCCTAGGCTAGGGGGGGATAATGTCTCAGGTTTCAGCTTTTTCATGCTATTGTTTTCTGAGCTCTATCTGAGTGTCTTTGACTTTTTGGCTCTTCCAGTCACTACCACTGCAAACACTCTTGCTCCCTGAAGTCCCTTGGGTGGCTGTAAGTATCAGCTGGCCCTGATCTAAAACCAGGGACTCTGCATCACAACCAGCAGGACCCCATCCCTCTGTAACCACACTCACCAGCATGTGCTTTCTCCCCTTGGCATGTAGCCATAGCCTAGGTCCCCATCTGGTCAGCATGTCTTGTCTTCATTTCTAACGCCAGCAGAGGACTCCACAGTCTTCCCCAAATCAGTCTCCCAATCCTCCAACATTGTGTATGTGTGTGTGTGTGTGTGTGTGTGTGTGTGTGTGTTTAAGTTCCTAAAGCTAAGGCTGCCACCTACACAGCTGTCCCCTGGGCTTGAATCATTGATAGCTTCACTTCAATCAGGCTAGACCACTACCCTAGGACATCATATCTTTCCATAAGGTGCTCCCAAATTGTCTTACACTGCATGACTGCTTTACCCCGACGTCTGATTGCTTCTGCTGCTCTAAAATTTACTTTGAGGCATTGTTTTAAGTTATTTGTGAGGGAATTTAAGAGAACCAAGTAGTTTCCTGTCTTATTCTGCTTTGTTCCCTTTATTCTTCTTTTTTAAATAAACTACCTGATATCAACTTGTTTTCTTGACATTTGCTTTTTTTTGGTATCCTCCATGCTGCTGATGCCAGTTCTAGACACAAACTTTCTTTAAAAATCTTTTATTGATTTTTTTTCTCCCAAAAAAGTAAAGAATAAAAAATTTCCACTAAATTGTGAGTTCCAGTTAGTCCAAATTCTATTACAAATGTAAGTACTCGAAGTTTACCTCCCAATAGAATTATATCTTTGAAACAAAGATAAATGGTGGTGCTAGCTATATCCTGTGCTGACATCAGTTTTCCAATTCCCCAGTTCGTAGAGATGTGTTCTCCACTGGCTAATTAATAAAATATTGATCTCTACAACTAATCTATGACAAATCTCTACAACTAAGCTCTTGCAAAATGATAAAGAATTCCACAAATTTTGCCTTTGAAATTCATCAGGTGATTCACCTGCAAGCAATGAGATTTGTGAAGAAGCTATTTCTTTTTAAATAACCATTTTATAATCCATTGGGGATGCAGGGATAGCAAAAGTACCTGGCTTAAGCCCAGGGGAGCCATGAAAGAATGTTGATTGCTACAATGTTACCTGTGCCTCATTAATTTCTCCCTGAAAGCCCAGCAGTGATATTTTAGATGCTGGGCCCCTAAAGACCAGACTCACTATGGCAGAATTTCTGGGACCAGGCTGGGACTAAGGGAGATGGCATGAAAATGACACTTCCAGGTTCCTTCCTTCTTTTGATTTGTGAATGGCATTTGTCATCCCTTCAACAGGGATACAAACATACCTGTTGAACAACTATAATGCCATGTATAAGCAGATTCTGAAAAGAATGCTACTGTGAACAGCTTTTAAAGTTCAGATTACACAGTATAGTGAACACTCCATTTATTCCATTACAAATCAAGGTAATCATTCAATTAATTCACAATACAATAATCAGTACTTAGTCATTCAATCAATTCACAATACAATAATCAATACTTAATCATTCAATTAATCCACAATACAATAATCAATTTCCACTCATGGGGCAATTATAGATTAACTTAATCAGTCACTTATCTAACTATCAGTCACTAAATACAATCATTAGAAAATTACACAAACCCTCCACCCCTCAGTGTCCAGCAAACTTCAATTTCATGAGGCATTCTATATCCAAGGAGAGGCCTTTTCTTCATTTTGAATTGAAGTGGTGTCTCAGATTCTCTGGATCCCCTTCCATGGTCCCAACTCCTTCCTGAATCTACCAAACAGTTACCTGGATTCAGAGGCAAACAGCTCCCAGGTTCTTGTCCAGTTCTCTGGGCAGTTCTTGGTATACACTGAAGTTCACAGGGTCCGGCACATCTCAAAATCTTCACCACTTCTGTTGCCAGGAGCTCAAAGATCAGCCAAGCCACAAACAAATATAGTTTTATCCTGGTCATGCTTCTTCAGTCCTCCAGCAGTTCAGCTGGCCCTAGGACCCAATAGAAATCTCAGCCTTCTCGGCAACACCCACTTTGGCCCTCATCAGATTCTAGTCTCAAGAAAATTCCAACTCAGTCAGCTTCCAGATGCTGGGAGAGAAAACAACTCTCTCTCTCTCTCTCTCTCTCTCTCTCTCTCTCTCTCTCTCTCTCTCTCTCTCTCTCCCCCTTTCTCTCCCCCCCCTCTCTCTTCCCCTCCCTCCCCCCTCTGTCCCTCTCTCTCTCTCCATAAATTTATAGCAATTCTTTTTCTTTTTAAAATAAAAAATAAATCAAGTAAGCATTTCTTTAAAGCTGCAAGTTTTTTAAAAAAATCAACCAACTCTAGGAAATTGGGTATCTTTCTATTTATTATCAGACACAGATTAAATGAGTGTCAAGATAGTTTAGGTCTAAGACATCAGATTCAAGGTTAGTCAAGATCACACCTGCCAGTTCTGGTTTCAATACAATCTTACCCTTTCTTTTCCACATCTAAATTATAGACAGCAGAAGAAATGCCCACTTCTTACAGTGAAAGGAACTGAAGACAACTTTTCATTTTCTGACTGTGCTGACCTGAAATGGAAATTATTCCTCTCTGAAGACTCCTTTTCCCATAATGCTGCAGGTCCAAAGCCAAAGTCCAGAAAGAATGAGTTGAAAATACTAGAGGAAAAAAACCAGCTTCACTGACAGACATAGTAGTATCTGTTGATGACAGAAAATAATTTCAGCTGTTTGGCCAAAAGTCCCTAAGGAGATCCAGGAGCTACAGAACAGAGTATGACAGGGGCAAGCAGGTGACAGTAAAATCCAGGAACCAGGCTAAAGAAATTTCCTACCACAATAGTAATTCAGCTGAACTACTGCTAAGACAATGAGCAGAGCTGCAGAAAAGGACCAGAGGATTCAGCTTAATAGATATTGCTTTAAGTTTAAAAGTCTTGATAACCTCAGTTGCCTACAGGAAGGAATTTAAATACCTGTTGGGAAGAAGAGGCTAACATGATTCTACCGTCCTGAGAAACTTTTGGGTTGGGGCAAACACTAGCCTGAGTATATTAATTATTGAGAAATCTCTAAGATTTAATTTGGGTCTCTCTGAATTAAAAGCTATTTTTCTATGACGACAATTGCCTAACCCAACCTCAAGACTATCTTGGCTCTCTTAGTCCTGGGACACAGCTTCAGCACTTCAGATCAGCTTGCTATTTCAGCCATTAGAGTTTTTCTCACCTCTCAAATAAATGTATCTCAACTTGAACAATTATTTCCTCTGCTTTGGCAACATAATATTCAAGTAATTCACCACAGAATTCACTTCTCTGATTTTTTCTTTTCTCATTGTTCCATAGCAGGAGAAACAAGAGACAGATCTTTCTGTGAATAGATTTTCTCCATTATAGGGGGAGGTAATGAATGCTCCAATTTATTCAATTTTGTTGTTGAAAAAAAATTGTTTGTTTTTAATCTCACAATCATTTCCCCTTCACTGTGTTCTACTTCTACCATTGAAGCCTTCCTCATAAGAAACATTCAAGTAAAGCTATATGGCACAGCAACAGCATTGACAAGGTATCCTGCATTTCACATCTGGGAATCTGATCAAACTGATCTTGTAGCACTGCCAATGCTCAGTAATCTGCAACTTTTATTAATTGCATCAGTAAGAAAATTCTTTAGAAGCTGTTGTCTGAAAGATTCTATATCCCTTAGAGTATATAATTTTGTGCAATATTTTTATTGTAGATTCAAACTGGTTTTATTACTTGCCATCCTTCTTCCCAATCCACCTATTCTGTTCCTATTTAATTCTGAACCCAGCTCACTCTATCTGTAATGTTCATCCAAGAACTAGATGGATCCTACAAATAATAGATGACATTTTTGTAACCCATGGGATAGGATCTTTAGCTCTGAGTTTACATGGAACGGGTTCAATCTGGCATTTGAGCCCTGTAACTAGAGTTGACACTAAGAAATGTAAAAATATGTTGAATATAATTCCACACATTAAATTAAAAAGGTTTTGTACAAATAAAACAAATATAGCCAAGCTCAGAAGGAAAGCAGAAAATCAGGAAACAATTTTATAGAATTTATCAGATAGAGGTCTCAAACCAAAAATACATAAAGAACTCTTTCAAATCTATAAGAATATTAGTCATTCCCCAATTGATAAATGGTCAAAGGAGATGAACAGGCAGTTTTCCAAAGAAGAAAACAAAACAATTTATAGTTACATAAAAATGCTCCAAATCATTATTGACTAAAGAAATGAAGCTTAAAACAACCTTGAGATATTTTACACCTACAAGATTGGCTAAAATGAGGGAAGGGGAAAGTGATCAATGTTGTAGAGGATGTGGAAAAAATTGGGACACTAATTCATTGTTGGTGGAATCAGGAAGTAATCCAACCACTTTGGAAAGCAATCTGGAATTATGCCCAAAGAGTTATTAAGCTACCAATATCCCTTGGCCCAGCAATACCACCACTTGGTCTATTTTCAAAGATGATTAGAGAAAAATGAAAAGAGCCTATATATTCTAAAATGTTTGTAGTAGCTGTCTTTGCAGTGGCAAAGAACTGGAAATTGGGTAGAAGGCTACCCAGATCCTATACAAGCACTCAAGGTAGCAATGTACATATCAGGTACAGACAGTATTTATTATACTCCACAGAAATTGCAAACAACAACAAATAACCCATATATAAGCAATATAATTCTCTTCCTTCTCCAGAGAGTTCTACCTTTACTGGAGTCCCAAAGTCTTCCAGAATCACTCTTAACTCATTGTACCACCTATGATCTGGAGTTCCCACAAAATGCAAGCAAATCTGATATTGCTAGATAATCAATCCCATGACATTCTGCTGGATTTAACCTTTACCCTCAGGAATTCATACAGGTACTTGACCTTAAGGGACTTGGATTCCCCATAGAAAGAAATGAACTTGAGTTTGATAAACAAACAAACCCCTTTCCCATGGAACCTACACTGTCCAAATATGTAATGGTAATAGCAGTGGGCAATGTCTAGGTCTTTTACTTTCCTAATCTATTCCTCTAACTTCAGGACATGTGTGTGATCTCTCTCTAAAAGTCCAGAGTTGCCAGAAATCCCCCCTTGTCCTGGTATAAAGCTGGATTTGAGGTTGCTAAAGAGGAAACTTCAGGGCTAGCACTGCCCAAGAAATTCCCCTCTCACTAGAAGACCAAATTCTACTATTGAGTTCTGGCCAGGAAATCTCCCACACTCAATCCAAGAAGGTCGAGTTCAGTCATTTTCCTTACTTGAACATGTAGTTATCATTTCTCCTGGCATTTTAGGCAGAGAGATTATCACTGCTTATTCAAGACTGGGGCAAGAAACTTGGGGTCCAGTTCTCTTTTCTTGGACTCTATGGTATGATAGCACTTGCAACTTCCACATTCATTTGCTTGAAGGCAGCCATTAGCATCTCCTAGATGGAGAGGAAGGTGGTAATATACCCGCAGAATTTAGATCAATTCTGCTGTGCTTTGGTCTGTCCTTCATGTTTGGGGTGGGGGGAGGGGAGAGAGAAAGAAAAAGCCCAGAAGAAGAAAAAAGGGCCCAAGCCAGTGACTGAAGACTCCCTCATATAGGTCACCACAAAAGACAGTTCCTCCCATAACTCTCTGTTCTATAGGGGTTCAAGCCAATCATTTCCTCCTGATCAATGAGATTTATCCTCCAAGAAACATCTTCAAGTAGATATTCCTTTCAAGTAGATAGTCAAAAGTCCCAATTAAAGGATCACAATGCTATAAGTTCATCAAGTTGGTTAGCAATCTCCTTTGTTAAACATTCTATATTTATAGAAATAATGCTTTCAAATTTTCAATGACATAAGTGTGTGTGTACATATATATGTTAACATATACATATATATGTGTATATAGCTATACACACATATAATCACATTTGATAATTGCAACATCTCTGTGAGGGAAATAGTAAAGTCATTATTATTTTCTTTCTCTTTTTTTTTCCAAGTATTTTTTTTTGGAGGGCAACTGGGGTTAAGTGACTTGCCCAAGGTCACATGGCCAGGTTTTATGTTAAGTGTCTGAGGCCAGATTTGAACTTAGGTCCTCCTGACTCCAGGGCTGGTGCTCTATTCACTGCACCACCCAGCTGCCCCAGTCATTATTATTTTATTTTACTTTAAATTATCTTATTAAAAAAATCTCCTTATATCCTAGAACTTGAGACATAGGTGCTATTATTATCCCCATTTTTTGGATGAGGAAACTGAAGTAGACAGAAGTTAAATGACTTGCCCAGGGTCACATAGCTTCTAAGTGTCTGAGGCTGTATTTGAACTCAGGTCTTCCTGACTCCAGATCCAAAGTTTCATCCAATGTGCCATCTAGTTACCTCCATTTTACACATAAGAAAGCAGACTTAGAAACATTAAATAATTTGCTCATGGTCGTGGAACTAGTAAATGTTAGAACAGAGATTTGAACCCAGGTTGCTTCTGACTCTAAGTATGCTGTACCATTCTGTCTCTCAGACAGATGGATGATGAGATGGATAAATATGGATCAATTCAATTGACTGTTCATCAAGTTACTTCTTTGTCACTTTCTTTGTTTTTCCAGAATAGATAGTTAAACCAATCTCTTTCAAGTAAGCAAGGAATTAACTGAAGAGGCTTTTTCATTGACGATTATTTTCAAAGTTTAATGCAATTAATGCCTTTTGTTAACAGGTACATTTGGAGAACCTTTTCATTACTAGGGCATGTTTCTCCTTGAACTTTGTACAAGACATCTTCCTTGACATTGATGGCCACCTTACGTAAGTAGAATTTCATAAATAAGTTCATTGTACAGCTTATTTGATGTTGTACCCAGGAAAACCATCGAACAAAGTTATCTCCACAGTCATCCCTGTCAAATAACCTCATATTTTTAAATACACGGGACATATCTGACTTGAAAAGGTCCTTTAAAAGACACATTTTCATATCAAGTCAAAAAGCTTGTATTAAGTTACTGTTTGCCAGGCACTGTGCTAAACACTGGGGATACAAACAGAGGACAAAACAGTTTCTAACCTCAAGAAGCTCACATTCTGATATGAGAAGCAACATGCAGAAACATAAACAAGCTTGGAGGGAATTTCAGAGGAAAGGCACTGGCACTGAAGAGAAATGAGAAAGAACTTTTAAAGCAAGTGGGGTTTTAGCTGAGACTTGAAGGAAGGCCAGCGGAACCAGGAGGGAAGAAGAGGAAGGAGAGCACTCCAGGGAAAGCCAATCAAAATACACAAAGCTGGGAGATGGAATTTTTAGTATAAGGAACACCAAGGAAGCTAATGGATTTTAGCATACGTGGAGAGGAATAAATTGTAAGAAAACTAGAAATGTAGAAAAGGGCTACGTTGGGAAGAGCTTTAAAAGCCACATAGAAGATTTTTTGCTTTTCTATTTTTTTTGGAGGGGGGAAGTTAGGGCAATTGGGATTAAGTGACTTGCCCAAGGTAACACAGCTAGTTTTTGTGTTAAGTGTCTGAGGCCACATTTGAACTTAGGTCCTCCTGACTTCAGGGCCAGTGCTCTACTCACTGCATGCCCTAGCCACCCCCAAATAGAAGATTTTGTATTTGATCTTGGAGGGAGTTAGTATCTGGCCCTGCAACATGCTAGATGTATGATCATGAACAGGTCCCTTAAGCTCTCTGGGTCTCAGTGTCTTCACCTGTAAAATGGGGAAAGTAATAATTGCACTGACTGTCTTCTTGGGTTGCTATTAGGAAAGACCCTCAGAAAACTTTAAGTGCCATATAAATGTGACATCACTATTATTCACATAGATCTTCACTTGACAATGATTCCAGACACGAGCTGCAGATGTCTCTGTTTACTGTCTCTCTGTTAAGTTAATAAATATTTACACATACTGAGGACACTCCTCCGTTTACAAAAGAATTCATGACAGAGTTGCTTTAAAGCAGTTATAGTCTTTCATGAGATTCTGGAGTCACACTGGCAATCACTATTAACCAAAATGATGCATGCCTTGTTAGAATCTCTAGAATTAAAAAATATTCTTATACAAAAAGTATATCTTCCTTCAGATAAGCATGAGCTAAGCACAAAATTAAATAAATAGAGACAATTGGTATGGATTGCATTTTGGAAACTGCAGTGCTTACTAATCCTAAGAGGCCTGCTACAGGAAAGCTCTATATATTTTTAATTAAATTTTGTTTTTTTTTCAATTAACAAGCATTTATTTTCTTTCCTTCCTATCTCCTCTCCCACCGGAAAAAGAAAAAGAACTAAACTTTTGTAATAGATATGCATAGTCAAGCAAAATAAATTTCCATATTACAAAAAGCCCTATCTTCTTAACACAAATATTCTTTTGGAGATTAAATTGTTGCAAATAATTGGATGTCACAATCTTAGAAGAATTGGAATTTCAGATAACCTAATAGAAGATGCGCTGTACATGTAAGTAGATTGAAGCATGTTATCAGTTATGACCACATACAAGAAGTAGCAAAATACAAAAAACATTATACAGGGCATGTATGACCAGAAAAGATGTTGGGGTGGCAGGGTTCAGTCACGTGGCCACAGTGAAGAATAACAGATATTCACTCTGAATGTTGCGCTGAGATTAACAAAGTATTAAAAGAAACAGAGGAAGACTTCCAGTACATTGAATAGATCCAGAATAAGGATTTATGGTTTATGAACAGATTTAAAGGCTTTTCTCCAACATTTCTCTCACAAAGATATCAAAATTGTGCAAGAATTCTTGAATGGCAAACAGAGGCAACCTTGTTCAATAACCTTCTGAGCAACATTAGTCAAAGAGCGAAATAGAAAGATATGTTCTCTACCATCATGGATGAGATCTGAGTTGAAGACGAATACTGTATAGAAGGTGAGGTCCTCCAGATTTCTGTGTGGATGATCTTTCCTGATGGCATTAAGACCACAAAATATTATAGAACCTCCTAAATGATACTGATAATCACTCAAAGGAATTTGCCCTGACTATCCATATAGGAAAAAGCAAATAGACAGAGAATGGGTATTTTCCAGATGATGATACAAAACTAGAATAATGTGAAAAACATCCATCAGTATGTATATCTTGAAAAGATTATGCAAACAGACAAAATAATTGAACCCAGAATTGAACTAGAAGGAGTAGAAGAGTGGGCTGGATTGCCTTTGGGAAACTGAATTCACAAAGCTGTCATTGATGTCCACGTGAGGATTGTGATCTGATTGTTAAGCCATTGCTTCTATGTAGCAAAACCATTATGGATGGAGCAAACAAGAGTGAAAATTTAGAAGATCCATTTTGGGTTAGTACTGGGCAAGTTTGTTTTTAGAGTGAGCAGTATGTGGGTGGAAGGTATTGAATGAGGAATATCCCCAGATATGACATCACAAGTCAATAAAATTGTCCAAAATGAGAGGTCTTAAAGGGGTTTAGTTTGCCCGTGAAAGGGTTACATGAACCACTTTCTTTAAGCCTTCTTTAATTCCCCCCTGTTCCCAAGCCCAAGCTGAAAGTTATGTTTTTCTCTTCAAATTTCTCATAACCCCTTACCTAGACCTCTCTTTTTTGTTAGAGGGAGGTCTCTTAATTGAGGTTTTTGTTAGGATGAAATGAAAGTTACTGAGTTTTTGTTAGGATGAAATGAAAGTTACTGAGCCATTTGAAAGTTAGTGAACCACTAACAAAAGGTTTACTTTGCCTCAATACAGAAGGGATACAAGACAAGGTTATGGCAGCACCTAGACACCGGGGGATGGTGACTCTCATGGTTTTTGGATTTGAAGACTCTTCAAATTAAGGGAGACAATGGCCACACAAATCGGGGAGACAGCTTTGTTGCCTTTTAGGGAAAACTAATCTCTGCTGCAAGAAGAAGGAAGGGTGGGGCCTTCCATACCAATGTTATGAAGAATTGCTGGTAGATATTAATCGTGTAAAGCCTTTGCATTTAGCATGCTCTCCGTTGTATCAGTTATTTTTCCTTTCTTAGACTGTAATGTTTGAGAGGAGGATCTGTGTTCTTCATATTCCTAGAACCTAACACAATGCCTTGAACATAGTTAGAACTTATTGAGTCATCTATAGAATTGAATTAAAGTTTGCTAAATCCATATTTTATTGATCAGGTTACTGTGTTTACAATAATAATATAATGAGTGTGGTGTGACTCAATTGGGGACACATTCCCAAATAGAGCACCCCTGTTGTCCAGGCTTTTTCAAGGAAATTTAGAAGGAGCAATAGGGTCAAGAATCCCAGAGATTTTGTTCTAGGACTTAAAAGTCAGTGATATAGGGAAAAGATGGGCACAAAGTGACAGAGTTGAGACTTCACACCACTGATTCAACACTTGGCTCAATGACTGGCACATGTAGGTACTTAATAAATATTTCTTGATGAACTGGCTGCTCTTTCCAACACACTATACAGCCTCTGTTAAAATGAGAAGGGTCATTCAAACCAGAATGACAGTAAACTCAAAGAATCTCATGAGGCAGTTAGGTGATATAGCTCAAATCCAGCCTCAAATAATTTATTAGCTATGTAACCCTAGGCAAGTTACTTAATCTCTGCCTCAGCTTCCACAACTATAAAATGGGACTAGTAATAACACCTATCTCACAGAATCATCATGAGGATCAGATGATAATATTTATGAAGTTATTAGCCAAGTGCCTAGTACTCAGTAGGTACTCAATAAATGCTTATTTCCTTCTTCTACCATAGGCATATATATCCTTACCCTACTTCTCGTATGAAATCCCTAGGATAGAGATAATAATGAATGAGAGAATCTCAGAATTGGGAGATTCTTAGTGGTCGCAGGATCATAAGATTTAGAGCTGTGGGGAACCTTAGAAGCCATTGATTCCACCCTTCTCATTTTGCAGACGAGGAAACCTAGGCCCACAGAAGTGAAATCAAATCTGAGGCTACATAGGTTAAGAGTGACTGGAATAGAATTCTAACTCAGTTTCTCACTGCTAGTCCAAAACTGAGAAATTTTGTTTCCTAATTGAGTGATAGCCAAGCCATTTCCTTAATGCAGAGCCTGTGTTTTTCTCTTTAAAGGAGAATGTAGCCTTGTCCATAGCTGTTGTGTTCTCTGACAGATCATAACTTCATGAAATGAAGCTTGATCACATTTGAAGTTTACACAGTAAAAGGTACTTTTTAAAAACCACTGCTTTAAGCTTGCAAGTGAGGCATCCAACATGAGTCAGTAAGTATTTAGTTAGTGCCTGCTATGTGATGGGCATATAAATTCTAAACATAAAAAGGGCAAAAAATAAAAACAAAACAACCCAACAACCACAACCAAATGCATACATTTGCCAACTACAAATTTCTAATATCAGTTTAGCTTTACAATACTATATAGGTGCAAAGCCACAACCTAATGACTGTGGTGATTATAAGAACCCTTTTCTTATAGAAAAAATGTTTTTTCACTGACAGGGTCAAATGTCTCTCTTAACCCTAGAGAAATTGTTACAATACACAGCTCCTTCATGCATAACAGTCCCAACATTTTATCAGTATGCAATTAAAATGCCTTTGCTTAAAATAGTGGCTCCAAATTCTTGAGTAGATAGAAACAAGAAATGAACTGTGTTGTGTTTGTGAGAATTGAGAAGCCGGTCTCCCAGATCTTGGCTCTTTGCTCCTTGCAAAGGAAAAGAGAAACTGCAGAATGGTAGTGCTCTCTATTGGCCTAGTGCTGAAATGTTCAGAGTGTTTGCACAGTAGTAGAGCCTTCTTAGAAAATACTTCCCCATCATCTTCCAGGGAAAGTCATGGACAAAAGACTACCAGTTCTTTTTAGTCCAGGGCCTTTTCCAACAAAAGGGAAACCAAACAGCCTAACGAATCACAGGGGAAATTAGAAAAATTGAAACAATGAAAAATATAAGAAATATGACTCTGGCTAAATTTAAATGAAATAAAGAAGGTGTTATCTAGGAAGGAATTATTCCTAAAAGTTATATGACTGGTAAGTGGTAAGAACAAGGAACTGAAACCCAAGTCTCTCAAACCAACCCAAATATGTTCAAGGGAAAAATCAAGCTATAACTATTCTAAGCTAGTGTTTGAGTATTAATTTTTATAGCATGGACTCATGCCTACTTGGGAACTTGCTTGTTATAAATTATAAGAATTTTTATCAATCCATCAATAAACATTCATTAAGTGCTGGGGATACAAAATGAAATAAATGATAGTCTCTGTCCCTAAGGAATTTGTAATCTAATGGGGGAGACAAGATGCAAAGAAATATATACAAAGCAAACTATATACAGGTTAAATAGAAAGTAATTAACAAAGGCACTGGAATTAAGAGGAGGTGAGATTTTATTTGGGATTTAAAGGAAGCCAATAGGTGTAAATACAGAGGGCAAACATTGCAGGAACTAGGGATAGCCAGAGAAAATTCTGGAGCTGAGAGATGGAAAGTCTTGTTTGTGAAACAGCCAGGAGGCCAGTGTCACTGGATCAAAATGTATGTGGCAGGGAGTAAGACGTAAGACTATAAGGGTAAGAGGGGTCTAGGTGGTGAAGGATTCTGAGTGCCAAACAGTATTTTTTGTTTGATCCTGGAGGCAACAGGGAGCCATTGGAGTTTATGGAATAGGCAAGTGACATGATCAAACCTGTGCTTTAGAGAAATCAGGTTAGTGGTTGAATGGAGGATTCACTGGAGTGGGAAGAAAGTTTAGGCAGCCAGACCCACGAGTGGATTACTGCAATATTCCAGATGTGAGGTGATGAGGCTTGTGCTAGATTGGTAACAATGTGAGATGAGACAAAGGAGCATAAGTGAGTGATGCAAAGGTGAAATTGGCAGGCCTTGGCAACAGATCAGATATGAGAAATGAGGGGCAGCGAGGAATGAAGGATGACTCCTAAGTTGTGAACTGGAGGGATGGGAAGAATTCTAGGACGGAGAAGGCTTTGGGGGCGGGGGGAAGATAATGAGTTCTGTTTAGGACATGCTGAATTTAAGATGTCTACTAGACATTCAACTTGAGATGTCTGAAAGGCATTTGGAGACGTGACACTGAAGGTCAATAAAGAGACTGGAGTAGGATGGGTAGATTTGAACATCATTAGTATATAGATGGTAATTATATCCATGGGAGTTAGTGAGATCAAAAAGTAAAATAGAGGGAGAAGAGAAGAGAGCCCACAACAGAACCCTGAAGGACACCTACAGTTAGAAGCCATGATCCAAGTGAAGATCCAGCAAAGCAGACTGAGGAGTAGTCAGATAGGTAAGAGGAGAAACTGGAGAGAATGATGTCTCAAAAACCTAGAAAGGAAAGAGAGTGGTCATCAGTGTGAAGGGCCACAGAGAGGTCAAGGAGAATGAGAACCGAGAAAAGGCCTTTGGATCTGGCAACTAAGAGATCATTGATAACTTTGGAGGGAGCAGTTTTGGTGGAATGATACAGACAGAAGCAGAGATTGTAGGAGGTAGAGAAGTGAAAAGAGAGAAAGTAGAAGCACCTATTGTAGGCAGCCTTTTTGAGGAATTTTGGTACAAAGTACACAAAATGTTAAAATGATAGCAGGATCAAGTTAGGGTGTTTTCAGAATGGGAGAGACAAGGGCATATTTTTAGACAGCAGAGAATAAGCCAGTAAGCAGGGAAAGAATGAAAAGAAATGATAGGTTGGGAATGACAGAGAAGGCAATCTGTTGAAGGAGATGGTATGGAATGGGATCATTCAAACAGGTAGAGGGGTTAACCTTGTTGAGGAATAAAGCCACTTCTTCATATGAAATGGGTGAAGGAGAAGATAGTGGCAGAAGGCATCTGAGTGACAAGAGATGAGTAAGAGGAGGTAAGAGGAAGCTTGCAGCAGATGGCAGCAATTTCTTTCTGTAAAATATGAGACAAAGGTCTCAGCTGAGAAGGTTGGAGGGAGTGAGGGATGAAAACACATTGAAACAGTGGGATAGTGAGTTGAGAAGGGAGGTATAGTAGGATTGTCTGGCAGCAGTGTTGAACTAGTGGAAGTTGTGTAATATAAATTGGGAGAAAGTTAGATGGTTCATTGGGCAGAGGGTTGGGTCTGGAGTCAGGAAGACCTGAGTTCATATCTGGATTCATACACTTACTAGTTGTGTGTCCCTGAGCAAGTCACTTAACCTCTATTTGTCTTAATCCACTGGAGAAGGAAATGGCAAAACAGTATCTTTGCCAAGAAGAGCCCATGGACAGTACTGGCATGCTGTGGTTTACAAGGTCATAAATAGTTGGACATGACTGAGCAACAACAATATAAATTTGTAGTAGACCCAATCAGAATAGTTGCGTGATTTTTTTTTAACCTTCATTAAGCAGCATGTGTATAGGAGTGAAGGCAGTGAATAATGGGAATGATCCAGAGCTGAGGCTTGGTAGGGCATAATCAGCAATATGATAATGGGGCTAAGGATTCAAGAGAGGAGGACAGTGTAAAATTGAACTGGTTCACTGAGGGATGGATAAGGGGAAAAGAGGAGAGAGTACTTAGTGCAGGAGAGATGGTTAAGGAGAGAATTGAGAGGCCAAGGCATTGGAAGTCACAGTGTGGACAAAGAATAGGGTTTTATAAGGGAAGGCAGAGAGAGGCAAAAAAGAAATAGATTACGGTCAGAAAAGAGGATTTCAGAATTCTTTAACAAGGAGGTGGTATGTGTGAGGGTAATGGCAAGATCAAGTATATCTTTGTATGTATCTAAGATAGGGTGGAGGAGTAACTCATGGAAAAAGAGAAAGTTGAGGAAATGAGTGGTTAGGATATGTGAGGGAGAATCAATAGGTATGTTGAAGTCCCCCAGTATGAGGGCAGGAATCAGAAAGGGGGGAAAATGGTAAGCCAGATATCAAACTCATTGAGGAAGGAAGGTGAGCTATCAAGGGGTCTGTAGACAACAGCTACAAGGATTTTGATTCGGTGCTAAATATAAGCAGCATGAATCTCAAAGAAAGAATGGATACTGAGTGATGGAAGAAGAGGAAAAACCAGAAAATGGCAATAAGGAGCAAGGAGTATGATAAATATGACTCCCCAATATTTGAGTTGTTTCTTTCTGGCTGCTTGCAATATTTTTTACTTGACCTGATAGTCCTAAAATTTGGCTATAATGTTCCTTGGAGTTTTCATTTTGGAATCTCTTGGTAGATTCTTTCAATGTCTATTTTGCTCTCTGGTTCTAGGATATTAGGGCAGTTTTATTTCATAATTTTTTGGACTATGATATTCATGTCTTCCTTTTGATTATAGCTTTCAAGTAGTCCAATGATTCTTAAATTATCGCTCCTATATCTATTTTCCAGGCCAATTGTTTTTCCCATGAGGTATTTTTTACATTTTCTTCTATTTTTTCATTTTTAAAATTTATTCTTGATGCCTCATAGAGTCATTAACTTCCACTTGTCCAATTTTAATTTTTAAGGAATTATTTTCCTCAGTTGGCTTTTGTATCTCCTTTCCCATTTTGCCAATTCTACTTTTTAAGAATTTTTTTCTTTTTCTAAGCTGTTGACTCTCTTTACATAATTCTCTTGCATCACTTTTATTTCTTTTCCCAATTTTTCTTCTACCCACTATACCACCTATCTGCCTCAATGCGGATAGATTTTCTTTTCTTTTTTTTTTTTTTTAGACTGCAAGGGTTTTTAATTTTAATTTATTTTCTTGGTTACATCATTCATTTCCACAAGGTTTTGAGTTACAAATTTTCTCCCCTTTTTGTCCCTACCCCCTAGCCCAGAACATTGATCCCACTGTAAGACCCCTCCCACAATCTGTTCCCTTTT